>JAIVFI010000033.1:0-563939 GCA_025558095.1 Hyaloraphidium curvatum | reverse complement strand
CACCTAACCTAACCTAACCTAACCTAACCTAACCTAACCTAACCTAACCTAACCTAACCTAACCTAACCTAACCTAACCTAACCTAACCTAACCTAACCTAACCTAACCTAACCTAACCTAACCTAACCTAACCTAACCTAACCAAACCCTAGAGGTCAGCACCGGTCCCAGCTTCTATATAAGCGACGGGAGTCGCCCGACATGATGTGGCGGAGCCAGGAAGAGTCGGGGAAAGCCTCAGAACCTTCCAGGGTGGCGTAGTCCCTGACAGAAAGAGCTGCACGAGATCCTGGGGACCAAGCTCAACATGTCACCGGCTTTCCACCCGCAGACCGACGGCATGCCTGAAAACAAGAACCAGACCATCGAGGCGTACCTCAGAAGCTTCATCTCGTACCACCAGGATGATTGGGCGGACCTCCTTCCTTTTTGCGAGGCCGTGATCAACAACGCCCGCTCGGCCTCCACCGGTACCTCGCCATTCTTCTTGAACTACGTTTTCCATCCCCGTTTCGACATCCTCCCGCGTCGAGAGCCTTCCACGGCCCCCGCGGCTGAGGACTTCGCTCGCCAACTGGCCGAGATCTCTGCGGAAGCACAGATCGAGCTCGAGCTAGCCCAAGAACTCCAAGTCAAGTACGCAAAACGGCTGCGCCTTCCCGAGCCGGACTTCAAGGTCGGCAACCAGGTGTGGCTCCTCCGCCGCAAAGTCAAGACGACGCGGCCCTCGGACAAGCTCAACTTCAAGCGCCTCGGCCCGTTCCCGATCAAGGCGGCCAAGATCAACCCCGTCGTCTTCAGGCTCAAACTACCCACGCAGCTCAAGATATTCCCCGTCTTTCACGTCTCCCTCCTCGAGCCGTACCACGCGGACCCGTCGCCGGACCGCAAGCAGCCGCCTCCGCCTCCGATCGAGGTAGACAACGAGTTCGAGTTTGAGGTCAACCAGATCCTCGACTCCCGGCTGATCCGCAACAAGCTCTTCTACTTCGTTGACTGGCTCGGCTACGACGTCTCTGAGCGCTCATGGGAGCCCGCCGAGAACGTTGCCAACGCCCAGGACGCTGTGAATGACTTCCACGTCAAGTACCCCGACAAGCCCGGACCTCAGCCTGCCAAGCGCGCTTGCGGACGAGCGCCCCGAAAGGGGAGGATGATGTCAGGGACGCGTAAGAGCTGAGAGTTTCCAGCGGCTTCTCGCAAGTTCGATCCGGACTGCGCCTCAACTTGCGCGGCTCGGACTATATAAACCCATAGATCTCCACATGTATTCCCCGAAAGTTCGGATAGAGTTACACCCCGTACCCCGTCTCTCGTTCTCCGTGCCCCGCAGGCCAGGACCGGTCTCCCACGGCCTCTCCTGACATTGGCCTCCACCTGCGGGGTAATCGCCTGCAAGTTGGTCAGTGATGGTCACGCCTCCGGACGGCGTCCGCAACCCGGTCCAGGGTATAGGAATCTTGCTTCCCGACGAGCACGGCGGCGCACGCGATCCGGCCGCTCTTGATACCCTGGACGGGAGCCTTTGGACGGTAAAGTGGTTAAGCGGCGAGTGGTGTGCAAGAGAGCTGGAGGTGCCGAGGCCTAGGCTGCTAAAGCCCGCCAGATGGGCCGCCGAGAGCGAAATGCCGGAGGACGAGTAAAGAGACAACGCAGTGCACCCTCTCCGTTTTCGGCTCCCCAATCCGGCCCCAGGATCGATCCCGTGACGCGGGTGCCGTAGTCCCTTGGCTCCCCGGCGTAAATGCCGTCGCTCCCGCCGGCGGCCCTCGCGCTCGCGCTCGCGGTGCTGCCTGTCGCCACACTCTTCGGGGCGTCCCTCCTGCAGCCGGGCGCAGCCGGGCCCGTGGTGTGCTCCGGCGCCACTCGGGAAACCGGGCGCTGCGTCTTCCGCGACGCACTCGTCTCGGACGGTGCCGTCGCGTACCTTGACCCCGACGGCGCTGCGGACGCGCTTCCGCCCCTGTTGTGCTCGATTGCAAACTCGCCTCCCGAGTACACGGCGGAATGCGCCGTCCGGGCGGTGCGGAACCGCTCCGAGTGGGAAGCCATGGCGGCGGGCGCTGAGGTGGTGGAAACGGGCGTCTTGCTGTACCGACTCAACCCCCACAACCTCTACCACGTGCTGTTTGAGCAGCTCCTGCCGGCTCTGACAATGGCTTGGGACGCGGATCCGCGGTCGTCGGCACGGCCTCCGGCCCGCACTCCCCCTTTTGCTCTGTTCGTGGCGGACGCGATCGGGACCGGCTACCTGGATGAACGGATAACGGCCGCCTTGCTGCCGGGCGTCCGGCTTGTGCACCGCGGCCCCGGCCGTTTCCGTGTCGGGCGGCTCGTTGCCGGGACAAGAGCTGCCTGCACGCATTGGGGACACTGTGTCGGGCCCAACGGCACCAAACGGACATTTGAGCCCCCGGACGCCGCCTTCCGCGTGCGGCAGGAGATTCTGGCCAATCTGGGCGTCGCGGAGCCCCCTGCCGTCCCGGCCCCGCGCACTCACCCGCGAATCACCCTCGTGCAGCGCAAAGGCACCCGCGGCTTCGCCCCCCACACCCTCGCCGCCATGAATGCCACCCTCTCGCTCCTCGGCGGGCGGCCCCCCGAGGTGGTCGACTTTGCCTCCCTGGACCTGCCCTCCCAGGTCCGCCTCGCAGCCCGCACCGACCTCTTCGTGCTTGTGCACGGAGCCGCCATCGCCCACGCCATGTTCCTCCCCCCTCTCTCGGTCCTCCTGGATGTCTACCCGCACGCCTTCCGGGCGCAGCACCACCCCCTCGTGCCCCACCTGCTCGCCTCGCTGGCGCCCGCGGTGCCGATCGGCCACTTCCCCTTCCAGGTGCGAGGCGCAGCGGGGCAGTCGACCGTGCTGGGCCCGCTGAGGGCCAACTGCACCTGCCCGGACGTGATGTGCGAGGCGCGGTCCTTCTGGGCCGCGGCGTGGGTGGCACCGGACCCGGTGGCTTTCGCGCGGCGCGCGGCCGAGGCGGCAGACGCGTGGCGCAGGGCCGAGTTCGCGCGGCCGCGGACAGCGGAGGAGCACGCGCGGTACGCGGCGGAGCTGGACGCGGCGGAGGGCGCGGGGGATCCGGGGGCACCGCCGTGCTGGACGGACGAGGATGAGAAGGCTAAGGACGCGCTGAAAGGGCATGGGTGATGTGGCAGGGTAATCTGCGCCGACAGCGCATGTTTCTACCGCTCAGCGCGATCTCGCTCTTCGCCGCGGTCGACCGCCGCCAATAAGCCGTTTGCAGCCGCCACCGGCAACCCTGCCCGACCGCGGGTTCGCAGGGCTCCACTACGTCATCGCGACGACAACCCATCTATTTGGTGTACATCGTTGTCGTCAATCGGAGTGCTCAGTCAACGAGCTCCCCGCCACCTGCTGTCCCCAGGCGAGTCCCCCCTCGCCGCCCTTGAACTGCGAGCGGGATGCGCTGCCGTGTGTCGCACTCTGCGCCTCCCGGTCCGGTCGGCCGGCACCCGGTTCGGCGTGCGGTGTTCGCGAGGGGGACCGGCCTCGGGTCCGGCTTCGCATCCCTGGTGAATTGCTCGTTCCGCTTTCCCGCCAGAGCTTGCGCGGCACGGCCAAGCACAAATCGACCTGGGAAGACACTTTCGCGACCATCGTGCCTCGCTTTGGGCGGTCCTGGTCCGGAAGAAGGCGCCGCATTCCGGTTTTGGGAGGTTAGTCAGACGGCCAACGTCATCTCCAGCCCCGATTCAGGGTAAGGGTCGGGTGACTCCGCTCCTCAGGGGACCTCAACCGACAGCTGTCAATCTCATCCGAAAACTGCGCTCCCGACGATGCTTCGTGCCACCGCTCTCCTGTTCTTTGCGCTCTGCGCTCTCGCCGCCCTGGCGGCCCCCGCCGCCGCTTCGCCCGCGCCCGCCGCCGGCGCCGTCTTCCGCCGCTCCTGCGGCGACTGCGCCGTCTCCGACCTCTGTGCGCCCGGCGCTGCTCGTGCCCGGCGGCCGCAACTAACTTCCTCTCCCCCCCGGCCCCGCAGGCGAGTTCGGGTACCCCGGCACCCCTGAAGGCCACGTCGCGTGCGTCACGTACGGCAGCTCCGGCGCGCCCTCCCTGTACCGGCGCTACGTCGCGGTCCCCACGCCCTGCGCGAACCGCGCCTGCGACGACACCGGCAAGGACTGGCAGGCCGGCACCTCGTTCACCCCCGACACTTGCGCCGCGGCCTGCGCCGCCAAGAGCTTGAACTACGCCAACCTGCAGACCGGCGCGTGCTGGTGCCTCGGCGTCTGCAACATTGTCAGGTCTTCGATCAACGCACAGGTCCTCGTGGTCGACGGGTCGGCGTGCCCCGTCGTGAACCAAGCGTAGGCCGCCGGATGGGCGGGAAAGAGGTCTGTGGCCCTGCAGCATCCTTCTTGCCCGACCGACACTGACAGGTTCCGCGGAATCGCAGCCGATGCATGTCATCTGTTCTTCATTGGTTCTTTCGGACTCGGGTGTATTCTGTGTACGGCCGCCTCGGCCCTTTGTCGTCAAGCCGTCAAGCTACGTCGCAAAAGTCTAGCAAACACCATGTAAAGACAAATCACGTATGTCAGGTTGCGGGGGTGTTCGGCCGCTTCGAATCCGCCCGCGGTGCAGACAACCCCTTGCCGCCTTCCCGCGATGCGCAACCCCCGCCTGTCCGAGCTTGCCGCGGCCGTCGAGCCGCCGCCGCGGGCGAAAAGGAAGCGGCAGCCGCCGCCGTCGGTGTGCTCCGTGCTCGCGCCGGCGTCGCTCGGGCGGCTGGCGGACCCGGCGGTGCCCACAAAGGGGGAGAGGGAGCCGTCGCCGCCGCCCATCGCGCCCGCCGAGGGCCCCGCCGAACTGCCCACCGAACTGCCCGCCGAAGTGCTCGAGGACGACTTCGTGCCCGCCGGCGAGCCCCCCGCGGACGACGCCGCCCCGCCGCCCGAGGAGCCCTACAGCTACTACCCGCCCCCGGGCGCGCCCCCCGACGACCCGGCCCTCGAGCCGCACCCGGACCCGCCCCGCCCCCGCCTGCCCCGCGTCTTCACCCGCATCCCCCTCTCGGACCCCTTCCCGCGGCACTCCCCGCCCCCCGAGGACCCCGACCGCGAGGACTCCCCCCCGGACTTCCCCCCGCCCAAACCGAAACCCCGCCCCCTCGGCTCCCCCCGCAAGCGCCCCCGCGCCTCGCCGCGCGCGCCGTACGCCCCGCCGCCGCCCAACGTGCGCTACGAACGCGACGGCGTGCCGCGGTTCAGGTACCACCACGAGCGCACCGGCAGGCCGTGGACCGAGTGGGACGTGCGGTGCGACCTCGACTCGGTGGACGTGGACGGGCTGGACCCCGAGTTCAGGGCGAGGTATGCGTATTATCCAAAGGCAAACTGCAGGAGGGAGGAGTACAGGGGGACGAGGTGGAAGTTTGAGGTACCGTGGGCGGGCGCGGAGCGAGGGCTGCCATTGGCGAGCTGACACCCTTCCCCCGCCCATCCCGCCGTCCCCTCCTACTCCCATCCGTCGCCCTATCCCCTGCTCTCCCGTTGCACCCCGCCGTCCCTCCTCGCTGCGCTCGTCGGGCCGTCGGCCACCAGTCCGAGTTCAACGCCCTCCTCTTCGCCTTCCTCCACCTCAACCCCGAGCTCCGCCCCGCGGGCCGGTACGTCCACGAGAAGCTGGTCGAGGCCTACAGGAACGACATACCCGAGCTGCAGTCGCGCAGGGTGAGGACCAAGAACGGGGTGCCCGAGGGGAGGAGGGAGACGCGGCGGAAAGGGGAGGGGGCGTGATCGCCGCTGCGCGGCACCGCAGCGCAGCGGAGGTGTTGGAGGGGCGTGGTGGGAAGATGGAGGCGGTGGGGAGGCAGGGGCGAGCTGCGTTTGGCCGGGGCGGCGAAGGGACGGGACGGGAGGGTGGCGCCCGGGCACGAGCCCGGCGGAGGCGATGGAAATGTGATGGGATGACGGACAAAGGGCTCCCTATGCCGTGCTTATCGTCCGATCGCGCCGGAACGGCACCGCCCTCGCTCCCGTCCCTCGCCCCTGGCCTGGGAAGCCGTTCCGCCCCCAGCGTCCTCCCGATCGACGAATCCCGGCCATCCACCACCTCAGCTCCATCCAATCTTCTTTCCATCCATCCTCCTGCTTCTCTGCCCCCCGGAGACCGTGTTCCGCCGACTTTTTGCTCGCCAGGGGCGACGGTGTGGAGGACCCGCGAACGCCGCACTGCACCCACTCGCCCGCCGCACGAGCACTCACCCACCTCCCCAACGCGCCCGACCGGGGAGATGGCGCCGCGTGCGCGTACCGGAACCAAAATGCACCACGTGGGTCGCGATCGCGCGCGGCGGCGGGTGCGCGCTGACCTCCTTTTGTGCAGGGGCGCGCGCTGGGCGCGGCGTGGGCGGCGCTGTGCCTGCTGCTGCTCGCGGCGTGTGCGGCGCCGCGGGGCGCGGAGGGCGTGCTGCTGCCGGCCGTGGCGATCCCGCGGGCGGCGGGGTGGCAGGGCCGGTGGGGACGGCTGTGGCGGCGGCAGGACGACGACGGGGCGGGAGGCGACCCGCTGGCAGGGGAGGACGCGCAGGCCGGGGACGCCGCAGACGACGAGGCGGCCACGCCCACGGACGACAGCACGCCCAGCCCGACGCCGGCCGCCGAACCGGACCCGAAGCTGCGCAACCGCATCGAGACGCTGCAGGACCAGCTGGCGGAGCTGCAGGCCGCCATCGACAAGACCCGCGCGCAGGCGGACAAGCTGACGGAGCAGTACGAGAAGATGGGCGGCAAGGCGCGGACCAAGGAGGAGAAGGAGGAGGACAAGGCGGCCGGCGCGGGGGCGGGCGGCAGGTGGGTTCCAACCCGCGGCGGCGGGCGCGCACGGGCTGACACGATTTGCAGCACCGGCACGACGGCCTCAACCGGCGGCGACGATGCAGGCGGCTCGGCCGGCGACGACGAAACCGCTGCCTCGACGGGCGGAGACGACGCCGCCGCCTCGTCCGGCGGGGACGACGCCGCAGCCTCGTCCGGCGGGGACGATTCCGGGGCGGCCAAGGCCGGCGACGACGATTCCGGAGCATCCTCGGGCGGAGACGACGCCGGGGCCGCCGCAGGGGGCGACGATTCGGGCGCAGCAGCCGGCGGAGACGACTCGGCCGCATCCCCGGGCGGTGACGACTTGGGCGCCGCAGCCGGCGGGGACGACGCAGGCGCCGCGGGCGGGGACGACGCTGCTGCGTCGGGAGGCGACGATTCTGGCGCGGCCGCCGGTGGAGACGACGCGGGAGCTGCAGGGGGAGATGATGCGGGCGCTGCAGGGGTAGACGACGCCGGGGCGGCTGCGGGTGGGGACGACACCGGCACAGCGGCCGGCGACGATTCCGGGGCAGCCGGCGGCGACGACGCTGCATCTGCCGGGGGAGACGACTCGGGCGCCGCGGCGGGAGGCGACGACACCGGGGCATCCGCGGGGGGAGATGACGCCTCCGCCGGCGGGGACGACTCGGGTGCTTCCGCAGGGACAGACGACGCCGGATCGGCCGGTGGAGACGACACATCCGCCGGCGGGGACGATTCGGGCGCAGCTGCCGGCGGCGACGACTCGGGCGCGGCTGCGGGTGGGGATGACACCGGTGCCGCTGCAGGTGGAGACGACTCGGGCGCATCTGAAGGCGGGGATGACTCGGGCGCCGCGGCCGGAGGCGACGACGCGGACGCGTCGGCCGGCGGGGACGATTCCGGCGCTGCTGCGGGAGGAGATGACTCGGGTGCATCCGCCGGGGGGGATGACTCGGGCTCGTCGTCTGGTGGGGACGACTCCGGGGCCGGTTCGGGCGGCGGGGACGACTCGGGCGCCTCGTCGGGCGGAGACGATTCCGGTGCTTCCGCTGGCGGCGACGACACCTCGTCGGCCGGCGGGGACGATTCCGGGGCGGCCGCGGGTGGCGACGACTCGGGTGCGTCTGCGGGAGGAGAAGACTCGGGCGCATCCGCTGGAGGAGACGATTCCGGGGCATCTGCCGGGGGAGACCACTCTGGTGCATCTTCTGGCGGGGACGATTCGGGCGCGGCAGCCGGAGGCGACGACTCTGGGGCGTCGGCCGGGGGAGATGACTCGGGCGCCGCGTCCGGGGGAGACGACTCGGGCGCTGCAGCTGGCGGAGATGATTCTGGGGCCTCGGCCGGCGGAGACGACTCGGGTGCATCCTCGGGCGGCGCCGATGACTCTGGCGCGTCTGCGTCGGCGGGAGGGGATGATTCCGGCTCGTCCGGCGGTGGGGATGATTCCGGTGCGTCGTCCGGCGGGGACGACGACTCGGGTGCAGCCTCGGGCGGCCGTTCATCCTCCGGCGGAGACGACGACTCCGGGGCGTCTGCCGGCGGGGACGACTCTGGCGGGTCTTCCGGCGGAGGCGGTGGGGACGATTCGGGAGGCTCGTCCGGCGGTGACGACTCGGACGCATCCGCCTCGGCGGGCGGGGACGATTCGGGCGGATCGTCGGGCGGCGATGATTCCGGCGCATCCTCCGGAGGGGACGATTCGGGTGCTTCTGCTTCCGTGGGAGGGGATGACTCGGGTGCATCCGCCGGAGGCGACGACTCTTCTTCGGGCGGGGACGACTCGGGTGGGTCTTTGGGCGGAGGCAGTGGCGACGATTCGGGCGCAGGCTCGGGCGGCGACGATTCGGGTGCGGCCGCCGGTGGAGATGATTCCGGCGCATCTGCTTCCGCGGGAGGGGATGACTCGGGTGGATCCTCGGGCGGAGGAGACGACTCTGGCGCCGGCGCATCTTCTGGCGGGGATGACTCGGGTGCATCTGCTGGAGGCGACGACTCGGGCGGGGACGACTCCGGCGGGTCTTCGGGCGGGGCCGGGGGAGACGATTCCGGCGCGAGCTCGGGCGGCGGTGATGATTCGGGGGCAGCTGCTGGAGGAGACGATTCGGGCTCCGGCGGCGACGACTCTGGCGCATCCGCCTCGGCGGGACGGGACGATTCCGGCTCCGGCGGCGGCGGAGATGACTCTGGAGGGTCGGCTGGAGGGGACGACTCGGGCGGTGCAGCTGCTGGAGGTGACGATTCGGGCGCCGCGGAGGGCGGCGACGATTCCGGTGCCTCAGCCTCCGCGGGAGACGACCAGGGCGCATCGGCGGGTGGAGATGACTCGGGCGCTGCTGCTGGAGGAGACGATTCTGGTTCTGCTGCATCCGGCGGCGACGATTCTGGCGCAGCTTCCGGCGGCGGGGATGATTCGGGCGCCGCGGCCGGTGGGGATGACTCAGGTGCCGGGGCCGGCGGGGACGATTCCGGCGCCGCTTCGGGCGGTGACGACTCCGGTGCCTCCTCGGGCGGCGACGACTCGGGCGCAGCTTCGGGCGGGGACGATCAAGGTGCATCCTCGGGCGGCGACGACATGGGCAACGACGACTCGGGGCCCAAGATCGTCGGCGGCAACGAGCTCGGTGGCCCGATCGAGGAGGACAGGAAGGACGGGTTCGAGAACCTCGGCGATTCCGGTGTGGCTGGAGCGGGAGGTGACGATTCGGGCGGAGTTGAAGCTGGCGATGACTCGGGCGCCGCTGGAGGTGGTGAAGATTCGGGTGCTGCTGCATCTGGTGGCGACGACTCCGGCGCGGCTGCAGGAGGCGACGATTCCGGCGCAGGTGGAGGAGGCGACGACTCGGGGGCTGCCGCGGGCGGTGACGACTCCGGCGCGGCAGCAGGTGGCGATGACTCCGGCGCAGGTGGAGGAGGCGACGACTCGGGTGCTGCCGCGGGCGGTGACGACTCGGGCGCCTCTTCACCCGCTGGAGGCGACGACCAGGGGGCATCCGGCGGCAGTGACGACTCGGGCGCCGCGGCAGGTGGCGATGATTCCGGCGCAGCTCCAGGCGGAGGGGATGACTCGGGTGGCGCATCTGGTGGGGACGACTCCGGCGCTGCAGCTTCCGGCGGCGACGATTCCGGCGCCGCATCCGGCGGGGACGACTCGGGCGCAGCCGCGGGAGGAGATGGCTCCGGCGCCGCAACATCTGGCGGCGACGACTCGGGCGCGGCCGGCGGCGGGGACGACTCTGGAGCTGCTGCGGGAGGGGATGACTCGGGCGCGGCTGCCTCGGGCGGGGACGACTCGGGCGCTGCCTCGGGCGGCGACGATTCGGGGGCCGCATCCGGCGGGGACGACTCGGGTGCGGGTGCGGGCGGCGACGATTCGGGCGCTGGGTCGAGGTTGGTCTGCCCTCCTTCTGGCTTAGGTTGTCGCTCACCATCTTCATGCAGCGACCAAGGATCCGGCGGCGACGACAGCGGGGCGGTCGGCGACCAGAGCGGCGCGGGGTACGTGGCTCGTTATTTCCGCCCCCGTGCACTGCTAATAGGCTCTGCCAACACAGTTCGGGCGACTCCGGCTCCGTGGGCGGCGACGACTCCGGCGCATCCGCTGGAGGCGACGACTCGGGCGCAGCTGCAGGTGGCGACGACTCGGGCGCAGCTGCAGGTGGTGACGACTCGGGTGCCTCCGCTGGGGGAGATGACACCGGGGCTGCAGCTGGTGGCGATGACTCGGGCGCAGCTGCAGGTGGCGACGACTCGGGTGCCTCGGCAGGTGGCGACGACTCGGGAGCCGCAGCCGGCGGCGACGACGCGGGCGCCTCCGCTGGTGGCGACGACTCGGGCGCAGCTGCAGGTGGCGACGACTCAGGCGCATCCGCAGGGGCCGACGACGCGGGCGCCGCAGCCGGTGGCGACGATTCGGGTGCTGCGGCTGGCGGCGACGACTCGGGCGCTGGGGGTGGGGGAGACGACGCTGGAGCTTCCGCCGGGGACGACGATTCCGGCGCAGCCAAGGCCGGGGACGACGATTCCGGTGCCGCAGGGGGAAACGACACCGGCGCCGCCGCTGCCGGAGGGGACGACTCTGGGGCAGCAGGGGCCGGAGGAGACGACGCCGGATCAGGTGCAGGTGACGACGCGGGGGCCAGGGCTGGGTGGGTATCCGACCTTCGCGCGCCGCGGTCATCTGCTGACGTGGGTCTTCAACAGTGCGTCGGACAGCGAGGGCACCGCAGGCTCCGAGGGCGGCGAGGGCGGCGAGGGCGCGAGCGACTCGGGGTCGACCGTCGGCGAGGGCGAGGCCGGCGAACCCAAGAACCCGCCCGCGACGACCAAGTCGGTCCCTACCGGCTCCTCGGGCGGCATCATGTCGGCCGTCACCGACCTGGTCAACAAGCTGGGCAAGGAGCTCAAGGTGCCGGACCTGCTTTCCAAGCTGCGCGGGGAGCTCGACAGGCTCAAGAACGCGATCACCGGTGCCGTCGGCGGCGGGTCGGCCGGATCTGCGCCGCCGCCGGACGACGGGGCCGACGCGGATGCGGGCGCGGTGGACGTTCAGAGCCGGGGAGGGGACGATGCCGTTGGAGGGGATGGAGTGGACGCGGGAGCTGATGCGGGAGCCGATGCAGGAGCCGATGGAGCGTGAGTCCGGAGAATATGTTGTATATTAGGAGCGTATCTATGGGGACTATGACCAGTACCGAGCTAGCTCGAGTGTGCTTGAGCCCAGTGCCGACTGGGGAAGTTGATCGGCGCCAGCCGAACGCCAAACACCTTGTTTACGCTCGAATTCCCCGGCCCCGTGCTTCCTCCTCGAAGGCCGGACGGACTCCTGTCGAGCTTAGACCTTTGCGTGCGGCGCATCGTCTGGCTGCCGCCGGTTCCGAGCCTGTTTGCCGTCTCCCGAGGCCGGCCGGCCCGCACGCGCACGCAATGCCGAAGGCCGCCAAACAGCGCCGCGCGCAGGAGCGCCCGCTCAGGCGCGTCAGAAGTGGGCACCGCGCTACCGCAAACACCATTTGAGGACGGTTCTGATGGCGTCTGCCGAGCAGCGCTGTTCCCGGCCCCCACGACCCCGCGCAAGCGCCCTCTCCCTCCCCTCCCCTCCGACTCGAGCTCGACGCTGGTCGCCGTGCCCGTGCGCCGCGAGAACCCCCGCTGGCTCATGGTGGTCGCGATGTACTTCCGCCTCGCCAGGCTGGTCCGGAGCAGGGGGGAGCACGGGGCCATCCCCGAGCCGGTGCTGCTGGGGGAGCTGCTCGCGCGGGTGAGCAACGCGTCCTCAGCCCCGCGGCATCGAGTTCGACTAAAATGTCCGGATGCAGAACGTGCCGGTCGACAAGGGCAGGGTGTTCCTCAACTTCCTCGGCACCCACGGGCTGCTGAAGAGCACGACGGAGAGGGCGGGTGCGAGGGGCGAGGCGGTGCCGGTCTACCGCGTCCCGGAGGCCGACTCGGGGAGGTACAAGCCGTACTAGACGACGGAGATTGGACTTGTGCGGCGGGACATGGGGGTTTCCGCGACATTTTGGCAGCGACTTCTGGACCATGGCGAGCCTGGGGCACGACACGATACCCACTTGTAGATACGCACTGTCTTTGGCCACGCGGATGTAGGTTGTAGATATTGGGAGACTGTGATCCTACAATAAGATTATATGCGATCGAGACGTCCTTTTCGGGCAACAGGTCGCCCCGGCGCACCTCCGGGCGTCACGATGGCAAAGTTCGGATCCGGCGCCTGCAGCACCGCCACCAGCTTCGCGAGCACCCCCGCGTCCCCCTCGATCTTCACCAGCCCGTCCTTGGCCGCCTTCTCGAGCTCCAGCTGCCGCGTGAACGGCCCCCCCAGCACCTCCCTGCTCAGCGTGAACACCGTCGACCCCTCTGCCGGCGCGGGCGCCGTCTTGTGGTTCAGCACCCCGTTCCGCAGCTCCATCACGTAGACCTTCTTCTCGTCCGTGATGACCCACGACAGCTTCAGCCGCAGGTCCCACGCCCTGGGCCCGTCGACGCGGATGGCGACCGAGTCAAAGAGCTGCGGGATCGTGAGGGCGCGGAAGATGTCGGGGGCGGCGGCGCCGATGGGGGTGCCGAAGATGCTCTTGCGGAGCTCGGCGCAGCCGGCGAGGTAGGCGCTCCGCCTGGCGGGGCGGCGGTGAGAGAGGGAACGCCCGGCGGCCCGGTCAGATACCCACCAGGTGCCGCTCTCGGCGTAGTAGCCCAGATGCTCCAAGGTGTTGGCCTGCAGCTCCCTCGCGCCCGCGTGGTTCGGGTTGGAAAACAGCACGTGGTCGAGCACCTGCGCCGCCCATCGGTAGTCCCCCTCCTCGTAGGCCTCCCTGGCCACCTCCACCGCCTCCTCGACGCCGCCCATAGCCTTGACGTATCTCTTCGCCGAGTCCTCGGGCGGATGGGGCCACAGCCTGGCGGGGTTACCCTCGTACCATCCCACGTACCGTTGGTACACCGCCTTGATGTTGTGCGAGAAGGTACCGTAGTACCCGTGGCAGTGCCAGGCAGTTTCGATGGCGGGGGGGATGCGGAGCATCTCGGCGATCTCGGAGCCGACGTAGCCCTGGCGGGATGCGGGTTAGCGGATGGCGGTCCCGCGGGCGAAGCGCGGCGCGGTCACCTGGTTCAGCAATCGCAGGGTCTGGTCGTGCAGGTAGAGGTAGACGTCGCGCTGCATCGACAGGAACTCGAGGCAGTTCTTGTTCCCCCACGTCGGCCAGTGGCTGACGAGCGAGAGCGACAAGGTCAGCGCGCGCGCCTCCGAGGCCGATCACTCCGCGAACCCACTGCGACGCGAAGCACACCTCCATGTCGTCCCCCCAGAGGTCGATGGTCTCGGTGAGGTAGTGCCCCCACGCGTGGGCGTCGCGCACGACGGCGCCGCGGATGGTGAGGATGTTGTGCAGGGTGTGGGTGGCGTTCTCGGCCGTGCAGCAGGCCTTGTGGTCGGGGAAGTAGAAGTTCATCTCGGCGGGGGCCTCGGTGCCGGGGGTGACCTTCGAGGGAAGGAGGGGTTGGGCTTTCCGTGGGAGAGGAGCAGGACGCCCGTCGCCCACCTGGACCACGATCCTGACCCCGTCGATCACCATCTCCTGCCCCGTGTGCTTGATATCCACCGTCGGCGGGATGAGCGTGGGCTCCCCCGTCGACGTCGTCTGTCGCAGCCCGAACCAATGCTCCCGCACGGCCCCTTCTCGAGCGCCGCACCGTACATGTACCCCGCTCGGCGGGACATGGCGGGCCCCGCATACACGTTCTCCGCGACGGCGTGTTCGAGGAAGCCCTCGGGGGCGATGACCTGGCAGCGGCCCGACGAGACGTCCTCCTCGGAGATGATCCCCTTGACGCCGCCAAAGTGGTCGATGTGGGCTGAAAGTGCCGGTAACGCAAAATCAGGACACCGATTCGACAGAAGCGAGGCAGGACAGGCCCACAGTGGGTGTAGATCATTGCCACGACAGGCTTCTTGCCGCGGTGCTTCAGATACAGAGCGAAGGCGGCCTTTGCCGTCTCCTTGCAGACCAACGGGTCGATGACGATGAGGCCTGTCTCAGCCTCGACGACGGTCATGACCGAGATGTCGAACCCGCGGAGCTGGTAGATCCCGGGGACAACTTCGAACAGGCCGGCCTTGATGTTGAGCTGGCTCTGCCGCCACAGCGACGGGTTCGCCGTGTCGGGGCACTCGGCCTCCAGGAATGCGTACGCCTCCATGTCCCACACCACACGGCCGTCGGCGGCTTTGACGTAGCGCTCCTCCGGCGCGGCGATGAGGCCGCGCGACGCGTCCTCGAAGTCGCGTTTGTCCGCGAACGGCAGGTGCCTGGCGAACTCGCCAAGCGCGCGCTTCGTCGCCTCGGTCGCCGGGTGCGAGCCCATTTCTTTTTTGTCCTCGCCCGCAAGGGGAATTGCCGGGCGGGACACAGTTCGGAGGAGCGGTGCGGGGACGCGGATAGTCGGCCGACCCTGGCCAGGGTCTGACCGACCGCCATTCCGACGATTACCCCGCCCAGGCACTCTTTTTCGGCGCCTGCATCCACAACAGTCAGGGCGTCACGATCGAGAAGTTCGGGTCCGACTCCGCCAGAACGGCGACCAGTCTCCGCAGCACGCCCGGATCCCCCTCCACCTTGACGAGCCCCTCCGCCACCGCCTTCGGAAACTCAATCTGCCGCGTCAAGATGCCCGTCAGAACGGCCTTTGAAAGCGTAAAGATGGTGGATCCCGCCGCCGGCTTGGCCGCCGTCTTGTGGTTCAGCACGCCGTTGCGGAGCTCGGCGACGTAGACCTTGTCCTCGTCCGTGATGGCCCACGACATGAGCAGCTTCTCATCCCAGGCCTTGGGCCCGTCGATACGGATGGCGATCGAGTCGAGGAGCTGCGAGACGGTGATGGCCTTGAGGAAGTCGGGGATAGAACCACCGGCGGGGGTGCCAAAGTTGCCCTTGCGGAGCTCGTGTGCGCCGGCAAGGTAGGCGCTCCGCCTGCACGACACCGAGGCCCCGATGAGCTCAAGTCCCAGCGAGCAAGGAGCACGGCACCGACCAAGTACCGCTCTCGGCGTAGTACCCCAGCTGCTCGAACGTGTTGGCCTGCAGCTCCCTCGCGCCCGGGTGATTCGGGTTGGAAAACAGCACGTGGTCCAGCACTTGCGCCGCCCAGCGGTAATCCCCCTCCTCGTACGCCTCCCTGGCCACCTCCACCGCCTTCTCGACGCCGCCCATCGCTTTCACGTATCTCTTTGCCGAGTCCTCGGGCGGGTGGGGCCACAGCCTCGCGGGGTTGCCCTCGTACCATCCCATGTAGCGCTGGTACACGGCCTTGATGTTGTGCGAGAAGGTGCCGTAGTAGCCGTGTGCGTGCCACGCGGCCTCGAGCTGCGGGGGGACCTTCAAGACTTCGGCGATCTCGGAGCCGACGTAGCCCTGCGCAACGGAACGGCGGTCATTGGGCTGTCTTGGTTTCGGGCTGCGGCCTCGCGTTCACCTGGTTGATCATCCGAAGGGTCTGGTCGTGGAGGTAGAGGTACACGTCTCGCTGGACGGAGAGGAACTCGAGGCAGTTCTTGTTCCCCCACGTGGGCCAGTGATGGGACGCAAAGCAAACTTCCATCTCGTCCCCCCAGAGGTCGATCGTCTCGTTCAGGTAGTGCCCCCAGGCGTGGGCATCGCGCACCACGGCGCCGCGGATGGTGAGGATGTTGTGGAGGGTGTGGGTCGCGTTCTCGGCGGTGCAGCACGCCTTGTGGTCCGGGAAGTAGAAATTCATTTCGGCTGGGGCCTCGGTTCCCGGGGTCATCTGGGAAGGCGCAACTCAGGATGACGTGCGCGCTCCGCGACTTCAAGGCCAACTCACCTGGAACACCATTCGCACACCGTCGATCTCCATCTCCTGCCCGGTATGCGTGATGTCCACCGTCGGCTTTATCAGCGTGGGCTCCCCCGTCGACGTCGTCTGTCCCAGCCCGGACCCGATGCTCCCGCAGGGCCCCTTGTCGAGCGCGGCGCCGTACATGTACCCCGCGCGCCGCGTCATCGCGGGACCGGCGTAGATGTTCTCCGAGACGGCGTGCTCCATGAACCCGGCGGGGGCGATGACCTGGCAGCGGCCCGACGAGACGTCGTCCTCAGAGATGATGCCCTTGACGCCGCCGAAGTGGTCCACGTGGGCTGGAGACGCGCCCCATAAGAAATTGATGTCACGACTGGCGATATAGAGTAGGCAGAGACCCACAGTGCGTGTATACCATGGCGACGACCGGCTTGGTCCCACGGTGCTTGACGTACAGCCCAAACGCCGCCGCCGCGGTCTCCTTCGAGATGAGCGGGTCGATGACGATGAGCCCAGTCTTCCCCTCGACCACGGTCATGACGGACAGGTCGAACCCGCGCAGCTGGTAGATTCCGGGGACAACTTCGAAGAGGCCCGACTTGATGTTGAGCTGGCTCTGCCTCCACAGCGAAGGGTTCGCGGTGTCCGGGCACTCGGCCTCGAGAAACGAATACGCCTCCATGTCCCAGACCACGCGTCCGTCGGCGGCTTTGATGTAGCGGTCCTCGAGCGCCGCGATGAACCCGCGCTCGGCGTCGGCGAAGTCCCGGCGGTCCGAGAACGGCAGGTGCTCGCAGAACGCGCCAATGGCGCGCTTAGTCGCGTCCGTGGCGGGATTCGACGCCATCGTGCTCGTCGGACGCGTCTGGGCCGCCTGGATGGGGATGCGGAGCCTCGCTTGCAATGAGCGCCCGTCCGACTATCCGGACCCTGAGCAGGCTTCGCATCCTGACACGAAAGTCGGAGGCCCCATGCGGATGCGGAAAGAAGCTCCATAGTAGCGTATCCATCCCGGCACCGCGAATCAAGAAGATGTCTATTGCCGGGAAGATGTCTAATGCCGGGCAGGCCGATCTCCGCAGCACCGGATGACGCGTCGCGGGATCCGACAATCCTGGTTCCGAAGCCTAACTGTCGAAAGGGTCCAGCATGCAAGGTGCCATACCACGTCTTGAAATCGCACGATATAGCTCAGGATCGGGGTCGCTGCAGGGGGCGTCCACGGCGGCTGGGAGGGCGGCCGGTGAGGTAAGTCGTCGGGTGGAGGGCACGGCTCAGTGGCTCTACGAGATGGACGGGTAAATTTCGGGGGGCAGGGCTTCGCTTTTCGTGTACAGCTCGGTGCAGGGCCGCGCACCGACCACGGAACGGATCGGCCGATCGCGTCGCCGACGCACTGCCACCCGCTTGCAGCGCGCCCGCTCCCGTTCCGCACCGTATCGCGGCAGGACCTCGCTGCTCTTTGAGAATCTGTTTTGGCGAGATCATCTGCCTCGCTTTTCTCGACATGGCCTCCCTCGCGCACTCCACGATGACCGCGGCCGAGGTCCGCGGCGCGCTGCCCGCTGCGCCCGACGGCCCCGGCGTCAACGCCACGTGCACCGAGGCCTTCAACGACGGCAAGTTCGAGAGCGGCGTGTGGGAATCGGACCCGTACCACGCGGACTTTCTGGACGGCGGGTTCCCGGTGACGGAGAGCATGCACGTGCTGAGCGGCGAGATCGAAGTCACGCCGGCCGGGGGCAAGCCGGTCAAGATCGGACCTGGGGGCCTGCTGGTGCTGCCCAAGGGTTGGAAGGGCAGGTTCGCCGTGACGGAAAAGGTCAGGAAGGTGTACTCGATCCTGTACTGAGGGGCGATTTGGGAGAGAGCTTCCCTGGGGAGTGCCAACATCTCGTGCAGCCATATCATTGTTCTTTCATCTCCTCACCGCGAAACACGACATAGACAGCAAACCGGCGCGGCGTTCGGCCGCCCGCCCAACGACTACTCACCGTGCACCTTGAGCCTCCTCCCCGCCACCGGCGTCCCCATCCGGACCGTCATCTCGGCCCGCACAACGAGCGCCTCCGTCCCGCCACCTCCCAAGTCCCTTTTCCGAGCTGGCTGTGTCTCATCCCAATACTTGACGTCGACGCTCAGCACGAGGCGGACCCTCGTCAGCCCGCTGTCGACTCCCTCCTGTAGCGCGTGGCTGTTCGGGGAGTTTCCCATGTTGAGCCTGACCCCCACCCGCACGCAGTCGGCCCCCGTATCGTTCGCCGTGCCCGCGGCGCACGTGCTGGGGACCTGGTAAAGGATCTCGCTGCCCCCCGGCGGGAACTTGAGGGCATTGCCCAACGGCATCGCTGCGCCGGGATACCACAACACGCGGCTCCGCCATTGGCTCCCCACGGCGCGGTCCGGCAGCTCCAAGGTGGCGTTGCGGAGCACCACGCTTTTCATCTGGGTGCCGTCGGTGCGGATGCGGAGGTACCAGAGGGCCCAATCGCCGGGATACCTGATCGTCGGCCCCGGAACCTCGGTCACCGTGATGGTGTGCGGGCCCACGGTGAACGGCGCGGCGGTCCTGTTGTCGCGGCACCATTCGTCCGGCTCCGCGATCGCCGCGTTGACCTGGAAAGGGGGGAGCTCCGGGCACGGCAGGTCGCACGAGGGCGTGAACTTGACCCCGTACGTGCCCGTGGCACCGCACTGTCCCGCGGGAAAGGCGACCACCACGCTCCCCGTCGCGTAATCATAGGGCGGCACCGGCTCCTTCGAGATGTCCATGCTCCAGATCAGCTCGTTCCCGGCGGGGATTGTGCTCCATTGCCCCGTCGACGAGTCGTACGACAATCCGGTATCCACAGAAACGTCGCCACTAGTCACGGGCCCGCGCCGGATGCGGCGGCCCGGGGTCGTCACATACGCCCACGACAGCCCGTCATGGTCGCACGGCCCGATCTTGAACGAATACCGCTGCCCCCGGCGCAACAGCACTTCAGCCACCGTCTCCGGAAACATGAAGGAGAGCGAGGTGGCGGTGGCGGAATGGCCCGAGGCCATCAGTTGTCCCGCGGCCAGGGGGGGGCCGGTGGGGAGAGCGGGCTGGCCGGAGGAGACGCTGTACAGTTCCACTGTGCAGGAGAACCAGTCGAGCGTGAGGTTCTGGACACGGATGGTAAAGCGGTCAAGGCGGATGTCGGCGGGGCCGACGGTGAAGGAGGCTGCGATGTCGTTGACGCCCCAACCCGTGGGGTAGGCGCCCGTGGGTACCAAGCCCGATCCGTCCACGGCGTTGTCCACGCCCTGGAAACCGGGGTTCTCGACCTCGAGGTCGAAATAGAGGTAGAGACCGCCGTAGTTGCTCCAGGCTTCGCCGTAGTTGTTCCTCATTAGCGCGAACCCCGCACTGAAGCCCCTGTCCGTCACGAGGATCGGCCCGACGTCGCCGGGCAAGATGTAGCTGGCGAAGGCCGCAATGTTGCAGTTCGTCGTCGCGACGGCGTACGTCGTCCGGGGCGCCATCACGTACGAAGTAATCTGCGGTAGCAGGCTGCGCCCGAGCTCCGGGCGGACGGGGTGCACCGGCTGGTCGGGCCGCTCAAACTGGGGCACGGTGACGCCCTGGTCCCGCGCAAGGAAGGTTTCGGTGGCCTCGCCTTGGATCATGCCGTTCGGTGCCAGAACGAGCACGAAGTCGCACACGAACTGCTGCCCGTTTACGTTCCCGTCGTAGGTATAGTCGGGCCGAAACACGCGGATTCGGGAGGGGAGGTCGCCCGTGGTGAAGACCCACGCGTGGTTCTGAGCAATGTACCCGCCGTACGGCCAACTGAATGGGGGTCCGAGCATGTTGATGCCGAAACCGCGGAGCGGGCCCCTGACCGCAACCTGGCGGCGTCGTCAGCCTGCGGCCCGCGCCGGGATGCCAGGAGAAACTCACGTCTTCGCCCAGAACGGCCGGGGAGCCGCTGGAGGTTCCGCTCGAAGGCGTCAGCTTGTAGATGGTGTTATTGTACGTCGCGTTGAACCCGAGGAACATCTTCGTGTCCCCGCCCGGTTGGGCCGGGAAGGTTACGTTGAAAGCCGAGAATCCGACCTGCTGCACGGCGTTGTACGCGGAGTGGGAGACGCGGAAGATGGCGTACATCTCCTCGGGGGACACCGTGCCGACGTAGACGCGGAAGTCGTCGGCCCAGCCGGGCCACGCCGTGTTGGCCGTGGTGCCGATCAAGGTCTGGGTGATGTCCGACATGTCGCCCACGCCGCTCATCACGGTGGCCCCGCCGACGTTCAGGCCGTTGATGTACATCCTGGCCTCCTTTCCGACGCGGGTGACGCCGACGTGGATCCACTTTGGCACCGACGGGCTGCCGTAGATGTCGGGCGCGCCGGCCTGCAGGCTCTGCAGGTCGGTGCCGGTCCAGATGTCGGCCTCGAACCTGCCGAACCCCACGCCGAGGTACAGCCGCGCGTCCCTGAAACCGGGTCCGATGGCGTCGATGAGCACCCCTCGTTCCTGGTCCCCGACGTGCGGCCAGATCCACGCCATCACGGCAAAGTCTTTGGTGCCGATGCCGTTGAGCAGGCCGTCGACGGCGATGCTGTCGCCCGGGTAGAGGGCGTCGCGGGCCGGCACCGAGCCTTGCAGCGGGTAGAAGTCGGCCACTCCCTGCCCGCCGCCGACCGTGCCGCCCGGGGCGGGCACGTTGCCGCGGCACGACACCACGCCAACGACGGTGTCAAATGCGAGGCGTTCGTACAAAATGGCCGAGGAGAGCGTCGGGCCCTGCCCGTACGTGCAGTCGTGCCCGGCGGCGGCAAGGCGGAGCGGGGCGGAGAGGCACGCAAAGAGGGCCGCCGCCGCAAATCGCAGGCGCCCCCGCGGCCGCCGATGCGGGCTCATCGCCGCCACAGTCTGCCGGTCTCGGAGGACCCGGGCAACCGGCACTACCATGGGAGGGGGCAAGGGAAAGGTGGGTGGACCCGCTAAGCCACCGTGCCGCGGATCGGGCCTTGGGTGCGACCTCGAATCGTCAGCCGCTGCCACTTGTTTCCGCCAATGTGCGCCTAGAAACCGGAATCCGAAATCCGAAAAAGATGGAACCTAGGCATTCATTTCGGGGACGACCAAAGACGTCTCATCGTCGGCTCACAGTAGGGGGGGTCAAGATAGCGAAAAGCGGCTGCTTTTCGCCCCCTAGAAAAGCGGTGCTTTAGCTGTCCGAAAAGCAAACCATCACAGTGCCAACCGAGATTCACTGCGGACAAAGCATCTCTTCTCGGGGAACGACACAGGCAGCAATTTCAACTACAGACCATGAGAAAGAGCGCCAAATATCACCACGAACCGTGCACCCTGAGCTTCCTCCCCGCCACCGACTTCCCCATCCGCACCGTCGTCTCGGCCCGCAACTCCAGCGAAGCCGTCCGCCCGCCCCCCTCCGACCTCTTCCGACCTGGCGACGGCGCATTCGTGAAGTATTCCACGTCCACATTGACCACCAGCCCGACCCTCGTCGTCCCCGTGTCCACCCCCTCCTCCAGCAGGTAGCTGTCTTCGGAGTTCCCCATGCTCATCCGCACCCCGAACCGCGCGCAGTCCGCCCCTGTATCGTTCGCCGTGCCCGCGGCACAGTCCGTAGGAAACCGGTACAGCACGCCCTCGGTGCCGGGCAGGCCGTCGGGGAAGCCGACGGCGGTGCCCAGCGGCATCGCTCCGCTGGGTAACCACAGCACGCGGCTCCGCCAGGGGCTCCCCTCCGGCCGGTCAGGGAGCTCCAAGGTGGCGTTGCGGACCACCACCCTCTTCATGTGGGTCCCGTCGGTGACGACGCGCAGGTACCAGAGGGCCCAATCGCCGGGATACCTGATCGCCGGCCCGGGGACCTCCGTGACGGTGACCGTGTGCGGTCCGACGCCGAACGGCGCGGCGGTCCTGTTGTCGCGGCACCACCCGTCCGGCTCCGCGACCCCGGCGTCGACCTGGAAGGCCGGGAGCTGCGGGCAAGGCAGGTCGCACGAAGGCGTGAACGCGACGCCGTACGTCCCGCTGGTGCCGCACTGGTTCGGGGGGAGAGTGACCACCAAGCGGCCCGTCACGGATTCCACCGACGTCGGCTCCTTGGATACGTCCATGCTCCAGAGGAGGTCGTACGCAGGGGCGGCGATCCACTCGGCCGTGCCCACGAGGTACAGGAACCACGGGTCCAGCGACACGTCCGAGGTGGTCGTCGGCCCCTGGCGGCGCCGCCTGCGGAACGGCACCGCGGCGGCGTGCCCCCACGAGACATCCATGTCGCACGGGCCGACCTTGAGCGAGTATCGCTTCCCCCGGCGCAGCGTGACGGCGGACACCGCCTCGGGGGCCATGAAGGAGAGGGATGTGCGGGAGGTGGAGTGGCCCGAGGCGAGGATGGAGCCCGTGGCCAGGGCGGGGCCGGTGGGGAGGGGCGGGCTGAGTGTCGTGTCGACGAGGTGCAGCTCCACGGTGCAGCTGAACCATTCGGGAAGGGCGGGGCCGTAGAAGCGGATCGTGAATCCGTCCAGGCGGAGGTTGGAAGCGCCGACGGTAAAGGAGGCAGCGACGGCAGCCTCGGCGTTCATGAGATAGCCGCCGTCGGGCACCAAAGCCGCCCCATCCACGGCGTTGTCCACGCCCTGGAAACCGGGCGCCTCGACCTCGATGTCGAAGAGGAGGTAGATGCCGGTGCCATACGAGTACCAGGGTTCGCCGATTCCGGTCCTCACCAGCGAAAGCGGTGCCGCGAAGCCGCTCTCCGTCACTAGGATCGACCCGATGCCAGCGGCTTCGACGTACGAGGGGATCTGGAAGACGTTGCAGAACGCCGTCGCCACAGCGTACGTCGTCCTCGGCGCCATCACGTAGCTCGTGATTTGCGGCAGCAGCCCGCGCCCGAGCTCCGGGCGGACGGGGTGGACCACCGCACCGACGCGCTCGAACTGGGGCAGCGCCACAGCCTGGTCTTGGGCAAGGAACGTTTGCGTGACCTCCTGCTGTATCATGCCGTTGGGTGCCTCTACCAGAAAGAAGTCGCACACGGGCGCCTGGGTGTTTCCGTCCAGCGTGAAATCGGGCCGGAGCACTCGGATGCGGGAAGGGAGGTCGCCCGTGGTGAACACCCAGGCGGAGCCGCCTGTGGCGATGGCGGCATCCGGACGCCAAAAGTCCAGCTGTGCCAGCATGCTGATGCCGAAACCGCGCAGAGGGCCCGTGACGACCTGGAGGGGCGCGTCGGCGTGCAGCCGGCGCGGAACGCAACACGAACACCCACCTGGTCCACTGTGGCCGGGGCACCGGTGAAGGTTCCCATCGACGGCATCAGCATGTAGTACGTGTTGTCGTAGGTGGCGTTGAACCCCAGGTACATTTGCGTGTCGCCGCCGGGCTGGGCCGGGTAGGCCACGCTGAAGCTCGAGAAGCCGACCTGCTGGACGGCGTTGTAGGCCGAGTGCGAGGCGCGAAAGATGCCGTAGATCTCGGAGGCGGATACCGTGCCCACGTAGACGCGGATGTCGTCGACCTGACCCAACCAGCGGTTGGCCGAGGCGACGCCGATGCGCTGCGTGCCGATGGTGATGTTGGCGATGTCCGAAAAGTCGCCGACGGCCTGCACCTCGGCCCCGGTGCCCGTGTCGCGGCCGTTGATGTAGAAGCTGAGCTCCGTCCCCGTGCGGGTGACGGCAACGTGGATCCACTTGGGCACGGTCGACACGCCCGCCACCTCGACGGCCTGGCCGCTGTTGCCGCCCTGGAGGGAGCTGCCGGTCCACACCGCGGCCTCTAAAACGCCGAATCCCACACCCATCGTGAAACGAAGGTCGTTGAACCCGCCCGGCCCGTAGGCGTCGATCAGGTAGGCGCGGTCCTCGCCCGGGCCGATGTGCGGCCAGATCCACGCCGAGACGGCAAAGTCGCGGGCGCCGATGCCGTTCATCAGCCCGTTGACAAACAGAAGTCCGTTGAGTCCCCCCTGCTGGGACTCCTGCGGGAACAGGGCGTCCCGCGTGGGGACCGCGGCGGGCAGCTCGACAATGTCCGACAGCACGGTGCCCACGGCGGCGACATTGCCCCGGCAAGACACCACGCCGAGCTCGACGTCGAACGCCAGGCGCTCGTAAAGAATCGCCGAGGAGAGGGTCGGCTGCCCGTACGTGCAGCTGTGGCCCGCGGCAATGGGGCGGAAGAGAGTCCACAGGGATGCCGCAAGCAACGCAGCCCCCGCCGCGAATCGGGGCCGCCCCCGCGGGCGCCGGTCGGGAGACATATTGCGGTCGTCTAGGAGGACCGACGGGGCCATTTGGGCTCCATTCTGTCCGGTGTGTGTGTGAAGACGGGGGAACCCTGCTAAGCCCCGCCGCCTGCGGCTGTACGCCAAGCGGAGCCAGCAGCGTCGGTCCTCGTTCCTTTCCGTCTGCCGGCAACTTCAACATGTCACATTAGGCAAAGAAGAGTGCTCTGGCTCTTGGAGAGTGTCATTTCGACCCGTCCGGGTCAATTCGGTGGCAGCTTGCCGGAAACATCCGTCCGCACCCCATCCTTATGCCGCCCAAATCGGTTCCCTAATGCCTGCATCGCTCGATAGCACCGGTCCCGGAGCGCGGACTGCGGCACCCATTCCCGCACACCGTCGCCGTCCCGACCCGGCACCCCCGCGGCCAGCACCTCACAGGCTGGCCCCCATCCCCCTCGCCTTCTTCATCCCGTCCCTGAGCGCGAAATCCAGCATGATCTCCTCGCTGCCCCCCGGTATCGCGTACCAGTTCTTGTCCCTGTACACCCGCTCCACCGTGCCGCCCCGGCCCCCTCGCGTGTACGCGAGCCCGCCGAAGATCTGCGCAGCCTCGCGGGCGACGTGCTCCATCACGAGCGTCGCGTGCGCCTTTAGCAGCGCGATGGCAGGGGCCGCGCGGTCGTCGAACAGCTCGCGGCCTCCGGGGAGCCGCGCGAACCGGGACTGCTGGTGCACGAGGAGGTCCAGCCACGCTTGCGCGGACTCGATCTGCCGCACCATGCCGGCGAGCTTGGCGCGGATCACGGGGTGCTCGATCAGCAGCTTGCCGAAGGTGCGCCGGACGAAGGCGTAGCGCAGGGCCTCGCCGTACGCGACGCGGGAGGAGGTGAGCGCGCCGGCGAGCATGTCGATCCGCTCCGAATTGAAGTTGGCCATGGTCAGGCGGAAGCCCTTGCCGAGCTCGCCCACGAGGTTCTCGACGGGCACCTTGGTGTCGCGGAACTCGACAAACGTCGTCTGGGAAGCGTGGCCGCCCTGCATCTTCATGCGCCGCGTGAGCACGCCCCCGTGCGCGCGCTCGATCAGCAGGAGGCTGACTCCCGACGCGCCCGGGCCGCCGGTCCGGACGGCGGTGAGGAAGTAGTCCGACCTGAGCCCGTACGTGATCCACTTTTTCGTGCCGTTGACGACGAAGTGCTTCCCGTCTTCCGATAGCACCGCCGAGCACTCGATGTTGGCCACGTCGCTGCCCGTGCCCGGCTCCGTGACGGCGATGCACATCCTCGCGCGGCCGGAGCACACCTCGCGCACGGCGCGGCGGCGCACCGAGTCCGTGGCGTGGCGGAGGACGCAGGGGAGGGACATGGCGTTCCCGCCGAAATAGCAGCCCGCCATGACGCCGGCCGACGCGACGCGGTGCAGCTCGTTCAGCAGGATCATCTGCCGTCAGGGCAGGTGAAGGCCGTCAGTTCGATGAAAGGCCCCCCTGCAGGCCGGCCCACCTTGTGGAAGTGATCGATGTCACCCCTCCGCAGGCCCGCCGGGATCGGGAACCCCTCCGGCAGCAGGTCGTACACCTCCGGGTCGTCGGGCGCGAAATGCAGCGCCACCAGGCCGAGCTCGGCGAACCTGCCGAACACCGCATCGGGGACCTCGCCGGCCTCCTCCCAGTCCTCGACGTGCGGCAGGATCTCCTCCTCCATGAAGGCGCGCACGAAGCGGGCCAGGGCAAAGTGCGAGGCCGAGTGGTACGGCGAGAACCAGTCTTGCATCCACGCCGGGTCGTCGAAGGGGAGCAGCGCGCCCATGCGGTCGACGTCCGGCGCGGGCGGGCGGAGCAGGGAGGGACGCGGGCCCGGTGCCATCTCTCAGAGAATGACGACGCGCGATGGGCAGCGAAGGAGGGCGGGAGGCAGTCGCGGGAGACTGATCGGTGGCGGCTCCCGCGAATCACCTCAACTAACCCGCTAGCACCTCTATTCCCTCAATATGCCCGCGTCGGACGCCAGCGAATCGCAGACTAGGTTCCCGGCGTCGGGCCTGCCGGCCGCCGAGGTCGCATCGCGCCTGCAGGACATGAAAGAGGGCGACGCCGCGTGGAAGGCCGGACGCGTGCCGCTCTACGTCTTCGGCGCCGTCGAGGGCGTCGCCGAGGTCGGCCAGGCCGCCTTCAACGCGTACTTTTCCGAAAACGCGCTGGGCGGCAAGAGGGCGTTCCACAGCCTGAGGAGGATGGAGGACGAGGTCGTGGCGATGGCGCTGGACCTCTTCCTCGGCCCGCCGGGCGCGCAGGGAAACATGACGTCGGGCGGCACCGAGTCGATCGTGATGGCCGTCAAGGCGTGCCGCGACCACAGCAGGCAGAAGCGGGGGGATTCCCAGTTCAGAGGCAACCTGGTGCTTCCCGTGACGGCGCACCCGGCCTTCGACAAGGGCGCCGCGCTGATGGACCTCCCCGTGCGGCGGGTGCCCGTGGGCGAGGACCTGCGGGCGGACGTCTCGAAGATGGCCGCCGCCATCGACGCCGACACCATCATGATCGTCGGTTCGGTCCCCTGCTTCCCTTACGGCGTCGTCGATCCGATCCCAGCGCTGTCGGAGCTGGCGATCTCCAAGGACGTGTGGCTGCACGTGGACGCCTGCGTGGGGGGCTACCTCGCCCCGTTCGCGCGCGACCTGGGGCTGCCCATCCCGGACTTTGACTTTGCCCTTCCCGGCGTGTCGAGCCTGTCCGCGGACCTCCACAAGGTGCTTCACCGCAACGCCACTCGTTGGCTCTCCCGACCCCCTAACGCCTCCTCCCGGTCGGCAGTTCGGAATGTGCCCCAAGCCCGCCTCGACCGTCTTCTACCGCACCCCCGCCCTCCACGCCCACCAGCTCCTCGACCTCGACGTCTGGCCCAACGGCCGCTTCGCCACGCACACGCTCGCCGGCACCCGCCCGGGCGGCGCCGTCGCCGCCGCGTGGGCCGTGCTGCGGTACCTGGGGAGGGAGGGCTACGTGGCCATGGCGAGGAGGCTGATCGCGACGAGGGAAGCGTACGTGAAGGGGATCGAGGGCGTCCCCGGGATGCGGGTCTACGGGAAACCGGACCTGACGATCGTGTCGTTCGGGCACCCCCGCAAGTCCGCGGACGCGATCGCCGCGGGGATGGCGCGCCGCGGATGGGTGCCGGGGATGGTGAGGCAGCCGCCCGGGCTGCACCTGATGCTGTCGCTGCTGCACGAGGGCGCGGTGGAGGAGTACGTAAGGGACCTGCGGGAGAGCGTCGAGGAGGCGGAGGAGGTCGAGGACGGCGGGAGGGCGTCGGCCGTCTACTGAGGGCGGAAGCAACGGGAGGATGAAGACATCTACTTCATTGAAACTGGCACATGATACCACAGTCCACCTTGCAAGAGATTCAGAGCTCTGGCGAAGGGTACGGGGCGGTCAGCACAGTGAACGCCCAGCCCACACCGCGTGGAACCCACTGCTTTCCCCTCCCTGCCCTCCCTCGCCCCCCTCGGCCTCCTTCCTTTTCCTTTCTTCCTCCTGCTCCTCCAGGTTCCCCTTGGCCCCCTTGCCCACCCACTTGGCCAGCGGATCCTCGGCCCTCCTCATCTTGTGGTACGTCACCTCCTCCCTCCCCCCAAAGCTCACCACCAGCCCCGTCCCGGGCTCGCACACGGCCAGCGTCGGGATGGAGGCGATCTCGAGGGCGGTGGAGAGGATCTGCCTCGCGCGGAGGTCCGCGTACGGCACGGCGAGGAAGGGCTTGCCGGCGATGTTTTTGAGGAATTCGGGCTCCGAGTGGTCGTTGGAGACGTAGACGATGGCGAGGTCCTTGGAGCGGGCCGAGGCGTAGTCGGCGAGCACTGCCGGCCGAGGGCCGGAGTCAGGCCGTCCTTCCGTTGCGGCGAGCGACGGACCCGACGGAACCCACTCGGCGCGAACTGCCTGCACGGCGGACACCACAGCGCCGAGAAGTACAGCCTGCCCTCCCTCCGGTCAGCCCATTCGTCCGGACCCGCGGCCCGGTTCGGTTCACCCGACGGCCTTGTCCCGCAGCGAGTCCAGAACGTCCGCCGGCACGGGCTTGCCGTCGCCGTCGACGAGCGACGTGATGAACTGGAGGATGCCCGGGAGGGGGGCCATGGCTGTGGGAGCGGGGCGGACGGGGGACAGTTGGCGGTCGTTCCGCACGGTCGGCCGCCTCCAGCTCTCCAGAATGGTCCCGGCGATCGATGCGCTAGAAACCTCATACAGGGAAGAGCGAGAACGTCGGTGATGATTGGTTGTAGGCGCTGCAGAAAGGAGACGATGGGGGGCCAAGACGCCACCGCGATGCTTGCGGACCCAACTGCCGCCGACACGGTGTTCCCGAGTCCTTGACGTGGATGGCTAGGACACAGGGCTGGGAAGCTGGGGAGGCAGCAAGTGTGGCAGGTCGGGCAGATCATGAGCATGTCATGACGACACCGAGAGTGTTCGAACGCGGAAACACCGAAACAACGCCGTGACTGCGACGAACAGCACCCTTGCTGCTTCCCGTCACCATCAGTGATCCCCGCTGACCCCGTTCGCGTGCTTCCCCCCCTCGCCTCCCGCCGCGATCTTGTCCAGGATCGGCATCAGGTACCCCGCGAACCCCTGCGGATCCTCGCTCATCGGGAAGTGCCCCATCCCCAGCATCTCCGCGAACGTCGACCCCCGGATCGCCGCGTGGCACTCCCTCCCGTCCTCGAGCGTGGCCGACGCGTCGTACTCCCCCGTCAGCATGTGCACCTGGCATGCTTCGGTGTCGATGTTGGATGCCTCGGCACGGAGGTCGTGGTCGTCGGCGTAGTAGTGCAGGTCGCCCAAGAACGCGGGCGGCCACCCGGCGGCGTAGGTGTGCTCCGTCTCGCGGCGCAGGTTTTCGGGGGAGGTCGGGGCGGTCAGCCCGCGCATCATGCGGGCCTTGAACTCGTTGGAGATGCGCGGGTCCCAGAGCGTCCAGAACTGCGACAGGTCGGCGCGCACCTTGAGCGAGGGCTCGACGGCGACCACCGCGCGGAACTTTTCGGGGTGGTACCGCGCCAGGTCGAGCGCGAGGAGGCCGCCGACGGAGCACCCCATGAACGCGGGCCTGTCCAGCTGCAGCGCCTCGGCCAGCTTGACGGGAAGCTCCATCGCGCGCTCCTTGGTGAGCTTGTACGGGCGCGCCCACCACGCCGCGCCCTCGGGGGGGACGGACTTGCCGTGGTGCGGGAGGTCGTATGCGATCAGTTTGAAGCGGGAGGTGATCTCGGGCATCTCGAAGAGGTGCCGCCACTGCGTGCCGTGCGAGCCGGCCGTGTGCTGCAGCAGCAGGGGGATGCCCTCGCCGGCGGACTCGAAGTAGATGCGGTGCTGCTCGCCGCTGAGGTCGAGGCGGATGTAGCGGCCCACGGGGGAGTCGAAGTCGCCCGCCTGCTTGGGCGGGGAGGCGGCGGGGCGCTGCGGGGCGGGGCCCGAGGTAGCGGCGCGGAGGAGCTCGATGGCGCGATCGACGGCCGAGTAGCGCTGGCAGAAGACGAGGTGGTTGCGGGTGGATTTGAGGCCGGATTCGGTGGCGGGCCACAGTTGGTTCAAGAACCTAAATCCGAGGGCGATAAACCAGAGGGACCAGGAGATGTGCCGACCGATGGACGCACCTCGGCGGCACCTTTGCCAGCACCTGATCCCACACCTCCTGCGACGCCTGGATCTCGACCACGTCGTCGCCCTGCGGCTCGCCTGCCTCGGGCGTCCCGTCCTTGAGCGACACTTGCAGCGCGGTCTCCCCGATTTTGAGGACGAAGCCGCCGTCCCACCGCCGCGCGTGCAGGCGGAACTCGGGGTCGGCGGCGCACAGCGCGGCGAGCTCGGCTGACGATGGCATGCTTCGGCGGCGGAGGGCGCACGGAGATTCGATGTCTCCCAGCGGTCGCCGCCACTCACTCGATCCCTTGTCCAGAGAGCCCTCGGCGAAACCGCACGCTCCCAAAGCAGCGGAGCAGGTTGCCGACCGCTCGACCGCAAAGAAAGGAGGGCGCCCCGAAGCGGACAGTGCTGCGCGGGTGGAGGTCGGCGCGCCGGCAGCCGCCATGTCCGCCATGCCCGCGGCCGCGGAGACCGCCAAGTCGCAGCTCGGCAGCGACTGGACCGCCGGGCGGTGGCTGCAGGCCGCCGGCGATCGCCCGACCTACAGGCACATCAAAGTGAAGCGGCTGTCGGGCGCCCTCGGCGCAGAGATCCGCGGCGTCGACCTCGCCAAGCAGGAGGGCGACCCCGCCGTGATGGCCGAGATCCGGGACGCGCTGCTGCGCTACGGCGTCGTCTGCATCCGGGACCAGGGCCATCTGGATCACGCGGCATACTTGCGGGTCGCGAGGCAGTTCGGCGAGTCCAACGTGTACCCCATGCTCCAGGGCGTGTCGCCCGAGTTCCCCAACATCACGCCCATCTCCAAGGCCGAGGAGCAGACGACGAACTTTGGCGGGGCCTGGCATAGCGAGCAAGTTCCTGCGCCCGTTACTTTTGCTCCCTCCTTGACGTCCCTCCCGCCCCTGGCAGCTCCTCGTACCTCCCCAACCCTCCCAAGTACACCATGCTCCTCGCGCGCGAGATGCCCGAGGTCGGCGGCGACACCCTCTTCACCAGCATGTACCTCGCCTACGAGACCCTCACCCCCGCCTTCCGGCGCACCCTGGACCCCCTCCGCGTGGTGCAGGCCAACTTCGCCACCCAGGCCATCGTGCAGCAGCCCGGCGCGCTGGGCGACTTCGACAGGTCAAAGTTCAACCTGGCCGCGCCGGTGCACAGGAACGCGCACCCGCTGGTGAGGCAGCACCCCGAGACGGGGAGGAGGGCGCTGTACACGAGCGCGGTGCACACCGAGGGGATCGAGGGGTGGGGGGCCGAGGAGGGCAAGGCGCTGCTGGGGTTCCTTTGGGCGCATGCGATCAAGGTGAGTTGCTGCGGGGCGGGCGCGTTCTGTTCTTTGCACTGAACATTGCCTTGCGATCCGGGGCGCACAGAACGAGTTCCAGTGCCGCGTGCAGTGGGAGGTCGGCACGCTCACGATCTGGGACAACCGGTGCGTGATGCACAACGCGGTGAACGACTACCACGGCCACCGCCGGCTCGTGCACCGCATCACCATCGGCGGCGACCGCCCGCGGCACGTGTGCGAGGAGGCGCCCGGGTACGTGCCGGCGCTGGTGGCGGAGGGGATCCTGGGGGCCAGAGGGAAACTGTAGCCACGTCTTGTCTGGAACATCTTTGCAATGTCATCCACATGTCGTGAATCAAGATATCCATGCGGACTACGGTGCAACCCGGCATCACTCCTCCCCCTCTTCCATGCCGACCGTGACCATCTCCTCGGGCGGCACCGCGTCCATCTCCGAAAGGCCCAAGCATCCAAAGGAAGAAGATACACGAGAACATCGAGTCCCGCCAATACCCAGAATCGTTTCGCCGCTCACAGAGCATCAAGGATCCTCCTCAGCTCGTCCGCGACCTCCCCAAACCCCGGCCGAGCTCCGGCATCCATCGCCCAGCACCTCTGCATGAGCGCCCAGGTGGCGTCCGGGATCCCGCCCGGTCGCTCAGGGCGGAATCTCGGGTCGGTCCGAAGCCGCGCACCGAGCACCTGCATGTCGACGCAGCGCATCGCGGGGATCCACATGCCCTCGTCCATAATCTCATCCGCAAGCGGGATTTGGCCCTGGGAAAGGAGCTCCCACATGGTCATCCCGAAGGCGTACACGTCCGTGGCCGTTCCTGGCTTCGGCCGCTCGGCAAATACTGCGGCGGAAACTTTCCCGAGTCAAGGATCAACCCGTCCGCGTGCGCGAACCCACGTTCGGGTGCCATGTACACCGGCGTTCCACCGCCGTGGGCAGTCGACTGCAGCGCGGCGGTGGTCCGGATCTTGGACAAGCCAAAGTCCGAGACCTTGGCGATCCCATTCTCATCCACCAACACGTTCTCGCCCTTGAGGTCTAGGTGCAGGATCGGCGTCGGCAGGGAGTGCAGGTGGTTCATCCCGAGCGCGACCTGGAACAGAAGCTGGTGTACTGCGCGCGGCTCGTAGGCTTTCGGCTTGAGCCCGGAGAGGTACCTCTTTGCCGTCCCGCCGGCCATGAGCAGCGTGACGAGGCAGAGTGGTTCGCGGCACCATCCCATCAGAGGGAGAACTGGGCGGCGTGAAGTCAGTACGAGCAAAGACGGCGACCAGCCGGCTGACCATTGACGTGGTAGGGAAAGCTTGAACCGACATCGCGCTCCCGTTCAACATCCGCAATGACCTTTTCCAGCTCGTCGCCCGTCAGATTCGAGCCGCGAATCATCTTGAGCGCCACCTTGGTGTGCTTCTGGTACGTTCCCTCGAGCACAGTCGCGCAACCGCCCGCGCCGAGGTATCGTCCCTGCTCCAGGTGCTTGCCGTCGATCTCGTAGCTGCTCCTCGAGCTGGCGCGCTCGACGAGGGACGATGCCTGCTTGGCCTTCTCCTCGGCCTCGACCATCCTCCGCTCCACCTCCTGCTCGCGCACCCTCAGCTCATCCAGGCGGCGTGCCAGCTCCGCCTCTTGCTCTTGCCGGGCCCTGGCTTCGTCCAAAAGGTGTTCCTCCCTCCTGCGGGCCTCGGCCTCGTCGGCTTCACGCTGCCGCTGCCGCGCAGCCTCCTGCTCCGCCGCGATCCTCCGCCGCTCGGCCTTCCGCGCCAGCTTGGCCAGCCGCTCACACTCCGCCTCTGTGAGCTGCTCGGCCTCCGGGGGTTTCTCGGCCTCCGGCGGAGGCTTGGCCTCTCCAAGTATCTTGGCCTTCGGAATGGTTTCGGCCTCTTGTCGTCGCTCCGCGTTCTGCGGTTGCTCGGCCTGCAGCCGGTGCTTGGCTTTCCCGAGTGGCCCAGCCTCCAGAAGTCGCACGAATTCCGGCCGTAGCTCCAGTTTTGGATGCCGCTCGGCCTTCCCGCGGGGCTCAGCCTCGTGCACTCGTTCGGCCTCTGGCAGGGCATCGGGCACGTGCACTTGCGGCGCATCTCGGCGTCGCTCCGGCAACGGTTTGGCCTTCTTGAGTAGTCGCTCGCACTCCCCCACTTGCCCAACACCCAGCGGTTGCTCGCCCTCCTGCGGTCGTGCAGGTTTCGGCGCCAGCTGGGCCTTCCGAGGTGGCTTGACCTCCTCGCGTCGCTCCGCCTCGCGAACAGCTTCGGCTTCCCGGTGTCGCTCGGGCTTCCCCACGTGCTCGGCGTTCCGGCGTCGCTCGGCTTGCGTACCCTGCTCGGCCTCCAGACGTCGCCCGGGCTTCTCGACCTCCTCAACCTTGGGCCCCCACTCCAGATCCACTGCCAGCTCGGCCTCCCGAGGCCGCCCAGCCTGCGGCGGTCGCTTCGGCTTCCAACGCGACTCGAGCACCTCCACACGTCGGATGAATATCCCGCTCCGCTCGGCCACCGGGCGTGTCTCGGGATTCCGCACTTGCCCGGCATCTTGCCTTCGCGGTTCGAGCACCTGCACCTTCTCAGCCCGTTGGAGTCGGCCCGGCTCCCGAACCTGCTCCCCCTTGCAGGGTTGCTCGGCGGCCACGGGCTTAAGCAGCCCCAACTCCTCCACGGCGCGGTCAAGCTCCCCCCACTGCTCCTGCAGCCGTGCGAACACAATATGCCGCTCCGTGATGTCCCCGACATCCTTCATGTGGGCCTCTGGCCCATCCAAATCGGCTTGGCGCCGCCCCTGGGTGAGACGCTCGTCGGCCTGCCCCCCGGCACGTGGCAGCGGATCGGCCGGCTGGGCCGGCTCGGCCTCCAGGAGCGCCTTGTCGAACAGGATCTGCTCCGCCCGCGGGTGCAGCACGCCCATCTGCGTCTTCGTGCCATCCCGGGGCCGATCAGCTTGGCCCAAGTGCCCTCTCCTTCCTCGCGGGATCCGCGACGGTGCACTTGATCCGGTCGACCAGGGTGCCGGAGATCCCGTTGGAGTCCACGTCTAGCTTCGCGAGGGAAGGGTTGAGCTCCAGCGCCGAGAGTAGCGCGACGGCGCCGCCGTCGCCAATGTCGTTGCTGAAGAGATACAGGGTTGACAACGTCGAGTTGCGCCTCAGGGCGCCGGCGAGTGCGCGGGCGCCTTCGTCCCCGATAGAATTGCCGTACAGATGCAGGATGGCCAGCGTCGAGTTCTCCTTCAGCGCATCTGCGAGTGCGAGGGCACCTTCCGCCCCAATTGAGTTCAGGCTCAGGTCCAGAGTCATCAGTGCTGAGTTGCCCTTCAGCGTCCCGGCAAGCGCGCAGGCGCCTTCATCCCCAACGGCATTAACACCCAGTTTGAGAGTGGTCAACACCGAGTTCCCCTTCAGGGCCCGTGCGAGCGCACGAGTGCCTCCGTCGCCGACGGAGTTGCCGTCCAGGTCGAGTTTGGTCAGCGAGATGTTACCCCTCAAGGCCTCGGCGAGCGCCCGGGCGCCGCTTTCCCCAATTTGCTCGTCAACAAGATCGAGCTGAGTCCTCCCCGCCAGCCTCTGGCGCCAGTACGCGGCGCTGTCCTTCGGCGGCGGCATCGAAGTCGTCGCGTCGCGGGACCGCCCGGCTCTCGTTCACCGCGCACCGCCGTTTCCTTCTCGGGCCGGGGCCGAGCAAATGCTTCCTTATTGCGGTCGCGGCGCGCCCGTGGCGCGGAGGATGCCGAGGGCCGCGCGCCCGACAACGCGACTGTGGGGACGGTTGCGGTTGCGGGCCAACGGTCCCGGGTCGCTGCCGGGGGAAATGGCATCACGGGGCAGCGCATGGCGACTCGACGCCGCGTCAACAACCTGAACTCCATCCCGTTCCCGCGGTCATTCCGCACGATGACCTCCAAACACCACGCGCAACATGACCATGCGATCCCCGCGGTTGCTGCGTCTCTCTACTCGCTGACTTGCTTGGGGGTGTGACACAGGGGCGTCCGCAAAGTGGCAACGCACAGACCGGTTCTTCTGTCGGCCGGTGCCGGACGAGAACAGATCGAACAAAACTGCTCCGCTGGCGATGGTCAAGCTGCTCGATCCAAACGTGACCGTACGTCCGGCTTCCATCCAATGAAGCGGCGTTGGTATCTTTGGGAACGCATCATAGGATAAGGCCGCCGAACAAACATGAATCAAGGATTGCAAACCAGGCATCGCCAGTCGAAGTAGCACCAGACAGTCAACAATTTGGTGCATTTACCGTCCCTGCGTCCGATGGCTCGAAACTTGCTCGCGTCGGTCGCAGCGTGGAATTGGAGGCTGAGAGGCGCCAGCGCCTCGCGGCTCTGATTGCCTTGCAACCCGACACTTCCGCCGGTCTGGAGCGCCGCAAGCGGCTCGTCCAGGCGCAGGACGGCCTGTCGGCTTTCCTGACTGCCTCTCCCGCGCTGCTTGCCAACCACATTCGCAACAACTTATTCCGCTTACTTGTACGCTTCCGGCTTTGCCTCCCGCTCCTGCACGAGGCCGACTACCCTGGTCTTTCCTTGCCCTGCCGGCGGGGCTGCAAGCGATCGGCCATGTCGCTGACGGGGGAGCACGCGTTCTCGGGCTGCTATGGCCGGGATCTCTTCAGTCCTGGTCACGACGACATTTGCGCGGCCATCCGCGCGGCGCTTCGCTCCATCCCGCTCCTCCGCGTGCACCCCATGCCGCCAAACCTCCTTGCGCATGGCTACAAGACTGTCACCCCGCCCACGCCTGCGGATGCAGGCCGCCTTGGCGACGTTCTCATCACGCACCGCGAAACCCGGAAACGGTGGTTGCTCGAAATCAAGACCCTCACCTCTATGGCCCACTTGCACACGGGCCTGGTCTTCTCGGTCCCGGGCCACGCAGTCGAACGGCGGGTCGAGGCCGCCAGGAAGGACTACTCCCGTTTCGTCTTCAACGCCAACTTCTACCCTCTGATCGTGATTGCTTTTGATTCGTACAGCGCTGTCTCTGACACTTTCTCGCGCTTCTCCTCGGAGATGGGGCGCATCCAGTATCCCGGGATCGTCGGCCGCGATGGGCAGCCCGTGGACCTCGATGGCCTTTACTCTCGTTTTGTGCGGCGCTTCCGCGAACGGATCGCGGTGGCCTGGGCTCTTGGCGTCGCGGCCCAACTCCAACACTGGCTTCAGCTGTGCACCGAAGCCGCCGCTGTCAACGCTCCGGCCCCCGCGCCGGTCGCTTTTGGTTTGAATGTCGATGAGGAGCTGATTCTTGGGGCGTAGGGGGATTTCTAAGTGTACGGTGGGATTGCTAGCTCCTCATTGAGGACGCTGATCGGCAGCTTCCACTCGTTTTTTCATGCCTCTGCATCTTGCGACTCGGATTTTGACGCTCACGGGAAGGCCGGAAAGGTGGCCGTCATCGCCAGGGTCTTTCCAATGGCCCGATCCGCAAAACCGGGGATCGAAGAGGGAAACTGTAGCCACGTCTTGTCTCGAGCATCTTTTGCAATGTCATCCACGCGTCGTGAATCAAGATCCCATGCGGACCACGGTGCAACCCGGCATCACTCCTCCCCCTCCTCGACGCCGACCGTGACCATCTCCTCGGGCGGCACCGCGTCCATCTCCGCAAGCGCCTTGACCAGCCCCGTGACCCGGGCCCTGCTCTTCTTATCCTGGGGGAATCCACGATGCCCGCCCAGGTGACCTTGCCCACCGGCTTGCCGTTGCTGGCACCGGGGGCCGACGATGAGGCGGCGCGGGCCGGAACGGAGGAGCTGCGATCATTCGATCATCGCGATTGCATCCGAAATCGGCCAGGGAGGACGCGGCCGCTCATCCGAATAAACGATCCATGAGACAGCAGATACATCAACAGACCCAGATCGAGCACAACCGAACGGACTAAGCACCGTGCACCCTGAGCTTCCTCCCCGTCACCGGCCTCCCCATCCGCACCGTCGTCTCGAGCCGCACCGCCAGCACGTGCTCCACCTGCGCCCTCCTCCTCCTCCTGCGGGCGGGGATCGGCTCGTCCCAGTACTGCACGGCCAGAAACACCTCCAGCGCCACCCGCGTCAGCCCGGTGTCCACCCCGTCCTCGAGCACGTACGCCGCCGGGTCGTTCCCCACGGTCACCAGAAACCCCGCCTGCGAGCAATACGGTCCCGTATCCATGCCGGGGTCGGGGCCCGACATGCACACGGTCGGATCGTAGAGCACCGTGGGCCGGTCGAGCACCACCGGCACGGTGCCGAACGACGCGGCGGTACCCAGCGGCGTGAACCCGCCCTCGGTGGTGCGCAGGGCGCGGCTCCGCCAGGGGTCGCCTTCGGGGCGGTCGGGGAGGAGGAGGGTGCCGTTGCGGATGAGCACCCGCCTCATGTCGGCCGAGGTCCGCACGCGGATGGCCCAGACCGCGTAGTCGCCGGGGTACCTTGGGTCCGGCTCCGCCACCGACGACGTGGCCGTGGGCGCGTCGAACGAGGTCGAAGAGGTCGCGTTCTCGCGGCACCACCCGTCCGGTTCCGCCACCGCCGCGTCGATCTGGAACGCAGGCAGTTCCGGGCACGGCGCGTCGCAGGAGGGGGTGAACTTGAGGCCGTAGGTCCCCACCGCGCCGCATCCCGCCTGCGGGACCGCGACCGACATGCTGCCCGTCACCGTCTCTGTGGTCCCCGCCGGCTCCTTGGAAAAGCTCGCGGTCCAGATAAAGTCCCCCGCGACGGGCACCCACGAGGTGATCTCCGGCTCGTAGGCGAACGAGGTGCCCGGCTCCGCGCTCGGCGACCCCGCCGGCGCCCCCGACTCCGAGTACGCCCACGACAGGCCGTCCGTGTCGCACGGCCCGAACTTGAAGGCGTACCGCTGCCCCTTGCGCAGCGTGACGGCGGCCAGCGCCTCGGGCGCCTGGAAGGAAAACACCGAGGTGGTATCCGCGTAGTCCTTGCGGCGCACGCTGCCCGTCGCGAGCGCGGCGCCGGTGGGCTCGCCGGGCTGCCCCGTGGTGGTGCCGCGGTACAGCTCGACGGTGCAGGTGAAGCCCTGGGAGCCCGGAACGGCGGGCGGGGAGCCCATGGTGATCGTGAAGCTGTCGAGGCGGAGGTTGGACGTGCCGACGATGAAGGAGGTGGCGACGTAAAAGGCCGTGGTCACGGGCTTCGAGTTGGCCACGGTCATTGAAGTACCGTCCAGGGCGGCGTCGGCGGCCTGGAAAGCGGGCGTCTCCACCTCCAGGTCGAACGGCCACATGTTGTCCTGCATCCCGAGGTTACGCCAGTAATCCCCGGGCCCATCGTTCCGCATGCCTGGCAGGGTCTGGAAGCCGTTTCCCAGCACGGTGAAGGACGCCGCCGCCCCCATGGACAGCATGACGTAGATGACCCCCTTGTCGCACGACTGCGCCGTAATCGCGTAGGTCGTCGACGGCTGCATCACGTACGACGTGATCTGCGGCAGCAGGTTGCGCCCGAACTCCGGGCGCGTGTAGCCGAACATGGGAGCCTCGAAGCTCGGGATCCTGACGGCGGGGTCCTTGGCGAGGTACTGTGTCATGGTGTCGCCCGCGGGGACGCCGCCGGGCGCCTCGACGAGCAGGTAGTCGCAGGTGATGCTCGAGTAGGAGTTGCTGGCGGGCCACATTATGAAGCGGAAGGTGCGGATCCGCGACGGGCTGGGCCCGGTGGTGAAAACCCATGCGTTGTGGACGTTTTCGAAGCCACCAAACGGGAAGGCCTGGTCGTCGGTGAGGAGCGTCAGCATGCTGATGCCAAAGCCGCGGAGCGGGCCGGTGAAGGTGACATCGTCGCCCAGCACGGCGGGCGGACCGGTCGTCGTGCCCAATGACGGCGTTAGCGAGTAGTCGGTCCTGTCATAGGTGGCGTTGAATCCGAGGTGCATCTTCGTATCGCCGTCCGGGGCGGCGGGGTAGGTCATGTTGAAGGAAGAGAAGCCGACCTGCTGCATGGCGTTGTACGCCGAGTGCGAGGCGCGGAAGATGCCGTAGATCTCGGAGGCGGATACCGTGCCCACGTAGACGCGGATGTCGTCGACCTGACCCAACCAGCGGTTGGCCGAGGCGACGCCGATGCGCTGCGTGCCGATGGTGATGTTGGCGATGTCAGAAAAGTCGCCGACGGCCTGCACCTCGGCCCCGGTGCCCGTGTCGCGGCCGTTGATGTAGAAGTTGAGTTCCGTCCCCGTGCGTGTGACGGCGACGTGGATCCACTTGGGCACGCTCGACAGGCCCGCCACCTCGACGGCCTGGCCGCTGTTGCCGCCCTGGAGGGAGCTGCCGGTCCACACCGCAGCCTCCAAAACGCCGAACCCCACGCCCATCGTGAAACGAAGGTCGTTGAACCCGCCCGGCCCGTAGGCGTCGATCAGGTAGGCGCGGTCCTCGCCCGGGCCGATGTGCGGCCAGATCCACGCCGAGACGGCAAAGTCGCGGGCGCCGATGCCGTTCATCAGCCCGTTGACAAACAGAAGTCCGTTGAGTCCCCCCTGCTGGGACTCCTGCGGGAACAGGGCGTCCCGCGTGGGGACCGCAGCCGTCAGCTCGACAATGTCCGACAGCACGGTGCCCACGGCGGCGACATTGCCCCGGCAGGACACCACGCCGAGCTCGATGTCGAACGCCAGGCGCTCGTACAAAATCGCAGAGGAGAGCGTGGGGCCGGGCCCGTAGGTGCAGTTGTGCGCGGCGGCTGCCGGGCGGAGCAGCGTCCACAGGGACACCACGACCAGCGCCGCCGACGCCGCGAATCGCCGACGCCCCGGAGTCCGTCGGCGCGGACCCATCGCGGCGCGCCTAGGCCCGTCGCCGGAACCCCTGGGCCGGCGGTACGGCAGGCGCATCGATTGACTCGGGATTTGGACTTCGGCTAAGCCCCGTGCGCGCGGCCGCCACTCGGTCGAAAAGCTGACGCGACGCATCAATTTTTGAGTTGCACTAGAGTAATCACGCTTAGGGCGGAGAGGACGGTAGACTGCCATTTGGTGACCCGGGCTCTTCTTGCCCTCGTGGGCTTGGGTTGTGCCGCTTTCCTGATACGCCATTCGGCCATCCAAGCTTCGAGTCCGGCGATGGAAATGTGATGAGCTGACCTCCAGAACTTCGTGTCCATTCCTGTCGCAAGCAGGAACAGGGTTGATCAGAAGAAGCAGGGTGCCGCGTCTCTTTACCCGCTGACGTGCTTCGGGACTGATGTACACTCCGCCGAGAGCTCCCCGGTTGGCCGGATGCCGCGCCCGCCATCCCCGCGCCGCCATCGGGGTCCTGGGCGCGCGTGCACTCGCAGAGGTGCTCATGGGAAACACAACACTGACGGAACTGGACCTGGGCCGCAACTCCATCGGGGACCAGGGCGCGCGCGCGCTCCTTTCGGCGCTCGAACTGAACCGATCCTTGGTGGAGCTTGATTTGAGCTCCAACGACATATCCCCATCGCTCCTCCAACAGATCAACCGCGCCATCAAGCAGCAGCCGGCCGCCGCGACTGCCCCCGTGGCGCCGGTTCCGACCACAGGTCCACTCTCCGCCGTTCCGACGCCAGCCCCGAAAGCGCTCGCCCCCACGTCGAAGGCCGATCCCGCGCACTGGCGCACCAGGCTCACGGGGCAGACGGAGCTCCAGGCGGGGTACGAGCAACTCGGCGACACGGAGGCCTGCGCGCTAGGCGAAGCGTTCAAGGGCAACTCGGTGCTGACGGCACTGCACCTAAGCGGCAACTCCATCGGGTTCGAGGGTTCACGCGCGCTCGCGGAGGCGCTGAAGGGGAACAAGACGCTCAAGATCCTGAGCCTGGCCACCAACTCCATTGGGGACGGCGAGGCCCGCGTGCTCGCGCACGCGCTGAAGGGAAACAAGGCGCTCGAGAGCCTGTCCCTGTGAGCAACTCCATCGGCAGCGAGGGCGCCCGCGCGCTTTCGGAAGCATTGCAGGGCAACTCGGTGCTCACGACCCTGAACCTCTACAGGAACTCCATCGGGGTCGAGGGTGCCCGCGCGCTCGCCGACGCGCTGAAGAGGAACTTGGCGTTGACCAGCCTGGACCTGGAATTGAACTCCATCGGGGACGAGGGCGCCAGCGCGCTTCTTTCCGCCCTGGAAGTCAACACCTCACTGATCGCTTCCACTCCTTTGCTCACGCATCAAGAACTCGGCTTTCCACGCTCCCGGGAGGGCCGAAAAGGTGGGCGTCATCGCCAGGGTCTGATATGGCCCCCGCAAGGCCGCCGCCCCAGGCTGGTGGGCTTAGCCCAACCCTCTTTTCCCACCGTGTTACGGCCCGGTCTCGGGCGGCTCACGCGTGGCCGCCCGGTAGGAGGACGCCGAGATGGGCCCGCATCGGCGGCCTTGGGGGCGCCTGCGATTGGCGGCGGCGGCGCTCTTTGTGTCCCTGTCCGCCCGGCTCCGCCTTGCCGACGCCGGGCACAACTGCACGTACGGGCAAGGCCCGACGCTCTCGTCGGCCATTTTGTATGAGCGACTCGCCTTCGATGCCGCCATCGGCGTGGTGTCGTGCCGCGGCAACGTGCCCGCCCCGGGCGGCACGGTCGGCGGCGGGCAGGGAGTGGCCGACTTCTACCCGCTGCAAGGCTCGGTGCCGGCCCGCGACGCCCTCTACCCAGGCAGCAGCATAGCCGTCGACGGCCTGCTCAACGGCATCGGCACCAAAGACTTTGCCGTCATCGCGTGGATCTGGCCGCACGTCGGCGACCAGGAGCGCGGGGTTCTCATCGACGCCATCGGGCCCGGTTTCAGGGACGCGCGGCTGTATCTCGGCGTGGGCCTCGGCAGGTTCGAGGCGGACATCTGGACCGGCACCGACCTGCAGAGCCTGCAGGCCGGCGCGCCCGACATCTACGGCAGCCCGTCGGTGCCAAAGTGGATCCACGTCGGCGTCACCAGCGTCGGAAAGGAGGCCAGGATGTACATCAACGGCCTCAACGTCGGCGGGGCCACCGTGATGAGCGGCGTGGGCGACATGTCGGACATCACCCAGACCTTGATCGGCACCACGGCTAACACGGCGTGGCCCGGCTGGGCCGACGACTTCCGCGTCTACGTGGGCACGGTGACCCCCGAGGAGATGTACGCCATCTTCCGCGCCTCCCACTCGGCCTTCAACGCCATGCAGCAGATCGGATTCTCGGCGTTCAACGTGACTTTCCCGGGCCAGCCGGGCGGTGACACGAAGATGTTCCTCGGGTTCAACGCAACCTACTCCCGGCTTGATTACACAATGATGCCGGCATTGGGCACCTCCACCGGCTCTCCGGCTGTGCTGGGCGATGATGTGGGTCTCCTTCTTCGAATGCCGTGGCCGCGGCGCCCTCACCGGCAGTCTTCGGCAGATCACGACTACCAGCCTGCTGCGGGGCTACGGTATCAATATGTTCCACCTTGACAGCTACGCGGAGTATGGCGGCATACCCCACCCCGACTACGCCTACGTCTTCACCACGGGCCCGGGCCCCTCCCGCATCCGGGCGTTCCGCACGTCTTTCTTCAACAACAACGGCGCCTTCAACCCCGTGTGCGACTTTGCCCTCGTGTTGGCGCCCGGCGGCACGATCCAGGACGAGGCCACCACCACCTTCCTCGCGCGGGACCAGGGCGTGGTGCTGCCCGCGTTTGCTTCAACCAACGGTTTGGGCTTACGCATTTCCGAGCTCGACAGGCAGATCCTCCCGCAGATCACGGCTTATGTGATGCAGCCCCGGACATCGTACGCGGTGGCGATGCTGGGCTGCAGCCAGATTTCTTCCAACGTCTGGTTGAGCCCCGACATTTGGGGCGACGTCTCGGCCATTGTTCTCGAGAGCAACGGTTACGACGCTTCGTTTGGGCTTTGGAGAGACGGGCCGGGGTCGCCATGGCTCACGGAGGGCAACGGCGCCTACTGGTTCTTCGACCTCGAGGTGGAATCACCCATCTTCGTCGGCGTGAACGCCGCCCTGGACGGAAGCTCCATGACCGTGGCTGGCAACCGATCCATTGCTTCCGGCGTCGCTGCGGCCACCTTCACGGTCGGCTCCTCCTCCAACCTCCGCCTGGATCGCATCACCCTCGCATCGGGCCTCTTCCCCGAGAGCTTCGACTGCCCCGTGGCCCTGTATAGTGCCTCTTCGGGCCTGCAGCCCGCCCCTCCGTCCGGCACTCCGCTCGCCACAGGAACAATCGGGTCTTTCGGCCATCCCGACATCAACACGAACCCGGCGATCCCGTTCCTCGCGCCCGAACCGCTCGCCGCTGTCACCCTCCGCCACGGGCACCGGTACGCCGTCGTGATCGGCCCGTGTTCCACGCTGTGGCCGGATGTCCTCTGGGGCTTCTCGACGTCCGGCCCCGCCGCGGGCTCGCCAGACCTCGAGCCTGGCGCGTCGTACTTTTACGACTCGGCCACGCCGGGGCAGTGGCAGGTTCTAGCCGGGGACTTTGCGTGGAGCGTGGACGTCTCGCGGGAGCCTGCAGATACCACCGAGTCGGTGGCGGGAAGCATCGTCGTAGCCGTCGCGGAAGGGTGCGGTGCGGTCGGGACCTACGGCGTCAGCTTCGCGCCCCGCTGCGATCTGCCGTGCCCGGAGCTCCCCCGGTTCCAGGTCGAAGCGGCGATTGCGGAGCCGGACGGATGGTGCCATGCCAACAGGAACGTGGCGGGCGCGGTGGCCGCTCCCACGGCGACGGCGGAGATCGTCTCCGGCGCAAACCCGATATACCCCGGCGACTGGGCATTGTGGGCCATCCGCGTGCGGACCTCGGCAACTATCTGGGTCGTACGCATCCGGCAGGCGACGCTCGTGCTCCCGGACCGCCCGCAGGGCCCCTGGCGCCGCCGCGTGCTGTGGCTAAGTGGCGCCCGGACGACGTTGGGTGCCTCCCTGTCGTTCCCCCCCACGGGTTCGGCCATTCTGTACGACCCGAACCAGTGCTGGTGGGGCCCGGACGCCGGTACGGATTCGGGGACCACCTGCTCGCGGGTGGGGGTCAGGGTCAACGTGGGCAGACTCGCGAGCGTGGATGTGCTGCAGGAAGGGGTGGACACCGCCGGGCCGACGCGGGTGCAGATCGAGATGTCCGTGAGGGTAGAGTACTGGAACCCGGCCTTCCGGAGGAAGAGGTCGGAGGTGGTGCGGGAGGAGACGTTGTTGGTACGGCTCGAGATGACGGTGTGGCCCGAGGGGTCGGTGACAGGGAGGAAGCTCAGGGTACACGGTTCGTAGCTGGGTAGTTGGTCCTATTGCTCTGTCGCGGCAAATGGAATTCCAAACTATACTCTGTGGAGAGCCGCTGTTTAGATCGGATGAGCGGAATGTTCCACCTCACTCGCGCCACGCGCCACGTCACCGCCAGAGCGTCAAACTCCGTTCCCTCCCCCCGGTTACTCCGCGCGATGGCCGCCCACCGGCTCGCGAAAAATCATGATGTGCTCTCCGCCGAAGTCCCCGGCTGCGCCGATGCCGCGCGCGCCTTGCCCGCGCCGCCCGCCGTCGACCCCGAGCCGCGCGCGAGGTTCGGCCTCCCGGCGGCGCTCTCTTCCTTCGTCGAATCGTCCGTTGCCCTGCACGCGCACCTCCGCTTCTGCGCCTACAAGGTCTTCCCCAACGGGAACTACGAATACGTCGACGCCGGGGGTTCGCGGCCGGATTTCGTCGTGGAGATGTCGCTGTTGACGCAGAGCGGCAAGAACCACCTCGCGTCACCGAAGTACACCGAGATGCGGTACCTTCCCGGCCGCCCCGAGAAGCACTACGTCGGCGGCGTGGTGCTCCCCGACGGCCGCCAGCTCACCCACGCCGGGATCCACTGCTCCGCCGGGAAGGGCCTCCTGCGCACCATCGGCGTGCTCACCCGCAACGCTGTCGACGCGGGCAAGTATCCTCCTGGGACGCAGTTCGTCTACGACGTAGTGGATCTTCCCGTGGCAGGGGAGTGGCGTTCCCGCCCCCGGGAGGGCGGCTCGCCGTGGGGAAGATGGCTCGCAGACGAGCTGTCGAGGGCGAGGTCGGCGTGCTCGAGGACCGGGTTCGGTGCGCGCCCGGGGGTGGAGGTGCGGGTCGTGGACTATGCCCGGATGCCTTCAAGGGGTTGCAAGTCCGCCTGGCCGCGGGACAAGGAGCTGGCGCGGCTCGTGGACGACGGATTGAGGCAGTTCTGGAGCGTATTCTACGAGGTTCGTCGGCCGCGGAGCTCGTCGGCAAATGGTGTTACTCACATTCGACTTGGATTCAGCCCGGTGCCGCGGATGCAATATACGCCGGCGCTGCGAGGGAGGCGACCGGGATCCAGGGCGGGGCCGCGGGGACGGAGGATGCGGAGGTGCTTGCGGATGCGTTGGCTGGCGCCAGAATCGGATGAGCGCTGGCCAGTACAATCAATGTGGCCGACCCCAGCTGGCCTCGAGACTTGCTGCCGTGTACCACAACAGACCGGAAACGATCGTCGAACCGGCAACGGAGATGCTTTGCATGGCTCTACAGCAAATCCGGGCCAATCCGGTTACCCGTGGGGGACGAGATGAAGGTCCCTGAAAACCCCTTCCTCGAAAGTCAGTCAGTCAGGCACGCAGGCACTCGGTCGCAGGCCTTTTTGGAGCGCTCTGGGGCCGCTGCAGGGCCGCGATGAAGAAGTTCTTCGGGATCGGGCGCGCGAAGGAGGACAAAGATGCGCGGCGCTCGGCGGGGACGACCTCGAATGCGCCCGGCGGCCCGACAAAGGAACATGCCTCGTACTGGGTCGCCAGGCTGGCGGGCAAGAGCGAGCTCGTTGCGCAAGGTGAATCTATCGGAGACAGCCGCGCCGGCGCACTCGCGGAAGCACTGAAGGGGAACACGGCGCTTAAGTCTCTGAATCTGAGCGGCAACTTCATCGGAGACCAGGGCGCTCGCGCACTCGCAGAGTTTCTGAAAGGAAACTCGACGCTTACTTATCTGGACCTGCGCAACAACGGGATTCACGACGCCGGCGGCCGGGCACTCCTTTCCGCGCTCGAGCACAATCTCTCCCTGAATGATCTCAACGTGGACGGCAATCGGATTTCCCTCTCCCTGCTCTGGGAGATCAATAATGCCGTCACCAATTGGGGCAGGAAGGAGAGGGCACTGCAGGCGAGGAGGGGCCTCGTTGCCGAGCATTCTAGGGAGGTCGAGCCGCACCGGCAGATAGGCGTCCAAAAAACCACGGCTCCCGGCCCTACAAGGGACCATGCTACGTACTGGGTCACCCGCCTGGCGGGTAAGACAGAGCTCGTTGCGCGAGGCGAATCTATTGGGGACAGCCGCGCCGGCGCACTCGCGGAAGCATTGAAGGGGAACGCAGCGCTGAGCTATTTGAACCTCACCGGCAACTCAATCGGCGATAGGGGTGCCCGCGCTCTGGCCGAGATGCTGATGAAGAACATGGCATTGACTAAGCTTTATCTGGCCTATAACAGCATCGGGGAGAACGGCGGACAGGCGCTCCTCTCTGCGCTCGAGCTCAACTCGTCCCTGAAGGAGCTCGACTTGGCCAACAACAGAGTTTCCAGCGGCCTGCTTGAGCAGATCAAGAAGGCCGTCGAGGATCCTAGCAGGAATGAAAGGGCGCTGCAGAGACGAAGGAACCTCGACGCGGATGGACGCCGGGAGGCTGACCAACTGCAGGCTGCTGAGCGGGCGCGACAGGCCGAGAAGCAGCGGCTTGAGGCGGAGCGGCAGGCCGCGTTGCAGCGGCACCGCGAAGCCGACGAGGCCGAAGCTCACAGGAGGAAGCAACAGCAGCTCGAGGAAGAGGCTCGGGCGCGGCAGGCGCAGGCACGGGAGGCAGAGATAGCCCGTCGGCTTGAGGAGCTGAGGGTGCGGGAGCAAGAGGTGGAGCGCAAATTGGCCGAGACCGAGGAGAAGGCCAAGCAGGCCCGCGGCGGCAGCGGAGGCGAACCCCCAATCATCCCGCGCTCAGCGACGGACCCCGCCTCTCCCGCGGGCGAGGGCGGCAGTGCCGGGAGAAGCTATGAGATCGACCCGAGCCACCTCCAGCGGGGTGATTATCTCGGAGCTGGGGGCTTCGGGACAGTGATCGAGGGCACGTACCAGAAGCACACCAAGGTGGCCCTGAAGATGATTCACGGTTCCAACCTGTCGGGCCGGCAGCTCGAGAGGGCCATAGTGGAGCTCGAACGGGAGATGGACGTGTGGTCGCGGCTTCCGTATCACATCAATGGTGGGTCCGCCGATTACCAGTCGTTCAACGACGAACTAATGCCGGGATTCCCAGTTTTGCCTCTGATGGGATGGTGCCGCAAACCACTGTGTCTCGTCACGCTGCTCATGTCCGGCGGCACGTCCAAGGTATACCTCTCCCGGCTCAAGCCGAAGGCCTACGAGCCGCACGCGGTGCACCGGCTCCTCTTCCAGGTGGCGCTCGGGATGAACCATCTGCACTCCCTGCCGACGCCGATCCTGCACCTCGATCTCAAGGGCGACAACGTGCTCGTGGACGAGAACGGCGTCGCCAAGATCTCTGACTTTGGGATGTCGAAGATCCGGGCGACGGCCTCGCTGCACTCCACGAAGCGGTCTGGCGGGACGCCGGTGTTCATGGCCCCCGAGAGTGGGTGATCGTTGGCGTGCTAGACCACATTCTCCTGTTGCTGACCCTTCTTACCGTGTCAGCATTCGCGAGGCCGAGGCCAAAGCCGGGCACAGCGACGGACGTCTACGCCTTTGGCATGACCATGTGGGAGCTCCTCTCCGAAGGCGACATCCCCCTGGGCGACGAGCTCATGGACGAGGAGCTGATGATCCCTGGACACGGCGTCGACCTGGAGGCCTTTGGTGCGCGGCTCCGCAGCGACCCAGGGTTCCGGCCCGAGCGGTCGCGCGGGATCCCGGATGCCACCTGGGGGCTCATGCAGAGGTGCTGGGCGATGGATGCTGCCGATCGACCAGCTTTCGGGGAGGTGGCGGACGAGCTGAAGCGGGTCCTCGACGCGTTGTGATATGTACAGGTTTTCTGGGCATCGTTCGAGCTTGGAAGTAGTCGTCGTTCTGTTGTTTAATGCCAATCCTTTCTTGTCGATAATGATTGGGCTGCTTCGCTTGATGGAGTGATCTTTGTGCTTCCGGCTTGCCACATCAACATCGACACCTCACCTCCCACTGCCGCACTTCCTCCTCTTCGCAAGCCATGAGCGCCAGTCAAGCTACTCCTAACAGCGCGCCGCCTGCTGCCGGGCCTGCGGAAGACGACGCTCGTACCACCGTCGCGCCGGTCGTCCGCGCCTCTTTCGGCTCGCCGGGCGCCGTCGGCGCCTTCGTCGAGTCTGTTGCCGGCGAACACGCCCATATCCGATTCTGCGCCTACCGATCCTTCGCGGACGGCTCGTTCGAGTACCTCTCCGGCGACGGTCCTGGGTCGCGCCCCACGTTCGTGGTGGAGCTCGCCCGCTCGTCGCGGCGGGGCCGGGAGCTTCCCGAGCCGCGATACACCGAGATGCGCTACAAGCCCGGCCACCCCGAAAAGTGCTACGCGAGCGGGGTCGTCTTCCCGGACGGGACGGGCCGCATGTTCGGGCCCCTCCCCTGCAGGGAGGGAAAGGCGGTCCTGAAGATCATGTACTCCAAGACCCTGGTCGACATCCGCGACGGTATCTACCCGCCGGGATCGAGGTGGTTCTGCGAGGTCGTGGAGGTGGACATGCCGGGGGAGTGGCATTCGCGGCCGCTCGACGACGGGGAGAGACCGTGGGAGGACTGGATCGGGCGCGCCATGTCCCGCGCACGCAGGGAGTGTCACGGGGGAGGGAGGGGTGGATCGTACCCTGGCGTCGAAGTTCAGGTCTTGGACAACATGCAGATACCCGGGGCGAGGCGCAGGTGCAAGGCCAGCTGGCCTGCGGACAAGGACCTGTCGAAGATGGTGGAGGGCAGGACGAGGAGCTTCTGGAGCGTGCTTTACGAGGTCAGGTGCATGTCTGGCTTTCCTCAGGTGTCGCGGCTGAAGTCCGGCTTCGAAATGTCGCGCAGCCTGGCACCAAGGATGTGGTCTTCGGAACGACCGGGACCACGGCATCGTCGAGGGCCGGAAACAACGAACAAGTCTACGCGGTGGCCGACGCCCTAGGATCAGCCAAGATCTTTTGACGGGTGTGTCGACCTCTCTTGGGACTACGTGAAACGCCCTTCGTCGAGTCCCGACGGGCGCTTCGTCCAAACCCCCCTCTCCGACTCCGCATCGTCCAGTGGACTATCGGCACAGCGCTCGGGGTCCTCTGGCTGTGCCGTCGGGGTGCCTCAGCAGTCATCCTGATTCGAGCGGCCGATTTGCTGGGTCGTTGTGGCAACTCCGACCGCGCTCGCATTTCCAGGCAAATCCTGAACCAATTGCGGTCCTGGAGCCATCCAATGGTTTTCGAAAGTGCAAGGCATGGTCTTTCATTGCATTTTACGGGAGCTCGATGCGATCGATGTGTGGCGGGCGGTGCTGACGGGGGACGCAATGACTGACGCTGTGCCGCTGTGGGGGATGCCGTTCGAGGACACTTAACGAGCCGGCACGCCGATGCCGCGCCCGCGGCGATGTCGAGAATGAATGTCTTCTTCCTGATTTTCGTGCTGCTCGCGGCGGGCGGCGATGCCGCGCCGGCCGAAGACCCGTGGGCGCCGGTCTCCAACAAGGGCGCCGTGCTCCCCTTGGGCACCGCGCCGCCGCCCTCCGCCGTCGCCGGCTTCACCCCCGGCGCGCCCGTGCTCGACCTGCTGCCCAGCGCCGCCTCGATTACCCCCGGCGGCCGCGTCCCCACGGTCGCCGAGCCGGTCAACGCCACCCTCGCTCCCCTCGCTCCGAACACCATCTTTGGCACCGACGACCGCCTGCGCGTCCCTGCCGCGCTCCTGACGCAGCACCCCTGGCGCACGATCGTGAACCTTCAGATGTCGCGCTGGCTCGGCCGCACCGGGGGATCCTGCTCCGGCGCCGTCATCCATCGCTACTTCATCCTCACGTCAGCCCATTGCGTCTACTTCCCCCGCAACAATGCACGCGGTAAGCCTTGGTGGCCCGTGGAAACTCCACATCGTGACACCAACCGCTGAACCCCCCTTGCGACAGGGATCATGCCCGGGTTCGTGGACAACATCTGGGTCTTCCCCGGCCGGGACACCGACACATGGCCGTACGGCCGCGTCTGGGCGACCGGGTGGTGGGTTCCGAGCCGCTTCATCCAGGAGGCGCAGGTCGGCTACTCGCCCACCACGCCGTACGACTGGGCGCTGGTCGAGCTCGCGGTGCCGATCGGCGACCGCACGGGCTGGATGGGCATGTCCTCCGAGGTGGACTACAACGGGCCCATCAACACGGCGGGGTACCCGGGCGACCGGGGGAACGGCGTGGCCATGTTCAGGACGGGCTGCCCGCACGGCGATTGGGACGGCTCGGACGACGAGTTCAACACCATGTGCGACCTCTGGCCCGGCCAGTCGGGCAGTCCGATCTGGGTGATGCGGCAGAGCGACAACCAGCGTGGGTCCCGCCCCGTCCCTTCGGCTTCTCCTTCTCACGCTGACCCCCGACTCGCAGGCTACATCGTCGGCGTCTTCAACTGGGAGCGCCCGAGCGTCAACGGCGGCAAGGTGATCAACTCGGACGTGTGGAACTTCATCTGGAACATCGCGCCGACCCCGCGCAACACGCTGGCCAACCCGTGCTCGATCGAGCGCGGCGGATGCAACGCCAACGCGACCTGCTCACTGGTCGGCGGCTTCGTCAACTGCGACTGCCCCGGCACCGGCACCGGCACCGGCTGGGCCACCTGCCTCCGCAACCCGTGCCACCGCAACGGGCCCTGCTCCCCCTTCGCCACCTGCACCGCGACCCCCTCGGGCGGCGCCTCGTGCCGCTGCCGCCCCGGGTACACCGGCACCGGGCGGCGGTGCGCGTCGCTGTGCACCGTGCGCAACGGCGGGTGCGCCAGGAACGCGACGTGCTCGCTGACGGCCGCGGGGACGACGCGGTGCGCGTGCAACGCCGGGTTCTTCGGGAACGGCAGGACGTGCACCAACCCGTGCTCGACGGGCAACGGCGGGTGCTCGAGGAACGCGCGGTGCACGGCGACATCGGCGACGGCGGTGACCTGTGCGTGCAACGCGGGGTACACCGGCAACGGGCGGGTCTGCAACATCAGGCCCAACCCGTGCCTCAAGAACAATGGGGGCTGCGACACGCAGGCGACCTGCACGAACAACAAGGGGACGGCCGTGTGCACGTGCCGCGCCGGCTTCGTGGGGGACGGGCGGACCTGCTCCGTCCCGAACCCTTGCGAAACGAACAACGGCGGATGCAGCGCGGACGCGACCTGCACCAACAGCAAGGGGACGGCGGCCTGCGCCTGCCGATCGGGCTTCGTCGGCGACGGCCGCACCTGCACGCCCGCGGACCCCTGCGCGACCAGCAACGGCGGGTGCCACGCCAACGCCACGTGCACCAACAACGCCGGCACAGCCGTGTGCGCCTGCCGATCCGGGTTCGCCGGCAACGGCATCGTCTGCGCTCCCAACAGCCTGCCGACCTTTGCCAGCTGCGGCCTCGGCCGCACGTGCTGCCCCCAGCCCCTCGCCCAGGTCAACCAGTCGACCCCCGCGGACTGCGAGTCGGCGTGCCTGGCTCGCAAGGACTGCGAGCTCGTACTCTTCGACCCCCTCGACGGGATCTGCTACCTCCACGCCGGGTGCACCAATCATCGGGAGGCCAGGGCGGAGGCGGCCCTCGGCGTGCGGCCCGGGGCGTCGTGCCCGCTGACGGAGGGGTGTCCGAACCCGTGCGTGAACGGCAACGGCGGGTGCTCGAAGGATGCGACGTGCACGGACGTGGGCGGGACGGCGGCGTGCGCGTGCAACAAGGGGTTCGTCGGGGACGGGATCACCTGCGTCCAGGGGTCTTGAGGAGAAATGTGAAAGTGTAGATAGTCTTGGAGCTGGAACCGGTGGATCTGCTTGTCTTTGGCATAGAGATGATTGTCGGTCGTGAGAGAGAGAACTCTTTGTTTCGCCTGCCCTCCTTGAAGAGCCGTACACCCTGGCAGCTGATCCATCTCACGACAAACTCCAACCGACTTGGGTGGTGAGACTTCCCGATTGATGCCTGGCTTGAGATAAGCCAGGGTCTTCGGCGGTGATGAAGGGTCGGCCGGGTGGACTGCCACGCCGCAGCAGTTCCCGCACCTCTCGCGCCGTTCCCCGCCTCCCGGGCATCTCCCGTTCCGCACGGGCGGCGATGTCGTCGTCGCGCGCGTCGTCGCCCCCGAAGGAGGCGCGCGCGGCGCCGCACTCGCCGGCGCGGCCGCACCGCCTGCGCATCGGCGGCCGGCGGGTCCGCACCCGGACGCTCGTCGCGGCGTGCCTCGCCGTGGCGTTCCTGGTTTACGCGTATATGGGCGGATTTAACCACGGGATTTCCGGACTCGGATGGCCCGCATCGGGCGGCGGAACCCCGGCCGCGGAGTACCGCGAACCGCCGAGGCGGAGGCGCGCCCTGGAGGCACCGGCGGTGCCAAAGTCGGACTGGCTCGGTTTCTTAAAGACGGGCAAGGTGTCGCCCGAGGCCAGGAACCGCCTGAACCCGAATTCGGAGGACCGATGGCGGGTCGTGCACGTGGAAAAGGCCCGCGAGCGGAAGCTGGGGTCGGCCCACGGCCACACCCCGTCGCGGTCCCTCTGGAACCCGCTTTCGTGGCCGTCCCGCCTGTTTGGGTTCGGAGGCGGGCAGTCGGCGAACGAGTTGGACGATTTTGCGCTGATCGACCCGTCGTGGACGACCTCGCACCTGCACCCCTTCCCCGACGGCGACGGCGTCGACGCCGACACCGAGGACGATGCCGGCGCGGGTCCCGACACCTCGCCCGCCGACGCCGACCCCGAGGTCGACGAGCCGTCGTGGCTGGACTGGCGCGGCCTGGACGATGCCGAGGCCGAGGAGCGCGCCCAGGCCGGCATCGTCGGCGCGCTGCCCTACGAGCCCGGCGACCGCTCCGTGCGCGAGATTGCGCGGTGGCGCAAATACCGCGCCAGCGACGAGCAACGCCTGGCCGCCCTGACGGGCCTGGTGCCGTCGGACCCGGACCTCGCGCTGTCGGACATTGGCAAGAACGACTTCAAGGAGCTTGGCCGCCGCATGCGCGAGTTCTTCCTCCTGCGGCGGCGCCACGCGGAAGTCTACATGCACCTCAGGAAGGTGCACGGCATCACTGACCCCTGGGCGTGGCGGCCCAACCACCCGTCGTCGCCCATGCCCAAGTTCCCCCCCGCGGACCAGCTGACGGGCCCGCTGCCCACGGACCCGGACAACCCGACCTCGCCCCTCAACCCGCGCGCGAACGAGCCGTACGCGCACCCGGAAATCACCCCGCGGACGCTCGACTACGCCCGCCGCTTCCTCCGCGCCTACGAGGCCAAGCTCTTCCCCTTCCTCCGCCCCACCTTCTCCTCCCTCTCGGCCCTCCACAAGTCCTCCCGCGCCGGCGGCCGCGGCATCGTCATGTCCGCCGGCGACCCGCAGCTGCGCGCCTGCATGGTCAGCATCCGCACTATCCGCGAGAAGATGGGCTCGCGGCTGCCGATCGAGATCTGGTACTCGGGCCCGGGGGACCTGTCGGACTGGGGCGCCTCGCGGTTCAAGCGCTGGGGCGCTGTCACCGTGCGCGACATCCGGCACCTCTTCGACCACGAGGTCGCGGACCTGGGCGGCTGGGCCATCAAGCCCTTTGCCGTCCTGGGCTCCTCCTTCCGCGAGGTCATCTTCGTCGACGCCGACGTGGTCTTCATGCAGCCGCCCGACAACCTGTTCCACCACCAGTTGTACCTCGACACGGGCGCGCTCTTCTTCCGGGACCGGCACAACCTGTTCCCGGACTCCAAGGGCCACGGCGACTGGCTCCGCAGCGTCATGCCGCGCCCGCCGAGCGACACCATCCGGCAGCGCAAGATGTACATGGGAAAGGGGCAGCACGAGATGGAGTCGGGGGTCATGGCGATCGACAGGTGGAGGCACCTCGAGGGGCTGGTGGCGGCGGCAAAGCTGATGAGCAAGGAGTGGAGGGAGGGGTCGGGCAAGTGGGCGCTTGGGGACAAGGAGCTTTTTTGGATGGGGTGCGTGCTTGCGGTCGACGCGTGGGCTCTTCAGCTCGCTCATCCTCCTCCATTTCGTCACGCACAGGTTCGAGCTCGTCGCCGACACCTCCTACTCGATGCACCCCGCCCGCTCCGGCGTCCTGGGCGTGCTCATCCCCCGGCACCTCCCCGGCGGCGCCACCGTCTTCCGCATGGGCAAGAACGCCTCGTACCGCCCCGACGCCGGGTGGCACCCGACCCCCGAGGACCGGGGCAAGATCTGCGGGATCCAGCTGGCCCACCCCACGGACCCGCTGTTCTTCGCCGCGGGCCCGCGGTACGGGAACGATCCCGAGAGCGACTCGGAGGAGGGCGAGCCGGGGTTCAACTTCACGCGGCCGGCGGGGAACGTGAGCAGGGATCCGCTGGAGGACAAGGTCCGGACGTACAGGAGCAGAAGGAAGGACAGGCTCGAGGCGCTGCGGAAGGCGAACGAGACGGTGGACCCGGCGTTCAGGCTGGAGAGGATACCGAAGGAGCAGCCGGTGGGTCGCCTGACCTTCGTTTTCTCGATCTGTCGCTGATCTCGGCGGCGGGTAGTGGATCATGTGGTTCAACGGGGTACATCTCCGCCCTTGCCGGCGCCGCGTGCCAAGCTGACCCTCTTCCCGCGCTACAGGGCCTGCAGACGGACAAGTTCCACGGCGACCTCTGGCCCCACGGCGACGCCGCCCTCGCGCGGATGGAGGACTGGATCGACGAGCCCGACGAGGGCGACTGGGAGATCTCGGATGCCAACGTGTTCTGCGTGCACGTGGGGAGGGGCAAGGGGTGGAGGAGGCCCAAGAAGCTGAGGAGGTCCGAGAGGGAGCTGCTGCTTTGGGTGCAGAGGGTCTACGTGGAGCTGGAGGCCGGCGCAGAGTGGGTGTCGTACAGCGATCCCGTGAATCTCGCGTTGACGCCCATTCTTTCCGCAGCCAACCGGAAGACTTTTAGGCTTGCGCGACATGTCTTCGACATCAAGAGTACATGGTAGAATACGATCGCTGCCAACCAGCCGATTGTCAACTATAAGGCGGTCATGGAGAAGCTCGGTGGCCCGGAGTCGGAACGCGAAGGGGCCAAGTCACTTCCCAGCGCGTCGAGGATCCTCTTCAGCTCGTCCGCGATCTCTCCGAATGTCGGTCGCGCCGCCGCATCCAACGCCCAGCACCTTTGCATCAGGGCCCAGGAGGCGTTGGGGATCCCGAACGGGCGCGATGGGCGGAACCGAGGGTCGGTATGAACATGTCCTCGGTCAGGTCCCTTTCTTCGCGCGCCAAGGGGCACTGGCCACGCGAAAGGAGCTCCCACATGGTCATGCCGAAGGCGTAGACGTCGGTGGCGGTGCCCGATCTCGGTGGCTGAGCAAAGACTGGAAACATCGGGGGCCTCAATGATGCATGCGCTACGAGTGGCGCTTCAAACCACCCACCCTCCGGCGCCATGAACATGAGCGTTCCAACCCCCCGGCTCGTAGACCGCAAGGACGGAGTTTCTCTGATCTTGGACAATCCAAAGTCCGCGACTTTCGCGATGCCGTTCTGGTCAACGAGGATGTTGTCGCCCTTAAGGTCGAGATGCAGGATTGGGTTCGGCCTTGAATGCAGGTGATTCATCCCGAGTGCGACCTGGAAAAGAAGACGATGCACCGCGCGCGGCTCCCACGGACTTGGGAGCCCCGCGAGGTACTTCTTGGCCGTCCCAGCAGCCATCAGCTTTGTGACCAGGCAGACTGGCTTGCGGCACCATCCCATCAGCTGCAGGACTAACATGCTCTGGAATGAGCTGCGAACCCAGCAACGGAACGACCACTTTTCTCACCGTTGTCGTGGTCAGGAACCTGCGACCATACCTCCATCTCCCGTTCGAGATCCGTGATCGCCTTGTCGAGCTGCCAGCCCGTCTGGTTGGAGCCCTTGATGATCTTCATGGCGACCTTAGTGTGTGTCTGGTACGTTCCTTCCATGACAGTCCCAAAGCTGCCGTGCCCGAGGTACCCGCCCTGCTTGAGATGCTCACCATCGATCTCATACCTGCTCTTCGTGCTCAGATCTGTCTTCCGTCTCTTAGCCATTGATACCAAACCCTCCTGTGCTGACGACGGTGCCCTCTCTTCACGTTCCGCATAGGACTGACCACCTCGCTGACGTTTTGGTGCGGAAGCGTCGCCCTCCTCCGTAACATCACGTCTCTGAGATTGAAGTGCCCTTTTTCCCCTGGCAGAATCCTTCAAAAGCTCTCGGATCTGCTTTAGCACGTTCTTAGGGACACCATTTTGGCCCAACAAGAGACGCCTTAGGGACGAGTTGATCTCAACCACCGAAAGAAAGGCGCGGCCACCCTCCTCTTCAATTGAGTTGTGGCTGAGGTCCAGCTCCTGCAGCACGACGTTCATCTTTACTCCTTCCGCGAGTTTACGGGCCCCTTTCATCCCAATGTCGTTGACGGCAAGGTCCAGTTTGGTGAGACTGGAGTTTCTCTTGAGAACCTCGCCAAGCGCGCTCGCGCCCTTGTTCCCAATGGAGTTGCCCCGCAGGTCCAAGTCCGCGAGCGCCGAGTTCTCCCTCAGCGCTTCGGCAAGCGCCCTGATGCCCTCGAGGCCGACAGAGGTACGCCCCAGGTTCAATTGCGCCATGGCCGAGTTCCTCTTCAGCGCATTCGCGATTGCGCGAGCACCGTCATCCTCGATAGGGTTGTGTGATAGGCTCAGGGACGTAAGTGTTGAGTTATTCTCCAACGCCTCGGCGAGCGCGCTGACCCCTTCGACCCCGATGGAGTTCGTTCCCAGGTCCAGGGTTATCAGAGTCGAGTTCTCCTGTAGCGCCTCTGCCAGTGTGCGGGCGCCCCCGTCGCCGATGGAGTTCCTGCCTAGGTACAGCTCCTTCAGTGCCGAGTTCGCCTTCAGCGCGTCAGCAAGAACGCGGGCGCCCTCGTTCCCGATGGAGTTCCCACTCATTACAAGTATTCCAGCGATAAGTTCCCCTTGAGTGCATGAGCGAGAGCACGAGCGCCTTCAAGCCCGATCGAGTTGCGAGATAGCGTCATCCAGGCCAGTGACGACTTCTCTTGAAGCAGCTCTGCGACGACCCGAACACCCTTGTCCCCCAGCGACATGTTGCCCATTCTGAGGTTGGTGAGCGTTGAGTTGGTTTTCAGCACCTCCACGAGCGCACGTGCGCTATCTTCCCCGATGGAGTATCCGACCAAGTCCAGTTCGTTCAGACGCGTACTCCCCTTCAATGCCTCTGTGATCGCGCGGAAAATCCTGCCCCCAATGTCGTTCACCCTGGACGCACGGAATGTCTTCGCCCGCTCAAGCCTGGCGCGCCAGTACGCGGGATCGTCGGTCGCAGGAGCCTTGTCCGCCATTGCGTCGGCGTCGCGGGCTGCTGTTGACGACTCAGAGACTGGCTGTTAACGGGGCCGCCAGAGCGCTCTGTCGAATGGAAAGCTTTCAACCAGCGCGTCCCTGGAGCCTAGGGACCGCGAGCTGCGTAAATTTCGCACCCGGCGGATTCTCTCTGCGAACTATACGCACCGCTGCGAACGCATTCGTGGGATAACAACCATACAATGCGAGGATGCAGGACTGCATCAGGATCCGGAAGTGTCCTACGAAGAAACCCCTGATGCGGGCCGGCCGTGTGTGCACGCGGAGAGGCCAGGTGTTGCGATTAGCTCCTGTGGACGCTGGGAGCACGCGGCTGCGGGTGCTGATCGAGCTGTCGATACGATGCGAATGGGCGGAGAAGAAGGCCTGCGTGCAGTTGTTTTGGTCCCATCGGCGCCCATGCATGAAGAGAGGCCGGGCAAGCGACCCTTGGAGGGACGCGCTTCAATCAGACAGACTTCTCCCCAGTACAGCAGCAAGATCGTCCAGTCACCGACTGCATCGTCCACCGGCGGCGCGGTCCTTCAAGCCCGCTTCCTGTACTCCACGATCACGGGCTCCGCCGGCCTGGCGACCCCACCAAACTGCACCGTCCTCGCCGACACCTTCCCCCTGATCTCCAGCCTCTCGAACCCCTCCAGGAAGTTGACCACCTGCATCTTGATCACCTGCGTGGCGACCTTGGCGCCGATGCACGCGTGCCTCCCTGCCCCGAACACGATCAGCTTGCCCTGCCGCGCCAGCGCGAGGTCGATCCCGCCGCCGTCGGCGGCGAGGTGTCGCTCCGGACGGAACCTGTCCGGCTCGGGGAACACGTGCGGCAGCGTATGAACGTGCGTCTCCTTGACCAGCACCAGCCCCCCCTCGGGCACCCTCCGCCCCGCGAGCTCCGTGTCGCGCACGGCGCCGCGGATCACGGAGGCGGTGATCCGGATCCGGATGCTCTCGCGGATGCAGGCCTCGAGGTGCACGAGGCGGTCGAGGAAGGCGGGGGTCATGGGCGAGGAGCGCGGGAGGGAGGCGCGGGCGAGGGCGAGCTCGGCGCGGACCGCGGACATGTGCTCGGGGTGGTGGAGGAGGTTGATGAGCGTCCTCGTTGGGGTGGCGAGTCAACGTCGTCGGAGCAAGCGCCGATGTTGGAGGACGAGCTCACCAGCATGCCGTGGCGAAGGTGTTGGTGTTGGCGGCAAAGATGAGCCCCGTGCACATGCTGGCGAGCTCCTGCGAGTCGTACGCCTTGCCGTCGGCCTCGCTCTCGGGGTCCTCCCTCAGAACTTCCAGCATGTAATTGAAGAAATCCGTCTCGGGCTCCTCGCCCCGCTCCAGCTTCGCGACCCGCGCGTCCGCAAGCCTTTTGACCGTGGCCGCCGCCCGTTCGTGGGCTCCGGCCAGCTTCCGCCCGTAGGGCGTGCGGGAAAACAGCCAGCGCGGGAGCAGCGGCGCCCACGGCGCGGCGATCAGCCCCTCGATGGGGTCCACGGTCCGCACGTCGTCGATGAAGCCGCGCAGGGCGTCGCCGGCAAGGTCGCGGCCGATGACCGCGGTGGTGACCAGCTCGGTGGTGATCTCGTAGATCTTCGGGAACAGATCGAACTCGCCCTCGGCCGGCCACGCGTCGACGATACGGGTGAGCTCCTCCCACGCGGTCCTGACGAACGTCGTGTGCTTCTCGGGCGAGATGGCGCGGGCCATGCGCTGCACCTGCCGCCGGGCGTGCGCGTCTCCCTTGCTCGGTGCCGCGTTGTAGTTGTCGATCAGCAGTTTGAGCCCCTCCATCATGCTCAGGTCCTTGCTGTTGTGGTACTCGGCCAGGGCCGCGTCGCCCGTGACGAAGTGGAGCGGCGGAAGGAACGGCAGCCGCGGCAGCCGCACGAGCGGCGCCTCGGCCGACAGCTCGAGGAGCACCGCGTCAAAGTCGCCGCCGTGCTCGCGGAGGAGGCGGATGAGCCGCAGGAACGAGACGCGCGGCGCGTCGGGCGGGCCGCCGTCGGCCTTCCCGCGCGGGAGCAGCAGCAGCGCCGCGACGGCCCCCGCGAGGAGCACGGTGACGATCGCTGCGAACATCGCGGACGCGTGCTTGCGGCGCGTGCGACGCGGAACGTATATTCGATTGCGCGACGGACGGACTAGAATAGTATAGGCTAAAGCAAACCGACCCCCCCGACGCTCCGTCCACAACCTCTCCTATCTGTGTCCAGTTATCGTACATTGCAGCGAAGTTCGACGCGGCCAACTGCAACGCCATGGCCGATGGCGCCGCGGTCCCCCTGCCGCACGGCCCCGATGGCCCCCCGCGGGGCGCTCTCAACGCGCTCTCAACGCCGGCGCAGCTAAAGGGCCGCCCGGGCCTCTCAACCCGGCCACGCAACGCATCGCACCTTCCAACTGCACGTCCGCCCTCCGCACACCCCCGATGGCCGCTCGCGCGGCGCTCGAAGCCCGCACCGACGTGCTCAAGGTGCCCGTCCTGGGCGACGCGCTCTGCGTCCTGGGAACCCCGTACGACGCCCGCACCGACCAGTTCATCCCCGGCGTCACCCTCTGGTGGGGCCAACGGCGTTGCTTGGTGGTCAGGTGTGCTTACCCCCGGCGGCAGGGACCCGCAGGCGCTCGTGGGGGTGACAGACGTCCCCGGCGCCGACGAGAGCCACGAGCTCTTTTCCGGCGACACCTTCGACGACGTCTGCAACAGCCTCGACATCAGCGCCGCGGTCAAGGGGTCCTTCATGGGCGGCCTCGTGTCGGTCTCGGGTTCCGCAAACTACATGAGGCGCGAAAAGTCCAACTCGAGGACCGCCCGCGTGACATTCCGCCACAAGCTGCGCACGGGATTCCAGATGCTTAACATGTCCCAGCTCGGCGCCAACAGGATCGCGCACGGCCAAGTGTTCGACCACGGGGTCGCCACCCACGTCGTCGTCGGCCTCGCCAAGGGCACGGACGCCTTCCTCGACTTTCAGCACACGGTTGCGGCCGGCGAGGACGTCGCTACGGTCCAGGGCAACCTCCAGATCGCGGTCGACCTCGTGGCCGTTGCTGTTTCCGGCGGCGGGAGCGTGGACGTCCGCGATTTCCACCAGTTCAGCTCGGCGCAGACCACCACCAACTACCAGGGCGACGTCCCGCTCGGCATGGTGGTACACAGCTTTGCCGACGCGTGCGAGGCCATGAGGAGGATCGTTTCCGTCGACCGACGCCAGGACGTCCGGGCCAAGGTGGCCTACCTCTACCCACTGGCCCTGCTCGACGACAGGTTAGCCCCCCGCTCATGCGGAGCGCAAAGGGCAGTCTGCTCACGCAACCCCCAGGGCCGCGAGGCTGCAGCGCCAGGTGAAGGACAGCCAGCTCTCCGCGGCGGAAGGGGTCTTCATGGGCCTCCGCGAGGCCGCGGAGCTGGCCCGCACCGTCGAGGAGGCCGATCCACTGGTCCCCAAGCTGCTCCTCTCCGAGGGCCTGCAACCGTCGCTTTCCGCCAGCCTGCGTTCGTGCCAGGCGCGCTTCTCCGGCGCGCTCGGCCCGTTGCTGCGCGGGATCAGGGGCGCCGAGGCGGACCGCGCCGCGGCGGCCGAAGATGGGCTGGCGGAGCTCCTCGCGCGGTGGGCGGCGCCCGTGGCGGCCATCCGCGGCGCGCTGCTCCGCGTCCAGGACGCCGTCAAGTACCCCGGCCTGTGGTTCCGCTCGCTCAGGGACGCCGGGATCCCGGAGGCTTTCGGGCCGGCCTTTGCGGACGTCGACGTGCGCAACGACCGCGTCCTGTCGGCCGTGTTCCACCTGCCTCCGATCCTGCGGCAGGCCAAGGACGCCCTCGCCGCCTTCGCCGCGGGCCTGGGCGCCGACGGCCTCCCCCCCGCTTTCCCCGCCATCGGCCCCGGGTTTTCCGACTCGGGCCCCGCTTTCGACGCCGCCGGCACCACCGTTCGGACCGCCGCCGCCTTTGCCGAGCAGGCAGGGGCGCTGAACGTTGCCGTCGTGGTCCGCGGGGGGCCGGCGAGGGAAGACGGAACCCCGGTTTCGATCTCGTTCCGGCACCGCTCGCGGGAGGTGCCATTCCCAGGATGCCCCTCGCTGCCCACGAACCTGAGGTGGGCCCGCCCCCGATCGCCGTGCGTGCGACCGCGGCGTAGCTAACGCGCCGTTCCAGGGCGAGCCGGATCAGCAGCACGTCCTTCCTCCTCGAGTGGGACGCCGACCCCGGCTTTGCCTCGTCGTACGTGGTCTCGGTCCAAGGCGACTGGACGGGGGAACGGCACGCCTCGGCCCAGGGCCCCGGCCCGTGGTCCTGCCTGGTCGCAGGGCTTCCCGAGGGAAGCACCGTGCGCGCGACGGTCCGCGCCGTGGTCCACCTCGGCCCGTGCGGGTTCCGTGGGGAGGCGCCGCCGGCCCTGGTGGTTCCGCTGGAGAGCACCGTCGGCGAGCTGGCGTACTGCAACGCTTTGGAGTTGGCGCCGATGGTGCGCCGGGTGATTGCTTCGATTCCGGAGCAGGAGTTCCGCGCCGATACCATCTGCGAGGTTTTGGCGCGGCGCCTCATCAGGGAGGACCACGGGAGGCACTACTACGCCGTCACGAACTGCGCTCCACGGGCCGGTTACTTTGCCGGGTGGGTAGTCGTGCGCTGGCCATTGACAGACGCTGACATTCGTCGCAGCCTCCTTGTGGCTCATATGGTGATCCGGATCCACGGTCGGAAGCTCCACGTCGCCGCTCTGCTCAACAACCGCAACATCAACGTGTTCCCCCTCCACCGGCCCGCCACCGCCGAGGCTGTTAACAACATGGGCATGTTCTGCACCCCTGTCGTTGGATCCGCCTTGCTCACACACCACCCCAGGCCTCCCCTTCCCCGGTGTTCCCCCGGCCAGGATCGTCCAGTCGATCTACTGGCTCTCCACCGAGAGCCCTGCCTTCACGGTCCTCCTCGCGGACTCCCTCGTCGACATGGACCTCTCCAAGCGCGACGCACCGGAGTGGCTTTCGTACCGCCTGATGAAGGGCTGCCGCGAGCGCGGGATCGGACCGTACTACGCCGTGGTCGCCCACGCGGCGTCGGCAAACAGGCACGAGAGCTTCATCGAGTGGGTGGCCGAGCGGGCCGACGTTTCTTTTGCTGACTGGAATCCGCGCGCAGCCTCCTGATGGGACAGTTCGTGGTCGTGCAGGGGGACATCGTCTACCACGTCCTCATGGCCCTCGACGGCAGAGATCTGACCCCGTACCTTCCTGCTTGATGTAAACTCGATTTGTTGCAGTGGACATACACGAGTGCTTTTCATCTCGTTGCGTGCTCTACCACGGTGGTGTCGCGGTTGGTGCACGTCCTTCCGTTCCCGAAGAACCCGGCGTTGCACGCGCACCGCGTCGTCCCCGCGGCCGTCAGCGAGCACGTCGCGTTCCTGGCGCACCGTGCTGGAGCCGATCAAGCAAACTGTGCCGCCACTACGAGGACGAAGATCATGGCCGTGGATCCGATCCTAGTCCTGCTTCCTCCGGCGCTCGGCCGGCTTACGGATTGTACCGCCGGCAAAGTCGTCGTCGAGACAGCATCAGCCGTCGTAGTTAGCACCGGGCTCGCCGTTGGTGCAACAGACAGTGTTGACGACCCGACCAAAGCCGGGTACGCCCCCGGCCACCCGGCCCGCGGCAGCAATGCTGCACCAGTGCCTGGGATTCTCGAGCCCAGTCACCCCGGTTGCTTCGAGCAGGGCCCGGCCGCACTCGAGGAAGGGCGTCGTGCTGGCGGCGCTCGCAAACACCCGGGATGCGCACTCCTCCAGGTCAAAAAGCGCGCAGCTGCGGCCATCCTTGGAGATGCAGGCGGGAAGGCCGTCCGGGGAGGCTCCGACGGCGACGAACTTGCCGGAAGCGAGGTCAAGCACTTGCCCGCCAGATTCCCGGTCCCAAAGCGCCCAGTGCGACCCTGTCCTCTACGCGCGGGCACGGATCGCCAGTTTGAGGCAGGCCGCACCAACGCAGCGTCTACTTCGGCGAGACCTCGTCGAGACCAAGCCTTTTCGACGGGACACCTGTCCTCGCATTAGTCCGAGTGTCGAGCGAGGGAGCCCCGACACAGCGCCGGATCAACGCGCTGCCACGAGCTCCAACGAGTTGCTGCAGTCCGCTGAAGTCGTGGAAAAAAGGCTGCGGCCGTGTCCAAGCCGTGCAGCCTCCGAGTCGCGCCGAGGGGGCGCGCCTCGTTGTTTGCCGGCGACCACCGTCGGCCGCCGGATCACGGAGAAGCGCCGCGAGGGCCTGCCGAGCGAGCGCCGCGCCGTCCGAGGCCAGCCAAACCCTCAGACGACAGCGGCGCGGCTCCAGCCGCGTGTGAACACCGGGTCGGGTGACCGCGGTCCCCAACGCGTCCCCGGTCCGCGCACCGCGCCCACCGCGCCGGCGCCGCGCTAGACGGCCGGAGCCGAAAAGCCCGACGTGCCCGGTCACTGCCGGCCCCCGCCCGCGGCCCAAATAGCGCGCACGGGTGTGGGGCCGGCAGGTGTTTGCAGTTTATGGGATCGAACCATTCCAATTGTGCGCGGCCATCTACAAGGAATCGGCGATCCTCTTCAGCTCGTCGGCAACCTCCCCGAACCCCGGCCGCGCCGCGCCATCCATCGTCCAGCACCGCTGGATAAGCGCCCACGTGGCATCGGGGATCCCGTACGGGCGGGCCGGGCGAAAGTTAGGTTGGGAGCGGATCCGTTCCTTGAACAGGTCGGGGCCGAGGTCCCTTGCCTCGCGCAGAAAGGGTATCTGGCCGCCCGAAAGGAGCTCCCACATGGTCATGCCAAAGGCGTACACGTCCGTCGCCGTGCCTGGTCTCGGCTTCGGCGTCGCAAAACCTGGCATAGCAGTGCGTCGTCACCATTTGAGCACGTCATTCCGCACGCACTCACTTTCCGGCGCCATAAACACCGGCGTTCCACCACCTCGGTTGGTGGAATGCAGAGAAGCCGTAGCCCTGATCTTCGACATTCCAAAGTCTGCAACTTTCGCAACGCCGGCTTCGTCGACAAGAATGTTGTCGCCCTTGAGGTCGAGATGCAGGATCGGCGTCGGCCTCGAATGCAGGTGGTTCATCCCAAGCGCGACCTGGAAGAGGAGCCGGTGCACCGCGTGCTGCTCCCAAGGATTCCGGAGCCCCGCGAGGTACTTCTTCGCTGTCCCACCGGCCATCAGCAAGGTGACAAGGCAAAGCGGTTGGCGACACCATCCCATCAGCGGCAGAACTGCGATTATGGACGAGTCGGAATAAGTCTCCAAAGGCCTTGCAATTGCGCGCCTGTGCCCCACCATTGGCATGGAATGGCACCCGCGCCCACACGTCCATCTCCCGCTCAAGCTCCACGATCGCCTCCTCGAGCTGCATCCCCGTCAAGTTCCAGCCGTGAATCATCTTGAGTGCGACGTTGGTGTGTTTCTGGTACGTGCCTTCAATCACCATCCCGTATGCCCCGGCCCCCAGGTACCCCCCCCGTTCCAGGTGCTTGGGATCGATTTCGTAGCTGCTCTTCGCGCTGCGCCCATCGACAGTGGGCTCCGTCTTCTGCAGCTGGGCCTCCCTGGCTCGCTCCACTTGGAGGTCCATCCGCCTGCGCATGGCCCAATCCATTCTCCCAGGATCCTGGACAGCCATAGTGATTTGCTTGCGCAGTGATTTAGGGATAGCGTGGTCGTAATCGTAGAACTTGAGCTCGGTAAGGGACGGGTTGTACTCGAGCGCAGAAAGAAGAGCGCGGGCACCTTCGATTCCGATTGCGTTTTCGCTGAGCTTCAGGGTCGTCAGCATCGAGTTCTTCATCAGAGCCGCTGCCAGAGAACGCGCGCCATCGTCCCCGATGGAGTTTTTGCGCAGGTCCAGCTTCTTCAGCACCGAATTGTCGCTCAAAGCCTCCGCAAAGGCGCAGGCACCCTCGTCTCCGACACCGTTGTAATGCAGCGTAAGTTCAGTGAGCGCCGAGTTATGTTCAAGAGCCTCTGCCATCGCACGGGCGCCAGCGTCCCCGATAGAGTTTTCGTGCAGGCTCAAATAAACCAGCGTCGAGTTCGTTCTCAGCGCCTCTGCGACCGCGCGGGCGCCGTCAACACCAGCGGCGGTCCCGCTTAGGCTCAAGTTCCTCAGTGCCGAGCTCCCTTTTAGCACGTCCGCAAGCGCACGGGTTCCCTCGGCTCCAATGGCGTTGTCGCTCATTCCCAGGGTCGTCAGTGCCGAGTTTTCCGTCAGCGCCTCTGCGAGCGAGCAAGCACCTTCGTCCCCGATGAGGTTCTGCTTCAAGCTCAGCCTCGTCAGCACCGAGTTTTGTTTCAGCGAATCTGCGAACGCGCGCGCGCCCTCGTCCCCGATGTTGTTCTCATCCAGCACCAAGGACGTCAGCGCCGTGTTCTCCTTCAAGGCCTGTGCAAGCTTGCGGGCCCCATCGCGGCCGATGGAGGCTTTACGGAGCCACAGCTCCGTCAACACCGAGTTCCTTCTCAAAGCCTCTCCGAGTGCGTGGGCGCCCTCATCTCCGATGGCATTCTCGCCCAGGTACAGGTAGGTCAGAACTGAGTTCTCCTTCAGAGCCTCAGCAAGCGCGTTGGCACCCCGGTCTCCAATGTCGTTCTCGCTCAAGTGCAGGGTCGTCAGCGCCGTGACCGCCGTTAGCGCCTCCGCAAGCGCGCGGGCACCCTCGTCCCGAAGGGAGTTTTCGCCCATACTCAGAGTCGTGAGCGTCAAGTTATCCTTCAGCGCGTCCGCGAGGGCGCGGGCCCCTTCAACGCCGATATCATTGCCGTCCAGCTCCAGCATCGTCAGCACCGTGTTCTCTTTCACAGCCTCGGCTAGCGCGCAGGAGCCCTCGGCCCCGACGGAGTTCCAAGACACGGAAAATCTTGTCAGCGCCAGGTTCCTCTTCAGCATCCCTGCCAGGGCGCGGGCGCCTTCGACGCCGATGTCGTTAGATGCCACAGTCAAGCTCGCCAGAGTCGAGTTCCCGACCAGCGCCTCCGCAAGCGCGCGGGCGCCGTTGTCCCCAAAGCGGCGCCCGGCCGCATCGAGCTCCTTCTGCCCGTCGTTGACCTCGTCCCGCCAGTAGTAGTCGGTCGTCGTCCTGGCGGCGAATCTCTGTCCCGTTTCGCGAGGAGCCACGCGCGACAAAGCGACCTGTCGCCGCGTCTGGGGCGAATCAGAACCGCCCTTCGCTCGACCCATGCCGATGTAGCTCTTTAGAACATAGGGGCCACTTTGGACGACGGGTTTCGAGTGCGCATGGGGTGGAGCGCGTGGTGCACCTCGTGTGGTGCGCCCGCCTGTGACTCTGTGCCTCGGAGAGGTGTAATCTACGTAATCAGGACAAATGAGGAGCTAGCCATCCAGGCGTACATGGAGAGGGAATCTCCGGCATTCGTTATCATCAGCACCTGCAACATAATCTTCAGCTGTTTGGCCATGCCCGTCGGGCATGTACGGTTCGCTCAAATGTGCAATACCATCGGACCAGGAGAAGCCGATTGACATCCGTGCTTTGGCATTTGGCACCGTCGGGACAGCATCGCCGCCTCCCCCCGATCAGATCTGCACGAACACCCTCCCCCTCGACATGTACATCCTCAGCCCCGCCGCAAACACCGCCGACACCAGCAGCACCGAACCCGCGTACATCTGCATCGGCAGGTACCACACCTGCTTGGTCCCGTCCGGCCCGTAGCTCGTGTTGAGGTCCAGCAGCAGGCCCTGGATCACGGGGCCGGCGAGGCTGCCGTACGCAAAGAAGGAGTAAATCATCGACATGGCCGTCGCCAGCACGTCCGGCTCGAAGTTGAGCGACACCACCTGCGGCAAGATCCCATTGTAAGACCCGCCCGCGAGGCCTTGGAAGGCCATGTAGGCCGACATGCCCGCCGCCGAGTGCACGTTGGGCCACGCGGCCATGATCAGCGTGCCCGACAGGAGGATGGAGAAGAAGAGGTTGGTCGCCGGCCCGCCGACGTACTCGGCCACGGCGCCCTGCACGACCCTGCCGACGGTCGAGGCGATGTTGAAGATCGACACCTGGAAGGCGGCGGCGGAGGGGTCCATCCCGAGCACGTCGACAGAGTAGGAGGCGCCCCAGTAGGCGGGGGACATGGAGCCCCAGGGCATGAAGAAGACGACGGCGGAGGAGAGGAGGAAGGGGGCGGTGGTGACGATGGAGCGGATGGAGCGGCGCGGTTTCGGTGCGGATAGGGGTGCAGGAGCAGCGGCGATGCCGGGAGTCCGAGGCGCGGAGCCGTCGTCTGGTCCGTGGGCAGGTTCTCCGACCGTGGCGGCGCCGTTGGCGTCCTCAACCACTGTGGGCTCGTCAGATACGGTCGAAGATGTCGAAACCTCGGCCGGCTCCTTTCGGTCAAGGTCACCCGAAGCCATCTCGGGCTCGGCCTTCTCCACCTCAGCCCCTTTCGGCTTTCCAGCCAGCTGATCGGCCCCGTCCGCCGCGGTTTCCGGCGGCCACCTGTCCACCGGCACCAGCAGCAACGCCACGGCGGCCAGCACCGCCCCGCCCACGAGCCCCGTGATCCGCAGCGCCCACGGGATCCCGAGGTACGTGATCATCGCCTGTGCCGCGGCAGCCTGGGCGAACCCGCCAAACCCGGTGCCGGAGATGGTGATTCCCAACGCGAGGCCGCGTCCGTCCCTGCGCGGGCCAAAGTGCTTTGAAACCATTGCGATCGTCGGGAAGTACGTGCACGAGGCAGCGAGCCCGGCCATGAGGCCCTGCGAGATCACCGTCAGGGCGTACCATTGCGAGAAGCTGGCGATCAGGTACGCGGCGGTCCACACGGCGGAGCCGAACAGCGCGACGGCGCGGAACCCGACCCGAGGATCGTCCGCGATCCGCCCCACAACGAGCCCGAAGAGGGACCACGAGGCGACGGCCAGCGACCCGGGTAGCGCGCACAGCCGCTGCTGTCCGTCGGTGCCCAGCGCGTCCGACTGGCAGTAGGCGCGGGCGTAGATTCCGTAGGCCCAGTTTGCGCCCTGGCTAAAGAACTGCGAGAGAAACGCCCCGGCGACGAGCAGCCAGCGGAATCGGTGCCGCGGCATCCGAGTCAGGAACGACATGGCTGCGAGCGGCCGGCAGGAAGGGCGCCGTCTGGCCGGAGGTGCCGCGCCACCGGCGAGTGAGTCCGACGCCCGACGGCGGAACTTTGAACTCCCGGCGTCCTCGCGTTCCCAGTCGGCGCCCCGTCCGCGGCCCAAACTCCCAGAAAAGGTGATTAGGGGTAATTTCGCAAGGTCCGGTCCATTCCACGCTCCGCAGGGCGTGCCAGCGGCGTCTCCCAATGACGACGGCTTGGAAGTGGCGAAGCAAATCCCTTGTTCTCAGAAGTCCACTTCCTGTTCGGATGCCGAGACTCCCGGCTTTGCTGCGACTCGGACGAGGGATCCGGCTTTATTCCAAACACGCCAATCCATCTGACCCCGCGACTGCGTTGGCGGCGGCCCGCGATGCCCTCCGCACGGCCGACCTCGGCGCGCTCCGGACGAACCTCTCGCGGCTCGAGGACGCAGGCATCTCGGAGCTTGCAGGCCTCGCTGCATCCGAGCTCTCGACTTTCGAAAAGATGCAGCGGATGGCGGACGATCTCGAGCTCGCCGCAGAGCTGGCGGCCCTCGAGGCGGCCGGAACCCCGGGACGCGCCTCGGCGGACCGCGAAGCAGCTTCGCTGGCCGCCGACCTGCAGACGTCGGTTGCCGGTTTGCCGCAGAAGCGCCTCCTCTCCCTCCTGGACGGCCCGTACGACACGCACTCCGCCACCATCTCCATCTTCTCCCCCCTCGGCCCCCGTTCCACCGGCTTCGATTCTCGGCTATGGGTCGGACACCTGGAAAAGATGTACCGCGCCTGGGCCGCCCGCGAGGGATACTCGGTCGTCGCCCGCCCCGTCCCGGACTCGGATCCGGGGTCGGCCATCGGGCCCCGCGAGGCGGAGCTCGAAATCGCTGGTCCATTTGCCTATGGGCTGCTCAGGTCGGAGCATGGCGTTCATCGCGCCGTCTGGATCACCCAGTTCAACACCAAGGGCACGAGGGAACGGAGCTACGCCGCCGTCGAGGTCGCGCCCGTGCTGGAGGACGACGACGACGCGGGGCGGGAGATCGAGATGCCCGCGAACGAGCTGCGGGTGACCACGATGCGCTCTTCCGGCCCGGGCGGGCAGAGCGTGAACCGGACCGAATCCGCCGTGCGAATTGAACACATCCCCACCGGCCTGGCCGTGCGCGCGGAGGAGCACCGCAGCCAGCACCAGAACCACGCGGCGGCGATGCGCAGGCTGCGGGAGAAGCTGGCCGCGTTGATGGACCGCCGGAGGGAGGAGCGGGCGGCGGCGGCGAGGGGGGAGCCGGTGAGCGCGAGCGGGTCGGAGCAGGTTCGGCATTACTTCCTGGCGGGGACGAGGAGAGTGAAGGATCCGAGGACGGGGCACGAGGAGGCGGATGTGGAGGGGGTGATGGGAGGGGAGGTGACGCCGTTCTTGCTGGCGCACCTGCGATGGCGGAATGGGGCAGGGGTGGAAGGGTCGTTCCGAAGCTGATCGTGTTCGGGGCGGGGCGGCACGCGTGCATCGGCGCCAAGGTCGCCACGCATGTGATCAAGATGCAGGTGGTCAACTTCCTCGAGGGGTTCGAGAGGCGGGAGATCAGGGGGGAGGTGTCGGCGCGGACGGTGCAGTTTGGTGGGGTGGCGAGGCCGGCGGAGCCCGTGATCGTGGAGTACCGGAAGCGGGCGTGAGGAGCGCATGCTGTATACGGCAAGTGCTTGGTGACGCGAGGAGGTCAACGATCCGAGGAAGAAGCACGAGGAGGAGATTGCGGGGACAAATGGGCGAGGTAACTGCAGTTCATGGATGGAGGGGCTCATCTCGCCGAGACATGGTATATCGCGGACTACATCATCCAACCGCATGCGTTTTCTGTTGTGAGCTTTGAGAGCTGGTCCCTACAGTCGTTTGAGACGCGCGGCTCAGCACGCTCTATCCAGCAGCGACAGCCGCCACAATGGAAGTGGTCCGGCCATCGGAGGGCCCGACGCAGGCGGCGGACCCGTTGTACGGCTGCTATGTCAATATGTGGCACCGCCGGCTCGCCGGAAAGACCGAGCTCCAGGTCGACTTCAGAGGGCACAGTAGCGCCCGCGCTTTCGTGGAAGCATTGCAGGGCAACTCTGTGTTAACTTCGCTGTTACTGGACAAGGCGAGGGCCGGAGATTTCGGCGCCTGCGAGATTGCGGGGTGGCTACAGAGCAACAGGTCCGTCACTTCACTGCAGCTCGAGAGGGATTCCGTCGGGCACGTAGGCGCACGCGCGCTGGCAGAAGTCCTGAAAAGGAATTCGACGTTGATCACGATGTCATTGACGAAGAACTCCATTGGGGACGAGGGCGCTCGCGCTGTCGCGGACGCACTGCTGTCGAACTCGGCGCTAGTCACACTACAGCTGTCGAGCAACTCCATTGGGATGAACGGCGCTCTTGCACTCGCCCTTGCCTTGAAGGAAAACTCGACCCTGAGTGCTCTGAGCCTGTGGGGCAACTCGGTTGGGGACGAAGGCGCTTGTGCACTAGCAGAGGCATTGAAGGGCAATGCAACACTGACCAGCCTAAACCTCTCGAGCAATTCTATCGGAGTCGTAGGCGCCCGGGCACTTGCGGAAGCGCTGACGCAGAATTCGGGACTGATATCACTCAACCTGCGCTGCAATTCTATTGGGGTCGAGGGGACCAAGACATTGGCAGATGCGTTGAAGAGGAACCCGGCGCTCGAGTGCTTGGATCTGGGTCACAACTCCATTGGCGACGAGGGAACGATCGCGCTCGCCGGCGCGCTGAAGGAGAACTCTGCACTGAAGTCCCTGAACCTGCACCGGAACTCAATGGGGGACGATGGCGCCCGCGCAATCATTTCCGCGCTGGAACTCAACCCCTTCCTGGAGGAGCTCTTCCTCATCGATGATGGAATCTCCGGCACCTTTGTCTATCAGATTAAGAAGGCCGTCAAGGACATCGGCCGGAAGGAGCGGGCGCTGCAGAAGCGGAGGGACCTCGTGGCCCAGCATCAGCAGCCCCCAGCAGCACCTATTGGACAGAGGAGCTTTGAGATCAATGCGGCAGATCTGGTCTTCGGACCGTACCTTGGAGGAGGACGTTACGGGACGGTGTTCGAAGGGACTTGCCAGTCGCACATTAAGGTCGCGATCAAGAGGTATCACGGGTCGTCTCTCTCGGACAGCCGGCAGAGTGACAAAGCCATCGCGGCGCTCGAGTGGGAGATGAACGTGTTGTCACAAGTACCTGACCACGACAACGGTAAGATTCCAGATCGCCCGTCCCAAGGTTAAGTACTGACGTGTGCAACGCAAAGTCATGCAGTTGATTGGATGGTGTCCTGCGCCCCCGTGTCTGGTCATGCATCTGATGAAGGGAGGGACTGCCAAGATGTACCTCGCCGGGCTCTCAAACCAGTACGAACCACACGCCGTGCATCGTCTTCTTTTCCAGGTCGCCCTTGGGATGAACCATCTGCATTCGAGGCCGACACCGATCTTGCACCTCGATCTGAAAGGCGACAACATTCTCGTTGACGAGAACGGCACTGCAAAAGTCTCCGACTTCGGGATGTCCAAGATTAGAGCAACGGCATCGCTGCATTCGACTAATCGAGGCGGCGGGACACCGGTGTTCATGGCGCCGGAAAGTGAGTGCGTGCGGAATCGTCTTGCTCATCAAGTGGTGACGACCATATGGTACGCCAGGTTTCGCAACACCGAAGCCGAGACCGGGAACGGCCACGGACGTCTACGCATTCGGCATGACCATGTGGGAGCTCCTTTCGGAAGGCCAGATACCACTTGTGCGCGATTCACGGGACCTCGGCTTGGACATGTTCAAGGAACGCATCCGCACCGACCCCCGGTTCCGCCCTCAACGCCCGCCTCGGTGCCCCGATGCCACCTGGTTGCTCATGCAGAGATGCTGGGCCATGGATGCGGCCTCGCGGCCCGCGTTCGCGGAGATCGCGGACGAGCTGAAGCGGATCCTCGACACGTTGGACACCGACGTTTCCACGTCGGCGTCTAGCTCCTGGGCGCCGAGCATCTCCATGGTGGCGGTGTAGGGCGACGTTATGATGGAACAGCTACATAGACCAGACGTACTCAGAATGCTGCTCGCAGAGGCCTCTGTTCCGCAGCACGCCGCGGCGATCCCACCGGGCGAGCACGGATCTTCGCACAGACTACCGCGAGGCGAACCGCCGCTCGAAGGGGTCGATGAACTTCCCCTCCGCGCTCGAATCGAGCACGGCAAACACCACCCTCCCGAACGCCCCCGCGAACTCCCCCATCAGGGCCTCCCGGAACAGCTCCGCGACTACCTCCGGATCGTTCCTGAACACCCCGCATCCCCACGCCCCCAGCACCACCGCATCGTGCCCGTGCGCGGCAATGATATGGAGCACCTTGCGCACCCTCTCGCGCATCTCGCGTTCCACCTCGGCCTGCGTGCCCCGGCCGCCGGAAAGGTACGTCCCGGCGTTCACGGCGGGCGCGGTGACGAACGCGCAGCGGAACGGCTCCGCGAGCAGCTCCCCCTCGTCGTCGCGGAACACGGGCACCCCCGGGGAATAGATCGCGTAGTTCGTGTAGAAGCCCCCCCGCGTCCCCGCATGGTCCCTGTACATCTCCCCGCCGACGAGGCACGCGTACAGCCCCGAGCTGCGGCACAGCGACTCCTCCTGCGCGCGCGCGCCGCCTAGGAACCCGCCGCCGGGGTTCTTTGCCGAGGCGAAGCTGAGCGCCGCGGGGTCGAGGCCGGCGAGCGACAGGCGGCGGGCGGCGGACAGCGTGGATTCGTTGGCCACCTCGAACACCGTGCCGCGGCCGCGCAATGGGAAGGAGGGCAGGGACGAGTGCGGCGGGTAGCTGACTGTGCCGCGCACGGCCTCGGCGAGGGCGTCGGCAACGTCAACCGGGGTGCCGTCGGCGGCGGTGTAGCGCCCGGTCCGGATGATCTCGACGGCCTCCGCACCCTGTGCTTTGGCCGCGGCTCGGTCGATGCTCGACATTTGACCCCTTTCGTTTTCACGTCGGTCACTGGAATTGTTTTTCAGGCTTCAGAAGCGCAGAAGCGCGGTGGCACAGCAGAGCGGAAGAGTAGGCCCGTCACCCTGCCGTCACCCTCGCAATGCTGGGGTCGGATTACCAGCCGGTAGAGTGACATTCTATTCTCACAGCTCCGATCCGTGCTGAAGCAGCATCGGAGCTTTTCTGGCAGCCGATTGAGGCCGTCGAGACGTATGGCCGCAGGCACCAAGCGGTGCCCGGCGCTGTTTAACCGGAAGCGACCCGGGTAAGGTACAACCCCGAGGGCCCGACTCGGGGAGACCACTAAGCCGTCGAAGCCTGGCTGTCTGCAGCTGCGCCGTCTGTCCGTCTCCGCCGCCCGATCGAGAGCCGTTGGGAGACAGTTCGTCGATCCAATGTTTGATCGGCCGGGCGGAGGAACTTTCCCAGAATCCTCGCAACCAAACACGAATCGCGCGATGCTGACGCCGCATGAGCTCCTGGCGGTGCTGCCCGACCTCGACGATCCGCCGCCGGGGCTGCGCAGCCTGCGCCCCGCGGCACCCCCGGCGCTGGTCGCGGAAGCGCGCTCCCTCCGCGAGGCAACGGCCCCGACCGCTTCGTCGCTCCTCCGCGCCGCACAGCGTTCCTCCCGGCTCCTGGGCGCGCTCGGGACCTTCTTCGCGCCGGCTTTCGGCCGCCTCGGCATCTGGCTGAACGCGACGTTTCTCGTCGCGTCCCCCGCCGTCGTCGCGGCCTGCGCCCTCTATCCGGCGCTCGCCGGCACCGCCGCCCCGTTCGGCACGCTCAACATCGCCCTCGGCACGGCGGCAGTGGCGGCAGTGGACGTGGGCGCGGTGTCTTACTTCAGCGCTCCGATGCTGCGGCGGTGGTCCTTGTTCCCGGACGCGTCGAAGCACAAGCTCCACGCACTGCTGCGCTACCAGGACCTCACGGGACCCCACTTCGGCGAGGGCGGCTTGGAGCTCGGTCGATCGGTGGTCTTTCCCCTCGTACAACACGTGCCGGGCGATCCCAACTGCCCGTGCAAGTCGGCCGCCTGCGCCGGCGGCCTGGCATTCTGGGAAGGAATATTTGCCGCGGCGGATCTCGTGCTCAGGGCCGCCTCTGTGTTCTGCTACCAGTTCGTCCTCGCCCCTTGGACGCCGATGGTCTCCCTAGCGCCGGTTTTCTGGCGGGGCACGTGGTACGGCCCCATCCTCGGTATGCTCATCGTCGCGCTCGGCCTCGTCCACGCGTACTCCATTTGCGCGTACGTTTATCGCCGGGCAAAACCGCCCTTGATGCAGCTTTCGCGCAGGCTCCAGTGTAGGGCCGTGGACTTGCTGCTCGGGGAGCTGCTCACGGACTGCAAGGATCTCATTGAGGCGTCGGGACTTCGGGACGGAAAGTCGCACGGACCGGTTCTTGCCGACGTTGTCCCGGACGGCAATTCCGAAGCACACACCAGAAACGACATGCTCAAAGCAGTCCCGAACGACCTGAACGACCAGTTCCTCTTTGCTTTCCTCCGCTACCTCGCCAACTCCTGGACCGTCCCCCTGCGCGAACAGCTCTCCGCCGCCCTGCGCACCTCCTCCTTCATTCTCTTCTTCCTCCCCGGCTTCGCCGCCAACCTCGCCGTCGGCTCCTGCGTCCCCGCATGGGAGCTCAGCTTCCTCGCCTGGTGGATCCTCTACACCTTCTCCTTCCTCTTCGACCTCGCGGCCGCCAACGCTCGCATCGACGCCGTCCGCGGCGTCGTCCGCGCCGGATCGGCCGAAGCCCTGGCGCTCCTCTCCCTCTCCTCGCCCCCGGGGGGAGCGGTACCGGACCCGGGGCTTTCCGCGCGCCTTTCCGCGCTGTCCCGAAGGCTGGACGCTTTCGCCGCGTCTGTTGAACCGGCGCGGTTCGCGGGGATCCAGGTGACCTACGGGTCCGCGAGGGCGCTCGTGGTCTCGCTTTGCACGGTGCTGTTCGCCCTGTGGGGCCTGCTGAACGGGCTGGGGGTGAGGGTGGTGCTGGAGACGTACTGCCCCGGTCGGGCTTGACGGGCTTGAGGATGATCTTTTCGCCCGCAGGAGTGTGAGGGGATGCGGGTCTGACGGGGCCGATCCGATCTACGGAGTCAGGACTGGGTGACGAGGGCGGGAACGGTACTGGGTTGGTATTGATCGCTCATGTTCTACCACCCACGCTCTGAGCATACAAAGTCCGTCGACACAGCACCCCGGGAATGAATGTGCGCCCGCCCGCCACGGGCGCGCTCCGGGAGCGCTTGTGCGGCGGAAGAACCCCGCATCCGATCGCGGGATCTGAATTCGGTCGCCGGATGTAGTGAGCTCCCGCATGTTGAGCCGCGGAGTGAAGCCGACGGGCCGGCGCAGGGGAGCAAGCGGCCTGCGCTCGACGCGAGCGGGCTGGCCACTGCCAGAAGGCCCCGAGCTCGTCATCGCGCCCCTTTAGCTCCCGCAGCGAGTTTTGATGACAAGTGTCGAGGTTATCTGGTCCGGTCCGGTCTGGTCTTTCCGTCGGATACACGAGGTAGATCGATGCCACTACGTTATCGCGCCAAAGCGCTGTGTCCGCCGTCAATTCCTTTCCGCCAAATCCACTCCGTCATCGCCGCTTGGCGATTCAGAGCTCCGGATTGGGGAATTATGAGGCTGGCATCGCCGAGAGCCAGAGTCCGGGGCCCTCGGACGTGGCTTTCTCGCGCACCCCTCCCCCGCGCCTCAAGAGAAGTCCAGCGTAAGCCACGGAGGCGGGGTGACGCCACTTCCGACCCGCCTGGAATGATCCTTCCGGTTTCTTCCGAGTGTGGCACGGCGTAGCACCATCGACTTGCCGTCCGCGCATCGCGCCCCGCCAGGCAGCAAGCCCGGCTCCAAGCCGCCGTGAGCTACCCCTGGATCTTCCAGCTGGATCTTTGGCTTTTCTTTTCTGCATCCGAGCGCGGCGGAGAGTGGCCGCCCCGGTTGCCGTGGCCGTGTGGGCGCAGTTTAGCAGCGCGCTGTGCTCTGCGGCTGGACCCGTCAACGGGGCGCCTTCCAACGAACAACTCCGCCCGGCCGTGCTGCCAATAAAGCGCCATGGCCGCCGCGGCGAATCGCTCAATATTCCCGCCAATACCCAATACCCCCGCAACCGCAGCCGTGCCGCCTCCGCCGCGATGGCCCGCCGCACCGCCGCCGCCTGGCTGCTCTCCGCGCTCGCGCTCTCCGCCGCCTTCCTCCCGCCGCCCGCCGCGGCGCTGCCCGTGTTCCACGCCGGCCCGGGCAAGACGCGCGTGGCCGCGCCCGCGCCGCTGCGGGCCGCCCGGCCGCCGCCGACGCCCGTCGGCCAGCTCGGGCTCTCGGCATACGCCTGCGGCGCCGACGCCGCCCAGCTGAGCTGCCCGCCCGGCTTCGTGCTCTCGGTCGAGTCGGTGTTCGGTGCGTCGGCCTCGCAGCGGTCTCCGCCGTCGGTGCTGACACCGCCGTCCGCAGTTGGCCGCGACGTTGCCCAGAACGCAAACATCACGTCGTCGTGCCCCAGCGGCACGCCCGACGCCTCCGATTTCTGCTTCCTCCCGCCCGCCGCCGCCGCCGCCGCCACCCTGCGCGCGGCCCAGCTCTGCGACGGCAACGGCTCCTGCTCCGTGCCCAGCTCCGCAGACTTCACCGCCCTACTGGGCGACGCGTGCCCCGGTACCTCCAAGCTCGTGCGCGCCTCGTACTCGTGCCGCTCGGCCGCGGTCAACGCCCCGGCCAAAGCCGTGCAGCCGCCCGCGGGCGACCTGCTGGCCCTGCGCAGCCCGTCGACCTTCGCGGCAGCCAAGTGCCCCAAGTACGCCGCCGGCGTCTCGGGGGCCGGGGCCGCCGGCGCCGCCTGGATCGCCAAGTCGGGCATTCCCACCGCCAACCTCTCGCTAACCTTCGTGGACCTCGCCTTTGCGGACCTGGACGCCTACGTGCGGACCGCCACCGGCGGCACCTACAACCTCGACTCGCTCTCGGGCCTGTACATCTCGGCCGTCAACGTCGACTTCGGCTCCAACCAGCAGTACCGCATTGGGGGCGCGAACAAGGGCTTCACGGCCTTCCACGTGAGCGCCATCAACATCATGAGCGACAACTCGACCGTCGACGTGCGCTCTGCGGGGCCCGACGCCCTGGGCAACTTGGGTCCCGACGTTGTGCTCAAGGCCGCCAACATGTACGGCACGCTCACCATCACACAGAACGGGCTGCCCGCCAAGATCGAGCCGCGCTCCGTGGACGTGCCCCTGACACGTGGGTATGGGCGCCCTTCGGTGTCCCTGGCGATGTTCTGACGGCGCGTTCCCCGCAGTGAAAGACTGCACTGCCTTCCCGGAGTCGTGCGACTTCGCCGACCTGGATTGGGCTGCAATGAACAACGGCGACGGCGACGGCACCGACATCGGCGTCGCCGGAGCATGCTCCTCCATGGGCAACACCGCTGACTTTGTCCAGGCTTTCAACTACCCATGCCAGGAGGGCGACGACATCTTCCAGCCCGTCTGCACTGTCGCCGCACCCGAGTGCCTCGCCCCTTACGGAAACACCACCTATTGGAACACCCAGGTCGGCCCTCCCTACAACTGCTTCGGGATCAACGCCACTTTTAGGTACACGGACTATTTCGGCGGCGCGCTGGCCTCGACTCCGCGGCAGAACTCGTCTGTGACGCTCAGCCTCAACGTCGACCGGTTCATCTACCCTGCGATCCAACACTCAGTCTTTCTGGACAATTACATCCCGACTGCAGTCGGCAAATACTCCAACTTTGGCACGCTGGCCAATAAGGTCGGCGTTTTCGCCGACCGCCAGGGCAGCCCCGGGTCGCAGAGCGCCAACGTCTCCTCGGCCGCTGGCATCTTCTCCACCATGGACTGGCACATCGAGTTGCCTTGGTACCCCGCACAGTTCTATTCCCACGAGTACATCAACGCCAAGAAGCTCCCGCCTCTAGGTACCCCACAGTGCACGGGCATCGATCCCACGACCGGCTTTCCCTGCCCGCCGACGTTCCCCTGGATCGACCTCGAATACAGCGGCATCCTCGACATCGCGGCCAACACCACGCGCACGGCAAAGTCGCTCATGAAGGCCATCTGCCCCGCCGTCGACGCTCCCGAGAACAACAACATGGGCTTCATGACGGGCAGCATCGTGCGCACCTCGGCCACGGCCTCTCCATCGGCTTTCGGCTCCGCCGACCCGCAAGTCGCGCGGATCATCGCCTCGTGCGCCGACGAGATGGTCTCGGGCGGGCTGTTCTCGGACGCCCAGGCCTTCCTCGCCGACGTCTCCCCGCACCTCGGCGCCTCCGACCCCTGGGCCGTGCGCGCCGCCACAGTGCTCGCGGACCTGCGCATCGCGCGCAAGGCCGCCTACGTGCGCTCAGTGCCCTTCCTCTCGGCGGACTTTATCTCGCAGTCGGCGGGCAACGAGCTGTCGGCCATGCAGGCGATCGAGACGTCCCTGGCCGCCGTCCAGCAGGAGGGCATCACGCTGGCGGCCGCCGAGGCCAACCTGAACGCGACGCTGGCTATGATGGACCAGGTCGTGGCCGCCGCGGTGACCGAGGTGCAGGGGGACTTGAACCACGTCAACGAGCTGCAAACCGCCTTTGACCAGATGAACGCGACCTACGCCGAAAAGTACGCGGCCTCGCAGTCGTCGGCGGCCACCTTCTCGGACGGTGTCAAGGCCGCTCTATCGGCCGAGATCGCCGAGATCTGCGTCGAGTTCATTATGGACATCCTGACGGCTGTTGCAACTGAGGGCGCCGGGGCCATGCAGGTCTTCGCGGGCCTGGGCGGCAAGGTCAGCCAGCTCAAGAACATCATCCAGGACGTGGACAAGTTCGCGGCCCTGATCAACACCATCGCGACGATGATCTACAACATCGACTCGCTCGTCAACCAGCTCATCCCGCTGGTCAACCAGATCGAGTCCCTGCCCACCTCGCCCTCCATTGACATGCCTCCGGGCGGCGTCGCTGCGGCCGCCAACACCACGGACCTGGCCTCCCTGACGCAGTCGGCCCTGAGCTTCCAGATTCTCCACGGTGGGTGCAAACGGCTCGCCTGTGAATGCAGAAACCCTGACATTCGTCCTTGCAGACCAAGCCACCATCTACCTCGGCCCCGCCATCAACCAAGGAATCTCGGGCGCGAACGACTACGCCGCCGCGCTGGCCGCCCTGGCCGACGCTGGCCTGGACATGGTCAACCTGCAGATCCAGCTTCTGGCCGCGCAGAACAAGCTGGTGCAGAGCGGCGTCAAGCTGCAGTCGGCCCAGCAGCAGCGCGCCCGGATCGCGGACCTGGTGGCCTCGATCGCGGGGCAGGAGGCCGCGGTCGGCCCGGCGGTGACCGAGCTCTCGCTGTCGCTTCTGGACCGCAAGATGCGCGCGCTGGATCTGGTGCACCAGGCCTGCGCGGCCTTCGAGTACGCTCACACGCAGCCGTGCCCCTCGGCCATGCCGGACCCGTCTTCCTCCGCCGCCGCGTTCACGGCCGCCGCCAACGCCGCCCTCACGGGCTTGAACCAGGTGTTCGACGTCTCGCAGTGCCTGTGCAACATCTCCTGGGTCACCACCGACCCGGCCTTCATCGGGGGCCTGACCTCCTCGGGCCAGGGCGTCCTGGACCTCACCAACCTCACGGACCCTTACATCAACTACTTCTTCAATCCGTGGGACAACGTGCACGTGTACCAGCTCAACCTGAAGCCGTACGGCGTCGCCCCCACGGGCTTCACCCCCCCGGGCGTCGACCCGCTCCTGAACCTGCTCGTCACCCCTTCGGGCGAGTTCACCAACACCTTCGTCTCGGGCGGCGTCCGCTACCAGAAGGAATTCCTCGCCACGCCCTACACCTTCGCCATCGGCGTGCAGCCCACCAAGAACTGGATCGTCACCACCCCCGGCGCCCTGACCGACGACGCCTCGGCCGCCTTCTACGTTCCCACCCCCTTTGCTCGCTTCACGGTGCGCGCGGACCCCAACGCGGAGCAGCAATGGGACTTCAGCAAGGTGTGGGGGGTCCAGGTTGAGATCTGGGCCTACGGGAGCCACACCAGCGGGGCGTCGACTGGGGGGGCGATCTGCTCGACGTGCCAGACAGCCTCGCAGGCAGCGCTGAAGGCGATCGGGGCCCGCTGAAAAAGAAGCACTTTTCGGGCATCCGTTGTGCTATATCTTTCTGTTTGTCTACCATTGTGGATCATACACAGTTGTTCTGATTCCGCACTGCCTCTGGGTCCTGTCCACGGTCAGTTGGTGAGACAAAGGGGATGTGGGTCCTACAGGGCTGAGTTGCGAAGTCAAGGCTCGGTTCCGAGGTGCGAGCTGGTTTAGTATCGGTCGTCATGTTCTGCTGCTGGGGGTCTCTGAACATACATCGTCTTTGGCGTTCCCCTAGGCGTTGAGATCCAGCACGATGCGACCAGCGATCTTTCCCGCTTCCATCTCGTCGTAGACTCTGCCGAGAGCAAATCAGAACCTCCCCCAACAACCTTTCTGCGCCACCCACTTCGCGAGAGCCGACAGCGGCTGCTTGCTGTAGATGACCTTGACCTTCCCCGACGCGGCGATGGCCAGCGCCTCGTCCGCATCCTGGCGGTTGCCGACGTAGCTGCCAAGGATCTTGATGGACCTGAGCACGGTGAAGAAGATGGAGGCGTCCAGGGTGGCCGCCCCCGGGAGGCCGACGACCATGAGCGTGCCGCCCGGGCGGAGGTACTCGGTTGCCTGGGTGTACGAGGCCGGGGAAGCCGAGGCGACGACGGCCGAATGGGCTCCGAGGCCATCGGTGACGGCCTTGACGGCGGCGACCACGTCCTTGGTCTCCTTAAAATCGATCCACGCGTCCGCGCCGAGCTTCTCGCAGAGGGCCTTCTTGTCGGCGCCCGTGTCGATGGCGACTACGCGCAGGCCGCGAACCTTGGCGTACTGCACACCCATGTGGCCGAGACCGCCGCCTGCGCCCTGTTGGACGGCATCAGAAGTTGCACGGCATCATCTTTCGACGAGAAACTGACGGGGATGACCATCCAGTCGCTCGCCTGTGTCTCGGAGTACTTGATGGCCCTGTACATCGTCACGCCGGCGCACAGGATCGACGCGGCGTCGTGGCTGTCCAGGGTGCCCGGGATCTTGGAGACGCAGTAGACCGACGAGAGCAGGTACTCGCAGAAGGTCCCGTCCACGGTGTACCCGCTGAGCTTGGCCGAGTAGCAGGTCTGCTCGTTGCCCCTCTTGCACTGCTCGCAGTTGAGGCAGCTCTCGGCGATCCACTTGACCCCCACACGGTCGCCGATTTTCACTGGCGAATTCGGCGTTCCGGCGCCGATGGCCACGACCTGGCCGACGCCTTCATGGCCCCCGACAAGTGGGTACGACGCCTTGACGGGCCAATCGCCCTTGGCGGCGTGGAGGTCGGTGTGACACACGCCCGAGGCCTCAATGTGAACGAGACATTCGCCAGGGGCCAGCTGCGCCGGTTGCTTGACAGGGTAGTCATTAACGACGGTCGGCGGCGCGCCCGCCTCCTTGACGACGGCGGCGCGCTGTACGGCGGGCACGGAGGCGGTGTCGACGGCGGGCGCCATGGTGGAAGGTGAGTAACTTCGGTGGCGTTGTTGAGAGCCAAGCCCGGAGTTTCGGTGCTCAGGGTCCAAAAACGGCAGGATCGAAACCAACGAAGGTCTTTCGCATTTGATGCGGCGAGAGCTTCAGCTCTTTCCTCGCTACGAGGACCGGACCACTTAACCGGAGTCCAGCCAGGGATGCGAATGCAAGGAGTGCATACTGGTTCGACGCACATCAAGCCGGGACTCGGCTGTGCTCAGAGCAAGCAGTTCATGCCATTCGACGCCGCGGCCTCACACCTTGCCCGTGCATGTGCAGTACAAAGTGTTGTCCTTGCACTCCCAACCGGCCCACCCCTTGCCATCGTCCACACTGACCCCGCACGCGGCCGTGCACGCCGCGGCCACGCTCCCACTCTGGTTCGGCCCGGCCATGCAGGGCGCGGTGGCGTCGGGGACGGTCACGGTCGTGAAGGCAACGTCGTAGGTCGAGTCGCACCCCGTGACGACCTGGCAGGTGACGTCGTAGTTGGAGCCGTAGGCGCCGCAGCCGTCCTCGCCCTTGTAGACGTACTTCAGGTACGACGCCGGGGTGGACTGGTCCTCGCAGAAGAAGAGGGAAGCCTCCTCGGAGGAGACGTACTTGCCGCCGATGCATTTGGCGTCGAAGGTCTTGGTGCACATCGGCGTCGCCTCGGTCGGCTTCGGCGGGGGAGGGACGCCTCCGAGTTCGACCATCGCCGAGTTGCACCACTGTTGGGCAAGAAGGTAACGGTGATCAGCGAAGGCTCGTGATGTCGAGCGCGTGCAACGTACCGAGTTCGGGTCCTCATATCCCGTCGAGCCCCAAACGGACTGGTGGATCGGTCCGCACTCGAAATAGGGAGTTGTGCTGCAACAAGGGATAAGCGCTGAGGTCGGTTCAGTTCGAAAGGTGCCACCAACCCGTCGCCCGAGCTTGCCAGCTTGAAGCAGCAGTCCTTGTCGGCCCAGATGCAGTCGCGGGAGTTCTTGGACATGCAGCAGGCGTTGTCCCACGCCGTAAGCTTGACCGGAACCCTTCACGGGCGAATCAGGAATGCAGATCACAGAGTGTCGTGTCTCCCCCACCAGTTCATCGAGCCCATCTTGTCCTGGACGCAGGTCCATGCCGAGCCGCCATAGTCAGGGCCCCCCGTGGGTGCCTTGCAGTCGTCCGACGGCGGCGGCGGGGGAGGGGGAGGGGGTGGCGCGTCGCAGCTCAGCTGCGGGTTGAGCATGCCGATGGCCTGCCAGGCAGCGGCACACCACCCTCCGGTAGCGGCACCGCCGTAGAGGCACTGGATTGTGCCGGCGACCTGCTTGATGTCCTGCGCCAAGGGCTGGAGCTCCTGGCAGGACTGATCCTTGAACCAGCTAGGTGATCACCAAGGGGTGAGCTCGGATCGAGGCACTTGGGCGTCAAAACCCACGTGCAGGTGTCGCCGCTGGAGCCCAGGCAGGCCTGGGTGCCGTAATAGTTGCCAGCCATAACGTAGGCTCCGTTGTCGTCGCAAGAGAGCAGGCACTGCCCGGCGCTGAAGCCGGGGACCTTCACGGCGCACCAGGTGGCGAAGGGATTAGGGGTATCGCACTTGTTCTTCCCGTCTGACGAGCAGGAACCCAAGAAGAATTGGAGGAGGACAACAGACGGTCAGCACTGTTATGTTGGGCAGCACCGGGCGACTCACCGGGACGGAGGCCCTGGAACTCGGCGATGCCGTATCCAGGCTGGTAGAGCGCGCCGAGTGTCTTCTGACACGCGGCGGCGACGTCGTTGTTGCGGTCGCGGCAGCCGATGAACTGGGCGCGCGGCGAGTCAGCGGGGATCCTCAACGGCGGGCGACCCGCGGCCGACCGGGAACGAAGCCCGGGAACCACTTGGGTGCCACGGCGGTCGCTTTTACTCACCGCCCACGACATGTCGGGGTCGTCGAAGCCGACGTTGGGGGCGTAGGCCTGGGCGTTGGCGGTCGTTGCTAGGAGCGCGACGGCCGCGGCGGCCAGCGCAAGGCGGGAGGCCATCGCGGGGCAGGGGAATGGGATCAAGGATAGGAAGTTCGGCACGGCTCGGCGAAGAGCAAGGAGGCCGAGAGAAGCGAATGTTGAGGTCGGCCAGAAGTTCGAGTCACTTGGGGCCCGGAGTCATCCGGCCCCCTCCGCCTCGCCGCCGCCGCCGCGCACAGCCCCAAACAACACGTGAGAGATGACTCGCGAGACCGCAAAAGGAACAGCAGTGCCATATTCGAAGTAGACGAGTCATAAGTTAGGTAAATCACCGATTCAACGCGGCTGTCGGGGCGACCTGGCTCGCCCCCTTGTCCTCCTCCGTCGCCGTCGTCTCCCGCTCCTTCCTCGCCGCCTCCTCCATCGCGAGTGCCTCCTTGGCCACCTCGATCCGGTGCAGCAGGTACTTCCTGTTGGTCTCGTAGAACCTCCACGCGTCCGTGTCCTTCCTCACTTTCTGCGACCCCATCCGCTCCCAGATCTGGAGCTGCAGCCGGAACCCGCTGTTGGGCATCGCCACGGGCCTGCGCGCGTGGATGTATTCGAGGGCGCCGTGGTAGTCGAATTTTCGCTTCTGCCCGGTGAGGAGGCGGATGAGATAGGGGGCGGCGGCGCCGAGCTTCATGAGATGCTGCGTGGCGATGGTCGCCGAGCGCGAGATCTGACGCAGGGGACAGGTAGCATGGTCAGATGCCGCCGACCGGGAAGAGCTAAACGCGCCACTTACCCCCATCTGGCAGTGGATGAACAGCACCGGGTAGTTCTCGCCGTCCTTCCCCAGCGGGTCCGGGAGGTCCGCCACCTTGTATGGCCGGCGGAAGTACTCTGCCGAGTCCTTTTCCCACTGCGCATGCTGCGCCGCGGTGTCTTCCCCGCTGATCTCCGGAGCGCCGTCGGCGTCCGCGGCAAGGGCGTGCTCCTCGGGGTCGATGGGCTCGAGGAGGTCCTCCAGGGCGTGGTCCGCGACGAGGGTGATGGGGGAGTTGCTCCTCTGCGGCGACTTTGGCCTCGAAGCCTGGATGCCCGACATCCCCCGCGCGATGGCGGCGGCCACCTCCTCCGAGGGCTGCACCTCGGCGGGCAGGATCTTGTCCACGGAATCGGGCGCGTGGTGGACCAGCTTCCTCGCCAGTCCGCCGACGGCGTGGTCGATCCCGCGGACCGCCGAGCCGGCCGCCGACCCCACCGCCCCCGCGACGTGGCCGACGGTGCCGGTGATGGCGCCGATGGCCTTGCTGAACGACCCGCGGCGCTTCTTCTCCTCGGGCGCGGGGCTGGGCGCCTGCCCCGGGACCAACGGGATGTCGACCACGCCACCGTCCTTGGCCGGCGCGGGGTCCTCGTTGCCCTTGGTCGCGGGCACCGGCGCGCGATTGGACGCGTTCTTCTTCGAGTCGAGGTACTTTTGCGCCACGGCAGCGTAGTACGGCCTGAGCACGCCCTCGATGTACTCGTTGGCGAGCTCAAAGTCCTCGATGATGGCGTAGGTCGGATTGTCGGCGGCCTGTCGCGAGGTGCGGTGGGCAGGAGTGTCAGCTGGCATTCGAGGCCCGCGACGGCCCGGTCCGCCCACCTTGGGGAGGTGCATCCACCCTATCGGTCTCCCCAGCGCCTTCTCGATCGCCGGGACGTCCGGCATCGTCGTCGGCTCCGCCGCCACGGTTAAAATGTGGGTCACCCTCCTGGCGCGCAGGAACTCGGCCGCGCCGAGCGGGTCCGGGTCCACGCAGACCGCGTTGACCGAGCCGAGGAAGAGGTGCGGATAAATCTGCGAGCCGAGCTGCACGTCGACGATGTCTTTTGGCCAATCTGGGTTGGCGAACGGTTCGGGAGCCATCGCCGAAGTGGGACCCGGGGGGACGGAGCCTCGCTGGTTTGTGTGCGGCTCCTGGACCCGGCTGGGAGAAAACGCTTCGTCGGCGCCGATATGGAGCTCGAAGCGGCGCGGAGCAAGGCCCGGTTGCGCTCCTGGGCAGCCGCAATCTCGGGCAAGGGCCCTGGTCCCCCAGACGCGGAAATCCCTCGGGAATCCGCGCCCTGCACGTGCCCCGTTGCGGCTTCGAGGGCACCGATGAGAAGCATCCAGGATTGCTACCTCTCTCTTGGCAATCGCAAAGCTACGGTGCCCCACCGGCGATTACCACCTGCCTCTGGCTCCACACCACCGCCTCGCCCAACCCCACCTCGCCCGTGGCGCGTCTCTCCAATCCCACCGCCAGCCGATCCAGCGTCCCCTCATCGTACCTGGCTTTCACCCACCCATCGTTCCTGATGGTCGCGATGTTCATCGAGAACATCGTCGCCGCGTCGCGCATCGGCACGGGCACCTCCAGGCACCTGTTCGCCACCCCGCCGAGGTCGCGCAGCTTCTTCCCGACGTAGAGGTCGGCACCCCTACCGGCGATCAGGCCCTCGGTCAGGCGGAGGTATTCCTCCACCAGGGGATCGGAGCTGTGGATGCCTTCGGGTTCCTCGAGGACGAGGAAGCCGTCCGGCGCGAGCTGCGAGGCCCAGCCGCGCACGACGTCCAGCGGGTCGGAGAGGTGGGAGAGCAGGTACCGCGCGTAGACGAGGTCCGGCCGCTCGAGGGGGAACTTCTCGCGGACGTCGCCCGCGACGAACTCGGCGGCGGGGAAGCGCTCCCTCGCGAGCGCGAGGAACTCGGCCGACGCGTCGACGCCGACCGCCCTTTCCGCGTCGACGTGCGCGAGCAGCCGCTCCGTCGTCGAGCCCGGGCCGCAGCCGAGGTCGAGCAGCGCGCGGAAGCGGCGGCGCGGGAGCAGCGAGAGCGCCGCGGCCATGGAACCGTCAAAGACGCGCGCGAGGACGAGCAGCCGGTCGGCGGCGGTCGGCGTGGTGCCGAAGGAGTACGCGGGCGCGGCGGAGCCCATCGCGGCGCGTGGAATTGTGGTGCGGCGTGGATTAGTCTCGTCGCCGGCCGTGCCACCGCCGGCTGCTCCACTTCAGGCATGGACCGCGGTGTCTCCCATCCATCAGCAGTGAATATCATCCAGATACATCGCTCGTCCAGCTGCGCGTGCTCCATCACAGCAAAATCTTGCTTCTTCTCGTCCCGAGCCTCCCTACACGGTCACCGCGGCGCCTTCCTCCCTGCTGCGCCGGCCCTTGTCCAAACACAGCCTAGAATAAATCAGAAATCCCACTTCTTCTTCAGCTCCGCCTTGAGCTCGCTCCTAGGCGTGCACTGCTCCCTGTGCTCCTTCCTCCAATCCTTCCTCTGGCACTCCTCCCCGCAGTACTCTGCCATCCTGCACCTCCCGCACCGCCTGAACTCGACCCCGAGCTCGTAGTTCGTCTTCAAACAGTACTTGCACGCGCGGAACGCCGGCCTCCCCGTGGCACACTGAGCCAGGCCCTTGGTGTTCGCCCTACCGGGTAACGCTCCCGTAGAAAAGCGCGTGGTGCACCTCTGTGGTGCTCCCGACCGTGCCTCCCCGTGACTTCGGGCGGCTTGCCCGCGTTGCCCTTCTCCTCGGCCGCCAGCTCGGCGATCTCGAGGCCCTTGGCGTAGCACACGCTGCCCTTTCCCGCGCACACCGGCACGCGGTACTGCACCCACTTGTACGGCGCCCTCCCCTCGGGGACCTCCACGTGCGCCGTCCTGCGGTACCCGAGGATGCTGTGCGAGTTGAGCATCGCGCTCCGGTCGCTCGCCCGCGGCACCCGAGGCACGGCCAGTCCGAGCCCAGCCCCGCCTCGCCGGCGGCGCGGTGGGAGAGGTCCGTGGCGCGGTAGTAGTAGTGCTCGCTGGAGCCCGGCGGGTGCGGGGGGACGAGGGCTTCGGCGGGGAGGGAGACGAAGGTCGAGTTGCGGGTGTCGAAGATGACGACCCTGCCGCGCAGGAGGACGGCGGTGATGGGGTCGCGGTCCACAATCGGATCAGCGACGATCAGAGCTTCACTTTTTGCAGCTTCCGGCATTGCTGGCTGCCGAGGTTGATGGATTGGGCGATGATCTGACGGAGACTGACTGGGAAGACCGGGGACAGTAGGTAAAACCATCAAACACCGAGACACAAGAGACTCGTCCATCTAGCAGCTAAGAGATGGTTTCTCTTTCCGCCTGCTCTTCCTTAACCCCCTTTAGGCCCGTCCGCCCGTGTTCGACAGGGGTCTGGTGGGCGGCGGGCGCAGCAATTCCCCCGCCTTCTCGAGTTCAGGAAGGCTAAGCTTGCTAATCACGATACACGAGCACCCTGACCTGTACGTACACACATTACCGAGGAATAAACTGATGCTTTGAAAGTCCGTTCGGGGGATGATCGGGCTGTGTTGGAGTTGTTGCGCCCGCCGCACAGCAATTGTTGCGTTCGCCCACGAATCGCGTCCAAAATGCCCTCCCCGCTCTTCGGCGCCGTCGCTCGGGCTCCTCATCTTCTCGAACGCCCAGCGCGGCGCGCGAAAACGCCCACCACCCTCCTCCGCGCCGCCGTGCTTGCGCTCCTCATCTTCGCTTGCGTCCACCGCGGCGCGTCGGAGAAGTGCGCACCAAAGTGCGAGTGGAATTGCAACGACCTTACGTGCCCGCCCGTGTGCCACCCGATTTGCTCTCGGCCTCAATGCGAAATGCGCTGCGACCCTCAGGGGGAGGAGTGCCAAGGAACGGTCGGTTGCACCAAGCAATGCGAGAAACCGATATGTTCGATCAGATGCCCCGCCGATTACTGCCCGGACTCGAAGGTCTGCCCGCAGTGCGAGGTCGTGTGCGCGCCTCCCCAGTGCGCCATCTCCCCAAACATCGGCCAGTGCAGGTGCCGCGACGAGCCGATGTGCGTGACCACGTGCGACGCGCCGCGGTGCCGTTGGGAGTGCGACGAAACCTGCCCCGGCAACTGCAAGCCCGTCTGCGAGCGTCCCGTCTGCAAGGTCGACTGCCCGGCCACCTGCGCTACCATGACTTCCGACTGCAAAAGCCCGAACTGCTACATCAGATGCCCGAAAGCCGAGGAAACAGAGTGCTGCTCGAACCGCGACGCGTGCCCACAGTGCGAGCTCGTCTGCCCACCCCCCGAGTGCGGCTTCTTTTACAACGGCGCTTGTTCCGGCGACAAGCTGAACTGCAAACCCGCGTGCGAGGACCTGGATTGCCAGGTGAAATGCGTGGTGCCGACGAATTGCGCGCACCGCAAGTGTCTCCTGACGTGCCAGCCGGGAGAGTGCGGTGAGCCGGAGTGCTGTCCCTGCACCGGGCAAGAAGCTGCGCAGGCTGCGATTGACTCTGCAGTATGCTCCTCGGGAGATTGCAGCCGGGGGCTTCTCACCCTGCTGCAGGTGATAAACATGGCACAAACCAACCCGGACGGTTTTGGCCGTAATGTGAGGCTCACTTGCTGCCCGTGTCCACCGAGAACGAACGGGATTGCGGACTCATTTTCTGCTCCAAACGCAACCACTACGACTTCGAGAATCGCAATCGTTTCCTCGCTCCCCTCGGCGATCGCAGCAGACGTAGGGTCTGATCCTTGCTCCACGAACGGCACGTTTCGCGCTGCGAGGCAGATCGGGTGTCTTGATGACAGCCTGCCTTTTCCGGACGCGGCCTGCGTATGCGCCAATGCGTCGGCTTTTCATGTCGCCCTGAAGCAGATCTGTGGGTCATGCCGCTCATTTTGTGGCCGACGCTGCGTCTGATTCGCGCTTTTCCTCCGCCCAGGTCCTTCCGGTGGGGAGGCTTTCGATTTCTGGCGCGCGCAATGCGCGACGACCACGTACACCAGCGGTCTGTCGACAGCTGTTACCACTTCGGCTACCAGCACCGGGATGTCGTCATCCACGACGAAGCCATCCGCAGCGGGGTCTTGGCGGTCTAATTGGGGGATTCTGGGCTCGGCATCGACGTGCATGGGCATTCTCTTGCTACTGACGTAAACGTAGCTATCACGATGGACAGAAGAAAGTTTGCGCGCCGTTGGCAACCAAATCCGATTTTGTAATCCGAGTGTTCGTAATTGACGGAAAAACATCCGAAAAATGGCAGATCCAAGCAAAAATTCGACACTCTGCTTTAAGCCGAGTGTGATGGCGACGTCGTCTGTTGCCAGCCAGCTGTCAAGCGACCTCGCATGGAACGGAGCGCGAGGGAATCCACATTGCGCCTCCCGCTTGGCGAGATCCTCGCTCCAGACGACATCATTGGCTAGCTCGTCCTCATTGACGAGCTCGAGGTCGAATACTCGGAGGACCCGAGCGAGGAAGGTGTGGATGGCCACAGCAGGACAGGATGCGGCCGGCGTGTCAAACAGACCCCGCGGTCCCGAGCGAAGCACCAAGTGTTACGCTTCGATCCTCCCTACGAGCTCTTGGGCATTTCATTTTCAGCCTCCGGCGTTGCTGGCTGCCGAGGTTGATGGATTGGGCTATGATCTGATGGAGATCGACTGCGAAGACCGGGACACACTGAGTCGACCAAGCGGGTGAGAAGCTGAGAACAATCAAACGACGAGACACCAGAGAGTCGTCCATCCAGCAGTTACGACATGGGTTTCTCGTTCCGCCTGCTCTTCCTTACCCCGGCGCGTCCGCCCGTGTTCAGTGCCGACAGGGGTCTGGTGGGCGGCGGGCGCAGCAATTCCCCGCGTTCTCGAGTTCTCTGCCACCACCGACATGCCGCGATGAACAAGCTTGTGGTGCGGGCGCTGCGGCTGCTGCTGCCGCTCGCGCTGCTGCTCGGCGCGCTGTCGCTGCTCGGCGGGCCGCGGCCGGCCGGCGTGGAGCGCGCGGCCCCGCCGACGTCGGAGAGCCGCGCGCCGTTCGTCCGCCGCGGCCGCCTCGCCGCGAAGGCGCGGAAGGAGAATGCCGCCAAGCCGGCCAGGCCAAAGAGGCGGCGCGCGGCGGACGAGGCGTGGCGGCCGCCCGGCGACCCGGTGCTGAGGGCGCGCTGGAAGCGCCGCCTGATGGAGGACTGCGACGGCGTCGAGGACGAAGGTGGGCCGTCTGCCCTCCTGCCTATCACTCTTCTTAACGAGCAATTCCCCCCCATCGGGCCATCTGCCGGATTTCTCGGGGTTCTGACCACGGGACGCGTCCCGGGCGACCCTGGTCAATTTCTCAATCTCGCCCCCCCTACGTCGCCAACTGCCCCTCATCGTCGTCATTTCCCCCCCTTTTCAGGCTTCGTGGACGGCGACCCCGACGAACCGCCGTCGGGTAACCGCCTGGAGCGGCTGACGCTGCGCACAATCTGCCGCTACGTCCGCCTCCACGCGCGCCTGCCGCCGCCCGGCTTCGAGGGCTGGGTCTCGTGGGCCGACAAGCACCGCTGCGAGCTGGACCACTACCCCGCCATCGAGCGCGACCTGAAGCCGTACCGCGTGCGGTACAAGGGCCGCGCGGACCTGCTGCGGCGCGTGGTCGGCGCGCTGATGGAGCAGGAGGAGCACGCAAAGCACTACCTCCGCATCCGCAACGGGTCCGTCTTCACGTGGGGCGAAGGCGCAGAGGTGACCAAGGTGCCCATCGCCAAGTTCGCCTGGGCCCTGCCCGACATGGACATGATCGTCAACTGGCTCGACGAGCCGCGCGTGCTCGCCTGGGAGGACTCGCAGCGCGCGCTCACCGACACCGAGGCGGACGACCTCTCGGCGCGCGTCGACTGGCTCTACAACGTCTCGCGACTGCGCATGTTCCACGACGACCGCACCGTCCAGCTGCCCCCACTCCCCAACGCCTCGTACCTCGCGCGGTTCCCCCCCACCCCTCCCGACGACCCCTCGGGCGACCCCATCCCCTTCGACCCGCGCAAACCCATCCCCTTCCACGACTATGCCTCCAAGGACATCCGACCCCTCCTCCGCGAGCGGTGCCCCCCGCTTCGCACCCACCCGGCGGCCGAGCGCGCCATGTCCCTGCACGGCTTCTTCCTCGCCCCCACCTCCTTCAAGCCCGCGTACACCCTCATCCCCGTCTTCACCGCCACCAAGCCCTGGCTCGGCGCGCGCGGATCCCCGCACGACGAGGACGCCGTGTCGTGCTTCCAGGACATCATCCTGCCCAACCACCTCAGCCTGCGGACAAAGACGCCTCCGGGGATGAACCCCCCGCCGTGGAACCAGCGCAAGCCCAAGATGATCTGGCGCGGCAGGTCGACGGGGGGCCAGCTGACGGCGTCGGCGCCGTGGAGGGACTTCCAAAGGCCGAGGGCGGTAGAGCTGTCCAACCGGCTGATGGCGCAGGGGAAGGACCTGGTGGACCTGCAGTTCACGGACGTGATACAGTGCGACGACGGGCGCGGCGGGAGGGGCGGTTACTTCGAGCGCATCGACTTTGACTACCGCGCGGAGGGGGACGAGGAGGCGCTCGAGAATTTGCTGGAGGAGCTGTCTGCGGAGCGGCGCGGCACGCAGGTGCGGCCGAAGAAGGCCAACGGGACCGCGGCGTTCGATCCGGACGTGCCGGACGGGAGGGACGAGGAGGAGTGGAAGCGGGACAGGGTGGGGGAGAGGCTGCGCGGGGCGCTGGAGAAGCTGAGGAGGGAGAGGAAGGAAGGCAAGGGGCAGCCGCCGAACGAGGCGGGCAAAGGAGAAGGAGAGGAGGTTCCCGTCGAGCCGGAGGATGCAGGGGAGGGGATGGAAGGCGCTGAGGAGGACATGCCCCCCGGCGAGGCCGAGGGGGAGCTCCCGCCCGAGGACGGCCGCGGGGAGCCGTTCGACGGCGATGCCGGGGGCGAGGGGGACGTCCCCCCCGAGCCGGAAGGCGAGGAACCGCCGCCGGCGCGGCGCAGGCTGCACAAGCGGCAGGTGGACGAAGGGCCCGTGGACGGGGCGCCGCTGGGGCCGCTGGCGAGGAAGGACCGGCAGAGCAAAGGAAAGCCGGACAGGCCGCCGGCCAAGGGATCGCCTCCGGGTGTCGTGCCGGACGGCGCTGCGCCGGGCGACGCAGCAACGCGGAAGCCGATCAGTCGGCCGCCTCCACCCAACGACGGCGCGGCAGCGGAGGGCGGCGACGAGGCGCAGCGCCCCGTGCTCGGGCGCTTTAGGCCCGGCTTCGGCCTTCCCTCGCGATCCTCGCAGCCCGAAGCACCCGCCGACGGCCCGCCGCTCAAGAAGCGACCGCACCCTCTCCTCCGCGCCAACGTCACCGCTCTGAACCCGCAGCTCAGGCGGCACCCCCCGCCGCCGGTGCCGCCGCCGCGCAAGCGGGTCAAGGCCAAGAACGAGAAGCGGGTCAACATGTGCGCGCTGGTCAAGAACTTTTACGGCACCGGGAACTGGATGGGCACGGGCGAGTGCCTGGGGTACAAGTACCTGTTCGACGTGGACGGCAACACCTGGAGTCAACGTGGGTTGTCGTACTCGACGTCTGCTGCGTTTCGCCGACGTTCTTGTTTCAGGCTTCGAGACCTTCCTCTGGGGCGGCTCCCTCGTCTTCCGCATGTCCCTCTTCTCCAACTGGTTTGACCAGTACATCCTCCCCGACGTGCACTACATCCACCTCAACGTGACGCTGTCGGATCTCGAGTCGCGGCTGGCGTGGGCGATGAAGCACGACGCCGAGGCGGAAAGGATGGCGCGCAAAGCTGCCGAGGTGGCTGCGGCACGGCTGAGGATCGCGGACATGGAGTGCTACCTGTACCGGCTGCTGCTCGAATACGCGCAGCTGGGTGAGGAGGTGTACCTGGGCGATGACTAGGGAAGATGTCTAGATGGAATGAAGGAATGGAATATGGGAAATGCGAATCGACGGCTGAGAAGCCCTCACCACATCATCGATCCTAAACCAAACATCTTGCTCCCCCGCCGACATGGCGGACCGCGGGCATCACTTCCAGCCTGTCGGCTTGGACACGCCGTCTGCGCGCCGCCGCGCCACCCGGGCGCGGCGGGCGGCCCCGCTGCCGCCCGACGACCCGTGGGCGGCGTTTGACGGGGAACGTTTCGAGCGCGACACCATTGCGCAAATCCTCGACCACGCAGCAGTGCGGTACGCGCCCGTGATGGAGGCCTCGATGAGGCCGCCGCGACGGGGCCCCGAAGAGCTGCGGCTGCTCGCGTCGCTGCCGGGCGTCGGATGCCCCGAGAGCTCGCGAGACGCCCTCATGGCCTTCACGATCATGCCGGCGGAAGCCAGGGACAGCGAGATAAAGTCCTGGCTCGCACAGTACCTGCCGCGCGGCACCCCCGTGCCGGAGTCCAGGGTCACGGAGCGGTTCACTGCGCGGGTCGGGCTCCGCATCTTTAAGGCCACCTAGCCCTGCCTCCGGGGAATAGTTGCGCATTGTGTCGATCGCGAGAGACGGAAAGCTTGGGGATACGCAGATGGCGGTGCCAGCGAGTCGCAGGAGTTCTATGCGGCGCTGACGGACGAGGGGGCGACGCTGATTCGGTCCTTCCGCAACGTCATCCACGGACCTGCGCAGGTCGCCGTCGACATCTTGCAAATGTGCGCGTTCGCCCTGCCGATCCGAAAGAGGCTGGGCGACGACGTCGTGTTCCCGGACATTCTGGCTCTGTTTGCAACTGAACATCCCGGCTCCGCTCGTCTCAAGACTCGCACCATCTCGGAGACGGACGCACAGCAACTGGCAAAATCCATCGTTATGGACTTGGCTTGGACCTTGCACCTGTTCGTTGGCAGCACCATGGAGAACAGGCAGCCGTACCTTGACCACATCGAGCGCCAGCTCGACAGTGCATCCCGGTGCCCGGCCGCACTGCTCGAATTCGAGCTGGCCGCTTTTCTGTCCAGCTACGGACGCTCAATGGGGGATGCAAACGCCAGGATGGTCTCGGAGACGCAATCCTACCTGCGGTCGGCTCTCTACAACCGCAAGACGCCCGGCTTGGCGCGGTTCAATGTCCGGCAGCATTTCAAGGTCGCGGATTTCTGCGACCACTGCGACGAGGACGAGTCCGCGACACGGGAGCTACGGAAGTGCGGACGGTGCCATTTTGCGCGTTACTGCTCGAAGGAATGCCAGGTCGCGGAGTGGAAGGACCACAACCAGAGCTGCAGGACGATCTCGGAAGGAGCCTAACGGAAACTGCGGCACAACAGAAACGATCTATGCGAAAACATGGCTCGTCAAAGCTTGAAGCCCTTCTCCGCGAGCACCTTCTCGCTCCACTCCCACAGCTTCTTCTGCAGCGCCGGATCCTGAGTGGGCTTCGAGCTCTCCGCCAGCTTTGCCATCGGGACAAAGTACTCCCCCTGATCCCCTTCTCCTTCACCTCGGGCGCCGTCGCGAGGTACGTCTGCGTCAGCGCCCCCTGCTCGGGCGTCAGCATCCCCCACGCCATCAACCAGTTCATCCACCGCCCGATGAACTTGGCGTTGTTCCCCAGGTTCGTGGCGATGTTGCCCGGGTGGCACGCGTTCACGTAGACGTTGGAGTGCCCCGCCGCGAGTAGGCGCCGCTGCAGCTCGCGGGCGTGCATGATGTTGGCGGCCTTGGTCTCGCCGTACCAGCGGTACTCGCTGCCACTGTACTTTGCCGGATCGTTGATCGCCTTGAGGTCGTAGATGGAGCCGTCCGTCTCCCCCGCGAAAAGTTTGTGCCCAATCGAGCTGACGTTGACCACGCGGGCCTCGGGGGCGGCGACGAGCAGGGGGAGGAGGCGGGCGGTGAGGAGGAAGTGGGAGAAGTGGTTGGTGGCGAACTGCGACTCGATGCCGTCCTTGGAGAGGGCAAAGGGGACGGCCATGATGCCTGGAGGGCTGGAACGTCAGGGTGGAAGAGGCGCGAGGGTGGGTTACTGACCAGCGTTGTTCACCAGCAGGTCGACTTTGTCGAACTGACCCCCGACGGTCTTGGCGAACGCATCCACCGACGCCAGATCCATCTGGTCCATCCGCGCCGGCACCACCCGGCCCCTGCCCCCCGCTGCCGCGCGGATCTTGGCCGCAGCCTCCTCGGCGCGTTCCTGCGTGCGCCCGGGGACGACGACGGTGGCGCCCTTGGCGGCGAGCTTGGTGGCGGTCACGAGGCCGATGCCTGCAGGAATGGGGCGGTGAGCATTCTGCCGCGAAATGGGAGACGGGGTGGGGGACCGACCGCCAGTGGCGCCCGTGACGACCGCGACCTTCCCCTCGAGGTCCGGCATCTCCGAGTAGTCCCAGCTCGTTTTGCCCATGTCTGTCTTTCGTTGGTTGTCGTCCGTTGTATCGGTGGTGAAAATGCCCGATTCCCCGGCAGCATTTTATGTGGACGGCTGGACCCTTCCTTGCGCGGCCAATCGGGCGATGGCGCGCCGGAATTGGGGATCGCGCTATGTTAGCCACGGGTCGCCATCGTCAGGCAGGCGCGCGATCGATGTTCCGCCAATCTACCGCCGCGAGGGCCGCAGCTCACGATATTGAACGCCGCTGCGCTACCGTTGGATTCCGAGGCTCGTTCGGAGCCGGCTTGGCGCGGATGGAAAGGAAGTCGGCGCCGCAGCGGGAGCGACGTGCGTGGGCGGGGAGCGAACCGCGACTGCTCCCACGGCACTGGTGGGGAGAAGTGTGGGACCTAGAGCAGGCATTACTGTCCTGACGTGCTGATGCCCCTGATTATGTACCTTGTTGTCGCCTCGAAGTGTCACCCGGCTTGCCGGGTAAACCTCCGGCCAGCAACTTCCCCCACACACGGTCTCCCGACCACCGCAAAGATGGTCGTCCTCGGCGGCCCCATGCCGCTCGCGGAAGCGGACAAGCTGCTTCTCGGCCCGATGGGCGAGCAGATGGGGCTCAAGACCACGCGGATCACGCTGCCGTGGACGCAGTCCGGCCCGTCGAGTGGGTGTCCCGGCGGCTCCCCGAGCCACGAAGTGCTGACGCCGGACGCCGGGCGATAGACCGCCAGCCGCCGGACGACGACCCGACAGTGCAGATCTTCGCCGAGGCCCAGCCCAGCATGAGGGCGCTCTGGGAGTGGATCGTCGCCACGTACGCAAACAACCCCAAGGACCGCGAGTACAGTGAGTCCCCGACGCGTTTCTCCCCTTGCTTTCGCTGACGGCCATGGTATGCGCGGGATTCGCTGGGTTTCGCGGCGGGCAGTCATCTACCGCGACGAGGCCACCAAGGAGAACGTCCGCCTGACCTACGGCCAGGTCGCCCGGATGGTACAGCAGATTGCCCACTCTCTCGTCGCCATGGGCGTCAAGAAGGGCGACCGCGTCGGGATCGCCATGAGGAACTACCCGCCTTGTGGGCCCCGCTCGCGCCGCGGCTCGTGATCCCTCCTCCTGACGGTGGACGTGCCCCCTCTAGACATTCCGACGTGGTGGGCCTGTGCCACCATCGGTGCCGTTGTCGTCCCCCTCAACGCGTGGCTCACCAAGCCGGAGCTCGAGTGGTGCATCAAGGACTCGGGCTCCAAGGTCCTCCTCATCGACCAGGAGCGCCTGGACCGCCTCGGCGGCCCCGACGGCACCGGCTTGGCGGACACCGCGGCTCCCAACGGCCCCGTGACGCACTTTGTCCTGGTCCGCTGCCGCGTGCCGCCGTCGGTGGTCGCGGGGATCGACCGTGTTGGGGCCAAGGCCATGCCGTTCCATCACCTGCTGGACGAGACGATCCCGCACAGCCTGCCGCCGGCGGACATCGGGCCGTTCGATGACTTCCAGATCCTCTACTCGTCGGGAACTACCGGGCACCCCAAGGTAATCCTTCCCCGCTACGAAGGCGTGGTAGAACCCCCCTGACCACCGTGCCCACCGCAGGGCGTTCTCCACTCGAACCTGCAGTGGACCCAGCTCCAGATCGCCGGCGGCCGGTACGGCGGCCTCCGCGCCGCGCTGCGGACGGGAATGGACGTGCCGATCCCGGGCCCGGGCGAGCTGCCCGTGCCCTTCACGTGGTTCCTCCCCGTGCCCCTGTTCCACCTGACAGGCCTCTCGTTCTCGCTCGGGTCGACCTGCGGCGGCGGCAAGATCGTCTACGTCTACAAGTGTGGGTGCCGCCCGCCGGCCCCGCCTTTTTGGGCGCGAATGCTGACGCCCTACTTCCTCCGCAGGGGACGCGAAGGAGGGCATCGACATCATCGAGGACGAAAAGGTCACGCACTTCATGGGCGTGCCCACCATGTCGCTGCAGATCCTCGAGAGCCCCAACTTCTCTCTGGACAAGGTCAAGACGCTCATGTCCCTCGGCTACGGTGGCGCGCCCGGGCCGGCGGCGCTGAGAGAGAGGGCAAAGGCGGCGTTCAAGCAGGACGGCGCGGGGGAGCCCAGCAACGTGGGTGGCCGATCTGGCGGTGGCGCTTATCATGTGGCTGATCTTGTCGCGCGTTGGACAGACCTATGGCGCGACCGAGTGCTTCGGCGGCGCCTCCAACTCCGGCCCCGACTACGCCGCCAAGCCCGACTCGGTGGGCAAGCCCGTCCCCGTGCACCGCGTCGAGATCCGCGACTCGGAGGGCAAGGTGCTCCCCCCCGGCTCGATCGGCGAGATCTGGATCAAGTCCAACGGCGTGGCCAAGGGGTACTGGAACAACCCCAAGGCTACCGAGGCGTCGTTCCAGCGCGGGTGGTACCACACCGGGGACGTGGGGAGGATCGACGACGAGGGGTTCCTTTACCTTTTGGACCGTAGCAAAGGTGGGCCGACGCTCGGCCGCGGCGTCTCCTTGATCTGAAGCTGTTTCCGAACCTAGACATGCTGATTAGGGGCGGAGAGGTGAGATGTCTCGCCGTGTTTGCGCCGCGGTAATCTAAAGCGAAGTCCCCGCAGAACGTCTACTGCGCTGAAGTCGAGGCCGCGCTCGTTTCGCACCCCGACGTCATGGACGCCGCCGTTTTCGGCATCCCTCATGTGCGTCCACCGTCAATTTGCTCGCGGGGAAAGTCGCGCTGACTCTTTGAGCCCCGCAGCGCGTGCTCGGCGAGGAGGTCGCCGCGTGCGTTCGCCTCGTCCCCGGCAAGTTCGGCAAGACGACCATGGAGGAGCTCCGCAAGCACTGCGGCGACAAGATCGCCCGGTTCAAGGTGCCAGCATTCATCCACCTCGTCGACGAGGCGCTACCGGCGACGCCGTCGGGCAAGGTGCTCAAGCGGGAGCTGCGCGGGGTCGTGGGGGAGCTGGCGGCGAAGCAGCTGGGGGGCGAGTTCGCGGCCAAGCTGTAGTTGGATGGCTGTATTCGACGGCTGCATTCGATCGAAAGGCCGACCGATCCAAGCTGGCTTTTGTGGGAAGGCGGAAGGATCTCGTCGGCCAACTTCGCCACGAACAGTGTGTGTCTCCCATTCCTCCAACCATGGCTCCCTACACGGATATCGCGGTCGAAACACACGGCGACGGCCGGATCGGTGTTATTCGGTGCCTATAGTGCCTCGATGTTGCCCATTTCGCGGCGCTGACGGCCGGTTCCGCGCCCCGCGACGGTTCCGCGCACGGCAGGTTCGCCCGCGGAAGGTCGCTCAACTCCATCGGCGGCCGCCTGGTCGTGGAGGTCAAGGATGCGCTGCGGAAATTCGACGCCGACCCGCGCGTGGTCTTCACCGTTCTGACCGGCGAGGGTGGGCGGAAAGCGGGCGGGAGGAGCCTCGGGCATGCCTGATGCGGTTGCGTGGTCGCAGGCCGCGGTTTCTGCTCTGGGGCGGACGTCAAGTCGGCCGGACGGCCACGCAGCCCGACTGCAGCCACCTTTTCGGAGAAGAAGGAGGCGATGGCCGTGTCGACGGCCCCGGCTGTCGACCTGCTCAGGCTCATGCTGGACCACTCGAAGGTGCTGATAATGGCCGTGAACGGGCCAGGTGGGTCATCGTCCTTTCCTTAACGAACTTGCTCTCTTGTTCTGACACGGAATCTCGCCGTCGCAGCGGTCGGAGGCGGGGCAGCCTGGTTCCTCGGACTCGCCGACCTCGTCTACATCTCCGACTCCGCCTACATGCGGATCAACTTCAGCTCCCTCGGCATTCCCGCGGAAGCCGGCATCGGCTTCATCCTCCCCCAGCACATCGGCGTGCGCCGCGCCGCCGAGGCCGTGCTCCTGGGCACCACGCTCGACGCCGCCGAGATGAAGGCCGCGGGCGTGGCCAACCGCATCTTCCCTACCGCAAGCTTCTTTCCCGACGTGCTGGCGTACCTGGCCTCGCAGCTGGAGCACAACGATCCCTCGGCGATCCTGACGAGCAAGAAGCTCATGGCCGGCCCGCTGAGGGCGGGGAGGATGGCTGCAATTGAGGAAGCCATGGACAAGCTGGCCGAGGCGTTTATTGTCGAGGGGAGCTCGGTGACCGAGAGGTTCGCGAAGCAGGCCGAGCGGATAGGAGGTTGGTTTTCCGTCTATCCCGAGCCGCCTGACCTAACACGGATCACCCAGGCGGTGGCAAGGCCAAACTCTAGGCAGTGAATGGCGCTCACTGCGGCTCGCCTTGATTTCCTAGCGGCCTAGACTCCAAGATTCGGCACGTGTTGAAAGCGGAACAACCCCTTGCCTGTTGTCCGTTGCTGTTTGCCGAATCAAACCTCGCATTCCGACCCGGATCACGACATTCAGGCCCGAAATGCGCGGCGCCGTGTTTGCTGCTGCCGCGGCGTGCGCGCTGGCGTCGCTGCTCCCGTCCGCCGCGGACTTTGCGTACCCCGACGTCGCGGGCGCCTTCGGGCCCGAGTACGACCTCGTCTTTGCCGAGGAGTTCGACGCGCCCTCGCTCGACCCCGCGCGGTGGACCGCCGACTGGGACTGCTCCGGCTGGGGCAACAACGGCCGCGCGTGCTTCACGACAAACACCTCCAACCTCTATTTGGAAGACGGCGTGCTGCACCTCCGCCCCGTGTACGGCAGGCTGCAGCCCGACGCCAGCCTGTGCGGGCCCGGCACCGGGCGCCCGCCGTGCTGCTGCGAGCCGAGCAACGAGGTGCCCGTGGACGCGACGGGGGCCATGGTCACCACCCGGCACAAGTTCGCCTTCAACCAGGGGAAGCTGCGGATCAGGGCCAAGATGGCCACGGGCTACTACGTCTGGCCGGCCATCTGGCTGCTCCGCGACTGGCCGCTCGGGGGCCCCATAACGGACTTCGGCGAGATTGACATTCAGGAGGGGATGGGGAAGTGGCCTGCATTTTGGTCCTGTGTCGTTCACTACCCCCGCCTCAACGCCACGGGCGGCCTGATAGACGGGAAGCGTTACAAAAACTACAACCACACGTCGAACCTCAACGGGGGCTTCTTCGTCTACGGGCTGGATTGGAACGCGTCGCACCTGATCTGGACCATCGACGAGAAGGTCATGTACCAGTGGAACTACGCCAAGTACCTCAACGAGGACGAGATGCGGCCCTTCCAGGACGGGTTCCACATCAACCTCGACACGAAGGTCGGCGGGCGGATGTTCGGCCCGGGCTACGGCAGGACCAAGCCGACCTACGAAGAGCTCGGCTTCGACGCCGACACCTGGACCGCCACCGAGGTGGGCCTCTGCACCGCGCGAGATGCACCTGTCTGACCTCCGCTCCCTCTCCTTCTGGCAGATCGACTACGTACGCTTGTACCAGCCCGTCGACAGGCACAGCTTCATCATCGGCCCCGGCCCCGCGGTCCTCAACGCCAGCGGCTCCGCCTTCGTCGCCAACGCCACCTGCCTCTACGGCGGGTGCGTCGGGACCAACTGGGACGAATGGGTCGAGGGCTGGACCCGGAAGATGCGCTACCAGGCGGCCAAGGCGGCGAGGCTGGCGCTGGAGGAGGCGCGGAAGCTGTCGGCGGCGGGGGCGAGGAAGAGGGCGGGGAAGAGGTCGTGGGACGAGCTGTAGCGCGGAGCCCCGTACCTGTCGGCCGGCGGCCTAAGTTCGTGCCCTCGGGCGCAGGCATTCTGAGCCTTTCTACCCGATTTGTAACCATGGATTGGCCAGGATAGCGCAGTGATTATGCTGCAGTAGAGGCCGAATATTGATCGCGCGCCTGTTTCTTCGATCGCGCCCGAGCGTGGCATAGCGCGATCCCAATCCCGCCCGCGCGATCCCCAAACTGGCCGCGCAAGAAAGGGTCCCGCCATTCAGATAAAAGGGCGGCCTGCGAAGCGGCCAATCCGTCCTCAAGACAACCTTCAAACAGCAATTATGGGCAATACTTCGTGGGACTACTCGGAGATGCCCGACCTCGACGGGAAGGTCGCGGTCGTGACCGGCGCCACTGGCGGTCGGTTCCCCGCCCCGTCTCCCGTCGCGGATGTCTCACCTCCCTTTCCCGGCAGGCATCGGCCTCGTGACCGCCACCAAGCTCGCCGCCAAGGGCGCCACCGTCGTCGTCCCCGGGCGCACGCAGGAGCGCGCCGAGGAGGCTGCGGCCAAGATCCGCGCGGCAGCGGGGGGCAGGGGCCGGGTGGTGCCGGCGCGTATGGACCAGATGGATCTTGCGTCGGTGGATGCGTTCGCCAAGACCGTCGCGGGGCAGTTCGACAAAGTCGACCTGCTGGTGAACAACGCTGGTCAGGTACCCGCCCTCGCGCCTCTTCCACCCTGACGTTCCAGCCCTCCAGGCATCATGGCCGTCCCCTTTGCCCTCTCCAAGGACGGCATCGAGTCGCAGTTCGCCACCAACCACTTCTCCCACTTCCTCCTCACCGCCCGCCTCCTCCCCCTGCTGGTCGCCGCCCCCGAGGCCCGCGTGGTCAACGTCAGCTCGATGGGCCACAAGCTCTATGCCGGGGACACCGACGGCTCAATCTATGACCTCAAGGCGATCAATGACCCGTCAAAGTACAAGGGCAGCGAGTACAGGTGGTACGGCGAGACCAAGGCCGCCAACGTCATGCACGCGAGGGAGCTGCAGCGCCGCCTGCTCGCGGCGGGGCATTCGCACGTCTACGTGAATGCGTGCCATCCGGGCGTGATCGCGACCAACCTGGGGAACAACGCCAAGCTGATCGGCAAATGGATGAACCGCATCATGGCCTGGGGCCTGATGACGCCCGAGCAGGGGGCGCTGACGCAGACCTACCTCGCGACGGCGACCGAGGTGCGGGAGAAGGGGATCAGGGGCGAGTACTTTGTCCCGATGGCGAAGCTGGCGGAGAGCTCGAAGCCGACGCAGGATCCGGCGCTGCAGAAGAAGCTGTGGGAGTGGAGCGAGAAGGTGCTCGCGGAGAAGGGCTTCAAATTGTGAGGGACCAAAGGTGTCGGAATACATTGCTCCAGTCTCTTTCGCACGTGATTGAGCTACGGACGGTCTCGTAGTTTGTCCTCAAGCAGCTCTTGTTCGCGGGGACGGTCTTCGTGAAGAGCTTTCGGCCTCGGAACGCGGACTGCCAAAACCTTCCATGGACAGGAAGATCCACCCATGGACAGGAAGATCCCTGTCGTGATCGCGGAATCGTGGGACGCGATCGGAACCCTTTTGTGGGACAGGATCGACCGATTCGTACGACGTCCCCGACACTCCATTCACCAACCATCCTCGTTGCGCACCTCCGGACCGCATTGCCGAGCGAAAACCTTCGTTCCCGACCTCCAATCGACCGCCGCATCATGCGGGGCTCCGTGCTGCTGCCGGCGCTGGCCTTGCTGGTCCTGCTCTTCCCGGTCGTCGCCCGGGCCGGACCGCGGGGCGGAGCAGGTCATCGGCGGCAATCCGGCGTTTTTGCCGGGGTCGTTTTCAAGCGCGGGTGCGACGAATGCGCGGACAGCGCCTTTTGGTCGGCGCGTGCCCTCCGCAGGGGGAAGCCACGGGCGGCTGACGATCCCCCGTCCCGCCGGTTCCGCTCCAAACATGCAGCGAGTACGCCTACCCCGGCGCCCCCGAAGGATCCGTCGCCTGTGTCACCGACGCCGGCGGTCTAAAGGCCCTGTACGAGCGCTACGACTCGACGGCTTCCACCACAACGACCAGCGCGACAACCACGCAGACCTCCACCACGCCGATCTCCACCCCCACGAGCACGGCACCCGTGCGCACCTACACCCCCGTCCGAACGTACGCCAACTACTGCGCGCCCTACAACTACCTCTACCTCCGCCGCGTGCCGGGCACGGCACCGACCGTCGGCGATGCGCTCGGTTTCTACAAGGGCCAGTGCGACAACGACCCGAAGTGCACGCAGATCTGTGAGCGTTCCCGCCCTCTGCCCCGGTCGGTTGCGGACGTGCCCGCTCACGATCTCCGGCAGTCCTGACCTACACGGGCCCGTCTCCCGTGTGGTGCTTTGGCGGGGGCGGCGACGCGGCAAACACCAACTTCGACAAGACGTGGACGGCCGCAGAGATCCAGTGCGGCCTGCCGGCGTCGTACGGGCAGACCGGCGAGTGGTGGAATGCGGCGTGGTGGGGCGGGGTACAGCGGGGCCAAGTTGGGGAGCTAGCTTTCGTTTCCGTGGTTGCGATCGGTCTGGGGGGGAAGCCTCGGCCTCGATGATTTTCCGGACTTAGGATCGTTCATTAGCAGCCCGTGCATCCTACAGGGCAATGGATCCGCAGGCCACCGCGCCGCATTTCCCCGGCCCTCCGCTCCGTCCACCCCGGTCGCCTCGCCGAACCGCCCGGCCCATCAATCCCCCCCTCCCTTCTCCCCCCTCGCCCTCCGCTCCCCCGGCGGGACCCAGCGGAACGCCATCGCCCCCGGCACCCACTCGATCTCCCCCGCGAGCAGCCACGGCGGGTCGCCGATCCCGTCGTCCGATCGCGCCGGCCTGATTTCCGCGGACGGGAGGGCGGAGAAGCCCAGCGGGTCCGAGAGGGCGCGGAAGGGGGCCCGGGGGTCCCGGGAAGCGTGGGGCGGTGGCGCGTCCAAGGTCGCGGAGGAGAAGCCCGACGAGGTCGAACGGAGGGTGGAGGAAAAGACGTTGACGAGGGTGGGAGCGGGGCTGCCGCACGTCGAGGCGTCGTCCGCCGCCGGCTCGTCCCCCCTTGCCGCGGCTGCCGCGGCGGCGGACGCCCTGCGCTGCGTGCGCTTGGAGGTCATGTTGGCGCAGGCGCGGTACGCGTTGACGATGCGCTGGTGCTCCGCGCGGGAGAGCTGCTCGAGGGGGGGGTTGAGCCTGATCAGGGCAAAGAGCTGCGCGTTGAACTGCGTCTGCACCGCACGGACGAGTGAGCCGACCCGTGTACACAGCGATTTAGGGGAGGGTTTACCTCGAAGGTCCACCGGGTGCCCTTGTACTCCCCTGCCGCGCACTCCGCCCCCCTGTAATAGGCCCACCTCCTCCTGAACCCCGGATCGAACCCCCCCGCGGCGGCGGCATCGAGGTCGCAGTCCAGGTCCAGCAGCTCGCCCGACGAGGCCTGGTACAGCAGCCGCGGGCGGTCTGCCTTGAGGTACAGCGAGCAGTTCGGGTGCGGGGCTGCCGGGGCGCGCTTCCGGTGGGCGGGGCGGGGTGCGGGCGGCGGGGCGGGGCCGGGCGGGGGCAGTTGCGGGGGGTCGGGCGGGGCGTTGCCGGGGTGCGCCCCCGGAGGTCCCGCTGTGCGGCCCGAGTCCCGCGGGAATTGCGCGTGCGGCACCCCCGGCGGCACCCCCGGCGCGGGCCGCGCGTCCTGCGCCGCGGGGCACATCGCGCGCGGGGCGGCCGGGGCGGCCGGACGAATGCCGCGGGCGGCGTCCGAGCGGCGGGCGGGGCGCGTCGGCGGACTGCGGCCGCGCGCGGGACAGCGCCGGCAGTTGCACAGAGCCCGCCGGAGTCGGGGCTGCTCTTTCCGCACGGCGGACGCGCCCCGCGAGGTGGGGGAAGTTCCCGCGCGCTTGCGGGGCTTGGGCTCGAAGGGGCGTTCGAGGCCCGCGGGTTCGGGGAGCGATCAACGTGGGGAAGCCGCTCGCCCCCCGGCTCGCATGTCAGGGGTAGCAGAAAGTACGGCGGTGTCTCTGCAAGCTTCCAAGATCCCGTTTTTGGCTACTCTCCGTCTCGCGCTGCGCTGGACGGGATCGGGTTACCCTGGTCGGCAAGGCGGGCGCTCCAGATGACGCCCATCACCCCCGGCATCGTCTCCCAACCCGCTCCCCCGCTCTACTAAAGTTCTTCTTTGACAATTCTTCGAAGTCTAGTCTCCCATAGCCCTGCTGCGCATGATCGAGGTTGAATGGCAGCAATCTTGCGTTTCCGTGCAGTGCGCCAACCGATCTGCGCGGGCTGAAACAGTCCGCCCCAACAGCAGACGGTGCCACGCCGTTACGCCGGCGTCGACTAGGGGGAGATCCGCAAACTCCCAGGAGCAGGGGAACGTACCGGCGCGCCTCGGCAGCCCGACCTCGGCGGCGGCGACCCCGTAGACCAAGACCCTAGACCCGGACCACGCGAGAGGTACTAACCTGTTGAGCGTTGCCGTTGTTCATGGTTGGCGCGGCGTTGGTGAAGGGCGACGAGGAAGGAGTGGAAAGGAGGAAACAGGTGAGTGGGGTTGTCGCACGGTCCAGGCCCCGGGGCGCTGAAATTGAAAACATCTCGATTTGGCGGCGGCAGCTGCGTCCACGCCGTGTTACGGACCGGACCCGAAAATGACCAAACAGACTGAAACATTTCGGCGACATCCGGCCTTTGACTTTCTTTGGAAGCAACGAAGCCTGGAATATTCTGATATAGCCGTCGGGCTGAGTCCGGGAAATCGGGTTCGGCGATTGAAGGCAAGCCCCGACCCGACCGGGGACCGTCAGCTGCGGCGGAGCGCACCGCCACCCCACAAAGGCCGACCCCGGCCTGCTCGGCAACCCGCCTCCGCCCCCCGAATCCGACGATGGGCCTCCTGGCAGTGCTTTTCGCGGCGGCCGGGGCGCTGCCCGCGGTTCTCCTCGCAGCCGGCCGGGCGTGCCTGCTCCTCGCCGGCGTCGCCCTCGCCTACGCCCTCTTCCTCCTCTTGCGGTCATTTGCGGCCCACGTGTACGCGGCGTACATTGCCCCCACAAAGCACATCCCCGGCCGCGCGTGGACGCCCTTTGCCGACCTCTGGGCGATGGTCGCCGGCACCGGCCACGAGCGGCTGGCGGCGGACCACGCCCGGCTGGGCCCCGTCGTGCGGTTGGCGCCCAAGGTGGTCTCGGTGATCGACCCCAAGGAGGCCTTCCGCATCCTGCACGCCGTGGACCTGCCCAAGGCGCGGCTGTACGACATGTTCGTGCCGCCGAGCATGGTGCCGAGCGTGTTCTCGGCGCGCGACCGCGAGTACCACCGCGTGCGGCGGCGCCTGCTGGCCCCCTCGTTCGGGCTGAAGCACATCGCGGGCAGGGAGCCGCAGGTGATGGCGGTGTGGGACGCGTTCGAGGCGCACGTCGACGGGCTCGTCGCCGCCGCGGAAAAGGGCGAGGCCGCCGTGGACGCCTGCAGCGAGTCGTGCAACTTCGCCTCGGACGTCATGGGCCGCGCCGCCTTCGGTATGGACTTTGGCACCGTCGGCTCGGCGGCCAAGGACCCGTTCCTCGCCGCCTTCAACCAGGCATTCGACGCCGTGCTCTACTACTACCTCGTCCCGGCCAGCTACACTTTTTACCGGCTGCTCCCCGTCGCAAAGGCCATCGACACCGTGCGCGGCACCGGCTCCCGGATCGTCGAGGAACGCCGCGCACTCGCCAAGAAGGACCCCGCCGCCGCGCCGCGGGACCTCCTGGAGGACCTCGTCCGCGCGCACGACGCCGAGTCCGGCATCCGCCTGACCACCGAGGAGGTGGTCGCCGAGTGCACCACCGTGCACTTTGCCGGCGCCGACACGACGGGAACCACGCTCACCTGGGTGCTGTACCTGCTCGCGCGGCACCCGCGGCACGCCGACGCCGTGCGGAGGGAGGTGGCCGGGGTGCCGTCCGCGGGGGAGAAGCACATCCCCCATGCCGAGCTGCGCAACCTGCCCATGCTGAACGCGGTGATCAACGAGGCCCTCCGCCTTTTGCCCGCGGGGGGCGGCGGCGCATCGCGGGAGGTGCCCCCCGAGGGGTACGAGCTCGACGTCGGCGGCCGCAAGGTCCCGCTCCCCGAGGGCACCGAGGTGATCGTGCACACGTGGTCGATGCACCGCAGCCCGGCGCTGTGGGAAAGGGCGGACGAGTTCTGGCCCGAGAGGTGGATCGGCGACGAGGGGAGCGAGGCGAGCGAGGCAGAGGGGGAGATCAAGGGGGAGGGGCCGAGGAGGTGCAGGCGGGACGCGTTTTTGCCCTTCTCGGCGGGGTCGAGGGACTGCATCGGCAAGGTGAGCACGCCGCAGGCGGGAGGCGGGATCCTTGGCTGACGGGCGCGCCTGCGGCCGGGCAGAACTTTGCGCTGCAGGAGCTCCGCCTCTTCACGGTGCACTTCCTGCGGCGGTACGACTTCCGCCTCGCCGGCACCGGCGGCGAGATCCGCGCGGCGGAGGAGTTCTTGATCGTGCCCGAGGGCCGGAAGCTGCCGCTGCTGGTGCGGCGGAGGGCCGGGGGGAAGGACGAATCGGGGGGGAAGTAGGATCGCCGGGCTGATCAGCGGGATCAGCCCCGAATTCAGAAGCCCGTTGCGGAATCTGGTCCCGATGGTTCTTGGGCTGACGTTTCGCTCACTCCACCTGCCCATCCTCCGCTCTTGGGGATTCAGGAATAACTTGGGTGCGATGCAGGGATCGGATCCGAGCCATCGCGAGCCGGCGTCCTGTTCAGGAGCACACCGCTCGAAGGCAGCACCCGGACCCTTTCCTCAGCCAGCTCCGTGGTCGGCCGCAAAGGTGCCTCGTTGCGCCGCGGGCCATCGACGGACATTGGTCGCGTTGGCTTTTGAACCGAAGTCCAGATCCGGTGCTCGCGAGCTATGCGGTCGCGGGGGTTCGGCCGGCATTGGCACGTTGTTCGCCTTGAGGCTCGATCCGCCATGCGGCGGCGCATGCAGGCTGGGCCGACCGGTCCGGACCGGCCAGAGCCGCCTGCCTTTGCGCAACTGATTCACACCCTTGCTCGGACCGGATCCCCTACGAGGCGGGCTCCAAACCCCTGCGGCGCACTCGGACTCGTCCGAAGCCGAGGAGTGCTCGCGGCCCTTCGGCGCCGCGCGTGCCCGCCGCGCGGACGTATCCTTCGATTACGCCCGCCGCCGAACCGAGTGCCGGCCCGCGACTCCCGGTCGGCCGGCATGTTCCCCGCGATGCCGCCCCCGGCGGACCCCCGGATCGCGGCGGGAACACCCGCGCCGTCGCCGCCCCTCCCTCCCCCGCCGACCGTGGCCGCACAGCCCCGGCCGCAGACCCCGGCCCATGACAGCTGCCTCTACCTCGCTGCAGGCCGCCCGAGACTGCTGTGCCAGACGTCGGCGGGGGAGCTGCTGGACCTCGACTGCGACTTTGGCGCCGCGGCGGCGCAGGGGTTCGATGCCGAGTTTAGGAAGCGATGGGCCTACTACAGGGGGGCCGAATGCCAATTCGGAGACTACAAAGGGACCCGGTGGACCTTCGAGGTGGGACATTTGCCGGGGGTCGCCCGGGCAGAAGAGTCACGGCGGGCCTGTTCCGCAGACCGAGTTCAACACGCAGCTCTTTGCCCTGCTGAAGCTCAACCCGGCGCTGCAGATGCGGACGCGAGACGACCACCAGAGGATCTTAAACGCGTACCGGCGGTGCGCCAACCTGGCTTCGAAGCGGAAGCGGCGAAGGGCGGCCACGTCGGCGCAGGCCTCAGAACCCTCCCCTGCAGCCTTCGAAACTCCCCGCGCCGACGCTTTGGGTGGCTCGAGTTCCAGCTTATTTGACACTTCTTCTTCGTCCGCCGCGTCGGCAGCGGCGTCAGCGCGCACCCCGGTGCCCTCTGCGGACGCCCCAACCTCGCCGGCCGACTCCACATGGCTTCGGCACTTCCGGGCCGCGCAACTTATCGGACCCTCCAGCATCTTCTTTGTCCGTGAAGGAAGTGCCCGCGCGTGGCGCCCCAACCAGCGACGGCCTATGGGACCCGCCGTGGCGACTGGCGGGGGAGATCGAGTGGGTGCCCGAACGGACCGCGTTCCGGTAGATACCTCCGGAAGAGCGAGGCTTGGTGCCTCGAGGGAACCGAATAGACGGATGAATCTCAAGCCAAAAGGATCTCGAAGGATAGCGGTGTTGGGGATGGGACGCCCTCGCCCACCGGGGGAGCGGGAGCGTAGGCGGCGGACGATTGCAAGAGGCGCGTCGTCAGCACGACGCGCGCAGGCGGACCCCGTCGGCCTCGTGGCGACGGAGGCTCCCGCCGTCCCCAACACCCCTCCGCGCCCGAAGCCCGCCAGCTCCGGCACGCTCCATCCCCATCCATCCACCGCCGTCAGTCCCCCAGCTAGCGGGCCAAGGCATGCTCCGAGGCTCGACACATCCTCGACATCCATCAGCACGCCAACCAATCTGTGTCGCGACCGAACGATCCTACTTCAAGCATGCTTCCCGAAGAACGACCCAAAGCAACGCAAAAGAAACGAGCTCCCCCACTTGGCCTGCTACAGAGGAAAACCGACCCCGGCGCCCCAGATCGCCTTGCAGGCGCCCTGACCGCCCCTCGACCCCGGACCCGAGCTCGACGCGGCCGCTCCGGCCCCACCGCCGTACGTCCCCCCACTGGGACTGTCGGTGCCGGTCACACCATTCGCGCCACCGCTTCCTCCGGACCCGCCCTGCGGAACGGGACCTCCGCCGCCCTGCCCATCCGACGAAGGCCCCAGCCCGTTGCCGCCCCCGCCGCAATTGGCCCCGCCCCCACCGCCCGCGCCCGACCCGGCGGCGGGGGTCCCGTCGCCCGCAGCGAAACCGCCCGTGCCCCCGTCGCCGGCGTAGCCTCCTGCCCCGCCGCCGCTCAAGGGAGCCGGAGCCCCGGCGCCCCCGTTCCCGCCCCCGCTCGTCCCCGGAACGAAGCTCGACGGCACATTGACCGTTCCCCCCGCCGCCGTCCCGGAACTGGCGCTCGCGCCGCCCCCGACGTCGATCACCGCGGCCCCACCCACAACCGTGACGGAGCTGCCGCCGCCGTTCGAGGCCGGTGCGCCTCCTGCCCCGACGACGATCCGCAGCGGCACGAGCTGCACGCCGTGGAAGTACGCCAGCGCGCCGCCTCCGCCGTAATGCGAGGTGGACCCGTCGTAGTCGCCCCCACCGCCTCCCCCGACGCACGCGATCGCCAGGGTCGGTGCGCAGGCGGGCGGGGTCCAGGTGGTCGTGCCGATCGAGGTGAAGGGTAGAGTGCCCGAGGTCTCGCAGGGGGTGGAGGGTGAGGAAGTGGTCGTGGAGGTGGAGGTCGGCTCCGAGTCATCGATCACTGTGCAGGCGGTCTCCGAGATCGAGGCTTGCAGGCGGACGAAGTAGCCCCCCCTGCACGACGGCACGGGTTTGGTCCAAGAGATCGAAGCGGTGGAGGGGAGGGCGATGCCGACGGGGTTAGCGCGTAGACTTCGCCGAGGGCCCAGCCGAACGCGCTCTGGGACTGGGGAGGGAAACTACCTTCAGGGAAGTAAAAAGAGAATAGCGCCGGACGTACTCCGGTGCACGGAACGGTCTCGGTGCGCAGCAAGCCGGGTTGGGCGCCCGCGGGGAGGAGGACACGCAGAGCTTCGACTCGAGCGTCGAGGTCTTCCGGATGAGCTGCGACATCTTCCCCGGCCAATCGGGTTCGCCGTTCTGGGCGCAGACCAACGACAGCAGATGTGGGTTCCCGTTGCCAAGCGACGGGTCGATTCTCCTTACCCGCTGCTGGTCCCAGCCATCGTCGTCGGCACCGTCGACTTCCAAAACGATGCCGGCTTCAACGGCGGAAAGGTCCTCACCAAGGGGGTCTGGGATTTCATATACCAGATTTACCCCGACCCGGACACAGCTCCCGCGAATCCGTGCACGGTGCAGAACGGGGGATGCGCCAGCCTCGCAACGTGCTCGACCCCTGCCGGGAAAGTGGAGTGCACCTGGTGGGTCGCCGCACCCCGGGCGGGCTTGCTTCAAACCGGTTGACCCGAAACTCCTCCGCGAAGCCCTGCCTCCGCACCCGGAGACGGATGGGGTCGGGGTTGCCAGCCTCCGCTGGGATCGTACTCCGACTGCGGATCGGGCCGGACGTGCTGCTCGGCACCCTGGCGGACCAAGATCAACGCCACCATCGACGACTGCATCGCCACCTGCGCGGGTCCCGGGCCGTGCTATACCATCAGCTACGACCCCGCGACCGCGCTGTGCAGGATGTTCGCCGCCAACTGCGGGGACAACCGGTGGACCGCGGCTCCTCCCGGCACCCTCTTTGGCGCTGCCGGACCTTCGAACTGCCCGACGACGGCCGGCTGCGCACCCAACCCCTGCCTGACCAACAACGGGGGCTGCCACGCGCAGGCAAACTGCACCAACAGCAACGGCGCCGCACGGTGCGCGTGCAGGATCGGGTGGACCGGCAACGGCCGGACCTGCACGCGCAATCCCGACACGCGCATCCAGGTCTCGGCGGCCTCGGTGAACTGCGGCTCCCGCGTAACGTTGAGGGCCACCCTGACGAGGGCCGACAACCGGCGCGCGATCGCGGGGCAGCAGCTCGCGTTCAGGATCGGCGGCGCCGACGTGGGGAGGGCCGCGACCAACGGGCAGGGTGTCGCCACGTTCGGCTACGCGGCGCCCGGGACGCTCGGGAAGGGGCGGCAGACCATCACGGTGCGGTACGCGGGCAGCTCGAGCTACAACTCGGCGTCGGCGACGGGGACGCTGACCGTCAGCTGAGCGATGGGAGCACTTTCGCGTGGGTTGCGGCTTCGACTCGCCCGCACAAACCAGCAGCTGACCGCGAACAGGCACCCCAGGTTGCACGAAGAGCCGTTTGGAGGCATCGTCGTCTGTGTCGTCGGTTTGGAGGTCATTCTCTGCGTCGTTGACCTGCTGGGGATCGCACCGCATTGGACCCGCATCCCAGGACCTGCATGCCAATAGATCGCCTTACCAGGTGACCCCGATCTCGGGCGGCTCGGCGGTGCGGTGGGAGGCGGGCTGGTGCTTCCGCCGACTTCTCCGCCCGCCGCCCCCCCCCCGCCCCCTGCCCCCCGAAAATGCCCGCCCCGCGCCGCATCGCCGTCCTGCACAACGAGAACCACTCCGCCGCCGAGTACACCTCGATCCCCGGGGCGGACTTTGCCGGGGTGCGCGCGCCGCGCCCGCATCCCTGCCGCCGCTCACCCGCCGCACCCGCACCCGGACGCGCAGCTGTTCCCCGCGCTCCTGGCGCGCGCGGCCGAGGACGAGGGCTGCACGATCGAGGTGCGAGGGTACAGGGCGTTCGCGGGGGAGCTGCCCTCGGGGGAGGAGCTCGCGGGGTTCGGCGCGGTGCTGCTGACGGGGAGCGCGGGGATGGTGGGCGAGGAGACGGAATGGATGGAGAGGGAGGGGGAGCTGGTGAGGGCGTGGTTCCGCGATCATCGCGAGGGGGGCGTGGCGCTGGTCGGGGTGTGCTTCGGGCAGTGGGTGCCGCCGCCCGGGGGTGACGGTGGGAGGGGCTTGACGGCGGTGCGCCGCGCAACCAGCTCATCCACCAAGCGCTCGGGGGGAGGGTCGAGGAGAATCCGCGGGGGTGGGAGTGCCTGCTGACGGACGTGGCGCTGTCTCCCGCGGGGAAGGAGGTGTTTGCGCCGTTGGGGGTGCGCGGGGACGTCCTGCAGGGCCAGCAGATGCACAGAGTGGGCCTTTGCAGCACGGTTGCGCGCACGCACACCCGGGGACTGATCCCCCCTGTCGCGCTCAGGACGCGGTGCTCCGCCTCGCACCGGGCTTCGAGAACCTGGGCTCCTCGGCGCTGGCGGAGCACCAGGCCGCGTGCCTGCGCGGGCCGGGCGGGGGGGTCCGGTGCATGACGGTGCAGTGGCACCCCGAGATACCGTGCGGGGCGCCATTCCCAGACATCGGCGCCGCGTTCGCGAGGGAGGTGCTGGGCGGGAAGTTCGGGCCCGCGGAGGAGGCGGCGCAGCGCAAGGCGATGGAGGGAGCCGGGTGGTATCCGAGCGGGGGGTGAGCGTGGCCAGGGCCGCGCTGCGGATGGCGGCAGGGGAGATGTGACGGCAGAACACGGAGTGAGGGTGGATGGTGGCGAAGAGATCGATTGCTGCCCTATGCCTCGATTGGGTTTCCCCGCCAGCACCGCGCCCGGGATCCTGTGGGCCGGGGGCAGGAAACGCCCCTGCCATCAATCCCCCCCTCCACCTCCCGAGAAGTCGCCCCCACCCCCACCCCCCGAATCCCACCCCCCGCCTCCCCCGCCCGAATCCCACCCCCCGCCTCCCCCGCCCGAATCCCAGCCCCCTCCCCCTCCCCCCGAATCCCAACCCCCTCCCCCCGACGGCGGGTCGGGGTTCGTCCACACCCCTCCGCTGTCCCCCGGAGGATCGGGATTGGTCCACACCCCCCCTCCGCTGCCGCCGGGCGGATCGGGGTTCGTCCACACCCCTCCGGCATCCCCCCCGGGCGGCACGGGGTTCGTCCACACCTCGCCTGCCCCGTATCCGCCGTGGTGGTGGTGCCCGTGGTGGTGGTGGTGCGAACTGCCTGCCATGGCGCCGAGCACCATTCCTGTGACCAGCGGGTCGGGACCGGGGGCGCCGTACCGCGCCGAGTACGCCGCGGGGTCGTTGTACGGGTTCCCGTACGCGCTGTAGGTGCGCGAGGAGGGAGGAGGCGGCCCGCCGCACCCGCAGCAGTCCGGCTCGGGCGACGGCGGGCGCGGCGCGGGGCGCACCACGAAGACATGTTGGGTGCCGGGCGGCGCGCCCGGGACCGGCGGGGGGCGCGGCGGGTACGGCACCGCGGCGTACGGCGACGCGCGGGCCGCGGGGGGCGGCGGTAAGGGCGGCGCGGCGGAGTACGGGGGCGGGGCGTCCGACATTGTGTGCGGTGGCGGGGGCGGGAGAACCGCGTGGCGTCACTCGTTGCGCCGCCCGGCCCACCACGCCGCCCAACGCATCCGCCAGCGGGACTGGATGGATTCCCGTCCCCGATGCGGATGCTCGTTGCTGGCCGACCAAGGACGGGGCAAGGCTCGGGCGTGGCGAATGCCGCCCCACGCCGTCCCTTGCACCGTCCCCTCGATCTGTTGCACCGCTAGAGCTCGAATGCGTCTCGCCGGCTACCTACAAAACGCATGGCACCGCGTGCTTGCTAGAGGGGCAGGACGCGTGCCGCCCTGCATACCTGCCCGGCGTCAGTCACCGTACTCCCCGATCCGCAGCACGGCCTTGATCGCCCGCCCCTCCGCCGCGTCCCTCACCGCCTCGTTGACCTCCTCGAACGCGTACGTCTTCACCAGCCTGTCGACCGGAAACTCTCCCGCCTCCCACCACGAAACCATCTCACGCACGAACTCGGCCGGCACCCCGCCGCCCTGCACGCACCCCACGACCGACCTGCCCTGCAGCACCGACATGTCCAGCCGGGCATCGGTGCCAGGCCGCGCCGAGCCGACCAGGCACGCGGTGCCGCCCTCGCCGAGGCAGCCGACCGCGGCGCGGAGGGCCGAGGGGTCGCCGACGGCCTCGAGGGAGCGCGAGGCGCCGCCGGGGAGCGCGCCGCGGATCCTCGCCACGAGGTCCTCCGGCGATTCTGCCCCGGCGGTGGCCAGCACGTCGGAAGCACCGAGGTCCGCAGCCGCCGACAGGCGCTCCCTCCTGGGATCCACCGCCACGATCCTCCTGCAGCCCATCCTCCGCGCCGCCATGATCCCCGCCAGCCCCACGGGGCCGCACCCGAACACCACCAGCGAATCCGGCGCGCCGGGGCGGAGCACGTTGGCCACCGCCCCGGCACCGCTGTTGGCCCCGCACGGCAGCGCCGCCAGCACCTCGGGCGGGATCGGGGAGGTGATGACGGCGAAGTTGCGGTCCGTGCACACGGCGCGGGTGGCGAACGACGACTGCTGGAAGAACGCGCCGTGCACCGCGTCCCCGGTCGCCGGATCGGCGAACGGCGCCCTCCCGTCCCTCCGCTTGCCGCCCATCTTCAGCCTCCTCGCATTTTGGCACGTCCCGACCCTTCCCGCCCCGCACTCCCCGCAGCCCCCGCACGACGGCGCCACCATCGCCACCGTGTCCCCCACCCTGACCCCCTTCACGCAGTCCCCAACGGACTCGACGACGCCGACGCCCTCGTGCCCAAAAACCGATGGGAACGGCGTGCCGTAGTACGCGTCGCGCGCGTGTGAATCGGTCGCGCAGACGCCGCTGGCGAGCACGCGGACGAGGAGTTCGTCCCCCGAAGGGGGGAGGAGGTCCAGCTCGCGCAGGGAGAAGGTGGCGCCGGGGGAGGGGGCCACCACCGCGGTTACGCGCATCGCGGTGTGGAAGACGCGGTTTGACGCGTCGGAGGGGGATTGGCGGGGTGGGAGACGTTGGACGTGTGACGACAGCCCGATCGGCGAGCTGCTGTCGGCAGCGGCCCATCACGGTTCCGGGCTCGAGCCGGCCAAATCAAGCGAGGGAACGGCGATCTATTTGCAATGCAAGTCTTCGAGTCCAACTCCTATCAATAAGCGGTCCAATGCGGTCCGCTCACAGCATGTCGATGTCGACGACGCATGCAGACGACGGGATCCGTGCCTCCATTTGCCCCCGGCGACGACACAGGAGCAACGCGATCCCTCTATAGAGCTGATTGTTTAGTCTGGAGTGCCCACAGGGTCAGTGACCGGGCTTGAAGGCGCAAGCCCAAGCGGTAACCCACTCGAAAGTCAAAGTGCCACCGCCCGGTGCTCAGCTGACGGTCAGCGTCCCCGTCGCCGACGCGGAGTTGAAGGTCGTGCTGCCGCCGTACCGCACGGTGATGGTCTGCCGCCCCTTCCCGAGGTTCCTCGGCGACGCGTAGCTGAACGTCGCCACGCCCTGCCAGTTGGTCGTGCCCCTGCCGACGTCCGTCCGGCCGATCCTGAACACGACCTGCAGCCCCGACACGGCCCGCCCGTTGTCCGCGCGGGTCACGGTGGCCCGGAGGGTGACCCGCGAGCCGCGGCGGACCGACGCCGCCGTGACGCGGATGCGGACGTTGGCCTTGACCCGCTGGCAGGACCACCCGTCGCCGGTCCACCCGCTCTTGCAGGTGCACCAGGCCTCGCCGTCGTTATCGGTGCACGTGGCCTGCGCGTGGCATCCGCCGTTGTTGTCCGCGCAGGGGTCCTCCGAAGGTGGCGAGCACCACAGCCCGTTGCCTTCCCATCCGGCGGGGCAGGTGCACCCGGCCACGCCGTTGTTGTTGATGCACGTCGCCGACGCGTCGCAGCCGCCGTTGTTTGTCGCGCAGGGGTTCGACGGCGGGGGCGTGCAGGAGAACCCGTTGCCGCTCCACCCGCTGGGACAGGTGCAGCTGGCCACGCCGTTGTTGTTGATGCACGTTCCCGACGAGTGGCAGCCTCCGTTGTTGGTCAGGCACGGGTTCGGAGGCGGCGGCGTGCACGAGAACCCGTTGCCGCTCCACCCGCTTGGACAGGTGCAGCTGGCCACGCCATTGTTGTTGGTGCACGTCGCCGCCGAGTGGCAGCCCCCGTTGTTTGTCAGGCAGGGGTTTCCCGGCGGCGCGGCAAACACGGTGATCTTGCGCTGCGTCCAAGCAAAGTTGTTGTCCGCCGGAAAGGTCCCCACGGGCTGGAAGGGCACGACGGGCCCGTCGACGTGGGCAATGACGAGATAGTAGTTGCCCGCCGGGACCGTCGCAGGCACGCGCACGTTCACGGTGAAGGGGGTGAAGTATTGGAACCTGGTCAGGCCGGAAATCACCGTCGTCCCGAGGAAGTAGTCGGAGTTGCCCATCTGCAGGTCCCTCGAGAGATACCAGTCGAGCTCGATTGAACCGACGGTTTGGGTCCCGACGTTCTCGACCATGATGTCCCCGATGGTCAAGGTGTTCCCCGCCGTAACCGTTGAGGGATACGTCGACTGTTCGAAGGTCTGGTAGCCTCTCGCGAGGAACAGGTAGGCACCGATGTCCGTTATCGTCTTTACGTAGCTCGGGTAGGCGCGGCGGGCCGCCTCACCAGCTCGGCGAGGGCGAGCGTCCCGAGGATCCCGGCGGGGCGCGGCCGCATCGTGCGACGAGCCGAATCGCGGCCCATTCCGGCCTCTGAGTGGCTCCGAATCGCCGTTAGAGCGCCAGCAAATGGCAATCCGTCGTCAGTCAAGTCAGTCAGTCAGGCCGGAGCCGATGACTGACGAACGTGGGCTGGTGTCCTCCCAAAATCCCCAAGCTGATTCCCTCCGAGCACTTTGTTCCTTGTGAACGGCATGTCCGATCGGAGCTATTCTCGACCGATCTTCTATCAGCCGCATGTTCCCTGAATCTCCGCTCAGCACGCGCGGCCAGCACCCCTGGGGGCAGACGGGGCCCAGCGGGGTGCGCCGCTCTGACCCTGCACCAACGGCCTGACCACCTTGCCCTTGGATAACATGGCAATCGTTGCGAAGGCGGCGATGCGGCTCGGGGCGCTCGGGTGGGGCGAACCACCACAGCCCCCTCTGAGACAGCTGAGTCTCTTGGCGAGTGAGCCGTGCCACAGCAACCAGATAAGGCACGCCAGTCAACAAACCGTCGTTCCAACGATGGTGGAATCCCTCGCCTCCCTCGCCTTCCGTGAGGCCTACGCTTCGTGGTGCGCGGACGCCGACTCCCGCGCCGACTGCGAGTCGCCCCTCGCGGCGTTTGTCCGCTGGGCAACGCGCGATGCGGACATCATCCTGCCGAGGCCCCGCTTCCCGCTCTCGCCGCCGGTGTGGGTGTGCTACATTGGCGCCCCTTCGGCTCCCCACGACGACGGCGAGTGGCAGACCGACGACCCCTGGATCGTTCCCGCCGTCTCCGTCGTGGTCTCGCGGCTCGAACCGCACTTCACCCCTCGCTTCGCCGTGGAGCGCATGTGGGGCCGCGACCTGCCGCCGGGGCTCGCAGTTACCGTCCGCGCCCTGCCGCCTGCGTGTCGCGGGTTTGACACGGGCCGCCCGCTCCCCGCGGACCTCTTCGACGCCCCGCTGTTCCGCTGGTCCGAGAAACGCGACGCCCCGCGGTGCCTGTTCCTCGTCGCGGACCGTGCGCTGCTGCACCGGTTCGAATGCGACCGGGACCGCGGGCCGGAACCCTGCGACGTCTGGATCGTCGACCCGCGGATCCCTGCGCTGGGGCGGAAGTACCCGTGCCCTGTGTGCACGCGGAACAGGGCGCGGAAGATGCACGAGAGGGAGAAGCCCAAGAGGGAGAAAGATATGCGGCGCAGGGTCGCGAGGAGGGATAAGGTCGCCGGTAGGGGCTGGGGCGCCTGACGGGAAACCGGATGCGTGCAGATCGATTCCCGCACGGAGGAGCAATACATTGACGCGGAGACTCCGTGGGAAAGAGCTCGGGCTGGATGGCACACCACTTTCTTCCGTGTCACACGCGCCGTGCGCCGGAAGCCTGCGCCCGTCCGGGACAAATCAACCGAGCGCCGCCCAAGAACCTCTGGCAAATGCCTCAATTTGTTCCATAGACAATGCGGGCGCATGGGCGGGGCAAACTACAACTCGGCTTTCCGTGGCCTCTGGCCCGAGAATTGGTCCAATCTGGCGGGGTCTGGCTCGAGAACCAGATGCAAGAATATCGAGCCGCGGATTTCAGTTGTTGGATTGAGTGGAAAGATGCTGCAGGAGGGAGATTGGGCCGGGATACGTGCCGGGTTCTTCTCGGGACGCACCCCTCGATCGAGCGGCCGTCGTCCAGATCGAAGCAGCTCGGTGCCGACCACGCCGTTGATACCACGGCACGAAATCAATTGCAAAATTATCTGGTTCGGCGTTCGAGCTGAACGGCAACTAGGATTTCGAAGCGCCGGGAGGTCACCCGGCGAATGGGGCTTACGCCGATCGCACAGCCACCGTCCCGGGATTTCGCGAATCGCCGAACCGCCGAGTCGTTGCCTTCAAAAATCACCGCAGAAAAACGCCGCTTCCCCAACAGCCGGCCTCAGTGACATCTCATCATCGGCCCTCCGACATGGATCAACCCATACACGCCGCTTCCCCGGTCACGGTCGAAACCCCTCTCGGCACCCTCGCCGTGCACCTCGTCGGCCCCCAGCCCCCCACGCTGCTCCTGTGGTCCGGCCTCTTCTTCGATTCCTCGCAGCATCTTCCCCTCGCCCGCCATCTGGCAAGCAGGGGGATCGGCACGGCGCTGGTGGACCCGCCGGGGTTCGGCGGATCGACCTTGGCGGAGGGCGCGGAACTCCGAATGGACGAGTGCGGTTCGGCGTTCCTCAAGGTCGCAGGTACCGTGGTGCCAGCAGGCATGCCGTACTTCCTGGGGGGCACCTCGTGGGGCGGCTGCGCTGCCATCGCCGCCGCTTGTTCCTGCGCCGCCGCCCCCGCGGCCGGGAAGCCGGTCATGAAGGGGATTGTGCCCGTCAACACCCCCATCGCCGGCGGCTCCAACACCGGCGGCGCCAGATTCATCCCCCTGACCGCCCGCCTGCCGACGTGGGCGTTCGTCGCGGGCGCTTCGGGCAGCTTGATCGGGCGCACCTCACTCGCCGGCTCCCGGGCGGGGGAGATCAAGGCCACACTGTCGGGCTCGATGGCTGCCGTCCGGGGGAGCGACGCGCAGAGGGCCGCGGAGGCGGTGCTGCAGCGGCGGGAGGACCTTTCCCATGCAATCGGGCGAGTGGAGGTGCCGGCGCTGGTGGTGCTCGGAACCGAGGACGCCATGTACTCGGTGGACAACCTGAGGGCCAGGTGGGGTGCGGCAGCGCGGATGCGGGCGGAGATGGGAAAGCCGGGGATGGGCGCGGTGGTGGAGATCGAGGGGACGGGGCACTCGTCGGCTTTGGAAGCGCCGGAGCAGGTCGGGGAGGAGATAGCGCGGTTCGTCAAGAAGGTGCTGGGTTCGAAGTAAATGGCGGGGCCGAGACAATTTGCCAGTGTGTGCTCAGTAAGCGAATCTATCAGTCCCGCGAGGTGTAAAACAGCCCGTCTCCTTTGATCCTCTCCATCGCGTCCACGAGGTCCCCGTCCGCGACCGGTACCCCCTCGAGGCAGATTACGCCGAGCGTGTCCTGCAGCTTGAACCTCATGTACAGCAGCACCTCGGCCCTCGTGATCCCGGCGCATCCCCCCATCCTCAGAGACTCCAGCGACCCGAGGTTGTCGCGGATGCAGCGGACGGCATCGTCGTCGACGCCCCGGATGCGGCTGATGGCCAGGTGCTTGAGCTTGGGGGGCTTGGCGAGGATAAGCGGACGGAGGGCGGGCCAGGTGACGGCAGTGCCGGAGACGCTGAGGTCCCAGAGGGTTGGGAGAAGCGGGGTGAGATGCGGGACGATGGCGTCCTGAAAACAGACGCGGGATCAGCGGGTCCCAGGGACGGCTAGTGGGGCGCAGAATCTCTCACGGTGACGTTGGTGTTCCTATCTCCCGCTCGCCTACTGCATACTTCCCCCCACCCAGCAGCCTGCCGGTGTCGGCCCGCTTGCCGTCGTCAAGAACACGCCCGCGAGACCCGACCTCTCGGCTGCAGCGGCCCCGCCGACCCCCACCACGCCGTCGACACCCCACTCACCCGTTTCCTCCCTTCCCCCGCTCTCGTCGACATCCTCCGCCGCGTCAATCATGAACAACGGCAACGCTCAACAGGTTGGTACCCTCTCGCGTGCTCCGGGTCTGGGGTCTTGGTCTTTGGGGTCGCCGCCGCCGAGGTCGGGCTGCCGAGGCGCGCCGGTACGTTCCCCTGCTCCTGGGAGTTTGCGGATCTCCCCCCAGTCGACGCCGGCGTAACGGCGTGGCACCGTCTGCTGTTGGGGCGGACTGTTTCAGCCCGCGCAGACCGGTTGGCGCACTGCACTGTTCCTCAGGTTGACCGTGCGAAGGTCCGCGTTGCGCTGAAGGGCCAGGACGACGGAGGCGTCCGAGACGCCCGTGGAATCCAGAGAGAGCTCCCGCAGCCTACTGGCCACCAGCACGGAAAGGGACGCGTCCGTGATCCCCGCGCAGCCATTGAAGCACACCCTGCGCAGGCCGGCGTGGTTGGCCAGCGCGGGCGCTACCGAGGCGTCCGTGAGCTTGGCACTGCCGCTGAGGTCCAGCACCTTGAGGTCGTTCGCGGCTTCCACGATCCGGAGGAGGTGTCGGTCGAGCATCATCGTAGGCGGGCCGTCCTCAGAGAGCTCCTCCAGAAAGTCGTTCTCGCACAGCTGGGAGATCGTCAGGCTCTCGAGACTCGCAGGGACGGATTCGGCCAGCGCGTCGAAGATCGAGGCGTCCTCGAGCACGATCTTCCCGGCCACGCACAGGATCGCCAGGTTCCGTGTCGCGCCGAGACATACGCGGAGGCTGTCCGCCGAGAAGCCGACACTGTCGAGCCTCAACGACCGGAGCCCCACGCACACAGCAGCGGCTTCCAGGAACTTGGCAACGTCAGAAGAGTCCCCATAAGCATATAGCATGAGCCTCTCGAGGCCCCGCATGTGCCGCAGGCCTTCCGCGAACCGGTCTTCCCAAGGGTAACCTGGTCGGGGCTTCCCGTCCTCGCGCTCGTTGGGAGGCGACAGCCGGCAGATCCTGACCCGATCCAGGACACTCTCCACGAGGCCGTTGCTTCCTCCGAAGGCATCGATGATGTCGCACAGCGCTTGGGTAGGAGCCCACCCGCCGAAATGGCGACAATGCCACTGCCGCCCACCGACCAGCTCCCGGAAGACGAACGAGACCCTGCTGAGCGTCCACGCGAGGTCCTTCGTCTCGGTATAGTCGCAGTCGCACACGGAACACCCGCACGGCGGGTCGTGGAACACGACCTCGGCCTCGTAGCGGCACGGTGCGCCAGAGGGCGAATCTGCGGAGGCCCAGACCAGATCAGCGGTCAGCCTCGCGGTGGTCGCTCGGGACCCACTCGACAATCTTTCCGAGGATCTCCACCGGCAGCTTGCTCCTCAGTTGGGTGCGGTTCCACCGCGTGTCGCGTCCGGGAACGGCGGGGAAGAGAGAGGTCATTCGCCCCTGGGCAGACCGACGCGGCGCGTCCACGTCCATCGCGTCACCCTTCGCGGACGACTGCACGCTGCCCATGGTCGTCGCAGGAGACGGTGGCGAGCCGTGAGCTTGATAACGCGAACCGAGAGTCGCGTCGTATGGACGCGTTCTCGTGCGACCGATCACACTCCCGTCGACGTCGACGTCGGACAAGAAAGCATAGGGAAACAAAGTACACTCAAAAAGAGCTTTCGCCGGGTTTAGTCGTCGTCGGAAAAGTACAGCTCGTCCCCCGCGATCCTCTCCAGCGCCGCGATCAGGTCGGCGTCCGCGATCGGGATCCCCGAGAGGGACAAGTTATCCAGCGTTCCCTGCCTCTTGAACACGGTGTACAGCAACGTTTCGGGCCGCGTGATGCCCGCGCATCCGGCCAGCTTCAGTGTCTGGAGGCCCGGCAGGTGCTCGCGGATGCACCGAACCGAGGCGTCGTCCACCCCGGCAACGGAGCTGATCCCGAGGTAATAGAGCTGAGGCGGTTCCGACTCGATCAAGGGCTGCAAGCCGGTCCAGGTGACAAGCGTGTAGGAGAGGCTCAGGTCGTTAATTGTCAAGCGGGACGCCAGCAGGTGCGGAACGATAGCGTCCTGGGTGCGGTACTGTCAGGCAAATGGGAAGGCAGAAGATCCCTCGACACTTACGGTCACTCGTGTCTTCTTCAGGCTGAGCCATTCGATGCCGCTGTTTCGATGCAGGATCGGAACGATGGACACATCGCCCACGTCTTCGGAGGAATCCAAGACCAGCTCCCTCAGGCAAGAGCTGCCCAGCCTCGCCAGCGATGAATCCGTCACCCTAGGACATGAGCGAAGCCGGACAAATGCGAGCTCCCGGAACTTTTCGAAGGCCGCGCCGAGCGAGTCGTCCGTGAGCTCCGCGCAATCGTCCAGATCGAGGAGCATGAGGCTTCGGACCGTTTCCACAATCCGCAGCAAGTGACGATCCCTCAAAGCTGTTCGTGTCTCGCTCGCGGTGTCATCGTTGGTGTAGGAGCCTCTGTTTACTGTCAGGCACTCGAGCGTCGGCGCCACGGATCCGGCCAGCGCCTCCATGACCCCTTCATCCACCGTGCACGGCCCGCCGAGCTCCAGCGTTTTCAGATGTCGTGCAGCTCTCAAGCAAGCACTTAGGCTGGCACCGGAGAGGGAAATGCCGCGAAGCCTCAGGCTGCGCAGATCGGCGCACGTCGATGCGGCAACCACCGACTTGGTGGCATCCCATGGCACACCGTAGGTTGAGATCTGCAGAGCATGGAGTCCCTTCATCCTCTCCAGGGCCTCGGCAAGGAGTCGGATCCCGCTTGCGGGATCATCTTCCGCGCCGTACTGCGTGTTCACGTCGCACCTCCGGACGCGGGCGAGCGTCGCAGGTTCGCGCCCGCGATGGTCGCCGAGATACGCAAGGAGCTTGCCGAGTCTTTCAAGCTGGTAGCCCTCGATATCCTTGTAGCACCACGAGCGCCCCTCGGTGAGCTGTCGGAACACGAACGAGACGCGCTCGAGCTTGGACGCCGTCGTCGTCGTCTGGTAGCAGGTGCAGAGACACGAGAAACACGCGCACGTGCGATGGTGCGCCGCGATGCGGTAGTAGTCCCCCGTCTCGCAGCGGCACGGTGGTCCCAGCGCGAAGCTTGAGAAACGTGAGAGATCAGCGGAGGCCAAGGGGGGCAGAGCCCCTCCCACCCACTCCACGATCTTCTTCACGATCTCTACCGGGAGTTTGCTCCGAAGCTGCGTCCGGTTCCACCGCGGGTCGCGTCCGGGGACCGCGGGAAAGAACTCCGTCAAGCGCGGCTGCGCCGGGCGCGGGGGCGTGTCAACGGCCATCGTGGCGTCCTTCGTGGATGATTGCAAGTTGCCCATGTTATCCGAGGGCACGAAGACGCGGGAGAGTCCGGTGAAAGGGCTGTCGCGCGAGGGAACGCTTTGACTTCTCGTGCGACCGAAGTCGACCCCATCATTCGACTTCCGAGACGACACCCATCGAATGGATAATGCTTGAGGAAGGACACTAAGCAAACAGCAGATCGATTCATGCTTTTGCAACATGGTGCAGAGTTCTTGAAACCTCCACACGGCGAGAAGATCTTGAACCGCCCACCCCCTCAACAACAAGCAAAGAGCGCCATTTCTTCCCGGACTACGAGACCTCCGCCTCCAGAGAGACGCTCGAGACGGCCTCCACGGCCCTGGGCGTCGTCCTCAGGGTTCAGCATCGCACCACAGCTTGGTCGCTGCCCATCACCCACCTCGGAACCACTTGCGTGCCCCCCGCCCCTGTCCCTCCCGCCCCAGGCGACGCCGCAGCAACTTCCGTCGGCACCGGCGTCGCCCCTCCCCCTCCGGTTTCGTCGACCGAGATGATCCTCTTTACGGACCTCCCGAGCGCCCCGGCCAGCACATCGGCCTCCGTGGCCGCCCTCCTGGCCGCGAGCGCCAGCGCCGTTGCCTCCAGCGCAGCCGGATCACGCACAGTGAAGAGGATCCCTCGCAGTCCCGTGGCGCCAGAGCTCACCGCCGCGTCGATCGCAGCGCCGACGGCGCGACCGAGGTCGGCAGGGGAGGCGTCGAATGTTGTCTTGAAGATCTGCGATGCTTGGAAACCGACGAGGACCGGCGGGGTGTTGGAGTAGTTGTACACGGGAGAGAGGGAGATAGAGAGGGTCTCGAGGGTGGAGCCGGGTGCTAGGGAGGAGAGGGTGGAGTTGACCGAGGCCGAGACGCGGGAGGAGAGCGCGGCGTTCGTGTTCGAGGCGTCCTGATCGTCGGCATGGGGAGTTCACATATCATGACGATGAGAAAGCAATTCCAGCCCACCTGGGCGGTGCGGTTGGTGGTGGAAACCTCGATCAGGAGAATGGCCTGCGGAACGGTGAGTCAGCGGGCGCCTTCTGCGGGTCGTACGCCCTTCGCACTCTGTCCGGACGCGCTGTGGCGGTGGCCGACGCGGACACGCGGACGAGTGTGCCGGTGTCCGCCGTAGTGGTGGTCGGAGTGGAGAAGGTCGGGGCAAAGGTGGTGCCCGTGCCGGTGGTGCCCGTCCCGGCGGTCTGCTGCGCGAGGGCGCCGAGCGGGACGAGAGCGAGCACGAGCAGAACGACAACGGCGGGTCCACGGAGGGCCATGGTTGTCTGGTGGGCGGACGTGTTTTTGCTGTGCGGACGAGTGCTGAGTGAGGGATGCAGGGTGATTCATTCCGTGGATGGACCGCTTTTCCATTGCTCAAGACCTCAATCCTATGCTGCAGTTACTGCGGCGATGCCTCAGCGCGCCGGGCAAGCCACGCCAACCTCGAAGAAGATGGATGCGCCCCTAAGCAAGCTCCACAGCCCCAGCCCGACGGTGAACACAGTTGCCCCGACCGTCCTCACGACGCCGTAGTCGATCACTACGCCTCCGAACCTTGCTCCGAGCCCCGCCGCGTCGCCGAACGCGGCCATCAGACCCGCGTGCTGTTCCAGCGCCGGGCGGGCGGGATGCCCTGCGGGGGAGGAGACGAGGAGCCGGTGAACTTCTGCCCGGGCGAGCCGAAGGAGCTCCGTGGAGGCCGCGATCTGGGCGTTGGATGCCGCATGGTTGACGAGGTCGATGAGGAGAAGCATGAAGCAGGTGACGAGGATCACGATGATCCAGATCGGGACGCAGGAACCAGCGATCTGGGGCAACGGGGTCAGGACCGGCGGACGGAAACAGCGTGGCGTCCCAAATACCAACCATGGTGGCGATGGCGGCGACGATGGGCAGGACCATGTTCAGCCCGAGGAAGCCAATGCCGGTAAGCAAGGAAGGGAAGCGATTCCGCCAACCCGCGACGAGCATGGAATACAGGATCACGTAGACTTCTTCCGCCGCTGGCTTGATGCGCATCTCGGTGCCGTCAACGGGACTGTTCAGCGCAGCGGCGTACCAGTCGAGCAGGTCCCGCAGAGCGATGCGGAGGGCGCGCCGATGAAGCCGCCCTTCGAGCTCGAGAGCGGCGACGTTGATGGGTATTCTTACCCCGATGTAGATGATGCAGCCCGTGGCGAAGCCGATGATCCCAAGCGCGGCGGCCACGGCGGTCCACCACGTCGTCCAAACCCTGGTTGGGAAGCTGAAGAGGGCCGGGAGCATAAAGAGGGCGTACGCAAAGTTCATGATGCTCCTCGCGACATGCTCTAAGATCCGCAGGTGCCCTGCAAGGCCTGGTAGATCCTCTGCGCAAACAACGCACGGGCAATGCGGGTCCCCGTCGACGTGGGAGACGAGTCCGATGTGCAAGACAGCTCCTTTGGTGCCGTTGCTAGCGCCAACAGCTGCGACGTCCGGCGCAGTCCCAACAACCTCTCGCCCGTCCAGTTCGCCCTCGGCAGGGCGGACAAGCTGCAGCCATCTCGCCATGCCGGCAAACGGGTGGGACGAAAAGTCAGCGGAGCGGCCGCCGCGCTTCGGGCTGACCATGGTATAACGGCTTCGCACGAAACGGTAGATCATGATGGCCCAAGACGAGACAACAGGTAGGATTCCGACGGCCAGGCTCGCCGCGGTGAACTCCCCGGCGCCGAAGAGGCACAGCGCGACGGCGAGCACGACAAGGCCAGTTTCAGCAGCAACAAATGGCCACGGCGCCCGGTGCGAAGTGACCGGAAGAAGGAGAAAGAACCACTTGACGACGGCGTGCAGACCCGCATACGGTGCGAAAGCCCCCAGCATGGCCGCGGCGGTCAGGGGCCGCGCCTCGCGCAGGTCCGCTGCTGGATCGTTTGCTGGAGTCAAGCGCCAGCTGGGAGACGAGATCCGGGTCGGCGGCGGTAGTGCGGAAGGGAAGAGGGCCAGCCACTCGGGAGGCGAGAAGACCGCGTCCGGAAGCGAGGTGGAGACGGCGGGAAACGCGTCGCCGGAGCTTTCCCCCGCCATCGCGCCCTCCAAAATTGCTTCCTTCACTCAACGTCCCTAATCTGCAATCCGAAGAAAGGCAGGAGATGAAGAGTGTGCATGTTGGCGGGAGACAAAATCCCTTCAGATTCTGCGCCCTACCTACCCAGATACCGTACCACTCCGTCCAAACAATGGCCACCGGTGCAGTCATTCCGCCGGCCCTGCTATCGCAGCTAGCCGGGCAGTACGCCGCCGACGGCTTCTGCATCGCCCGCGGGCTGTTTTCCCCGGCCGAGGCCGCTTCGCTCCGCGACCATTTCACCTCCGCCGTCGAAACCGGCGACGCTTCCGCCGAGGAGAAACCCGACCCTTCGCACCCCGATCCGCTCAAGCGGTACCCGCGGCTCCTCCAGCCGCACCGCCGCGACCCCGTCGCGATGGACTTCATGCTGGACGCCCGCCTTCGGACGTGCCTCGTCGCCATCCTCGGCGCCGAACCCCTTGCCGTGCAGACGATGGCGTATTTCAAACCCCCTGGAGCTCGCGGCCAGGCGCTGCACCAGGACAACAGATACCTGAGAGCCGATCCGGGCACATGCCACGGCGTATGGCTCGCGCTGGACTCCTGCGATGCCGGGAACGGGGCGATGGCGGTGGTGCCGGGGAGCCATGCCTTGCCAGTGCTGTGTCCCGGCCCGTCGGACGCCGAGGAAAGCTGGACCAAGGACACGCTTAAGGTGCCCGACGGCATGGAGGCGATCGTCCTCGACATGGCGCCGGGCGACGTGCTCCTCTTCCACGGGAACCTCATCCACGGCTCGTACCGCAACGCGACTGCGGACAGGTTCCGGAGGTGCCTGATCGCGCACTACGTCGAGGGCGACGCCGAGATCGTGGCGAAGTACTACCACCCCGCCTATCGTTTCGACGGGACCGTGGCGGGGATCGGCGGGGTCGAGTACGGGGGAGGCAAGTGCGGGGTGATGCTGGAGGACGGGACGATAGAGATGAGCGGGGAGTTCAGGGAGCACGGCGCGGCGCACTGAAGCCCTCGGTCGCGGCGGTCGGGGCACGGGGCACATCGTGGGCAAAAGCGGCGGGCAAAGGACTGCCGGCCCGCTGGAAAGTACGGGAAGCAAGCCGGAGGACGTGGGTGCCTCTTCTCGAGAGGTTTGCTGACTACTCAGACTCAACTACCTAAGAAAGTGCTGGACTACAACATGGTGTTCCTACGATCTTTGCGAAATCCAAAGGCTTCTCAAAGTTTGCTTCCTGGACCGGCGGTCCTCCCCATTTTTCCCCCCCTCAGCTTTCCGAACTCCCCCTTCACCTCCGCCTCTTTGCCTTGACCGTGATGGTCTTAAACGACGTCACCTTGACGGTTTTCGTCGTCTTCAACGTGGCCGTGCGCGTCAGGGTAACCTTTCCGACTGTCTTGGTCGAGGTCGAGACCTTGGTGGTCGTCACGGGCACCTGGAACGAGGACACCGAGACGCTCGTGACGACGCTGGTCTGCGTCTTGACGACCGTGGTCGGAACCGACACGGTGCTCGTGCTGAAGACCGTCACGGCGGCGAGGGAGGTCGTCGTCGTGAGAGTGACCGGCGGAGCGTTGGAGACCGAGACGGAGGTGACCGTCGACGTCACGGGAGGCGCGTTGGAGACGGAGACCGACGTGATCGTCGTCGTGACCGGGGGCGCATTGAAGGTCTCGGTTTCGGTAATGTACGAATAGACGCTCGAGATGCTCGTTTGCGTGATGACCCTGGTGACCGTGGTCCGGCTCGTGTCGGTCGAATTGAGGAAGGAGAAGCAGACGCTGTCCAAATAGATGTCCCCCCCATATATGTCAACATACAGGCCCCACAGAGCCGCATCGCCGTGGGATCCGTGTAGTTTGCTGAGGGATTGGCGGGGAAGGTACCGGGTCCCGTAGCAAGCCTCTTCGGCCGTCAAGCCGCTGTCCTCGAGCGGTAGGTCCAGGAACGGGAGCGTGGCGTTGTCGTCAAAGATCAGCGGCAGTCCTGCTGGGCGACTGCAGTTGACGTCGGGCGAAGCGAACAGAGAAGATGTGACCCTAACGTCGTTGGCCTCGACGAAGGCATCCATATAGATTGCAGAGAGGGAGGAAGAGTCGAAGTAGAGCTCCACATCGACGTCGACGACGTTGACGAGGTCGGGCACCGACGAGGTGCCGAGGTCGGGCACTGAAAGATAAAATTCTCGAGGAGTGTTCCACACGCGCAGGTCCCTCTGAACACTCTCGCAGTATCGCACGCGGCCGGTCGAGATCGGCGTGGCCGTGGCCTGTGGGGTGCATGGGGACCGTGGTTAGGGCATGGTTGAACACGCCATGCCGCGACCCTTACCCAGGTCCGAGACGCCGTTGAAGTCCTGGTGATGGTCGTCTGCGATTGCGTTGTCGTCCGAGTGAGGGAGCCGTTGGCGAAAGCGAGGTTCTGCTCGATCCACGGCCGCAGTTGGGAGAGCCGCATGTACAGGCCGATGGTGCGGTTATCCCAGAGCACCGCGCTCACGATCCCGATCTGCTGAACCGAGCCGTCTGCGGTGTATTGCAGGAGCGGGCCGCCCCTGTCGAGACCATAGTCCCAGGCGTCGGGGCTTTTGTCTTTGTCCCCGGCGCAGAGGATGGTCGGATGCAATGCGCTTTCCCAGTAGCCGAGATCCATCAAGGTCGAGTTGCACTCGTCGGTTGATATCACGGTCAAGTTCGCCTCCTGCAGAACCTGCAAAACGTGCCAGGCGGGTCAGACCGTTCGCCGGGGTTCGGGCAGCAACGTCGCGGAACCCACCCTCGGTGGTCCGTAGGCCGGTTCGAGGAAAAATCCGTTGCCGTTAGACTTCGCATCGCCGAAGCCAATCACCGTGGTGACGCTTCCGGGGACGGCCTCGGAGTAATTGATGGGAACCACTGATGGGCTGCCGGTGCCAACGACGATTGGTTCCGAGAGAAACAACAGTGCTGCATCGTAGATGTCCGCCCCCGACATCCAGTCCGTCCATTCGGGGTGTGTCTCGTAGCTGAGGACGGAGAACTCAAACCCGCCCTCCTCTTCGATCGTCTTGTTCCTGTCCAGCCTGCCGACTTGGACCAACACATTTTCGTAGTCGCTTCCTGCGATACAGCGGGCTGTCGGAGGCGGACGGAGTCAACCCATGCGTGCCGCGGCCCCTCAATCCTACGCGCACGCACCGGCCGTGAGGGCAACACGTGGGGCGATCAGGGTCGCACCGCAAAAGAAGTTCTTCATGACAATGTCGCCGTCGTAGCTCGCGTAGAGGAGCATCGCCATGAAACGATACTTGTCCGCCGAAGTGACGGGTGTGCCGCCGAAGATGGCGGGCGGCGTGCCGGGGCGGCCCGAGCCCCCGGGGCGGCCGAGCGCCCGCGGGCGGATCTTGGGGACCTGGTGGCCCTCGGGCGCGCGGGCCCGGTGGCGGCCAGCGGAGGCCGCGGCGCCATCGACGGCGCACAGGAGGGCGGCGAGCGCCGCGAGGGCGACGATGGCGACGACGGCGGCCGGGGAGGTGCGGCGGACCATGGCTTCGCGGATCTCGTGGGGAGCGCAGGCGGCGCCTTCGTTTCCTGGGAACGGCCCGTCGGTCGTTCGATTGGACCTTCCAGGCTCGGGAACCTAGCCACCGTAAGGAAAAAAAAACGGGGGCTCCAGCCAGCCCATGTCGGCCCTCGTTTCGCGTCCTATCGGGCCATTCCGGTATCTCTACCATTGCATAAACACCGGAGAATGATCATCTATCACCCCTGGACCGCATTCGGAATGGTCATCTTCTTTCTCGCCCGGAGACGCTTATCGTTCGGTCTCTCGTTTTTTCGTTTGACTGACTTGACTGACTGACTTTCTCGTTCTTGATTGACTGACTTTCTCCGATGGCAAGTTTCTTTCGAACATCCATCTCGAGGAACCGGCAATCGCTGGTGTCTATTGTTCGGCGCGATGCCCAGGACGCCCTCGATTCCCGATTCCGCCGTCCCGCACCTGCTCACTTCCATCTCGCCGATCAACGACCTTATACTTCCCAAACGCTCGTCACATGGATCAGCTTGCGGCTCCTGATGGAAATCGGATCCTAAGGAGCTGGCGATCAGGCCCGCGGCTGGGTTGGGCCGGCGACCACCCGCCGGGCGTCCAGACCTGACTGGCCGGATGCGGCGGCAATCACGCGGCTCGAGACATTGATGTGCATTATGTCCAGGCTGCCGCGGAAACTGGAGAGATCATTGCGCGCCCGTTCGCTGTCTTCGACAAGCGGATGTCTAGCGGACTCTCGGGGCATGGCATGGCCTCACAGCGACAAAAGACCGTTTTCCCGAATGGCCCCCGTCGAGTGCGCCGCGCGCGGCGGGCCCGCCAAATCGGCCTGCTCCCGGTGCAAAAATGCGGCATACTGCTCTCCCGCGTGCCAGAAGTCCCACTGGGCCGAGCACAGGCGGGATTGCGCGGCGATGGCCGCCGCCCGCGCCGGCCCCCCTCCCGGCACTCCCGGCGTGCTCCCCGAGCCGGACCGCGCGATTTTCCGCGAAATCACCGTCGTGGCGCAGGCCGCGGCCGCGGAGTTCGGCACCGACGAGGTGCGCGGGGAGACGGACCGGATCCTGGCCCTCCGCTCGCGGAACGCGCTCATGTACTCCAACTTCTACCGCTCGGCCCGGCTGGGCGACGATCGGGGCGTGCTGTTCGGCGTGCGGTACCATTTTGACCGCTTGAGGAAGAAGGGCAGGAACGCCGAGGCGCAGGCGTGCTTCGCTCGGGGCCGTGACGGTGCTTCCCTTCCGCGGTAAGCTCGTCTACGACGGCTTGCTTGCGGGCCAGGGCTCTGCCGAGGGGCCGCGCGCCGAGGCCCTGCGCTTGCGGGCTGCGGAGCTCCTCGCGAAGGGCCACGTGGTCCGCTCGCTGGACTTGTCGCACCTCGAACCCGTCCCGTACGCCCGGCACGAGCCTTCCGAAGCCGCGGACCTCGGCCCTCAGCCGCCCGCGACGTCGGCCGAAAAGGCCGCGGTGAAGCGGATCCTCCGCGTGAAGAGGATGCCGCTTGTGGACGACGACCTGGACGTGATCATCCTCCGCCGGTGGGACTACACCGAGGCCGCCAACCCGGAGCACCGCGTCGTCGCCCTGGACGGCAAGGGCAACCACTGCGGCTCGACCAGCACCCGCGACCTGGAGCCGACCGTGTTGGAGCTCCTTTTGCTGTTGGCCGACGCCGTCGCGAGGCGCAAGAGGAGGCCGCACGCTGTGCAGGCGGATTCCGCGGGGGCCGTGGGGAGGCTGAGGTTCCTGCTGGGTGAGGCGGAGACGGAGGTGGCGTACTACCCGCCGCCTTCGGCGGAGGAGGCCGCGCTGATCGCGGACATGGGGGGGATGGGGCTCGGGGCGTGATCGCTGCCCGTCTCACGAAACAGCTCGTTGGCAGCCTCAGCCCGGCCGCACTGCGTGGCTGAGCGCGAAGCTCCGGTGTAGCTTGTGATGCCGAACCTCCGGTCCCGATACGCTCCTTGTCAGACCGCGTCGGACTGGACGGCCGGGCGGCCCGCTGCGTCTGCGGAGCAATTTGATTCCCCTTTGCTCTACATCGCGACGGACTCGCGGGCCCGCCGCGCCTCGTGTATTTGGTCCAGCAAGAGCCGCTAGGAGGTTCGGGAGGCACTTGTCCATTCTGTCCCACTCCAGGCCCCTCGGGCCCGGCCGGCGAGGTTCTCGGGTCGGAAAAACGGGCCCGGAGACTCGCAGCGTTGAGTCATTTCGCGCGGGGCCGTTGGGAACTCTTGACGCATCGCAGATACGGCCGGGCGGCAGGCTTGCCGACAGCTAATGGGGGGAATTCTCCGGAGCCTCGCCGTCGAGCCATCCGCCGGGTAGAAGCGCACAGAGCACATCACAGGTCCATCTGTGGGCTTTGGGGCCCATGCAGTGCATTTCCTGCTCGTGGAATGCGTCCGACCGAGCGGTGAGCCAAAACTCTCGAGCGCCTGAATGTCTGCGGCTGGTGCACCAGGCAGCAGCCCCTCCCGCAACCTCCGCCGGACCCCCGCGGTTTTTCCTGCCCGCCCCTCGACCCCGCACGGCGCCGTCGCGATGGTGGGTGCTCGCGCCGTCTGCCTGTGCGCCCCCGGGGCGCGGACGCGGCGGCGGGTGCCGGCGGCGACGCCGGACCCCGCGCAAGGGCAGCGCATCCCCGCCCGCCCGCCGCGCGCTCCGGCGCCCGCACGGCGCCTCGGCATTGCCGCATTTTGCCGCCGCTGTCTCGGGGCGCCCAGGAGTTCTTCCCCCTGGCCTGGCGAATGACCAATTTTCGCCCCCCCCTCGACGCCACCCTGCGGGTTATCTCCCTGTGTCTCGCTCCCTGCCCCGTCTCGCTCGTACCGCTGCCGCCTCGGCGCTGCTATCGCTGCCATCGTATCATTGTGCATGGCGGAATTCGCTCCTCTGTCGGCGTGGGGCCCCTCTCCCGCCCGGATCACCCGCCTCAGGCATTCGAGAACTACTGGCAGGTGCGTCCCTCTTGGCGCCCGGCGACCCGTTTCCCTGCTAATTCAGCGCCCGCAGTCGTTCCTCAGCGCCTGGTACAGGCGCAAGCGCGTCGATGTCATTATGGCCGAGGCCAAGGAGCTCCATTTCAAGAACAAGCTCAACGTGTGGGACCTGATGTTCCTCGGCGTCGGCGGCATCATCGGCGCCGGTATCTTTTCGCTCACCGGCATTGCGGCCGCGCTCTACGCCGGCCCCGCCATCAGTGGGTCTTATGGGCGGCCCCGTCACGACACCTGCTGATCAATCACATGCCGACAGTCATCTCGTACGTCCTCGCCGGCGTCATCTCGGGCTTCGCCGCCCTGGTCTACTCCGAATTCGGCTCCATGATGCCCGTCTCCGGCTCGGCCTACTCGTTCGTCTACGTAACCCTCGGCGAGGTGCTCGGCTTCCTCGTCGGGTGGGACCTGATCCTCGAGTACCTCGTCTCCGCCTCCGCCGTCGCCGTCGGCTGGGCCGCCTACCTCGAGGCCTTCTTCGTCGCCGCCTCCAACGGCGCCATCCAGGGCTTCTACTATCCCCTCGTCACGGCGCCGATCGCCTGGGTGGGCGAGGGCGAGGACAGCCAGGGCTCCATGGTCCGGCAGTGCAACGACGCCGGCCAGTGCGGCATCCTGAACCTGCCCGCGATGGCCATCTGCATCGCCCTGACGATCGCGCTGGTGGCGGGCACCAAGGAGACGGCGTGGCTCAACAACGCGGCGGTGGTGCTCAAGGTCACCATGTGGGACTAATTGGCTGCGCTTTGCCGCCGGCCCGTCTGACCTCCCTTACCCGACAGCATCCTGATCTTCATCTTCTCCGGCATCAAGTGGATCGACCCCGCCAACTACAACCCCTACATCCCCCCGAACGAGGGCGGCAACAAGTACGGCTGGCCCGGCATCTTCAAGGGCGGTGGGTTCAACCCTGCTTCGATCTGCTCTCCAACAGCTGAATTGCTCCTGCTGACATCAGCTGTCGTCGTGTTCTTCGCCTACCTTGGCTTCGACGCCGTCACGACCGTCGCGCAGGAGGCCGCCAGGCCGCAGCGCGATCTCCCCATCGGCATCATGGGCTCGCTCGTTATTGCCACCATCCTCTACATTGCCATGGCCACAGTGATGACCGGTCTCGTCCCCTACTACGAGCTCGACACCGCTGCCCCCGTTTCGCTGGCCATCCAGGCGACCGGCCTTACCTGGCTCGCCGCCCTCACCGACTTTGGCGCCCTCCTCGGTCTCGGCACCGTCGTCCTCGTCTCCATCATGGGCCAGCCCCGCATCTTTGCCTCCATGGCCCGCGACGGCCTGCTCCCCCCGCTCTTCGCCAAGGTGAACGAAAAGACCGGCACCCCCATCATCCCCACCATTATCTGCGGCGCCCTGGCCTCGATCGGCGCCGGCATCCTCCCCATCGACTTCCTGGCCAATCTGACGTCGGTCGGCACCCTCCTGGCCTTCTTCCTCGTCTCGGTCGCGCTGCCCATCAACCGCCTCCTGTACCCGAACGTGCCCAGGCCGTTCAGGATCGGCGGGCACGGCAAGTTCGGCGACTTCTTCGTGTGGATCTGGTGCGGCCTCGGAGGTGGGTTGCCCCGGTTCGAGCGCTCCGGCGGGCGGCTGATGCCCCGCTCCAGCCTTCGCCACCATGGGCCTCCTCATCGTCTCGTCGATCGGCCAGTTCCAGGTCATCTGGCGCGTGCTCGTCTGGGACGGCATCGGGCTGGTGATCTACTTCCTCTACGGTGCGTCGTTCGCCGCGCTGGCGTTCCGGAGAAGGCGGCTGACCCATCGGACCGGCAGGCGTGTGGCACTCGAACCTCGCCCGCCACGCGAAATGGGTCGAGGGCGCCGAGATGACCAACCCGGAGGGCAAGCTCCCGGGCATGAACACCATCGTCCGGGGCGAGGTCGACGAGTACGGCGAGTTCAAGGAGGTCTACCCCGTTCTGCACGGCCACGCGGTGGGTTCCCCGGCGCAGGCACCCGCGGCGACGGGCGCTGATCGGGACGTTTCTTCGCAGCCCGGGGACATCCCCGCCGAGGGCGCTGCCAACGCCGCGAGCGTGCCGAGCAACGACGGCGGCGTGATCCCCGCCCCCGCAGCGGAGCCGATCGAGGCCGTGACGGTGCCGGCCAACACCGTGGCGCCGCCGAGCAACGTCGACATGAACAGGATCTGAGCGCCCGGGAGCGAATGTGGGACAAGGGTGCGCGTGGATTGCTTTTTATGTGGGACATCGTTATCTTCTTTGCGCCCCGGCGCTGGTACATGTAATGTAGGCACGGAGAGTCCACGAGGCAAATCGTTGGAAGATTCCGCGGGCTGGGTCGTCGTCCAGAAAGAGCAGAAAGTGCGCTCGAATTCGCGGCAACATCGAAAGAAGCATTGAAGTCGGCTGGATCGCGGACAAAGCTTGGTCGGGGGGAGATGACTGCGGAACCCCGCCCGCACTGCCACAACAACTTCCGTCGTCAACGGCCGCCCACTGGCGACGGGGCGGGCCGATTTAGACTTGGAAGTCACTTTCGGCGGCGCGCTTTGAAGTCCCGGGCCCGCCATCGTGTCGCAGTTACGAGTTTGCGGAACGGGGGAGCTGCGGGGGACCGAATCTTCCCCGCTCGGTAGCGTCCCCCCTCCGGCTCTCGATCGGCCGACGGACGCTTCGGAGGGTTGAGCTGGTGTCTCTGAAAGATTGCGATGGGGTCTCGGTGGACTCTTCTGTGCGGTGTCCTCGCGTTCTTGGTCTCCTTCCCTGTCGCCGCTCTCTCCTCGGAACTCTTCGATGAACACCTTCTTGAGCCGCAAAAGAGGGACCTCAGCCCCAATATCGTCAACGGCACCCGGGTTCGCGGCCCCACGACGTATCCCTGGATGGCCATGGTGCAGGACCTGACCGAAGACACGCCCCAGGACATGAGCTTCTGCGGCGCCACGATGATTGCGCCAAACCTCGCGCTGACGGCCGCCCACTGCATTTCGGACAAGGAGGACCCGTCGGAGCTCGGTGTGGCCACTTTTCGGTGGAACGCACATGTCACGACCGAAGAGGAGGGCGGAATCGAATACCGCGTGCTCAACATTATCCCGCACCCGAACTATAACCCAACGACTTTTGCAAATGACTTCGCGCTGCTCTTGCTTTCCGCGCCGCGCAACTACGGCAACAACACCCCCGCCTTTATCCCCTTGAACCGCAACGGGGCCGTTCCCGCCATCGGCAGCACGGTCCGTACCATGGGCTGGGGAGATCTCGTTCGCAACGGGAACGGATCGCAATTTTTGATGCAGGTGGACCTTCGGACCTCCACCGAAGCGCAGTGCAAATCGCTGGGGATAATCATGAACTTCGAGTCCCCCACGCATCCCGCGTACCTGTGTGCTGGGGCGCCGGCACGGGACGCGTGCCAGGGTGATTCGGGGGGTCCGCTCGTCAGGCGTGTGGGGAACAGGTGGGAGCAGGTGGGGGTCGTGAGCTTTGGACATGGTTGCGCGAAACCGGAATCTCCGGTCGCGGGCTACGCGAGGGTCAGCTACGCTGCTGCGTGGATCGACAGCTACATCAAAAAGCCGCCGCTGCCGGCCACGACACGCAGGCCTGCGACGACTGTCAAGCCCACCCCGAGGCCGTCGTGAGTTTTCTGTCTGATCTCATCGTGCTTAAAGGCTCACTTCGCACACGACAGATCCGCACTTTCATCAGGCACCTTTGTGCTCTCCCTTGCCAGCGGCTCCCGAAGCAACACCGGTCCGCGGCAGTTCCGCTGCCCGCGCGACAACCGCACATGCAGCGTCGTTCCCGGGGGTGGTACAACATGGGACTATCTCAATTGGAACGATCCGGCATCGACCAACGGGATCTACCCGGGACAGACGATTTCGATGCTGCGGTGTGCGAGGAAGCCTGAGCCGCGCCCCGAATTGTGCCTGACGGCGAATACCACCATCGCGCAGAACGGTTAGTGACTGTCGGGTGGACGTTCTAGAGAGATGACGTTTGCCAACACTTTTCGCCAGCCCCGGTGTATACATCCGCTTGCAGATACTTCTATCCGACGCCGGATTTCGACCCGAGATTCCAGCGCTTTCGGGTACTTGCGGCATCCGGCGGGTACCTGCTCCGCACACACGACGGGCGGTGTATTGGGACTCTGGTACGTGGGTCTTTCTTTCCTTTAAGCAGTTTTCTTACGACGTGCCGCAGTCCGGAGGGACCATGGTGTTGGTGCGCTGCACCGATTCGAGGGTTGCGAAGCTTCGTTTCAGCCCCGTGGAGATGGTGTGCATCTAGTGGCCTAATTGCAATACACACCAACCTCCGGCCGTACGTCCCTCGGCATCAGCAAATGGCGGGTCACAACCACGTCACAGTCGCGGATCCGCAGGGAACAAACTCCCCCCTCTCCCCGTTCCAGCGCCACACCCTCTCTGGATCCCGCGGTCGCACGTCTCTCGTCCGCGGCGCGGTCCCCTCCACCACCCGCAGCTCGAACGGCAGCCTCTTGCCTCCCAACGCGCGCCCCACCCTTGCCGCAAACCACCCCGGCCCGCACCCATCCCCCATCTCGAACGTCGCATCCACCTGCAGCACCTCCAAACCGGCGGGCAGCCTCCCCAGCGCGATTCGCGCGACGCCCGGCGGAGAAAGCCACGGCCCGTCGGCGTCGTGGAACAGCTCCAGCTCGCGGAGCCACCCGCGCTCGGCCAGCTCCCCGCGCAGCGCGGGGAACGAGCCCGAGGGCAAAGCGAGGCGGCGGGGGCGGTAGCCCGGGGTGGTCAGGAGGTCCCATGAGGCGCCCTGGGCGCGGAAGCGCACGGTGTGGAGGAGCGAGGCGGTCCGCGGGAAGCCGTACAGGTCCGGGAGGCCGCCAGAGTCGTGGCCCGGTGTGAGCATGGCCCAGCGTTCGAGGTGCGGGGCGTCTTCGAGGAGGGGGAGGAAGGGCTCCACGGCGCGGCCGTTCTGGCGGCGAACGGCGAAGCTGCGGAGGTTGGAGAAGGCGCTCGTGATGTAGGATCCCTGGTCGAAGGGGACCAGCATGTCCCGCTGCGAGTGCGATTCCGGCACCGTCAAGTGGCGCAGGCGGGGCAGCGCCGAGGGGCACATGGACAGCAGCGCGACGGAGCCGGAGAAGCTCCAGCTCGCGAGCACGCCCGATTGGGCATGCCTCTCCAGGGCTTTGAGCACGACGCGGGCGGCGTACGAGCGTCCGGGGCCCGTGCTGAGGGCGAGGCGCCTGATCCGCGGCGGCAGGGATGAGGATCCGAAGCGCTGGGTGTTGAGCGGTTCCGGGATGGAGGGGCATTCGGCCAGATCCAGCACGAGGGCCTCGAGGCCCGTCAGCTTTTCCAGCAGGGTCCCGAGGACGTCGAACCAGAGCTGTACGTGCTCGTCGATATCGTCCTCGGTAACCGGCCTTGCCGCCGGCACGACCAGCGCCACCGACCGCACCATCGCGTGCTCGCGGCGGTGCCCGTCCAGGAAAGCGACGCCCCACTCGGCATTTTCGCCGCCTATGCTGATGTGGGAGTATAGAACGCGGATCCCCATCTCGTAGGCCGTCTTTGAGGAGCACATGAACTCGAGCAGCGTGGCGAGCGCACCCTCGGCCCGGAGCGCGTCCATGACCGGAAGCAGAAGCTCGTTGGGCAGCCCGTCGGATGCGTCATTTTCGGCCGGCGGACGCGACATTTCGCGGCCTGGGTGACAACCTGTTCGAGCGCACTCCGCGTCAAATTGATTGGGGCGGCGGTCCCCGTCCTTTGTCGCTCTTTCGCCGCCCGCCTCTCGTCGCCGCCTCCGCCATCTCTTCCGCCTCGGCGGCGCTGTGCCGCGATGGCGGCGCGCAGCTTCGACCCGCGAGAGCGGCAGCGCATGTTCCCCCAAAGGACGCGCGACGACGACGTCGACTCGGACCGCGAGGAGGACCGCAAAAGGGAGCTGCTCCGCGCGCGGCTGCCCAAAAAGAGGAGGCGTCGTCGTGCGGCCCCTCCTCCGAACGATGGGGAGGGCTCGGACGGGGAGCTGCTGCCGCCCGGAATCCCGTGGGAGGTCTCTGTGCACTCCACCGTGGCCGAGGAGGTCGCGGCCGGCTACGGAATGTTCCACGAGGAGCTGCTGCTGAGCTCGGAGGACAGTGACGGCGAGGACATGTTTCTCGATGCTCGTCGTGCCCGAAGCGTGGCCAAAAGGGCCTTGGAGGCGGCGCTGGCGACGCCCCGCGAGCCCGTGCGGGTTCGCATCGTCTCCCTGAACATCATGTGCTCGGACCAGCAGATCCAGGCCTTCGGGGACGCCAAAGCCACCTCGCAGGCGCGCTTCCAGGACCCCGACACTTTTGCCCACCGCTGGCCCTACATCCTCGACGTGCTGCTCCGGGATCACGACTTCATGTTCCTGCAGGAGGCCCGCGCGGGCCAGCTCGAGGCGCTGATCGAGGTCTTGCCGGACAAGTACGGCGTCGTCGGGGTGCAGCCCGGGGCCGAGATGCCGCTCTACCGCTTCCGGCGGAAGAAGAAGATCACGGGGCTGGCGAGGGATATCACCTTCCAGCACGTGCCCATCTTCTTCGACCGCTCGCGCTTCGTCTGCGTCGCCCACGGGATCGAATTGGCCGAGTACGTCACCATCCCGCGGCTGATCGCCTGGGGCATCTTCGAGGAGCGCGGAGTGCGGAACCCGCGGAGCTTCGCCGTTTTCAACAACCATCCCGATTTCGTGTGGATGCCGCAGCCCACGGCGTCAGGGGAGGAGATGGAGTCGTTCACGAGGCTGGACCCGAAGGTGAAGGAGGGCATCGTCAATGGCAAGGTCGCGAGGAGGTGGGTGTCCGGCTTCGCGCCTTCCTGCGATTCCGTGCCCATTCATGCGTTTCCCGTCCAGGCGAGCGCTCGACACCCTCGTCACGCTCATCCGGCGGCACGAGCGCGACTTTTTCCGGTACGACCGCGGCCTCCCCGGCGCCGCCTCGCTCCCGGACGACCTTGCGCCCGCGATCGTCGTCTGCGGCGACTTCAACGTGGGCCGCCCGATCCGCCTCCCGGAACGCATCGGGCTCACCCCTGCCGCTCCGGACCGCAGTGCTACCTCAAGGGGGACAAGCGCGAGCTCCTCTGGGAGATGGAGAAGCTCGGCCTGCGCGACATGCACGCGCACGAACCGTTCGGCGAGAAAAGCTACCACGCGTTCAACGGCCCGACCGAGGCGCGGCGCAACTACAACGGCCGGATCGATTTCATCTTCTGCTCCGCGGCGTTCGTGAGGGTGTCGTCGAGCACGTTGAGGGAGAAGGTGCGGGTCAAGGGGGAGGACCACAGGGGGAAGGTCGTCGCGCGGGAGGGGTACCCGAGCGACCACTTTCCGCTGTTTGCCGAGGTGGAGCTGAGGGGGAGCGGATGGGGGGGCTGATGCGCACGGCGGTCTTCTTTGTCGGATGTGACTCTTTTCAGCATATATTACTGATCACGACACTTTGAGCACGATCTTGCCGAAATGCCGGTCCTCCTCCATCATCAGGTGCGCTTGCTTCACGTCCTCCAGCGGGAACACCCTCTCGATGATGGGCCGTATCGTGCCATCCGCGAACTTGGGCATCGCCCTCCGCTGGAACTCGGCCGCGATGGCCGCCTTCTCCGCCACCGACCGCGACCGCAGCACCGAGCCGATTATCTGCTGCCGCTTGACCATCATCAGCGCCAGGTTCAGCTCGGCTTTGGGGCCGCCGGTGATGCCGATCACCACCAGGCGGCCGCCGACGGCGAGCGAGGCCATGTTGGGCGCGAGGTAGCGGCCGCCGAGGTGATCCAGCACCACGGCGACGCCCTTCTTGCCCGTGAACTCCTTCACGGCCTCGGAAAAGTCCTTCGTGGTCGTGTAGTCGATCACGAGGTCCGCACCGAGCTCCTTCACGCGCTCGGCCTTGGACGGGTGGGCTGTGACGGCGAGCTTCGAGCTCGGCGCCAGCGCGCGGCACAGCTGGATCGCGGCGTTGGCCACCCCCCCGCCTCCGCCGTGGATGAGCGCCGGCTCGCCGTCCTTCAGCCCGCCGAGCATGAACACGTTCAGGAAGGCGGTGATGTAGCTCTCGCAGATGCACGCGCCCTCCTCGAAGCCCACGTTGTCCGGTATCCGCATCAGGTGCCCCGCGTGCGCCGCGGCGAACTCGGCGTACCCGCCGCCGCCCACCAGCGACACCACGCGGTCGCCGGCCTTCCAGCCCTCGACGCCCTCGCCGACGCGTTCCACGGTGCCGGCGACCTCCAGCCCGAGGATGTCCGAGTCGCCGGGGGGCGGCGGGTACTTGCCCTCCCGTTGCACGAGGTCCGGCCGGTTGACCGAGGTCGCGGCGACCTTGACGAGCACCTGTCCCTCGGCGGGGGCGGGTTTCGGGGCGGTGCCGACGCGGAGCACGTCCGGCCCGCCGAAGCCCGACGTGAGCACGGCGCGCATTTCGGGCGCCGGGCCGCCGTGGGCGGCACGCGCGAGCCGCGGCGCGATGCGGAACGCGCGGCGTGCGAAATGCATGTCGTAGTGGGAAACGTGAGCGCGAGACGTCAGGAAGGCGTATGCTCGCGTTGGCCAAGTTGACTTGTTTGTCCCCCACCCGCGGTATACTCCGGCGGCAACACTCGGAGTTGCAGGAAAAGGGTTCCCATGAGCGACCCGATCCACGACGATGCGTTGGCGTTCTTCCCCGGGTTCCGAGCGGTGCGGCAGACGATCGACGGTGTTGCGATCCACGCCGTGGTGGGCGGCGAGGGGCCGCCGCTCCTGATGCTGCACGGCGCGCCGCAGAGCTGCCTGATGTGGCGCAAGATCGCGCCCGCGCTGGCGCGGCGCTTCACGGTCGTGTGCGCGGATCTGCGCGGCTACGGCTGGAGCGACAAGCCGGCCGCGTCGAAGCCGGAGGACTATTCCAAACGCCGCATGGCCGCCGACCAGGTTGGGCTGATGCGCGTGCTGGGATTCGATCGCTTCCGCCTCGTTGGGCACGACCGCGGAGCGCGGGTATCGCGCCGTCTCGCGAAGGATCATCCAGACGCGGTCGAAAAGCTGGTCCTGCTCGACATCGCCCCGACCGCCTACATCTACACCAACACGACGCGCGCCGTCGCCGACAACATGTGGCACTGGTTCTTCTTCACCCGCCCGGCTCCGGGGCCCGAGGCGCTGATGGGGCCGCAAGCGGAGCGCTTCGTGCGCGGCGCGCAGGCCTTGGCCGACGCCGATTCCGCCGTGGCCGACGCGGTCGCGCGCACGAACGGCAACCCGGATGCCTTCCACGCCATGTGCTCGGACTATCGCGCCGGCGCGGGCATCGATCTGGAGCACGACGCCGCCGATGCGGCGACGCCGATCGCTTGCCCGACGCTGATCGCGTGGGGGCGGGTGTCGCTCTCCACGGGGGCGTTGTTCGATGCGCAGGATGCCTGGCGCGGCGAAGTGTGGGACGCGCGTTTCTCCATGCTCGATTGCGGCCATTTTGTCGCCGAGGAGCGGCCCGCCGAAACGCTCGCGCTCTTGACCGGCTTCCTTTGACAATCCTCGCGCATCGGCGCTACATAGCGCTCATGTTACTGAAACACTGGACCCGAGAAAATGCCTAATCAGCGGAGCATGGGCAAAGACACGAGCGAATTAATAGGATGCGAGAGGAAAAGGAAAAGGATGGATGGAGGCGTTCACGCGTCCGACGTTGGTCGGATGGCACTCTTTTCGTCGCGCGATTCAATGCTAGTTTCAGAGGTTTCAGCTCGCATCCAATGTCGTTTTGTCCGAACGGGGCTCGTTGCTCTCGAGAAGTGGAGTGCCGATCGTCGAGCGAACAGCCTTCCTCCACTTCGCGTCGACGCCCTCCGCCTTCTGCGAGAAAACTCCACTAACAAGCATGGGCAACTCGCAGTCGTCCAAGAACGACGACGCCATGGACGTCGACCCCTCGCCGCGTCCCGTCCAGCCCCGCATGACGGAGTTCTTTGCCGCGTTCCCGGGACGCGACCCGCGGTGGAACCGGACCCAACTGCGGAGCAAGCTGCCCGTAGAGATACTGAAGAAAATCGTGGAGTGGGCGAAACCCTCGACCGAAGGCGGGCGGCACCCTGAACGCGCCTCCCCGCTCAGTTGGACCCTCGGACCAAAGTGCCGCTACCGGGCGGACCTGGAGTTCCACGATTATCCCTGCGGATGTTCCGCGTGCCGCTGTCACTGCTACGAGACGCGGGACCTCGCGAGGAAGCTTGGCGAGGTATCATTCGTCTTCAGAGAGCTCGTCGATCGGCGGGAGTGGCAGTGCGTCGTCCTGGGAAGCCATCCCATGCTTCGATGGATCAAGCTCTTCGATGCCATCGAAGCAAACCCGGATCTGGTGGAGGATACTCTGGGCCGCGTGGAGAACTGCGATCTGCACGTCAGGGACAAGGTCGTACGAGAGGACTACTCTGACTCAGAGGCGGACTCGGAGGCGGACGAGGCGGATGAGCCGGGCGGGGCCGATCGTCCGGTTTCCGATTGCATGGCCAGAAGCGTCCGGATGATGAAGAGGCTGAAGCGGTTGGCGGTACAGCCCTACTCTTACTCTTTCAGGGACGCGACGGGGCCTTTGGAGGCGTTGACGGTGCTCGCGCATCTGAGGTCGCTCCAGCTCGACGGCGTCACCTTCACGGCGGAAGCCCTGCGGAGCTGCCTCCGAGCCGCGCGCGGGCTGAAGATTCTGTTCGTCGCCGGCGAAATCGCAGTCGATGACGAGGCGATCTTTGAGGCCGTGGCCGATTCTGTCGCGCCGGGCCTCGAGAGCCTGACGATCTACGCGAGGAGCAATGTGGACGTCGACGACGACGATTCCTACGAGGAAGAGCTGTCGACCGCGATGCGCGATCGCCACATGCAGGGAATCGTGGCGGCCGTAAACGACCTGAAGGAGCTCAACCTGGAGCACTGCGGAAAGCTCACGGATGCCTCGATCGCCCCCGCGCTGGCCAAGTTCGGCTCGCTGCGTATTTTGTCGCTGAAGTGGTGCGCGGGCGTGACGGATGCTTCGCTGTCGGAGCTACGAAGCAGCGCTTTGCTCGAGCTGGAGCTGGATTGCGCCGCCGTGACCGACCGATCGATCGTGCCCGTCCTGCAAAAGAACTTTGGTCTCCGCTCCCTGAGCCTACGGAAGACCAACGTTTCGGTAAGGACACCGCCCACAGATGCGTGATCAACGCTCCCTTCTCTGACGACGGATCGTTCAGGACGCGATCGGTTCCCACCTTTCGGCTCTCCGAACCAACCTGAAAAACCTCAGCGTCTCCCGCACAGCCATCACATGGCCAGCCCTGCGCCCCTTCGTCCTGTCGAAGCCGCCCAAGCTCGAGGACCTGGCCATCAGCTACGTCGCCGGGGTCGACGACGACGCCGTCCGCTGCATCCGCGACAACCTCGACGGGCTCGAGTCGCTGCGGATGGGCGGGTGCGCGGGGATCACGAGACCCGAAGTGCTGCTGTACACGACCTTCAAGCTGCAGGGCTCGCTCACAACGATCTGTCTCGAGGGGGTTCCGATCGCGGACGACGACCTGATGGACGCGATGCGAAGGATCACGGGGGACGAGCTGTTCTTTTCGTCTCGCGATTGAATGCTACAATGGCTCGCGATCCTTTGCCCATCGCTTGCACTGCATGGGAGGAGTCCTGCGGCCAACGATCGTCGCACGAAAAACCTGCTCCCCCTTCCCGTCCACGGCCCTTTGCCTCCTACGGGTATCTAAGCTGACTGAAATCTCCAAAAGCATGGGCAACGCGCCGTCTGCGACCCGCGGCGACGCGATGGACGTCGACGCGCCCTCGCGCTCTCCACAACCGCGCTTGACCGAGTTCTTCCACGCGGTCCCCGGACGCGACCCGCGGTGGAACCGCACCCAACTGCGAAGCAAAGTGCCCGTGGAGATGCTGAAGAGGATCGTGGAGTGGGTCGGAAGCTGCGGCCGGTCATCGGCAACCGCTGATCTGGCTCCTGTCCCACCAGCTTCGCTCTGGGGCCGCCATGCCTCTGCGAGACGAGGGTCTTTTCCCGCGTTCCGACGCACGAACGGTCGTGCGATTGCCTTTCCTGCGGGTGCAATTGCTACGAGATGATCCATCTCGCGTCGCAGCTCAGCCGGGTCTCGTTTGTCTTTCACGAGCTCGCGGGCGGGCGCGTCTGGCACTACATTTACATCGGGGGCTACCAAACGAATCGATTCTACAAGCTCTTGAATCACCTCGACGGCCGTCCCGAACGCCGGACGGCCATTCTCGACCGCGTGGGGATGTGCAGGATCGAGTTTCCGGAGGAGACCGACGAGGACGCGCACGAAGCAAGGGTCATGCGCCTTGCTGGGGCCCTGGCGAGCATGCCCAAGCTCGTGTCGCTCGAGATCAGCCTTTATTGGGGGGTCTGCGGCGCTTCCAAGCTGCTCGAGGCTTCATCCTGTCCCGGTCGGAGAAGCCTCAAGCTCAACGGGGTCGCTTTCTCCGGGCACAGTCTTCGATCGTGTCTGAGGGCTTTGCACCAGCTGCAGACATTGCGGGTTTGCGGAGCGGTCACCGAGGATTCGGAGGTCTTGGACGCCCTGGCGGAAGCCGCTCCTTCGAGCCTCGAAAGCCTGATCGTGAACAGGGACACCGCCTACGAAGACGAGACGGAGGACTTGGAGACCGCCTTGGAAGATCGCCATCTCTCGCAGATCGTAGATTCGGTCCGGAATCTGAAGGTTCTCGACCTTGACCAGTGCGCCAAGCTCACGGACGCCTCGTTCGGACCCGCCTTCGGAAAGTTCTTGGAACTCGCCGAAGTGCGGCTCAAGTTCTGCTCCAAAGTGACCGACGCCACATTGCTTAAGCTCGCCAGCCCGTGCCTGAGGGAGCTGGTCCTTGACTCTGCCGTGGGCGTCGGCGACGCGTCGATCGTACCGATCCTGCGACAGAACACCCACATCGAATGGCTCAACTTGAGGAAGACGGGAGTAACGGTGGGCGGCCGTCGGATCGTAATCTATCCTGCAAGAGATCTCACCACTCCGCACGCGCAACAGGACGCCATCGTTCCCCACCTCCACGCTTCCCGCTCAACCATCAACGATCTCAACCTTTCCCGCACCTCCGTCACCTGGAGCGCGCTGAAACCCCTGATCGAGGCCGACCCGCCCCTGCTCGAGTACCTGGCCGTCAGCTACCTGGCCGGGGTCGACGACGACGCGGTGCTGTGCATCCGCGAGCACCTGAAGGAGCTCGTGGCGCTCAGGCTAGCCGGATGCGGCGGGATCAGGAAGGCGGAGACCCTGCTCTACACCGTGTTTAGGCTGAAGGGCACGCTGGATACGCTATGCGTCCGGGACGTGCCCGTCGCGGACGGCGAGAACTGATCGCGACGATGCAGAGGATAGCGGGGGAAGACCTGTCTTTCACCGACGACGACTAAAGCCTGATTCTTCCTGCCGAGTGCTCGTCGGGCCGGCCCACTCACGTCAGCCTTTTCAGCCGCCCGGGTCCGGCGTACTCGTGCCCTCCCCGTCCCAATCCGATCCGTCGAGCGACCCGTCGCACCTCCCCCTCAGCGCCTCTCCAGGATCTGCGCCCCCGCCGAGCAACCACGGCGCCCTCTCCATCACGAACCGCGTCTGCACCGTGTCGTCCTCCATCATCTCGGAATAGGCCGACGGCTTTCTTTCTGGCAGGAAGCCCAGCCACCCCATTGGCCTGGCCGCTAAGACCATTGGCACCCCTCGTGCCTTGGCGTGGCCCGACAGGGCGAGGTCCGCCAAGCTCACGGGGTGCGCAAAGTCGGCGGGGGACAGGTCTGGGAGCAGGGAGCGGTGGAAGGCGGTGGTGGCGGTGCCGAGGACGTCCACGGGGGCGTCGCAGGGCACGGGGAGGTACTCGCGAACGGTCGCGCGCGAGCACGGAGTACCGAAGGCCTTGGAGCGCAGATGGTCCGTCTTGTTCCGCACGGCGGCGAGGGAGCGGATGTCCTCGAGGTCCAGGTTGCAGCCGTGGCGGAAGCGGAAACCTTGGAGGTCCGCGCGGAGGAAGCTCCCGTACGTGCCCACGACGGCCTTCCTGCCGTGGCGGTCCACGGCCGCGACCATACGCAGGGCATAGTCTTTTGGGTAGACGATGTCGTCGTCGAGCGAGAGCACGTAGGCGTCCTGCGGCGCAAGACCCGCCGAGAGGCAGTGGAACTTGGCCCCGTCGCGGAGGTTCCACGGGCGCGCGGACGAGTTGCCCGGCAGCACGGCGACCACCTTCGGTGCGTACTCCGCGAGCCATGCCGGGACCTCCGAGTGCAGGTTCAGGTAGACGAATCCCCTGTCGACCTGCGGTGCCCACGACTCCACGGCGCGGCGGAACGTGTCGGCGCGCCCGGGGTGCGTGGCCGAGCATCCGACCACGGCGGAGCCAACCGCGGGCGCGGAAAGTGGCGCGGGAGACCCGCTCGAGCGGTGCGGGGGTCCGCGCCCCGGCCACGCCGGGAACTGGGACGTTGGGGACGTTCCACGTCTGCCGCCCCCCGACCCGCGGAACGGCCCCGCCGGGAACACGTTCGCGATCGCGCCGATTGCAAGGAGCACAATGGCGGCCGCTACCGGGGTCCGTCGGGGCCCCGCGGGGAGCATGCGACTCCCGCGCCCTCGCTCGGGGTCCGGATCTGGCGCCAGGATTCACTCGCTCGAGGATCAAGGGCACACTCGAAAACCAACCACATGGTCGAAGTGTATGCATTCTGGGGATGTCTCGATCCGGCTCATGAAGGACGCAGCTTGAGCAGTCGATTCCGCGCTAATGGAGTTGGATTCGACCTGCGGCGGGGGGTGGCGGTGACGACTCGTCGCACCAAACACCGCCTCGCGTCCCTCCTGAACGCCCTCATTTCCACGCCGAGCCCCATGGGCAACTCGCAGTCCGCCGAGGATGGCGACGCCATGGACGTCGACGCGTCGCCGCGGCCCCCGCAGCCGCGCCTGACCGAGTTCTTCCCTCCCGTTGCCGGACGCGACCCGCGGTGGAACCGCACCCAGCTGAGGAGCAAGCTGCCCGTCGACATCCTGAAAAAGATCGTGGAGTGGGTGGGAACGGCGGTACTGTGCTCGCGGTGCCTGAACGCGACCCCTTGCCCAGTTTCACATTGGGACCACGCTGCCGCAACCGCGCGGACCTGGTGTTCCATGATTCTCCCTGCAAATGTCCCGTATGCTATTGCGGATGCCACAATACGCGGGCGCTCGCGCGGAAGCTGTCCAAAGTATCTTTCGTCTTCAAGCAGCTGGTCGATCGGCGCGAGTGGCACTGCGTTTCTCTTGGGGGCTACGGGGCGCCCGTACACACGCGTCACTGGCCTAAACTCCTCGATGCCATCACCCAAACGCCGGATCTGGCAGAGGATACTCTGGGACGGGTGGAGCTCTGCGATTTCCACCTCATGGACACGTTGGAAGAGTCCGAATCGGGCGACGGTGGGGCGGACCGGGCGGCCGCTGTTCGCATCGCCGAAAGCATTCGGATGATGAAAAGGCTGAGGCGGTTGGCGATCCAGCCCTACCTGTACTCGTTCAGGGACGCCACGGTGTCTTTGGAGGCGGCGTCGGCGCTCGCGCAGCTACAGTCGCTTCAGCTCGATGACGTCACCTTCGCGGCGGGCGCCTTGCGGAGCTGTTTCGGCGCCGCGCGGGGGCTGAAGATACTGCACATCGAGGGCCGCGTCACGGTCGATGACCCGGCGATCTTCGAAGCCATGGCCGATTCGCTCCCGCGCTGCCTCGAGAGCCTGACGGTGCACGCGAGGGGCGGCGCGGAGGAGGAAGACGACGATTCCTACGAAGAGGAGCTATCGACCGCGATGCTTGACTGGCACCTGATGCGGATCGTGGATGTGGTGGACGACCTCCAAGAGCTCGACCTGGAGCACTGCGGCCAGCTCACCGACGCCTCCGTCGCCCCCGCGCTGGCCAAGTTCGGCTCGCTGCGCGCTCTTTCGCTGAAGTGGTGCGCGGGCGTGACGGATGCTTCGCTGTCGGAGCTACGAAGCAGCGCTTTGCACGAGCTGGGGCTGGACTGCGCCGCCGTGACCGACCGATCGATCGTGCCCGTCCTGCAAAAGAACACTGGGCTTCGGCGCCTGGGCCTGAGAAAAACCAACGTTTCGGTAAGATCATCGCTCACGGGGCTGGATCGACTGTCCCTTTTCTGACCGACGGATCGTGCAGGACGCGATCGGTCCCCACCTTTCCGCTCTCCGAACCAGCCTTCGAGACCTCAGCGTCTCCCGCACAGCCATCACCTGGCCAGCCCTGCGCCCCTTCGTCCTCTCGAAGCCGCCCAAGCTCGAGCAGCTGGCCATCAGCTACGTAGCCGGCGTCGACGACGACGCCGTCCGCTGCATCCGCGACAACCTCGACGGGCTCCAGTCGCTGCGGATGGGCGAGTGCGCGGGGATCACGAGACCCGAAGTGCTGCTGTACACGACCTTTAAGCTGCAGGGCACGCTCGAGACGATCTGTCTCGAGGGTGTCCCGATCGCTGACCAGGATCTAGTGGCGGCGATGGACAGGATCGCGGGAGATTCGTTGTTCTTTTCGTCGCGTGATTGAATAGGACATCCTTTTCTTTGCCTTGCCATCTACTGGCATTGCTCGTGGATGCTAGAAGCTGATGGAAAAGCTCCTGACGGTGTGATCGCACGGGTCTGCAAGAAAAGAGACGCGCCTTCCCCCGCGTCCTCCGCCAGCTGCGCGCCTTCGCGCCGTATTCCATCGTCGACAGAGTCTACTTTGCAGGTACTCGAGTCGCAACGGCTTTACGCGTCCGGCCGCGCCGCTGAGGATGACGGCCACCTGGCCGAACGCCCGCAAGATGGAGTCGCTTCCGCAGAACAACGCCGGTCCCAACGCCGTCCCTGTTTCAACTGAGGTGAATTTCCCGCTCTTCCACTGCATGCTGCTGCTCTGAACCACGCGTCTACCCTGTTGTTCCGACATGGTGAATCAGGTCCAAAACGTCGTTGACTCGCTGGCGAACCTTTCCATCGATGGTGCCAACCCCACTCCCGTAACGAACCATGTCTTGCATATGTTGCTGGATCTTCATTGCTGTCTACTCAGGAGGCACCTGCGACACGTCGCGTGGTCAAGCTCACGATTTCTGCCCAGACCGGCGCCGTGGAGACAGCCCAGGGCGACGCGAGTCTACTGCCGCCGGAGCACATTGAATCACTCAAGCAGCTCGCCCTTGCGTGTTTCCGACAGGGCCACGAAGCCGAAATCCGGTGATGCGCTCCGTTTTTCGGCCGATCTTCCGCTGATCGACTTCACGCGCCAGCATGGCCAAGGCCAGGAGTTCGGTGGAGGGCTCGAGCTCGGAAGCTGATCAGGACGCGCCGACCGCTTTTCTGACCCTGCGATCGGCCAAATCCGGAAAAGTGGTCGGAGTTTTGGCTATGTCTAGCAACGGCAGGCTCGTGGACATGGTAAGTGGTCATCAATCCAGTTGCCTTCTCGGCAATGCCTCATCAAGGTTCAGACAAGCGTGCGCTCCGACGTGGAGATCTGAGAAAACGATCCGACTTGCCTTCCTAGCGCCAACCGTTCATCACTGGGGGGGATCGGGTTTAAAGACGCATCTCAAGAGCTCGAAAAGTGGCGGGCAAAGGCCTCTAGGTGCTGGCGCTAACATGTCGAACGGCGGCGCTATACGATGATTCATTCATCCAGTTGTGTCAACACGTTGATCGCACAAAGCCACGAGCTCGCTCGCTTTCGCGACCCTCTGTTCGTCCACGCGGCGGTGTTCCACGCCGGCGAGCCTTCCCGCGATCCCGTCCCTTGCCTGCATCCACCGCATGACCCCTACAGCCCTTTTCCAGCCCGGTGTCCGGAAGCTCTCGAGCGACAGATCGCCGTCGAGGCCGACGACGATCTGCTTGACGAAGACGGCGGCCATCACGGTTGGAAAGTCGGAGAGAATGAGGGCGCATATCTGCGCCGCGCACGTACCGCGGCCACCCGGGTTCGGCAACCGTGGATCGGTGTACAGTCCCGAGAGAACAAGGTCCTCCATGATATCGGCAAAGAGTAGAAGCTCTTCGGTCCCCTGCTGTGCCCGCATGGCCAAATCAAGTGCAATAAGCAGAAGGTCAAACCGGTCGACGAGGTCCGTGAACTGCTCGTTGCTATGGCTCCAGGCCAGGTGACGAACGGCGTCCTTCGATACGCCCGCCTTCCGTAGGATGCGCCCCACTGTGACGGCAACGGGTTCGGGGTGAAAGTTGCGATTCCGGACGAACTGTATCCGCGAAACGAGGAAAGAAAGTTCCTCGGGCGACAGCCTGGCCTCCCGGAAGACGTCCACGATTGTCGGGTCCGGGTTCGGCCGGAATGCCCCATACACGGCGACGATGTCGTCCGGGGTCAGCGGGAAACCGCGGAGATATCGGAAAAGCGTTGGGCACCGCGGAGAGTCCCAGCTGGAGGCCCAAGATGGTACCTTCTCGTCCCAAAAGCACTGCCGCTTCAGACGCCGCAGAATGTGGGCTTCCGACATCGTGTGCATACGTCGGCATAACCTCGAGACCACAGAGGCAACCAGGTTCAAGGGCAGGGCCGCAAGGATGATCTCGAGCACATCGTCGACGAGGAGGTTCAGGGACGTCGGGGGGGCCGGCTTATCCGCCGCTGGGCCCATCGTAGCAGGCTGAGAACCCCCTTGCGATGAGCTAGCGAGCCCAGCAGAAGCACGGACGAGGGTCGGTGAATGATCGACGCTGACGACCGCGACGCGATCGTCTGTTTACGCGCAGCGCTTCCAAGCTGGCGAAGTCCAAGTTCGAGTACGTCAAGCTCTTTGAGCGCTCCGATGCGCTGCTTCCGAATACCTGGATCGTCGTGCGCGTGGACGGCCGCTCCTTCCACCGCTTCACGACGCTGCACGGCTTCGCGAAGCCCAACGACCCCCGCGGGCTGCGGCTCATGGTGGACGCGGCCAGGCACGTCATGCGCGAGATCAAGGAGGTGACGATGGGCTACGGGGAGGTCGGTGCTCACCAAGCGGGGCCACAGAGCGTCCTTGACGCGTCCGCAGAGCGACGAGTTCTCCTTCCTCCTTCCGCCGTCGACGGACCTTTACCAGCGCCGCGAGTCGAAGCTCACCTCGGCCATCGTCTCCCTCTTCACTTCCTCGTACGTGTTCCGCTGGCCGCACCACTTTGACCGCCCTTTGGAGATCCCGCCGAGCTTCGACGGACGGGCGGTCTGCTACCCGGACCCCCGCAACGTGCGGGACTACTTTTCCTGGCGTCAAGCGGACACGCACATCAACAACCTGTACAATACGTGCCTTTGGAACCTCGTGCGCCCGCCCGCGACGGCGAGGCCGGGGTTCGCGGGGGAGATGACGACGCAGGAGGCGTCCCGGTTCATCGCCGACACCGCGGCGGACAGCGCAAAGAAGAACGAGCTCCTCTTTTCGCGCTTCGGGATGAACTACAACGATGAGCCGGCGATGTTCAGGAAGGGGACGACTTTGTACTACCGCTCGGAAGCGGAGCCGCCAGGCGGCGAGGAAGGCGGGGGCAAGCGGAGGGCGAAGGCAAAGAGAGGGGAGCTGGTGGACGAGGCCGTCGACATCATTGGGGACACCTTCTGGGACGCGAATCCGTATCTGCTGGCTCGATAAGGGGCGGGAAGGAAAAGAAAAGGAAGAGGATCCGCAAGTCTTTCAGCTCTGTCTGAGATTCCCTCGGTACATTATCCGCGGGCACCAATTAACCATCGACGAAGCGGCGCCTTCTCTTTCTTATCTGCACGCGCGCCCCGGCTGGCTCACAGCCCGCCCGTTTCCTCCGAGTTGCCCTCCACGAAGTTGCCCTTCCTAATGATCGGGTTGGCCGCCGGTCCCCGGATGTAGTCCTCGTAGCGGTACTCGATCCTCCGCGCGCGGGTGCGCAGCATGTCGGCGATGTCCTCGCGGGACATGCTGCCGCCCGAGTGGTCCACGAACTTGTCCACCACGCGGTCCCACTGCCCGAGGAGGATGAGCGCGGAGATTTCGACGATGGAAACGTCGCGGAAGACGGAGGCGCGGTGGCGCTTCCACTCTTCGAGCTGCTTGGCGTCCCTGTTTGACGGAAGGCTTTCATTTCAGCACCGGGACGGGCGGACCGGAAAGGGCGCCCACCATTCAGGGAGGTCGCTCCAGTATGTAGTGGTCGAGTAGTGGTGCGCCATGTGGTTGTTCTCCCCGAAAAAGTCGTCGTCGCTGGTCGAAAGAAGTTAGCTCGCGCCTTACGACAACCTGACAGCCGCTGGCAAACGTACCCGCCGATAATGTCGGAGCTGTTGATGCAGGGGATGTGCCTGCCCTCGTCATCGTACTCGAGGAAGGCGTGGAAGCCGATGTTGATAAAGGCGAGGAAGTACGACATGCAGCACAGCGGCTGAAACCAGATCCAGAAAACGAACGAGGCCGAGAAGCCCGACGCGAGGTAGAGCGCCACCGGCGTGGCGACAAAGTAGATCACCATGCCGGTCAGCAGCTTGTCGTAGTGCAGCTGCATCCGGTTGGCCTTGAAGACGCGCAGGGACGAGTAGCCCGTCATGTGCAGGAACACGCGGGTGACAAAGAACATGAAGCCTTTGGGGCTGTCGCGCGGCCAGTCCCACATGTAGAACGTGTCGGGGGCCGACGCGTTGGTCTTGTGGTGGATGGCGATGTGCGAGGTGGTGAAGTTGTAGGGCACGTTGCCGTACAGGAGGCCGAGCCAGTTCTCGCAGATGTTGCCGACCGACTCGCGGATCCAGCGCTGGTACAGGGTGCGGTTGTGGCCCTCGCGGTGGGCGAACGAGTAGGCGGCGCCCATCATCCGGCCTCCGAGCCCGACCCTTGTAGGGGAAGGAGAGAGCGTTAGCGGAAAGCGAGATCGGCGAGAGGCAGTCTGCCCACCAGGCACAGTAGTGAAGGAACAGGGACCACCACGGCAGGTATCCCCGCGTGCGCTGCAGGTACAGCATGGCGGCGAATGACGTTACGGTCGTCACCACGACCAGCACCAGCGTGACGAAGTAGTCCGCGTGCCGCGGCTTCGAGTAGACGTATGTCTCGGCGAAGCGGCGCACGGCGGGATTCTTATCCACGGCATCGAACAGCGGCATCAGCAGCGGCCTGAGCACCAGAATCCACAGCTGGCCTTGCAGCACGATGGGCACGGCCCAGAAGGCGGCAAAGTTGAGCGTGAGGGCGACGCCCAGCGCGAACTCCCATCGCAGGTAGCGCGAGAAAGGCCACGGCTCGAGGCCCAGCGCCAGGGTGCGTGCATTGGTGCCGCTCGCGTCGCGCGGCACGTGGCGGCCCGAGGACGGCGCATGTCCGTTGCCGGTCGCTCCCGCAGCGTCGCCGACGGGAGCCGTGTCCCCCGGCGCACGCCGCCCGCCTGCCCGCGCCCGCAGTCCCTTCTCGCCGGCAGCCGGCATGCGCTCCACTTCCGGCCCTTCCGAGCCCAGCGCCATCGCGGGGAAAGGCCCGGGGGCAGGAAATGAAAGTCAGACCACAGAACCCCCGCGTGGGCGCAGCAAGGCCGCGCCGATCTCTCACCCTCTTCCGTGACTCAAACGTCGATTCACAAGCTCGCATCCGCTTCCAATTGCACCTGTAAGTCTTTCGATGCCCAAATTGCTTCCGAGGTCCGGGGATGGGGGCAAAGCTGCGATCGGCTGGCGTGGGGGGGGGGGGGGCCAGATCGGTTCGCCCTCCACCAGGAAGCACGCCGGCACCCAATCGCACTGGGCGAGCGACAAAGATGCTACTACTGCAAGGAATAAGCCATTAAACTTCCGGTCTGACGTCCAGAGCGCAAAGTTCCCAAAAAGGTTGATGAACGGGCCTTGCTCCGCCCGCACGCGGCGGCGTTGCGTCGAGAACCCCTTCCACAAACAATCTTGCTCGACCTCGACGATGACGGCAGCCCGCCCCGCCCGCCGGCGCACGGCGGCGTCCCTCGCCTTTGCCGCCGTCGCCGCCCTCGGCGCGGTCGCTGCGGTCGACGCCGGCTTGACCGACAACCCGAAGAACGATGGCCTCGCCCTCCTCCCGCCGATGGGCTACAACGTGCGTGCCGTTGCGGGGCCGAAACCGAGCAGCCCCGGCTAACGACCCTCGGCAGACCTGGAATGCCTACGAGTGCGACATCCACGAGTCGAAGATTCGCGAGACGGCCGACCTGATGGTCTCGCGAGGTGACGGGCACCATCGCCGGGTTCCCGCCCCCGGAACTGACCCCTCGGTCTTTCCCCGCGACACTTCTTCCCTCTCTTTGCCCATCGGTCGGCCTTCCGCCCCCCCGCAGGCCTGCTCGCGGCCGGCTACCAGTACCTCGTCATCGACGACTGCTGGGCCATCTCCCGCGACCCCGACACGGACCGCATCGTCGAGGACCCCGCTCTCTTCCCTTCGGGAATGAAGGCCACCGCCGACTACGTCCGCTCGAAGGGGCTCAAGTTCGGCATCTACTCCAACGCGGGGCGGCAGACGTGCATGAAGCGTCCCGGTTCGCTGTACTACGAGGACATTGACGTGCGGACCTACGACTCGTGGGGCGTCGACTTCCTCAAGTACGACACCTGCAACCTCGGCGGCGCCAAGTACCCCGACCGCTACATCCGTGGGTGGCGGCACCGGCCTCCGCCCGCGATTGCTCCTGACAGCCGCGGCCACTGACAGGCATGTGGAACGCCCTGAAGAACAAGACCAACACCCAGCGCGACATCATCTACTCCATCAACGCCCGCTGGGGCCGCGACCAGCCGTGGCTGGACGCCGACAACTTCTGCCACATGTGGCGCACGACCCCGGACATTATCGAGGTCTTCAACGGCCGCACGGCCGGCAGCCGCCGCAGCGTCATCGCCATCCTGGACGAGCAGGCCGAGCTGACGCAGTACAGCGGTCCCGGCGGCTGGAACGACCCGGACATGCTCGAGATCGGCAACGGCATGTCGTCCAACCAGGAGGAGGCCCACTTCCTCCTCTGGGCCGCGCTCAAGGCACCCCTCATGATTGGTACCCACCTCGCCAACCTGAGCAGCCAGGCCATCGCGCTGCTGACGGATAGGGACGTGCTGGCGGTCAACCAGGACCCGCTGGGGGCGTCGGCCAGGCGCGTCCAGCGCGACGGTGACGCGGACGTGTGGGCGGGCCCGATGGCTGACGGCTCGGTCGTCGCTGGTGGGCATCCTTCTCTGTTGAAGACCTGTGGGCCATCGCTGACATCCTTCCCGCCCCGCAGTCATGCTTAACCGCGGCAAGCGCCCGCTCAACGTCCGCCTCGACTTCGCCTCGGTCTCGGAGCTCAGCGCCACGGCCGACTCGGAGTTTGCCATCCGCGACGTCTTCAAGAAGACGGACCTGCCCGTCGCCAAGGGCTTCTACACGGTCAACCTGCAGGGCGAGTACGCCCAGATGATCCGCATCCGGAAGCCCGGGGCTGCGACGGCGACCAACAGCCCCAACACCGCGAGCCCGACCGCCAGGCCGAGCTCCGCGGGGAGGAGCTGGGCCGCGCCGCTGCTGGGGCTCGCGGCGGCCGCCGTCAGCGCGCTGGCCGCGCTCTAGGACTGAGGCCTTTGGGGGGGCGGGTGGCATCTATCGTCTATTTCGTATGTAATTCGTCTGCGTTGGAGGAGTCCCGGATACCACCAATACAGGGACCTGCTGGCATGCTCCTTGTGACGTGATGGTCATGATCTGTGCGGCACGAGGTTTGCACAGTCACGAGCTCTACCGCGGAATGAAGTCACAAAGGCCAACATGCTCTCCACGTCATCAGCGCAATGAACTGACAAAGGTCGCTGAGCCTACGCCACGCTTCGCTCAGCCAGCAGAGAACTCATCATAGCGGCTGCTGCGGTCGGTCGCTCCTCAGGTGCAACGCTGGTGACGTCCGACAAATCGAAAAGAGCTGCATAAAGACGGTCCTGGCGCTTGTACAAGCCGACGTGCCGCCGCAAAACATCCCCGTGCCGAAAGCCTCTTTGAACCATCTGCACAAGCGCCTGCTGCACCGCACACGCAACGCCCTCATCGTTCCATTCGTCGCTCTGAACGGGACGAAGGTACGGCATCACAACGCATGACCCCCCTCCCAAACGGGCCCAATAGGCCGGCATGTCCCAAATCTCCTGCCACCGTCCGGCCTCACGTTCCGCATCCGCATCTGTCCGCCGAAACTTCACCACGCACGTCCGTCCGTCCTTTGTCGCAGCAAACCAAGCTTCTCCGTCGCGTCCCTTTCCGAGGAGGTAAAGCAGATAGAAAGAAATCCTTGACGATGCAATCTGCCTGTTCCGCGCCACGAACTGAAGCATACTTCCCCCCTTCAGTGCGAAAGCCGTCGGCAACACCGCAAGAAGAAAGTGCTTGGTGAATGAAGTCACACAGAAGTGAGCAGAACCCGGTTGGGCAAACTTGGGCTGCAACCGCCGAGCGTGGTACATTTTGCACAGGGTTGTGCCGAGATTGTCAAGGAAAGTGGCCTTCTCAGCGTAAATTCTAAAAGTTCGAGTGGCATGGAGCTTTCTCGGGGCCACCGTTGGGTCCGCATCCAAGTCCACAAACACGTCGATCCCCTTTGTGAAGTCGGGCACCGTGTCTAGTTGTGACGGCCGTTTCCACTCCACGGCTATACCAGTTGCATCCATTGCTGGTACCAAGTCAGTGGCCGTCGCGACGTCGTTTGTCGCCGGATCCCAGAAGATACGCCAGTTCTCAAAGTCGGTCAGAATGCCGAAAACGCTTTCTAGTCCGTACACAGATCGCATGAGCGCCATGTAATCGTGAAGCTGCCCGATAGCGACGGGGTTCATGGTTGCGTCATCTTCGCTCGACAACCTCGGCAACTTGACCTCGCAGACACCGATAGGCCACGAGACAACAGGCCCCTTCTTCACGACGACAAAAATGTTCGGCCGGAACCCGCCAATATGCCCTTCTCTTCGGATGTCCACGTCGTCGAAGAGGCTGTTTGCCGCGCTCAGGAGCACGGCCTCCACGAAAGCTTGAACGTCCCTCTCGGTGCCGTAGTACAGGGATTCCTTCAGAAGCAGCGGATGGACCACCGCGGGCCTCCATTCGACGCTTACGAGTCCCAAGCTCCCTCCAGTCGTCGCCGCTGCGGAATGACGGCGCATCGAAGTGCTGGGACCCGACGAGCTCGTGGAATCCCGAACTAGGGGCGGGAAGCGTTCCAGCTGTGCCAACGTCGGGCCGGCGCGGCGACGCTCGTCGGCCGCCCGGCGAGCCTCTGCGTCCGCCCTGCGGGTTTCTGCGGCCACAAGGTCTTTAAGTCTTTGTAGTTCGTTGAGAAGCGCATTGTACTCCTCAGTCGTCGGTATGGCGCTCTGAGCCATTAGGCGCTAATGCGGAAACCAACGCTTCAGTGCAGGCTTCGGTGGCGAGGCACTTGGCGAGGCACGCCATCGTCGCGCACACGCGTGCACGGAGACGCGGATCCACAAAGTTTCTCGCGCCTCCGAGGCGCGCATCGCTCCACCCTCGACGTGCGGTCCGCCGGCCCTGCGCCGCCGCCGCCGCCATGGCGGGCATGAAGACCATTATCGGCCTCGCCTTCCTCCTCGCCCTCGGGGTCCTCCTCGTCATCCTCTCCTGCGCCCTCTACAGGTACCCCGCCCCGGATCGTGCTTCGGAGCGATTGCTGACGCCCCCGAAGTAACTGGCTCCCGCTCCTGGTCGCGCTGACCTACGTGCTCGCGCCGTTCCCGAACGCGCTCATGAAGCGCTGCGCGGGTGGGGACGACCTGATGGGGGCCGACGAGAACAGGGGATTGGAGGAGACGGGCTACTTCCTCACGTCCATCTTCGTGGTGTCGGGCTTCGGGCTGCCGGTGGTGCTCGCGCACGCGCAGATCGTGGGTTTCCGCGTGCCGGGAGGGAGGAAGAGCGAAGCCGACGCGTCCAAACGGCCTACAGATCACCTTCACGGCCATGATCCTCTCCTTTGTCGGCGGCGTGATGGTCTACTCGACGATACTGGGCTACATGGTGGGCGGTTCGCGGTCGCCGGGAGAACCGGTCTGACGGTCTGCGGCAGCACTTCTTCGTCGAACCTCCGGAACAGTCATATGCGTTCTAGGGGCGCGATCGCACGGTAGTTGTGGCCAATGCTGTACAGTTCATCATTTCCATCTGCGCTCGTACACCAATACTGATTTATTTGTTGGTTGACAAGCCTGTGCGCGGAATCGGTTCAGCGTCCGTCTGGAGAGAAGGTGAAGCGCCGAGACCCACGTGATATCAAGTTCCCAAGGAGCGAGCCCTTTGGCGATTTCGAAAGCGACTGCGGGGTCTCTTTGAGGTCCTTCGACTGCGCTCTGCCCAGCGACCCGTGAATGACCCGCGGCTGCGACGGCAGCGAGCCCGGCGCCCCCGTCGTCGGCGAATCGGGCGAGCAGGATGATTTCGACGGCCCCGGCACCGTCATGTACCCCCTGCCGTCGGACAGCGATCCCCGCCCGAGGCTCGTGGAGAGCGAGAGCCCCGACGGGGTGCGGCCCAGGGACTGCGTCGACGCCTGCTTGGCCAGCCGGGCCTCGAGGCAGACGAGCACGTCGCCGTCCCGGAACTGCGTGTCCTCGTCCGCGAACTGCGACTTGGAAAAGATCATGGCGGTGCCGCGCTTGAGCTTCAGGCGCGAGATGGGGACGCCGAAGTTGGCTTCGGCGCGGGCGATGATGAGGGAGTAGACCGAGGACGGGATGGCCTCGTCCGCGGCGGACTGGGCGAGCGCCCAGGGGCTGCTGGAGCGGCGGAGCTCCTCGAGGTCCAGGCGGAAGGAGCGGCGGGAGTCGGATTCGAGCTGGATGGTGATGATTTCGGATTTGCCTAAGCGGGTCGCGTGAGACGACGTGCGGGGTCGGCCACGAAAGCGCGACGCACGGAAGGAGACTTGTGGTTGGAGGTAGATTGGGTTCTCGGGCTCGGAGCCCCAGCTGTTGCGCAGGCTCGACGGCCCGGACGTGGTGAGCGGGCGCAGCCGGAGCAGGTCAAAGTTCTTGGCCGGCATCTTCTTGTAGCGCTTGTAGTCGGCCTTCCAGGACGCCGGGAAGTTCTTGTTGGTGGTGGTGATGCCCGTCTGGCCCTTCATGGACTCGGCTCCTGCGGGAGCCCACCGCGTGAGCAGGTTCGCGCTCATCGGCATCGAGCAACCCACTTTGAGCCACCAATCGGACCGAGAGCCGCTTCCACTCCAAGAGTTCCGCCTGGAACCGCCCCATCCGCACGCGCCCCTCCACGCCGAGCTCGCTGATGAGCCTGATGTCCGACACCTCGCCGTCTATCGAGTTGGGGAGCACCATCGGCCCGCCCGAGTTGGGTATCACGCCCGCGGATGCCCTCGCCATGGGCCCCTCGTCGAGGTCCACGCCCGAGTCCACGGAGGAGGTTTCCGAGCGCGGCGGCGCGGGCTGCCTGGGCCGCGCGGGAGCCTTGCGGCCCTGGGCGTCGAGGAAGCCGAGGGTGTGCATGATGAGGGTGATGCCGTCGACGGAGCCGGGCTCGTCGTCGCATTCCTCTGCGCGGCATTCGCAGCGCGGGCCGGACTGGGTGTGGGAGGGGCGATTCCGTCAGCTGGGCAAGATGGGGAGCGGGGCAGCCCACGCACCCGCTTGATCGCTCCGGCCGCCTCCAGCGGGCTCAGATGCGAGAGCAGCGAGCGAGCCGACGAGATGGCCTTCGGGTAGTCCCGGTGCAGCGCGATGTTGACGGGCAAGCCGAACTCGTGGCGGCGGTTGTACGTGAGGATGAGCGAGCACATGCGGCGCAGCAGCTGGCGGCGCTGCATGTGCAGGTACACTGCGGGCGAGGGCGCGCCGGGCTTGGACTGCAGCGAGGCGGGCACCGAGCGGAGGGACGCCGAGTCGCGCGGCGACGCCGACTTCGACGCCGCGGAGCCGAGCGAGCCGGCGGCGAGGTGCCGCGCGGGCGACGCCGCCGGCGACCGCGGCGACTGCGACGGCGAGCCGGCCGCGCCGCTCAGCGCCTTGCGCAGCAGCGAGTCGCCCACCGAGGCGCCGCCGCCCGGCGGCCCCGCGCCGCGCCCCGGGATCGGCACCGCCGTGGCCATCGCGCCGCGGCCGCGCTACCGGGGAATCCGAGAGCTATCGCCGGTCGTTGCCGGCAAGCGATGGAGGCCCCATGGTGGGAAGGGGGCGTTGCGTCGGCGGCCGGAGTCTGATAGGCGCCGCGGGACACCGCGATCAAGATCACCCGCCACTTGAGTCACGGCTCGCATATGCGAGGCTGTCGTAAGCTCAAAGTGTCGATCTACTCCGAGAGTATCGCCACTTCTCTGGAACTGCGATGAGCGGCAGGGTGCTACAGGGGTGGATGTGATCGAGGCGAAGAGGCGTTCCGGGTGAATCGTTCCCTCGATCCCCCCAACAGCGGACATCTTCAATAGGTCCCACGTCTCATTGAGTAGATAGCACGGGAATCTCGATTCGGAATCGGTGGGCGGCCACCGGGGATGCGGCAACGGCCGCGCTTGCCGGCGAACTCGCAATCCCCCACTCAACCCGCGATGGCCGACGAGGGGAGTGGCGATCTCGAGCTGCTCCGCGACCTCCTCGCCGACTTTCCGGTTCTCTCCGCACACGTCGGTGTGGAGCCGGCCGGGATCCGCTCCTCGCGCGGGTCGGCAGACACGGACGAGACTCTGGTCGAGGACGCTTCGTTGGAGAACGCGCGGCCATCGCACCTCGCGACGCCGCCCGAGTCGCCGATCTCGCTCGTAGCGAGTAAGGCGGCCGTGGGCGGCAATCTCGGCGTCGGAGAACGGGCGGCCGCAATTCCCCCGCCGAACCCCGAAACGGCCGAGGAGCCCGCGACCCCGTTCCCGCAGCCGCCGACGACGCCCCGCAACCTCCGCCGCGTCGTTGCCGCCGCAAAGCCGCTGCGGAGGCAGAGAGCCTACACGAAGGAGCCGGAGAGCCCGCCGCCCCCGCCTTCGCACGTTCGGACACTCGCCGACCACTTCGAGTCGCTCGACGGCTCCGTGCCCATCCCGGACGGCGTGAGGCCCAGCGAGAAGCGGGTCATGGAGGAGCAGGAGAAGTTTTCCGACGTCACGGACCGGCTGGACCTGTTCGATCCCTCGCGCAGGGCGCCCCCGCGGGAGCCGACGCCGCCGCCGCCCGAGGCGGAGGAGGAGCCCTGGGACCCGAACGAGCGAGTGCGCCCGCCGCCGATCGAGTACAGGAGCTCGAGCTTCAGCGTCAGGATCGTGCACCGCGGGAGCGCGGACCTGGTGCCGGCGCCAGGGTCCGATGCGGTCGCATAGTGCTGATCGCGGAGGACGAGCACGCTTCTCGGCTACCTTGCTCGCTGCTGGCACAGTGCTTTGATTGGAACCGGCCAATACTGGCCCATGACATGGCCTCTATAGACTGCTTCCTTTGTCGATGTATGTACCGATCGTCTTGATGCTATTCCGTTGATTTTGGCAGCCGCATCGTGGCTCCATTTCTTCGTTCTGTCAGAACATGAGATCAGATGGCGGCGTCGCCAAGCTGTTTGATGCGGGTACCCGGGTCCCAGATGCACAAATGCTGACCGCGATGTCGGGCAGCGGGGGCCCGGCAGCCTCCTCCAAAGGCATGCAGAAGCTTGCCAAGGAGACGATCAACCGCCTGTCCTCGGCCCAGGGTGGGTCGCGTGCCCGCGGCCCGCTGCGGACTCCCGTCTCACGCGGCGCTTTGCCCGCCGCGCAGTCATCGTGTCGCTCGAGAGCGCCGTCAAGGAGCTCATCGAGAACAGCATCGATGCGGGCGCGACCACCATCGAGGTCCGCTTCCGCGACCACGGCCTCGGCGGGGTGGAGGTGCGCGACAACGGCGGCGGGATCGCCGTGGCGGACCACGAGCTGCTCGCGGCGCGCAGCTCGACCTCCAAGATCCGCGAATTCGAGGACGTCGAGAAGGTCGAGTCGTACGGGTTCCGGGGGGAGGCCCTCAGTGCCCTCGCCTCCATGTCGGAGCTGTCGGTGACCACGGCGACGGACCCGCCGCTGGGGCACAAGCTGGACTACGACCAGCAGGGGAACCTGGCGTCCAAGACGCCCCTGGCGCGGGACAAGGGCACCACCGTGTCGTTCAAGGAGCTCTTCAAGCCGTTCCCGGTGCGGCTGGCGGAGTTCAAGCGCAACGCGAAACGGGAGTACGCAAAGACGGTGGCCCTCATACAGGCCTACGCGCTGATACGGACGGACGTGCGCTTCATGTGCTCCAACCAGATCGGAAAGGAGCGGCCCGCACCGGTCTTTTCGACGCAGGCATCGAGGACCATGCGGGACAACATCGCCGCCGTGTTCGGCGCCGGCGTCGCGGACAAACTGGTCGCAGTGGACGCACCCCTGGGGGAGAACGGGGCTTCCGTCGTTGGTTTCGTGTCCAAGGTCACGGCCGGCAGCGGTCGGAACACCTCGGACCGGGTCTTTTTCTGGGTCAACAGGCGGCCGTGCGAGCTGCCAAAGTTCTCGCGCGCGATCAACGAGAGCTACAGGCTGTTTAGCCAGCAGCAGTACCCCATGGTCTTTCTCGACGTCGTGCTGCCTCCGGACAGCTACGACGTCAACGTGTCCCCCGACAAACGGACGATACTGCTCCACGACGAGACGACGCTGGTGGAGGCGCTCAAGGCCGCCATGACAGACGTCTTTGAGCGGTCCGGGACGGAGTACCAGTCGACGCAGGCCCACGGTTCCGGCTCGAACCCTTCGCGCCCGGCGTTTCCGGCTGCCAAGGAGCTCGTTGGCGCGGCGGACACCCCGCAGCCGGGCGCCGGCTCGGGTCGGCCTCCGCCGCCGACTGTTTCGCCACCGGTATCCGCGGGGTCCAAAGCTGCGGAGCGGTCGGCAAGCTCGACCAAGTCGGGGACTCCGACGAAAGGCTCGGCGAGGTCCGGGGGCTCGAGCAAGGCGCCCACGCCGACGGCTCCAAAGATCCGGACAATCGAACCGACCAAACCTGGCGAGGACCCCTTCGTAGTCATCCTCGACGAGGACAATGTCGAACTGGCTGACACCATCGCCGGATCGATGCGGATCGATCACCCTCGGCCCGGGCAGAAGAGGAAGCGTCATTTGGCGGAGGTGGAGGAGGTCCGGGGGGCCGGTCCGACGGTTTCTTGGACAGTACCGGGATCCATGCACCTGCAGAACTCTGTTTCGCGCCTTGAATGCTCTCTGGATCGGATTCGCTTGGCGAGGCAGGCCCGGGCCGCGGTGCGTGCGGAGGTTGCGGCGGATGCCATTCTGGACAAGTCTGAGATCACCGCCGACTCTCGGGCGTCGGAGGAGATCCTCACCAAGCACATCTCCAAGGACGACTTTTCGTCCATGGCGGTCATCGGGCAGTTCAACCTGGGCTTCATCATCGTCAAGCTCCTCAAGACGGATCCGGCGTCCGGCGCATCCTTTGCGGACCTTTTCATCGTGGACCAGCACGCGAGCGACGAAAAGTACAACTACGAGCAGCTGGGCGCGGAGCTCGCGCCGAACGTGCAGATGATGCTTGTACCCCAGCCTCTCTCCCTTTCGAGCACGGAGCAGCTGGTGGTTGTGCAGCACCTGGACCTGATCCAGCGCAACGGCTTTCAGATCAGCGTGGACGAATCGGCGGATCCGTCGAAGCGTTTCCAGTTGCGCGGGGTTCCCAGTTTCGGCGGGATCGCTCTGGGACTGCCAGGTACGGACGCCCACGGCGGACTGGATGGCTTGGACCTCATTTCCACGCCGCAGATCTTGAGGATCTTGTGTCCAGGCTGGCGGATTCCGGCGGGGGCAAGGAGACGGTGCGACCGACCAAGATTGAGCGCATCTTGGCGTCGAAAGGTCGGTATCCCATTTGAGGCCAGAGTTGGGTACACTGATCGTAGTCCGCAGCGTGCAGGAAGTCGGTGATGATCGGCGATTCGTTACCGCGGTCCGCCATGGAGAAGGTGCGTAGTTGCAAGGCTCGTACTGTCAAGGACGAATCTAACTTGCTTTCTTGCAGATTGTTCGCAACATGGGGAAGATGCGACTGCCTTGGAACTGTCCGCATGGAAGGCCTACGATGCGTCATCTTTGTTCGCTGGCCGACGAAGAAGCCACATGACACAGAATGGCAATTTCGAAGCACTCCACACCCTAGTCTGGAAGCCCGCGCACTCCGCCACCGTAGATCTCGAAGGTGCAGCCGCTGCCTTTTGCCAAGTGCGGTGCAAAGTCCACCTCCAGCCGCCGCTCCACGGTTGCGGCCGCCGTCGGCATCTCCGGGTCCGTCGCCGCCGCCGACATCCACCGCCGTTTGCTCAACCGCAGCCTCGTGTTCAAGACGTTGCCCCACGAGAGCCCCAGGCTTGGCTTCACGTCGGGCCCGTTGTCCGGCGCGTCCTCGCTTTTGACGCTCCCAGTGACTTGGTTGGTGACGACGACGCACAGGCCGAACCGGGCCGCCAGTGTCTTCAGGCTACTCCCGAGCTCAAACAGCTTCGTACCCCGTGTGGCAAGATCTTTCAGCCCTGCGGAATGCTCCCCGCGAAAGTTCGCCGTGATGGAGTCCAGCACGAGCAATCGCACCCGAGAGTACTGCACCGTCGTGAGCAGGTGGGGTAGCTGGTACTTTAGGATGTGGTGCTGGGTGTCCAGATCGTCGACCACGATGACATAAATGCGCGAGCCGGGGTCGCCGTCCTCGTCTCGAAGGGCGGAAAACCCCTCGTGCCCCTGCAGGATGGAAAACAGCTTGGCCGCGTTGAAGGGCGGTTCCGTCGAGACAACGATGGCATCTGGAATGCCGAACGGGCGTGAGCCGGTCTCCAGCGGCCTAGCGCCGCGTCGCACCTCCGTCAAGACCGCCAGCCGCGCGCGGGAGCTGGACCGCGAGGCAGAGCTGCAGCGCGAGGTGAGTCTTGCCCGTCCCTGCTTCCCCGTACAGCTCCGTCACGGTCCCCGCGAGAAGGCCTCCGCCTAGAACATCGTCCAATATTCTGCACCCAAGCGTCAATCGCTGCTGCTTTGGCCTCAGCGCCCCTGCGATGGCGGGTCGCGTGGGGAACACGGTCCGAGCTGTCCGCGCAACGCCGAGGTTCTCGCCGAGGTCCCCGGACCCGCGACTAGCTTTCTGATCCGCAGAACATAATCGCAGCAGCCGATCCCTGGGGTCCTCGGCTTCCCCCGGGAGGAACATGGATATGGAGCAAGAATTCCGGGACCGCGGTCACCGGCGACATGAAACTTAGTGACGATGCACGGAGGCTGAGGAGCTGGAGCGGCTGCGCCAGCGTCTTGCCGACGCCGACGGCCGCGCGTTGGCCGCAGAGAGGCTCGCGCAGGCCGCAGCGGCCGACGGCACCCCGCTCGCCGACCTCATCCGCGGCGCGCCCGTGTTTCGCGCGCCCCTCCGGCCTCTGTGGGGCGACGCGCTGCGGCCCGGCGAGTCGACTCGATCCACTCGGTCCGGCCGCAGGTGGTGGCCGCTGGAGCCGCGGGACGTGGACGCGTGGCCCGACGCCGAGTTCGCCACGGCGCTCGACTCCGCCGCGGACCTCACCGTGCTTCACGGTGGTAGGAGAACGCGACTGCTGGATCTGATCATGGCGTCGCGCCCGCGAGACACGATCGCGCGGACTTTTACCGGGGACTTCGTGCTTCCCCAACGCGTCAAGGCAGAGGTCGAACTGGACAACGTCCTCACGCAGTCGGTCTGGTTTGCGCTGCTCCACATCATGAGCAACAGCGGCGGCGATCCCCATCGGTACCCAGCGGGCGGGCACATGCGCCTTGAAGTTTCCACGGCTGGCGCCTCGGACCCGATCGTTCGGTTCCCTCCGCAGTATGCCGCATTCGCGCGATACGACCGTGCCATCGAATCGTGGTTGTTGCAGGACAGTGGGACTAGCTCGAGGCCGTCCTTGCCGGACTTTTTGGACGAAGAGGGTGGCCCGCAACGAGACGTGAACGATGCGGTTGCGATGCGCAGCATGCGGTGTGTCATCGAGCTCAAGCCCGACGTCCTCTGCCCCAAAAGCAAACGGTCGGAGACTGATGATGAGTCGCGCGAAAAGAATGCTGCGTATGGCGGCGATCTCCTGGACTACTTGAAGTCGCCGTACTTTGATCCCTCGTACAACCCCGTTGCGCCAGTCGCCTCCTACGCTGTCCTGTCTCGAACGAGGCCGATCGCCATTTGCACCGGCAACAACATGACATACGGATTCGTCGACGTGCGGGAGGCAGCTGAGGGGGGTGAAACACGGCCGACCGTGCGAATCACAAAGAAGTTTGCATGGGCCTGGCGGGGCCCCGCTCAGCATACTGGTGACGCGGGCAATCCACCGGACGTGCCTACGCAGCCGTCAGATCCGCCGCTTGCGTGTCGACCGATGTGGTCGCAATGGGAGATCGTGATTCGCTTTGTCCTGTCGTTCTTTGGGAAGTGGTACATTGAAGCCATGCCGGATACGTTCAAGGAGACCTTCAAGCGGCGGTTGGAGGCGGATGAGGATGGGAGTTGCCAGGGCAATTCCCTTGCAGGCTCAAAACGCAGCCGGGACGGCGATCGCAGCAACACCAGCAAGGGACAGGGCGTCAGGGGGACCTCCAAAGGCAAGCCAACAACCAAGAGCGGATCCTATATCCTCCGGCCCCTCGTGTGGGAGGACCTATGGGCCCCGTTGCGCTTTGCAGTACCCGCGACACACCCCTCCGAAGTCGAGTGCACCTGGAGCCGGCTCCCCGGGGACGCCGAACTGCTGGCCCAAGGCCGAATGGGTGCCACGTACCGGCAGCAACTCCAAGGGTGGGACGTCGTCGTGAAAACGCTTCCCTACGTCTTGCCGCGCGAGGACCTCGACGAAGAGCTCCTGGCGGCGCCGACCGAGCTGCGGGAGGAGCTGCGGCGCGAGGAACTGGCGTACCGCCGTTTGGAGGCGATCCAGGGCGAGTTTGTTCCGCGCCTGTTGTGGTACGGCGAGATTGTGGAGCGCATGGCCGACGCACTCGCGATGGAATACGTGGGCCACCCAGTAGAGTTGGTTACGCCCGAGCTGGCGGCCTCCGCAAAGTACGCCCTGAAGGCGGTGCACAAGTGTGGTGTCCTTCACGGAGATATTGCGCTTCGCAATCTCGTCGTGCGGGTCGCGGACGGCCGCGTCTTCTTCGTCGACTTTGGCATGGCCATCTTTGTTGACGAGATTGGGGAGGCCGAGTTTGGCTGCAGAGCGGCGGAGGAGCTCCATGTGCTCCGGCAATTGCTGGCAAAACGGATGGCAAAGACTGGGGCGGGCCCATGAAGATCGGCATCTGCCAGTTATTGGAACGGAGTCTGGTTCACTGATTCCAGGTCGCGCGGCGAATGGTCTCTCTCTGATTCCAGGTCGTTTGGCTGCTGGTATCGCCCCCCCCACCCCCCGCCGCTACCTGCCATGTAGCTTTGCCGCGGAGCGGCCCGCGAGCGCCAGCGAGCCCCGCGCCAGCGGGCACGTACCCCACCGCCGCAGGCACGCACGTCCCCCGCCGCTACCCGCCAGCGAGCTTCGGGTGGCTGGGGAGGGGCGGAGCCCCGACCAAGAGGGCAGCAGGCTACAATAACTTTTCGCGCCCAGTTCTTTCTTCCGTGGACGCCCGCCGGCGGCGCGCGGGATTCGGACGTTGAGATGCATACGCACGCTTTTCATGCAATAAAACCCGTTGGGAAATGCATGGGTAGTGAGATCCCCTGCCGGGGGGCTTCCGGGCCGGTGGGGGCCAGACCCCGGGCGGAGCGCGCGCCCAACACCCCCTCGCCCAAACCGGCTCCCACGTCCACCGGAACGGCTCCCTGGGCCGGAGGACACCACCGCGGTGACGGCGCGCGCGTTCCTGTGCGGCGGCGGCGCGGCGCGGCGGCGGGACGAGGCGCGGTGGGGGCAACCCGGCGCCGCTCCCCGTCGGACCTCCCTCACGCGCTGCACCCCTCGGCGCCCCTCCCGCGGAGCCACTGTCGACGGCGGCGGACGGCAAAATGGCGGACATGAAGCGGGACGGCGGCGGCAACACGGCTGAGGGGTGGGAGGGCGGGCGGCATGCCGGGACCGCGGTACCTTCTCACGCCCGACGCTCCCCGCGACAGGTTCGACGTTCAAGGGGCCGGGGCCGACAAGGAGCGCGAGGTGGAGGAGGAGTACGACGACCTTCCCTCGCTCGAGTACATCTCGGAGGGGGGAGTAGAGGAGGAGCATGGCGAGGACGGTTCGGACAAGGGCGACGCTCCCCGGCAGCAGCAGCAGCAGCAGCAGCAGGCGGTTCGCCCCTCTCCCCTCGAGATCTGCACCCTCCTCGCCCTCCTCGGCCTCGGGAATGTTGGCTTCTGCCCCTCGCGCACGCGCCCGCTGTTTTGCGACACAGCCCGGCCGGGGTGGTGCGCCAACGCCGACCACTCGCCCGAGAAGTGGGTCTGGGGGCCGGGCGTCTGGAGGAGATCTGCTCACGCTCGTGCCTGCCTACAATCGCAGGTCCGAAGTCTCCGTGATCCCGGTCAAGTACGTGTTCGGCACCTGCACCATGGCCGATTTGACGACGACGCGAGGCGGCGGGTGCGCGCGGATCCGCAGCAATCTTTAGCTCGCAGCCCGGTGGCGGGTCGGGGTGTGCCTGATGGCGGTTCGGCAAAACACGCCAATGCGCGTGATCACGGCGGACGGATCGGCGGACGGATCGGCGGACGGGGTGCGGGGCATGGCGGATCTGCGGCGTGGCTTTGTGGATTGTCTCTGGACGGACTGTTTCACGGACTGTTTCGACTGGTTGGGCAAGGTTTCGGGTACTGGTTGCGCAATTGCGCGGGTGTAGACACTCGACACGTATTCAAAAGGACCTATTTCCTTCTCCAGAGGGAGAGCATGGCCTCGTCCGATCTCGCGAACTTGTGCTTGGCCTCCAGCTCCTTCCATGCCTCCTCCAGCGCCCACCAGCTCCGGACCCAATCGCACGACGACGTGAAGGACGATTCAATATTGGCCTTGGCAAGCTCCAAGTCCACGTGCTGTTCAGGCACGGGTTGTGTCTGAAGACAACCTTGGGGACGGCTTCACTAAGTCCCTACCTCCCGCTCCTTTCGGCCTCTTCCCTGAACGTGTTGGCATTGTGGATCTGGATTCGAGTTCGGCTTCCAGTGCGTGATGGGCAGGAGACCAGCATGGTGCAAGTGGACCCTACTGCAGATCTCTGCCATGATGAGAATGAGGCTGGTTGGTGGCCAGCCGTTCCTTGGCTTCTGAGGGAGGTTTTTCCTGTACATGTGTCAGGAAACCAGGGGCCAGCTGGGCCCTAGTGGGGACTGCACAGCATCGAGGCGGTGTGTACACAGTAAGGAGCAGTGGGGCTACATGGTGTTTGGGCCGCCCTCATATGCTCTTCCTAACCAACCCATTGTTGTGACAGGGCTGCTTTAGCCAGCAGCTCATAGGGAAGCGGTCCCAGCTCCAATCAGGACGCGACGGAATTCCCCACACCAGGGCCACGGCATCCTCACATCCAGTCCAGCTAGAGGTTGGACCAGCCGCCCCTCACAACAGCATGACTAGGCCATTTCCCGAGGCCAGTCCTGACACAGGGACCCTTGCACCTTCCAGAACATGCATTCTCACGGTTGTAGACAAACTCTCCAAACAGGAGCACGCTCTTTCTGCACTCCGAGAAGCTGCCAGATTCGGAACAGATGGCAAAGAAGTGTTGTGACGGGGCTAGAATAGAATAGCTGCCCGTGGCTTGGCCGCTGTTACACCATCAGTTTGCTGCTAATCTGAAGTTTGTCGTCGTGCATCTTCATTTTCCCCGTTTTCTGTCCTTCATGGACTTTGAGATGAAGCTGGCAATGGCCTTCTCCTTTTGCCGTCTCACTTTGATCGTGGGCTCGAACTCCTTGATGCTGAGAGCCCAGAGCCAGGTCTCCATGTTCCACTCGCGGCCCAGTGCTTCCAGTCTGGTCTGCAGCTTCTGGCACCGCTCTGCATTTGCTGAACAGTGGAACAGAAAATGCTGTTCATCTCCAATATACTCAACATCGTGTTTGCACATCCTCTGCTGCACCTCAAATCCTTGCATTGGTGCCCGCCTGTCTCCACCTCCAGGTCGTGGGTAGAGCAGAGCAGCTTCTGGACGTCCCTCCAGTGCTTCTCCACCCGGATCAGTGACGATGCAATGTGACCAAAGGTCTGTTACAAGGTCACACGCCCTCCAGAAGTGCAGCTTGTCGTTGTCCTTGAGCTTCTGGGCAATGATCTCCCTGAACTTGCCCTTCACAAGATTCTCCACAGTCTCCTTGGCCCATGAAAAAGTGTCCTTCTCCCACGTCTCCCTCCCCTCCTCTCCACCATAGTACACAAGCAGTTCCCTCAGGAAGGCAGCCCAGTTCCAGCACCCCTTCAGTGCCTTGATCTTGAGCTCCTTGTAGAGCAGGTACAATGCAGGGTCAGCTGTTTTGATGCGCATGAGGAACTTGAGAGCCGACTCATGGTCATGAACTGCAAGAGGGTACTGGCCAGTGATCGCATACAGACAAGCCAGGGAGGCAGATTTGGGCTGATGAGTGAGAACACGCAGGGACATGCATGTCACTTTGTCCCTGGTGCTTTCCCCAGCAAGGTACAGGTACTCCTCCTTCGGCATCTCCACATGTTAGACCACTGAACTAAAGAGAAGGTACCACGTCTCTGGCCCAAGTGGTCTGACGTCTAAGAGCATGTCACCATAGGGAACCAACACCACAATGAACGGGTTCCCATATTGGCCCACTGCCTTGACCTTCGTGTTGTAGAGCTTGAGCTGGAGGTCAGGACTCATCCCAGGCTGCTCCCTGATGTTGCGGAGCCAGAGCCCATAAGCAGCGTTCATCTTGGCCTCCCTGCCATGCACATGGTCCTTGCTCCGCCCAGTTGACGTGAGCTGGTACCCCAGAATGCTAAGCAGAAGCTTGAAGCTGTCGACCCTCTTTAGCTCCTGGCCCCTGTACAGGAGCTTCACACGGTGGGGTATCCTCCTGGCCATCCACTCTGTTTTGCTGACGTTGATCCCCAGCCCATTGGCACTGGCATATGCAGACAAAAGATCCAGCTGCATCTTGGCATCCTTCACCGTCTTCGAGATCAAAGTGGTGTCGTCTGCAAAGAACAAAGCCAGCAAGCTGACCATCCTCTCCTGATCCTCCTCCTCCTCAAGCACCATGCCCAGATCCATCCCTTTTGCACCATTGGCCTCCATAACAGCAGTGATGTCGTTGATGAACAAGATGAAGAACAGCGATGAGAGGGGGTCACCCTGCTTCACTCCAGTTAGGAACTTGATGAAGTCCGACTTGGTGCCGTCCTCATCCCGGAGCCTTCCCCACACCCGCCCAAACGCCATCTCGAACATGTCAACAACCTGTTTGGGTACACCCATCTCCTCCAGCTTCCTCCACAACCTCGGGCGCTCCACCGTGTCAAAAGCAACAAACCCACCCACCAACTATCTTGGGCCGTGTGTCAAAGTGGGCATTATGCCACTGCTTTTGGCAATGTCAGGCAGCGTTTCAGCTGGAAGACCACGTCTTTGGCTCGTGGACGGGGTATTTGCGGATTGTGTCGGACCGGCCCCATGGGGAGGGAATCCCACGCGCCAAATGCCTCATTTTGGGCCCTCCTGTAGCCGTGAGGACGTGACAAACTTCATTTCTAGTCCGTTCAGGCGGTTTTGACGTCCGTGCCACGCTCCATCCTGCGTCGACCCCTCAACCCCTCATCCCAGAACTCTCGCCCATGATGCCTTATGGAGAGCAGACTCCCAGACACGCGCGGCATTGAATGCAGCATAGAACGTGTCCAACGCACGCGGGACGAGACCCACATGTGTCTTCTAGCCTGGTCCCTTTTGACAACATAACGAGTGTAACGAAGTTATGGGCAAAAGGTTAGTGGAATTTATACCGGGGCCAAAATCTCTCAGAATGAGGACACTTTGTCCAAAACCGCCGTTTCTCGTCGAGCTTCGCCGAACGGCGCCTGCCGCCCCGTTGAATGTCGATTATTATTACCCGCCGACGCCATCCGGGGGTGGTTTTGGCGGCGCGGGCCCGTACGGTGGTGCAGGACTATGGGGCATCGGGCAGCGAGCGTTGCGGTTCCGCGAATCCCGTGTCAGGGCGGCCGGAGCCCATCCGAAACGCTTTTCTGATGTGGCATCGTGGTGCATGCGGGTCGATTTGGGCTCTGCAATGGCATGGTGTTGTGTAGTGGACGGTTGGGGAGCGTCGAGTGCGGGACGTCTGCGGCGGCTCTTGCTGCCTCCCTAGGCACCTCGTCAAGGAATGAACAGCTTCATTTGTCGTAGAACGACGTCTTTCAAAGGCGAGAACCGTACTGCGGGGGGGTGGACGGGCGGGAAGACGCGCCGGAGACGGGCAGGTACTCGAGTCCCGAAGACATCGCAATTCCCCCCGCGCACCACCGAGGAGCCGAGGAGGACCTTCTAATCGCGCGATCAGGCTCATGTTAATCGGGAAAACCTTCCCGTGGCGCGGGATCTGGGAGATGATTGGTAGTAAAGTGTCCAGAGGGGCCCCCGCGGAGACCGGCGTCGACACTAATAAACCCTTGTCAATTTCCTCACCTTCGTCGTCCCGTCTCGCTTGTCAGTCGCCGAACGGCCGGAATCCTGAATTGAAGGCGTCGTAGTAATTGCGGCACTCGATTCGCGAAGAGGGCGGCGGTGACCGCGTTGGGCCGCAGGGTGCCGGCGCCGCCACTGTAACTCGACGCGCTGTCGTTGCGGCACGCATCCGACCTTGGCCGCGACATTTACAACGATTACCGTCGTAAGTCCGCGCCCTATTCCTGAGGCAGCGTGCCAATAATCTCGGGTGTCGCACCCGTTCGATCCAGGGGACCGGCCGGGTTCAGCAGGGGATCGCGCGCCCGGTTTCGAGGGGTTCGGACCCGCACGAGCGACGATTCGCGTGTGGTTGTTCATCGTGATCGTGGGTACGGGCTTGCTGACCAAGAAGTTCGGGAGCTGACGCCGTCTCTATAGAAGACAGGCCTACATGGACACTCCCTACATATCGCAGCCTCCCAAGGATCCCCCGCCCCCGCCACCGCGCGTGAACTGGCGCAGTGTCGGTAATGCGGCGGCGAATGCCGTATGTTGGGCGGGGGAAGAGAATTATTGGCAAGTGGAGGCTCGGATGATTCGCGACCCGGACTGCAGTCCTGAAGCGCGTCATGCCGTGCGGGTGGGTTCACTTGGTTTTTGGCTGTGTCTACGAATTTGATTGGTCTGTTCCGTTGCAGGCCGTATACAGCGGATTCTTCCAGCTTGCCCAGCTCGGCCTCGGGGATCGCGGCTTTGAGATCGCCGAGGGCGGTCTCGACTCCCTTGAGGTCCACGCCGGGGATTTCCGGGAGCGTGAGCTCGCCCTTCGGGAGCACGCCCTCGACCGCCGGCACGTCGGAAGCGCAGCGTCGAGCTTGGGCGCATCAGGAAGCGCGGCATCGAGCTTTGGCACGTCCGGCAGTGCGGCTTCAAGCTTGGGCGCGTCAGGAAGCGCCGCATCGATCTTGGGCACCTGGGGAGCCGCGGTGCTGATCTCGGAGGCCGTGAGAGGCACGTCGACCTCGCCAACGACCTCCTCGACAACGGCATCCAGCGCCGGCGCATCGGGGAGCTTCAGGTCCTTGACCGCGGTCTCCAGGCCCTATGTGAAGCGCATTAGAGAAGCTTCGGCGGAGCTATTGGGCAACCACACATCCAGGTCCCCGCCGGCAAGCTCGCCCTTTGGGAGCACGGCCCAGAGGACAGCTTTCGCATCCTTGCTGCTTTACTGGCTTGGCCCATGGTGTCCATAGCCCGATGACACGGATTGGCGCGCGCCCCAACGCAACGGATCTGTTGATTTGATCGGCCGGAAGAGGTCCCACCGCTGCCTTATTGATCACACCGACCAAAGCTACAATTCGTCCTCCGGCCTGCACCTCCGCAGCTCACGCCAGGGTCATGCCACCGCCGCATAAGTTGATTGTCAGAACCTGTTAAGGAACCTACCGAGCCCCCCCGCGCCGCCCCGCAGTTCGCCGGCAACCGAACCTCCCAGCTGACCCTGGCCACTCGCCCGACCCAGGACATCAACCCCGGTCGGGAGGTCTACGACCGCCGCAACACACCCCGTATCCGGCACTTCTAAGAACAAGCGTTCCTCTACGAACGTGGAGCGGGCGTCCGGTACGTTGTTCGTGCGGTGACGCCGCTGCGTACCCTTGACCACAACGCCCAACCCTTGCAGAACCCGGCTTCAAGTGGGGCCCCGTGCTCGGCAAAGGCGGCGTGCCCGTGCAGAACAAATTCATGGCCATGTATCAGCTCCAGAGGAGGGCAGGGACGGCCTACATGATGGAACTGGACGGTATCGTCTCGTGGAACGAGCCCCTTTGCATGGGGGCTCTGGGGAACAAAGAAGTCGCGTTCGCCAACACCCCCGTGACTGTAAAGCACTTGAGCTACGTCGAGAACATGGAGACGCTCTACTACGGGGAACGCATGTTCGGCATGGAATTGACGGATGCGGACCGAGGCCTGTTCCTCAAGCTGTGGTTCAGCAAGGCGCCGACACAGCATCCCCTGCACCCCAACAAGGAATCGAGCTACAACCGCCGCGCCACGGGCATCTTCGTCGACGATGCGTCCAACACCGACTTTTCCGTCGACTCGAGCAAAAACATCATGGTGGTGTCCGACGTCACGCAGCCGGCAAGTGATGCTACCACCTCGCTTTCGGACCGCCGTTGACTCGTCTGCTTTGCCCTCCCCACACAGAGCAACGCAGTCGACGGCAGCTACGACGGTGTTGCCAAGCGCGGAAGACGGCGAGCCGATCGACGTGCCGGTCGAAGAATACGGCATAGTGCTGCAGCCCGGCGATTTGATCCGCATGCGTACGCCTTGGCCGTACCTGGGTAGACAAACTTCGTGCTTATCAACCCTTTCCTTGGCAGGCCACCGCGGTTCCGACCAGAAAGGTCTCCAAGAAGCCCGACGGGACACTGTCCTACACAAACATACTTGCCCTCGTGTCCATAACTCTAGCATTTCCATGACCTCCGAGACCGAGGCGATGGCACGCTTCACCATGGCAAACTGGTCAGCCACCGCCGTCAGCTTTCCGATCTTTTGCCACATGTCCGTCATTTCGCCCGCCATCTTCCCGTTCTCCTCCTTGATGGCATCATAGTCGCCCCTCCTCTCGACTTCGGCGCGGAGCAGGGTGGTTTCGTTGGCAAGCGAGTCCATCGCAATCTGGGTCTCGGCAGCCTGCTCCCCCATGATCATCTTGGCGTGCTCGAGCTCCTTGACGAGATTCCAGAGGTCGGCAAGGCGCAGTACGTGAGTAGGGCGTTGTCGACCACTGGTTGCATTCGCTCATGGTACCACCCTGCATGCCAGCTCGACAGGATCGCGTTGCGTGGAAGGGACCTGCGCGACGGATCGTCTGGATCGGAAGCCGACGAGGACGCCGCCGTGAAGTCTGTCGCAAGCTCCGAAGCCGACGACGACTCGGGCTGCGAGTCAGTACTCCCGCATCCGGACACCTTACTCGGGGACGACGCGGAATCAACGTCCGGGTCGGAATCGCCAGCATCCGAGACCCACGATGCTCGTGATGGATATCGCAACGACGAGGCCATCGAGGAAGCCATGCCGGCCCTGGGCACGACAGACTACACGGACGAAAGTGACGACGAGCCCCTGCCGGGCTACACAGCGCGTGCAACCCGCCAAACCGCTCTCCAGGATTCCCAAGCAGGCCAAGTCGCTCTCCCATGTCCCGGAAACGATAAACTCGACAAACAAGACGGCGAACCGCGGAAACCTCCACCGTCCTTCGCTGCCCAACAAGGCCAAGGCCTACAAGGTTCTCAAGACGGCCCGTGCGTCCGTAGAGCTCTCCAGCGACTCGGATGCCGACTCGCTCAAGGACTTCATCGTTGGCGACGACGTGAGCCTCGGTGAAGCTAGCAGCGACTCGTCCAACGAAGTGGTGTCGTTCAAGTCCAAAGTATGTGTCCCCGTTTGCTTGCCACGGAGGCACCTCCAGCCGACTGACGAGCGACGTTAGAGCAATAAGGCGCGGAAGCTCGTCAGGCACTCGCACCCAAGATGGAGTCCGACTCGGAACCGGATGCCAACGTCATCGTCAAGATCAAGAGCGAGCCTTTGCATGCAGTACCGAAATACTCCGGCAGCCCGCGCAAGCACCTCGCCTCCGACGACGACGGAGACCATCCGGAGGCTGCTCTCCTCCCCAAGAAGGTCAAGATCACCTCCGGCTCCCGCTCAGCACAGGACACACCTCGTACCAAGCTTGCCAACTCCATCACGGCCCTTGCCATGACCTCCCCCGTATGCATCTGCTGCCTGCCGTCCGACATGCTGCTTCTGCTCACACCTGGTGCATGATTTGCAGAGCAAGGCCCCACCGGCTTCCTTCCCTCCCATGCGAACCCCAACCACAAGACGCCCATCCCCAACAAGAAGTCGAGCTTGAAGACCCCGTCCAAGAACTCCAAGCAGCAGCGCCCTTGACCATAATCAAGGCCACGCGTGCCGGGTGCACGTCTCAAAAATCCATATACCCATGTGTATTAGTCTGCATCGGTGTAAATTGTGCTGCTCCATGCATATAATCGATCTACTTCTCCCTCCATTGATCCGACACATTGCGCCCATGGAGTTGTCAAAAGGGACCAGCGGGGGAAGCTTGCTTCCCTTGAGCTCTACGTCAAGGATGTGCCTGCCCCCGGATGAGCCCAATTCTTGTACCTCCAGACCGGCCACCAACTTTGTGTTTCCAGCTCCCCCATCCCCGTAACAGACAGGCGCGCCTATGGACGGAATTTCCGAGGCTTCAGACCGGCTGGTCGGCACGGCAGTTTGTGTGTGGGAGCGAGTTAGAATAGTATTGGTGACCCCGATCTGCCCCTGGGAAAACGCGTGTTTGCCTTAGGTGCAAAAAATTGCTCGGCGGAGGTGAAAGTCCTTGCTGAATGAGGATGCAACTGCTTGCACATGGAAGTGAAGCATGAAGCGCCCCACACAGTGAAAATCCCTGGGAGAAATGGCAACAGAATACCAGACGAGCCGGCAGAAGTGAATATCCACGAGACAAGAGAGTGTTGGATGAAAGACAAATATATAGAACAATATTGGTGACCCGGACCTGCCCCTGGCTTGGCCGCTGTTACACCATCAGTTTGCTGCTAATTTGAAGTTTGTCGTCGTGCATCTTTTTCATTTTCCCTGTTTTCTGTCCTTCATGGACTTTGAGATGAAGCTGGCAATGGAGTTGAGGGCCTTCTCCTTTTGCCGCCTCACTTTGATCATGGGCTCGAACTCCTTGATCCTGAGAGCTCAGAGTCAGGTCTGCATGTTCCACTCGCGGCCCAGTGCTTCCAGTCTGGTCTGCAGCTTCTGGCGCCGCTCTGCATTTGCTGAACAGTCGAACAGATATTGTTGTTCCTCTCCAATGTGCTCAGGGTCATGTTTGCACATCCTCTGCTGCACCTCAAGTCCTTGGTGCCTGCCTGTCTCCACCTCCAGGTCGTGGGTAGAGCAGAGCTAGCAGCTTCTGGACGTCCCTCCAGTGCTTCTCCACCCGGATCAGTGACGATGCAATGTGACCAAAGGTCTGTTACAAGGTCACACGCCCTCCAGAAGTGCAGCTTGTCGTTGTCCTTGAGCTTCTGGGCAATGATCTCCCTGAACTTGCCCTTCACAAGATTCTCCACAGTCTCCTTGGCCCATGAAAAAGTGTCCTTCTCCCACGTCTCCCTCCCCTCCTCTCCACCATAGTACACAAGCAGTTCCCTCAGGAAGGCAGCCCAGTTCCAGCAACTCTTCAGTGCCTCGATCTTGAGCTCCTTGTAGAGCAGGTACAATGCATGGTCAGCTGTTTTGATGCGCATGAGGACCTTGAGGGCCGACTCATGGTCATCAACTGCAAGAGGGTTACTGCGATCGCCAACGGGCGCTTGGGTGACCCGGGAGCTTTTACTTGCGAAGACAGCGGCTCGATCTTGGACTGTTGGTTCCCTATGGTGACATGCTCTTAGACGTCAGACCACTTGGGCCAGAGACGTGGTACCTTCTCTTTAGTCCAGTGGTCTAACATGGACTACGCGCTGCTTGACAGCTCACTGTGGCCGGCAGCCCGAGCGTTCGACGTGCTCGCAAAACAACCCGACTCGGACCACAACCCGATCGTGCTCACCGTGATCGACCCAGCAGCGACAATCACCGACCCGAAAGTCGCCCGCCCAAAAGTGCGCAAACCCTCCCGACCATGGGATTGGTCGGCGCAGGAGATCTTCAACGAGCTTTCGGAAGGTATGATTGCGGAAGCTCTCGCCGCAGCAACGACTGCCGCGGACAAGTTCGGACTCCTCATCGGAATGATGGGAGCCATGGGCAAGACCGCGCGGAAGGAGAACTCTAAGAAGGCCGAATTTGAGGCTGGGGACAAGGTGCTGAACGACTGGAGGCATTCGATGGAGCTGAAAGAACTGCGGAAGCAAATAGTAAGCTTGGGTCAGAGGCTGAATGTAGGCTGGAGGCCTAAGCTGGGAGGAACGCGAGCTATTGCTTGATGAGCGCAGAGCGCTGCAAAAGAAGGACAAGAAGCTGGTTAAGAAGCTGAAACTACGCGCGCAGCAGGCCAGTCACAAGTTCGACCTCGCGGTTGAAGGATCGCGGGGCTTCTGGAACTGGGCGAAACTAAAGCACTCCGTCCAAGACAGCATCTCTGTTGGTTCCCTATGGTGACATGCTCTTAGACGTCAGACCACTTATTGGGCCAGAGGCGTGGTACCTTCTTTAGTCCAGTGGTCTAACACATACGTGCCTTACAGTATTGGGCCACGATTCACAACCGTGCGGACTGCGTCGTGCGCTTGTATGATCAACTGCTGCCGCAGACAGGACGACCGGGGACTTGCGCTGCTCCTGTTCACTGCGCCTGGACGGATAGCATCCGCAGCTTACTCGAGTTCTACTTCAAGGAGGAGGGAACGCGAGCATGGGATGAGGGGAAGTCGTTCTGGTCAACCGAGGACATCTAGACCGCGATCAAGAGACGATTCCAGGAGATCTGCGCTACACAGGTGGTGGATAACGGGAAACTACGGTTCCGGGGATGGGCTTTGGACTGTGCGAGACCCTGCTCATGGATCGCATCGACCTGCGCACCTCTTTGAACCGACTGCTCACCAGCACCCACGTGCTCAACGTGGAAACGCAGCGACAACAAGGCATCAGAAACTGTGAGCGGACTTGCCCCCACCATTTGGATCAGATCGATGACCAGATGCACCTTCTGTTTCACTGCTCTGCGTACGACGACGAGCGGGAGATTCTTCAAACCCGGACCAGAGAGCTTGGGCGACGCTGGAACCTGGAGACCGTCATATGGATGTTGAGGAACGACGAAGAGGTGAAATTCTGCGAGGAGAAGGAGACCTTCTGGCGGAGGAGACGGATCTTGGAGGCCGCCGGCACATTTATCCATAAGGCATTCAGGGCAAGACGTGCAATGCCTGCCTTGAGAGGGATGGATGAACAGAGAGACGTTACTGAGGACAACATCGATCCGATAGCAATCTACTAATGCTACACATCGTGTAAGAGCCAAAGCTTGCATAGCAGGGCTTGAGTTGCACATTACATCTACATCTACATCTACATCTACTGGCCAGTGATCGCATACAGACAAGCCAGGGAGGCAGATTTGGGCTGATGAGTGAGAACACGCAGGGATATGCATGTCACTTTGTCCCTGGTGCTTTCCCCAGCAAGGCACTCCTCCCTAGGCATCTCCACAATGAACGGGTTGTACACGGGTTCCCATATTGGCCCACTGCCTTGACCTTCGTGTTGTACAGCTTGAGCTTGTTACAGAGCTGGAGGTCAGGCTAGGACCCATCCCTGCCATGCTGGGCTGGAGCCGACCATTCAGGATCACCAGCTTCTCCTTCTGTATCATAACTTGAGGTCGGCCACCTCCGGATGTCACAACGAAAGGCGCCAGGCCCAATTGTTACATGCATTTCAAAGCCATCCACCATGTACAAGTGCCTACACCAAATTGGAAAAGAAAGACTCAGCAACCAACCAATCAGTCCTCGTTCATGCCTTCAGAGTCACCCTCTTCACTCCCAGACACCTCCTCATCACTGTCATCCGCACCTGATGCGTCTTCATCAGAGTCCGAGTCATCCATCTCCACATCCCAGTCAGCCTCCTGGACACCAGCACCAGACATTGTGGCAAAGCGAACAGAAGCTTCCGGCAACCCATCGATCAGATCCCTCTCGGTCTGGATGACAGCAGGAAGTGAAAACTCGTTTGACCACTCCTCCACAATCGCAGCAGAAATGCTGGACGTGTCAACTGCGGGTGGTTCCGTGTGGAATGGTATCCGCCCGCGGTTCCAGTCCTGCAGGACCTGGCGCGCTGCAGATGCCGTATCAGGAATTCCACCCTGGAAGAGGCATGAAGTGAGTTACAGTTGTGCGCGCACAACCGGCCTGCCATACCTTGCGGAGCCTGCCCCTTGTCCGTGCGAGATCTATCAGGAACTCCTGCAGATTTGCAAAGGATGGAACCTTGTAGATACGCGACAGGTCCTCCGGCCGGCATCTCGACAACAGGTACTCCACTGAGGGAAGCGCGGCCGCCCTCAGCACAAGACGCGAGTTCGTTGCGCAGACCTTACCGGGGGCGATCGGATCCTCAATGGATTCCACCCTGATCGCGTTCCGGAGCATGATCTCCTGGCTGTTGCTACCATCCTCTTTCGCACGCCCGAAAACAATACCAGGGGAATCGATCAGGTGGATGTTCTTGTCCAGGACGACGTGCTGTGCCGTCCTCGTGATGCCCGCAACCGCTCCCACGTCGCAGACCTTGGAGCGCTTGAGCGAGTTGATCAGGCTCGACTTGCCCACGTTCGGGAATCCAACGACGCCGACGGTTATGGACGTGCGAATACCAGCATTCCGGCAATAGTTCTTCAGGAGTTGCATGAGCGTGTCCGCGCCTGCGTGGCAAGCTCCGTCATTCACTTGACGAGAACGCCGAGTAACGACGGGCTCACCGAGGGACTCGCTGCTTTGCAGCATGCTGGCCGAAGCATCGGTCACCGACACCTTTGCCCGGCCAAGGTTGTTGCGCTGGGTCTGCGTGGATGCCTTGAATGCCACGGTCGGGTACTCCCGCCTCAAGTACTTGAGCCACTTCTCCAGGTTCGCCTTGGGAACGAGATCTGCGGGAGAAGTTCCACACCCTGTCCGGGCTCAGACAAGGTCCCGACCTACCGATCTTGTTGAGCACAAGGATGAGACGCTTCTTTGCCGAGGTCCTGATGCGTTCCTCAACGTCCATCGCTCTCGTTCCCATGGGGTCCCGAGCATCAAGCACTTCCAACACAACATCCGACTCTTCGACGACCTTCTGGAACTCCCTGTAGAACGCCCTCTTCGAGTTGTCATTGAGCGTTTCGTAATCTCCGTGGCCACTCGATTCGCCGTTTCCCCTTTGCTCATCGAACGCATCCCCGCGCCTGGCAGCACTCGCGGCAAGCTCTTCGAGGCTGCCACCGAGACCGTTCGCCTTTTGCGCAGCCTTCGCAACCCGAGCGTTCCGAACCTCCTCGGCGCGCTGCAACGTTTGCGTCACCCACACGAACCCTGGCAAGTCCGGCGAGGAACGTGCCTTTTGCTTCTGCTGCTGAATCTGTTCTATGAGTTCCGCTTTGAAGGGGAAGTTGTTGGGAATCCCGGGGTCCTTCTTGGAGCCTGCAAGAAGTCATCGGGATACAATCCATGAGTCTCCGATCCGGCAGCCCGGGATCCGAACACGCACGGGACCGTTTTCCCTTGGCCGAGGCGCTCTTTTTCTCCTTCCTGTGGTGTTCCCGGACCTTCCGCTCAATCTTGTACTTCTTTCTCGCCGGCAGGCGCTTGCTCTTGGGCGCTGCAGGTGCACGACAGAGGAGGCCATCCTTGCGTCAGAGACATATTCCAACGGCATTCCGGGCAACGACAGGCCCGGTGCTCCACTGACTTCGCTTGGGCATTGTCTCCAATGTCTCTTTGTATCGTTGTTCGTGCGGCTGCGCCGGCGCCGCTGGCGCCTGATCGAAGTAGTGCGGGAAACCCCTACTCAACGTTAGAGCGAAAATGGACTCGCCCCCGCGCGAGAGGGAGTACCGGCACCGCTCGCGCTCGCCTGCGGCACGCGCGCCGAGGTGAGTCGACCGGCCGGGCCCGCGGTCTCTGCGCTGACGCTGGGCCGTCCAGCCCTCGCCCTGGCGGCGAAGATGAAAGGGGCAAGAATCCGGGCAACAACCTTTTCGTGTCCGGCGTGAGCAACCGGGTGCGAGACGAGGACCTCGAAACTCTCTTCCAGCGCTACGGCAGGCTGGAGAAGGTGCGCTCGGTCACAGCGATGAAACGGCCGCCGCGCTGACCGGTCCCTCAGTGCACCATCGTGCTCGACCCCCACACCAAGGAATCGAGGGGCTTTGCCTTCATCACGTTCGAACGGCCCGAAGATGCGGATGTGGGTCCCTCACTCCGCTCTGCGAAGCAAGGGTGGCGTTAACCCGCAGCAGTCCGCCATCGCGGGACTCAACGGTACTGTGCTGGAGAACCGTACTCTGGTAGTCGAGAAGGTCGGTTGCATGCGCTTTCCTGCGGCGATGGGAACCTGACTCGTTCTCGGAAGGCCAAGCGCGGCCGCGCGAGGACTCCCACCCCTGGCCGCTACTTCGGACCTCCTAAGACCGGGCCTTCGCGCGACGATCGCGATCGCCGCCGGTACGATGACCGCGGACCCCGTGACTACAGGGATGACAGGGACAGGAGATACGACGACCGGCGGGACCGTGGGTCGGTAGCCACAGGTCGGATCGTCGCTGACTTTGCCGCAGGTTATGACCGCAGAGACTCAAGGGACAGGAGCCGCGATTATGACCGCGACAGGAGGGATGACCGGCGTGATCGAGACCGCTACGACGATCGCTCCAGCAGGAGATACGACGATCGCCGCTGAATGTGCCGGCGGGCAACGTTCGTTCAGCATTGCTGCGTGCGCCAGCGTGTGCAAGTCCCTCGAATGTGCGAAAAACGCCACGTCTTATATCAATATCACAACCAACGCGTCGTCGTCGTGTTCGACAATCGTGTTCGACTGCAGCGCTGTACAATCGCAGCCACCCATGCATCAGCTCCCAACCACCGGGCTCGTGCTTTCCATGCTCGCGACCCAGCCGTCCAACCAATCCGACCCGCGGCAAATGCCTCAACCTTTGACGACGGATACTGGCAAATGCTTCAACCCTTGACGACGACTGCCAACCGCGATATCCGATTAGAAGCGCAACCCAGCGACTATCCGCTTGCCACCCACAGTCGCTCTTTTGGAGCCGCACTCTCATCAGCATTTCGCTGACAAGCTTCTCGTACTCGTTCGCCATCGCGAACGACGTCTCGAATATGGTCGACCGCTGGTCTGCCCGTTTCGCAACGAGGACCTTGGCGAGCCTGTCAGCCTTCGGCAAAGCACTACGGCGAATCGCCTACCTTGTTGTGGCTGTCTATACGGGCCTGGATCTGGCCGTCCATCACCAAGGCGGCGATCTCAGACTCGAGCTGGGGCACCGAGGTGTTGAAAGACTGGGCCATTCGGTTCATGTCGACCGAGAGGAAGGGGCTGAAGTACTGGACCAGCGCCTTCTTCCGGATGCTTTGGTAGAGGTTCTCGACGTGGTTGTGCAGGTACATGTCCAAGAGGAGATCGCCCTGCGAGGAAGCATGAGGTTTCGGTTGACTTCAAAAACGCAACGGAATGAACAGCACCTTGATTCGCTCGAGCGCCTCCAAGCACACGGTGTACTTGGATTGGTAGAATGAATAGATGATCTCCCGAATCTGCGGTTCCAGCTCGAGGAATTGCTTGAACTCGGCGTTGTCGATAACCTTGGCCTTCAGTTCGGCTCGGTCGAACGAAGCCAGAGCGCAGAGTCCCCCGTAGGTTGCGATGTCGTTGGCGCTAATCACCTGATTGGCGACGCAAAGTTGAGCGCGGATCTCGGCGCTCCTCCGCGAATCGCACCTCGTTGTAGCCGTTTCCGAGTTCGAAAGCCACCTCGACGAACGACTTGGCGGCCCGTTTGAACCTTCCACCATCCAGCTGCTCCAAACCAGTGGCGCACTTCAGCTTTGACAGCACCACGCCCTTCTCCGGCACGTCCGATGTCCCCTCGGCTTTCAAGACGTAGCTCTGAACATGCGCAAAGTTTCCCATCGCGATGCTGACCTGAAACGATCCCGCTCAGTGCCTTCCTGCCGCAATGATCCTCCCCTCCAACCTCAATCACGTTCAGGCACATCTCGACGACCTGCTTCGCGTTGACGCAAAAGTCCCGCGCCCGCGAGAAGCTCTTCAACGCGTTGCTCAGGTCCCCACACTTCAGGTAGTGCCTTCCGAGGTCGTTGTTGCCCATCTGAGCAGGCATCCAGCTTCAGAACGCGTCCTGAGACCCAAGACAGCCCACGAACCCGGATGCTCTCCTTGATGAGGTTGTTCTTGTAGACCTTCAGATCGTTCTCCAGCTTTTCCGTCTGTGTCTTTGCGGTCCGCTGCGCCGACTCGATCCACTGCGAATCCGCAGCAACGGCCGGCGATTGCTTGGACGCGAGAACCTCGTTGAGCTTGGACAGCACCATGGTGTACTTGGCATAGTTGAGTGTCCTCTTCAGCGCGTCCAAGGCCAACTTGAGCGAGTCCACCTGCAGCGGTGGGCAATGATCCGCGATGAAGAGCAGCCGCTCGATCCTGGTGTAGTCTGGGAAACACTCGAATCGACCGCACGGGTGACTTAGGGCCGCGACCGACCTTGGTAGTTGTTCGCGTATGCCTCCAGATCCAAGTTCGTCGAGCTGACGAGCGTCTTCGTCTTCTTCTTCTTGCTGTCCCGGATCTCCGGCCCCGCGACCACGTCCATCAAGACCTCCATCGCGACCGCGTTCGCGTCGCGGTGATCTAGCTGTCCGCGCGTTGAGACGCGCGTGCGGCCCCACCCGCACCATCCCGCCCCGCGATGTTCCGCCTGTCGTGCTCCCTCAAGGGCCACGAAGGAGACGTGCGATCGCGGATCATGCGATGCGCGTAAACGCGGGCGATTGACGCGTGTTTCCCCAGGTCCGCGCTGTCGCAGGACAGGGCAGCGACCTGATCTGCTCCGGCTCGCGGGACACGACCGTGCGCACCTGGAGGCGGTCATCGCCCAATTCATTCGCCCTCGATGCCACGTTGCCCGTGCATTCCGACTATGTGAATGCCGTGGCCACGATACCCCCGTCATCGGAGTTCCCCGAAGGTGGACGCTGTCGCCGGATTCGAGTCCCGGCATTTACGGAACCGCGGGACAGGACTGCTACTCAGTGCCGGGAAAGACAAGATCATCTATGCCACGGATCCGGCGAGCAAGTCGAAGGAGCCCCTATTCAGCATGATCGGGCATACTGAGAACGTGTGCGCGCTTGCCTTGACACCCTCGGGGCACGTCGTTTCGGGGTCCTGGGACAAGTTCGCGTCTATCCCGTGCTTTCTCATGTCCCATTGCTGATGCTTTGGGTCGCCATCTGCTGCAGGACAGGCAGGCTCTGGGTCAATTGGCAGACAGCCTACACGATGGAGGGCCACACTCAGGCAGTGTGGGCCGTGCTCGGGCTCACTGACGAGGACATTCTCACGGGTGCGGACTGGGCCTACCTACGCACGGCACCGTTACTGAAGCTGTCGCGCCCTTTAGCCTCCGCCGATAAGACTGTGCGACGATGGAAACAGGGCAAGACTGTTCACGTGTACAAGGGGCACACTGACGCCGTCCGTGGTGTTGCCGGTATCTCCTCCTCGACATTCGCATCTTGCTCCAATGACGGGTTGGTCCCTGCGTGTCTCGCGCTGGTTGTTCCGATCTGACACCGCCATAGAACCCTGCGGGTTTGGACCTTGGCGGGTGACTGCCTCCAGGAGCTCCATGGCCATACGTCGTTCGTCTACGGCATCGCGAGTTTGGGCACTGACGAGCTCGTGTCCTGTGGCGAGGATCGGACCGTCAGGGTGTGGAGTGGTCCGTGGCTTTTCGCTTCTTCGCCAGCTTGCGTTCTGACCTTTTCTTCAGGTGGCGAGAACACTCAGACTATAAACCACCCGTGCACTTCTGTGTGGGCCGTCGCCGTTCTGAGCAACGGCGATGTGGTGTCCGGCGGAAGCGATGGAGCAGTTCGGGTGTTCACTCGTAGCGATGATCGAGCGGCAGAAAGCCAAACGGTGAAGGTAGGTTCCGTTGCAGGTCGTAGCGCTGACGCTCATCGCCTGTTTGTTTTTCCTGAGCAGGAATACGAGGAAGCAGTAGCAAGCCACGCAATTCCATCGTGAGGTGCCCGGTCGCTGCCGTAGGCCGCTGCTGACGCTGGATTGGTGCACAGAAAGCAACTAGGTGATATAGACAAGACAAAGCTGAAGACGGTGGACGCGTTGAAGGAACCGGGTATGTACTGCCGACAGCCGCTTCCTGCTGGACGCTAATCACAACGGTCAAGGCTCCAAGGAGGGCGAGGTCAAGATGGTACGGAACGGGGACCAGGTCGAGGTCTATCAGGTCTGTTCCTCATCGTTGGGGTTTGGGCGGAGCTTACGCAATAGCCTCAGTGGGCAGCAGCAGAGGGTCGTTGGCAAAAAGTCGGGGAAGTCGTCGACGCTATTGGGCAAGACAGGAAGCAGATCTACGAGGGCCGGGAGTACGACTACGTGTTCGATGTCCAGCTTTCCGAAACTGGGCCGCCTCTCAAGCTTCCCTTTAACGTTTCCGGTGCGTCCCGTCGATGTTGCGGATGATCGTGTACTCAACCTCGGTGCAGAGAACCCTTGGGCTGCCGCTCAGGACTTCATTTGGAGGCACGAGCTGCCGCAGTCCTTCCTCGACCAGGTTTGTATTCCAGGTCTGCTCCTTTCAGCCGACTGACGTGTGTTCTTCTTCAGATCGCCAACTTCATTTCGAGCAACGTCGAGGGCGTCCAAATGACAGCCAATGCACCGCCACGAGGCGATCCGTTCACAGGGGGCGGCCGCTACGTTCCAGGATCGACTGTAAGGCGCAACGTGCTTATACCTTTACCGGGATTCACTCCTTTTCAGAGCGCCCCAGCTGCAGCACGTGCTCCGGCTGCGACTTCACATCCATTCCTGTCTCCCAACGCATACTCGACGTCCGCTGCCGCAGCAAGCGGAGCCGCGACTCCCGCTGCGGCCGCAACCGCGCTGATACCCATGGTGAGTTTCCGGAAGCCCGTGTCGTCGTCGGCGCTCATGCATGATCATTAGCGAGATTACACTTTCTTCAAGACCGCAAACACTCAAGCCGTTCTGACGAAGATTCTGCAGTTGAACGCTGACCTTGAGAAAGATATGGTGGGCCGGACATCTGCGTGGGGTTGTCGAAGTTGGTCTCATGAGTTTGGCCCAAGGACACTGCAAGCGATTCGCTGAGCGCAGCAGAGTCGCACGAAATCGACTCTGTTGCAACGAAGCTGAAAGGCGTTGCGACAGCAAAGCCTTTTCCGTCCGCATTCACCGACAACGAAGTGGCGGCGACTCTGAAGGTTGCTCTGCAGTGGCCGGATAGTGCCCGCTTTCCAGGTATGCTAGTCTTTCCGCACGATCTTGGCATGTGCTCATAACTTGCAAGGGCTGGATTTGCTGCGTCTGATGGTGCTCATGACCCCGCGGCTGCGGGAGCAAACTCCTTTGGACGTTCTGCAGTCGGTGTTACCTAAGGGAGATTCACTGACCAAGGACCAGGAGACAAACTTGATGCTCGCGCTTCGCTTCTTTTGCAATCTGTTTGCTTCTTCCGAGGGCCAAAACGCAGTACGCGAACTGCGTAGCGAGGTGGTTGTCTCTGCTGCATCAAACGCTTGATTATCGGTGACACACCGGTCTTCCAGCTTCTGCAGCTCGTGCAGCGGAGTTACCAGTCCAGCACCAACAAGAACCTGCGCCTCGCGGCAATCACGTTGATTCTCAAGTGGGTTCCTCGTTTGTCCTGCAGGACTGTCCGCTGAACGTTCCATGCAGCCTGTCCGTCTTAGGGAAGGACGATTCGTCTTCGAAGATGAGTCTGGTGGAGATGGTTCTTGAGGTGCTCTCGATATACGTTCCATGTCGACTTTCGCTCACTCATCCGGCTCCCTCGCGTAGTTCTTGAAGGCCGAGACGGATAGCGAGAACTGTTTCCGCGGGATGGTGGCCCTCGGAACGCTGGCGAGTATCGTGCTGCTATGACTCGCATTGCTGCTGACGGGCGCCGGCAGATTGATGGCGATGCGTCGGCCAAAGCTGCCGCCGAATCCTCGGGTGCTGCCACTTATGTTCGACAGGCGGGCAAGGTTACGGGCGCGGATGAGACGAAGCTGAAAAAAGTGGAGGCTGAGCTGCTCAAGCTGCTGAATTGATGATTCCCACTGTACACATCTATGTCGGACGCTGATTCCTCAACCTTGAAGGAATCCACTTGCCTGTGCTCGGGGCTGTGGATCCAGAGCCCTCCCCGGAACCTTCCTCCCTCGCTTCCGACGGCCGAGAGCCGGCGCTGTCCGCGTCCGACCGCTCCGACTTCCAGCGCGGAACAGCGCCGTCGGTGCCCCTGTCGGCTTTCCAGCGAGCATTGTCGTCGGCCGGACGCTCCGCCGTGCGATCCGCCTTCCACCTCGGCACTTCCTCCGAGCCCCGCTCAGCAGGCCTCTCCGACTTCCACCTGGGCTCATCCTCGGCAGGCCGCTCGGACCTCCAGCGAGGAACTTCGTCGGTCGGCCTTTCCGACCTTTCCGACCGCCAGCGCGGGCCTGCGTCTTCGCCGCGAGGCTCCGACCTCCTCCACGGCTGCGACTCCTGGCCCGCGCTGCCAGAAACAGTGTCCTCCGTGCGCCGCTTCCAAATGGGATCGGATCCTCCGAGCGGAACCTTGGGCCTCCAGGGCTGGCCACCGCCGCTTTCAGGGCTAACGTCGCCGTTGCCTTCGCCGCGCTGCTCATCGGCAGGCGAACCCTCGCCCGCATGCTCGCGACGCTTCCACGAAGGTCCCTCCGCAGACGTAGGGCGTTCCAGCGGGCTCTCCCTTCCAAACGGCTTGCTTTGCGCCAACGCGGTTGCGCGAATCTTCTCTTCCGCGAGCCTCTCGCGCTCCGCCTGTCGCGCCGCCTGTTCGTCCAGTTTCCTGTGAATGCGGTGTTAGGTCCAAATTTGTCAGCACGGACAAGAACTACGCACCTCCTGCGCTCGTCGTACTCGGCACGTTCCTTCTCGGCCCTGAGCCGCTTCTCCTCCGCCGCGCGCTCCTCGGCCTCGCGGGCCTTCCTTTCCTCCTCTTCCCGAATCCTCTCCTGCTCCTCCTCCCACTCTGCCCTCTTCCGCGCAACGGCCTTCCGCAGCTGCAGGTCGTGCCGCCGCTGAGCCTTCTCGCGCTTCAGTTCCGCTTCGGCCGCCGCCTGTGCCGCGGCGTACTCCTTGCTGCCCCGTTCCTCCAGCTTCCCCTTCATGGCAACGAAGTCGTCCATGAGCCTCAGGACCCGCTCCTTTCTGAGCTTGTCTTCCTCGAACTTCTGCAGGGCGTCTTGGCGAGCCTTGACGAGAAGCTCGCGGTGGGTTTCCTGGTCGCGCAGCTTCTGCTTCTCGTAATCGGCCAGGAGGATTGGAACCTCCTCCTTCCTGAAGGCGCGCTCCACGTGGTCGTAGCGCTTCGCCATTTGCTTCATCTTGTTCTGCAGCTCCTTCTTCTCCTGCTCGAGCTGCTCCAGCTGGATCTCCATGAGGCGCTTCGTGTCGAGGCTCTCGAGCTCCTGCACATGCGCGTAAGGCACGTTAGCAACGCCGAGAAGAACCATTTAGTCTCTACGGACCTCCTTCTTGATCTTGAGGTTCTTCTGCTTCATTTCCTCAGCGAGCTTCTCTGCCAGCTTTTTCGCCTGAGCCTTCTCAACCTCCTGCCTCTGCTGGTTGAGGCGCTCCAGCTCGCGGCGCTTCTCTTCTTCCGCGAGGCGGATCTTCTCGGCCTCGGCCTCCTGCTTCTTGCGAAGCTGCTGCTCGCGCTGCTTTTCCTGATCCTGCAGGGACACCCGCGTAAGCAAAGGTCGCCGTACAGCCGTCCGAAAAATAGAACAACCTTTCGGGCAGCTTCGGTCTCGCGGCGCTCCTTCTTGCGCTCGATGAGCCGAATGCGGTCTCCGACGATCTTGCGCTCCTCGTCTGCCTTTTGGACGGCGATCTTGATCGCCTCGACCTTCTCCTGCTTCAGCTTCTCGGAGACCGAGGGGTCGATGAGGTTGATGACCGTCTGCATGCGCTTGCCGAGCTTGACCAGCTGCAGCCGCATCTGCTCCGAAGGCAAGGCCTGGAGCTTGGGTCCTTCCGAGATCGACCCCTTCGCCGCGGCGAAGGGATCCGTCTCGAACGTGACGCTCCGGGTCGTGTGATTGACCCGGATGTTGAGCTCTCCCTTGCGGCAGCCGTTCATGATGAACTTCTCGACGGCGTGCGCGTCGTAGTCGTAGGGCGGCCCGAACGCCAAGAGCTTGACCACGAAGTCCATCTGGACGGTGGTGTAGACCTGGGAGAGCTGGAACGGAGAGACGTGTGAGGCAAACGCCTACAGATTGCATGTGGTTCGACGAACCTGCTGCAGCACGCGGGTCAGAACCACTTGGTGGAGCGGCTTCACGTATTTCGCGAGCTCTTCGTTCTCGGCGAGCGAGCTGATGATGGGGGCGATCTTCTGGCAGATCGAGAGCGGGTGGAAGTGCACCTCGAGGATGTCGTACAGCTCCTTGACTTCGGGACGCACGCGCGACAGGATGTTACGGCTCAGCTGCAAGCCACTAGGTTAGGTCGCGGACGAAGAGCCGACTTCGTTCCACTCACCACTTCCCTCAGCAGCGCCTCCCTGGACGGGGCCCTGTTGGCCCTGAGGAGGTTGGTGAGCCTCTGGACGCGCGACTTGTCGTCGTACTCGGAGCGAGCTTTCGCGGTCGTGATGATGGGAATGGACAGGATCGAGATCAGCACGACCGAGGCCATCCTGCAGAGAACGTCGTCAGCTGGGTCCGACCCTTGCGCTAAGAGCGCAACAAACCTAGACTGCTCTTCCTCGCTCATGTTCTTGTTCTGCCGCACGGTGGCGTAGTACTTGTTGCACGCGGCAGCGTGGAACAGCTGGTTGTCGCCGACCAGGAAGATCTTGGCGAGCTTCTCGTAGTAGTTGGCCATCATGAAGGGCTTCGGAGCCTTCTTGGACATGGACAGCAGGTTGTGGATGTCCTCGATCGAGCGGAAGGCCTCCTGCCACAGCTCCAAGTCCGCGGCGGCATTAAGCTGCACGAAACGCGTGTCCAGGTGGCGCTGTAGCGTGTCGGGGTCGCTCAGGTTGACGGCGTGGGGCTGGTGCTGGTACTTGGCGGCCGTAGCCAGGTGCGAGCGCAGCAGGTCGCACAGCCTGCGGAACTCGGTCTTGCGCTGGTAGCGCAGGCAGAACTGGAACGCCTGGTTGGCAATCATCTGGGGCGGGCGAATCGACATGAGTCCCGGCTCGAACGCGCATGCAGGCCGACGCACCTGGTAGAGCACCTCGAGGCGCGCATTGTTCCGGAGGATGTCCAGCACCGTGCGGTAAGCCTCCCAGAGGAACTTGAGCCACGGGGTGACGACCTCGCGGTCGGTGCGGTCCTTGTTGCCCTCGCCGCTGACGGTGCTCAGCATGATCGACTCGGGGGTTTCCGTGGCCTCGAGATCCTCGATCTGGTCGATGGCCAGGGCGTCCGCCTTGGACTGCGCGGCCATGACCTTTGCTTCCGCGAGGTCGACGAAGCGCTTGATGACCATCTGGCGGGGCGGCATCGCGCGCATGAGTACCGGCACCCCGCGACGGCAAGCGGCCGCGCCGAACCTCGATTGTTGTCACGGAGGTGTTCTGCGAGATGTTCTTGTACTGGTGCATGACCTCCTTTGCCAGCCGGCCCTTTCTCTGCTCCACGCTCATCTCGATGAAGCGGATCACGATGGGCTCCAGCGACGTCAGCGGCGTCGACCGAGCCCTGCGAGCGGCGACGCCCCCGGCGGCCCGTCAGCGCCCGAGATCCGCGGCCTCCGGCCCGGGCAGCCCACCTCTTGCTCATGATGACATCGTAGAGCAGCTGCAGCGCCGACACGGACTGCGAGACGTTGACCAGCTCCTCGGCGCGCTTCAGCGCGTTCTCCGGCCGGGAGAAGAACGGTTGCTGGATGCAATGATGGGGCGGGAGGGGGCGGGGGCGGGTGAGGGGGCGCGGGGGTCAGCGGGGCCGCGCACGCCGGCCGGCGCACGCACCGCCATGGCTGCGGCGCCGCGAGGACGGCTGCAGACGGCGAGGAAACGCCCGACGCGGCTCTTGGCTCGCGCGGGAGTGGACGACAAAGAGAGTGCAGCGCGCGTTCCCTTGCCGAAAAACAAAGAGGCTTCGGGTTCCCGCCTCCGCTCGTAGCCCTTCAGCGCGCCGCAGGACCGTCTGCGAGCCGCGATCCGCCGCGCCGCGCCCCGTTCGGCCCCGCCAGCCGCCGCAATGGCCGCGCTGGCCGACGCCGACGTCGCCGCGGAGGAGTACTTCGAGGAGCAGCTGGCAGAGGCCGCCGGGGGCCTCGAGATCCCAGCCTTCCGCGACGATGGCGACGAGGACGATCTGGGCGACTACGTGCCGGGCAACGAGCCCGTGCTCGAGGTCTCGATCCCGGACCCCGTGCGCAACTTCCTGCTGCAGTTCGCGCGGCACATCGCAGAGCGAAACGTCTACGACCTGCACTACTTCTACGCCAACTCGTTCAACAAGCTGACGGAGAAGTTCTACCCGAAGTCGCCGTGGCCGGAACCGGAGGCCGTCGCGGCCGTTGTCGGCGATGGTGCGTGCCTCGGCGCTCCGCGTCGGGACCCCCCGCCTGACTCCAGAGCAGATGTGGTCTTCATCATCCTGTACCGCGAGCTCTACTACCGCCACATCTACGCCAAGATGCAGCCGGTGCGTAGTCGGAAAGGAGGGGAGCTCAGAGCAACGCGTTCTGACGTGTCTCGGCGCCCCAATCAGAGCATCGACGAGCGCTTCGCGTCCTACTACAACTACTGCGACCTTTTCAACTACATCCTCAGTGCGTTGCTCTCATTTGTTGACGCGCTGCTCCCGGGGCTGACCGTCGGGTCCGCTGCCAGACTCGGACGAGCCCGTCGAGCTCGAGCTGCCGAACGAGTGGCTCTGGGACATTATCGACGAATTCATCTACCAGTTCCAGGCTTTCTGCCAGTACCGCAGCAAGGTCAAGGCCAAGAACGACGCGGAGTTGACCCTTCTGAAGGAGAGACCCGACGTACGTTGGGGATGCTTTGCGGTAACGCCCCCGACTTGTGTCTCAACGCCCCGCTCGCAGGTCTGGAACGTGCACAACGTGCTCAACGTCCTGTACTCGCTGGTCCAGAAGGCCAAGATCAACGAGCAGCTCGTGATTGCCCGGACTGGTGGCGACATGAAGTGCGTCCCGTGTGGCGGTCGTCTAGTTTCGGTTGCTCACCACACTGGTCCCCCAGCGAGGTTGCCGACGAGTTTGGCATCCGCACGCTGTACAAGATGCTCGGCTACTTCAGCATCATCGGCCTGCTGCGGGTACACTGCCTACTTGGAGACTACACGCTGGCGCTCAAGACCATGGAGAACGTGGAGCTGAACAAGAAGGGGCTGTTTTCGCGGGTGACGGCGTGCCACGTGACGACCTACTACTACGTTGGATTTTCCTACCGTGAGCACCCGCTGTTGCTCTTGACGCGGAACCATCTGACATGAGGCCCAGTCATGATGAGGCGATACCCTGACGCCATCAAGGCGTTCTCCCACATCCTACTCTTTGTCTCGCGCACGAAGCAGTACCACACCAGGTCCTACCAGTTCGAAGTGGTGAGATGAACCGCGGGCGCGTCGCATTCAGGGACCTCACCGTCATCCGCGTCAGATCAACAAAAAGAGCGACCAGATGTACGCCCTACTCGCCATGTGCGTGGCGCTGTGCCCGACGAAGCTCGACGAGAGCATCCAGTCGACGCTGAGGGACAAGCACTCGGATCACCTCGCCAAGATGCAGCGCAGCTCCGGGTGAGCACTGGCATGTTCTGTCGGCGTGGCTTCGCGCTGACGACTGCTTGGCAGGGACGAGAGCATCCAAACCTTCGAGGAGCTCTTCATGTACGCATGCCCCAAGTTCATCTCCCCCGTCCCTCCCAACTACGAGGTTTCCGTCAACGTCCAGCAGGTTGGCTTTCTGCTGCTCTTGCTCTGCTGGCCGGAGCTGATGGCCTGCTACAGGAACCCGCAAGACATCAGCTGAAGATGTTCCTGCAGGAGGTCCGCTCCCAGATGTTCGTGCCCACCATCAGGTCGTATCTGAAGCTCTACACGACGCTTGACGTGAACAAGCTCTCGGAGTTCCTGGAAGACACGGACGTGGATGGGTGCCGGTGAGTTCATGTTGCGATTGCGATGGGAGAACAGCACTGAATCCGCACGGACATTAGGAATCAGCTGTTGCTGTACAAGCACAAGACCCGGCAACGGCGGTGGGAGAGCGGTTCGGTTCTGGATGGCGAGTACGCCCCCACGATCCAGGACCTGGACTTCTTCCTCCGCAAGGACATGATCCACGTCGCGGAGCAAAAGGTCGGCCGCAGGATGGCGGACTGGTTTATTCGCAACATCAACCGCACTCTGTGATCGACCCGCCGACAATAGATTGAGGTGCCTCGGAGTGCTGAAATGCCACATCCGTGTCCGCTAGTTCAGATCTCGCCGGAAGACGCGATTGCTCCTCGCCGGAAGCTCGAGCTTCGACCCCGCCAACGCAGGGGGGGGGGGGCGAATGCGGAAAGGCAGGCCAACGGCCGCCAGAACGGCCTTGAGCCCGTGCAGGGCTGCTGTCGTCCCTGTCCTTTGACGTGCAGACTATCTCAATCCTCGCGTGCCCTCCTTCACGTCCCTTCATCGCGCGTGAATCTCCAGAAGTCGACTTCAATGTTCTGGATCATGGCACATTAGTCGGCGACAAGCCATTCAACGGACACACTCGCCTGGCTTGCCTTCTTGTGGAACGAATACGACGCTTTGACGTCGTAGACGAGGTTCGCCACGACCTCCGCTTCGACGTTCCACGCCTTGGCTTTGCTGAACAGGAACTGGGGCCAGAGCGTTGAGGCACGAACCAGAGGAGCTTCGCTGCCCAGGCGACTGACCTCCCTCGTCGACGTCTTGTGGAGGGAGTAGACTGTCGGCGCGATTTCGAGCGCCTTCTGCAGAAAGGCAACGTCTGCGCCCTTGCTCCGCGTCCCGAAGGGGGGGTTCATTATCACGGTGTCAAACTGTCCCCTCAAGCTGATCTTCTCCACATCAGCCTTGATGAGCTCCAGCTCGTCCGAGTCCAGCTCGACCTCCTCGCAGTTCTCCAGCAGCTTCCGCATGGGTGAGCCCAGGTCCAGTGCCTCCGCCTCCAAGTCCCACCGTTTCAAAGACGCGATCGTCGATATCCACGCCTGTCACCGAAGCTCCGAGCTGCGCTGCTCCCAAAGATAGCATGCCGCATCCGCAGCCAAGGTCCGCGACCATCAGCCCATCGATGTCGCCGTAGACGGTGTCGGCAGTGTAGAGCACCCTCGCCGCGATTCCTGCGGGCGTCGGGTACTGTTCGAGCCACACATTCGGCTCCTGGAACGGTTTCACGGAGCTGAGGTTCGACTCGAGCTGCTTGAGCTTCATATTGAGCACTCTACAGTCTGCGGACGTACGTGATCGGGAGCAGGCCCCAAATCGAATCTTCGAACATCACATCATACATTCGAAAGCAGGGGAGGCCGGGTATCGGGGAATGGTGAGCCGCTCCTTGCGAGGTATTCCAGACACGACTTGCGTGCGAGTTGGAGGAAGCTGGCCGCCTTGTCGGTGCGCACAAGCGTCTCGAAGATGCCCTTGGTGTGATCGCCGACCTTGGTGGCCAGCTCGATAGACTTGACGAGGTTTCTGCACAATGGAGCGCGAGTCAGCTGTCCCGCTAGTCATCCACACTGCTGCCACCCACCCGGCTTCGAGATCGCGTGTTTCGAAGTAGACATTGTGCAGGCAAAAGACGATTTCGGGGACGTAGATGTCGCGCAATGCTGCTCGCTCGTTGAGGATGCCCTCGAAGACTGAAACGGCCGTAAGCTCATGCGGGACGGGCACGGGCAGCCCAACCCACGTTCAAGCTCAGCCAGACCAGAGGACCAATCCCGATCCGTGAAAAAGCCAATGCTGAGGAGCTCCTCAAGCTGCTTTGTCACCTGGACACTCAGATCCCTGACCTCCTTCTCCCAAGCAAGATAGTCGCGTTTCCTGGCCGAGGCATCGTTTCGGCGACCGCGGGTCTCGCGGACCTCGCCGTCTAGCGGAAGCGGTTTGCGGAGCATTGCCCGGGTCCAGCTGGCATAGTCCTCGAGAGCTGCTACCAGCTGTCGCAGGAACAGCCTCTCCAGGGCAAGATCAATCTCCAGGCGCTGCTCGAAACTGCCGAGCCCCTGCAGCTCCGCACGGAAGTTGGTGCTGTTTGAAATGTCGCTCAGAATCTGCTGCGAAACCAGGTTTTCTGGCAGCGACTCCAGCAGAACCTTGGTCGCTGCGAGTCGGTGATCGCCTGACGAGCAACATGAGCGACCCGTGCAGCAAAGCACCTGGAAGCTACCCACTGAGGAACCTCCGAGCCAGCTGATGGCTACGCAATGCGGCCTGCGGGTACAGTTCCTTATCCACCGTGAGCCAGCCGATGCTGTCGATCTGGCGCGACTCCTTGTCCATCGGCTCCTCGGGGTCCATGGAGCCAGCGCCGTCCCCGTCGACGATAAGCTCCACCGTTTTGGCCGCGATAGCGAATCTGTCCATGTTGTACTCGCTGGCGAGCCGCAGCAGCTCCGCTTTCTGGTGCTGAGTCGTTTTCAAACCTGTCTCTCGCCATCAGGAGGAGCCGATCTTCGAAGGCAAGGAAGCCACACTCACGGTGAAGCAAAGTAGCGAAGCAGAGGATTTGATTCAGTCCGGGCAGCTCGGCGATGTACGGTGCCAGGACCGCAGGAGGCTGAACACAACGCGGTCAAATCAAGCGTGGTCCGCGGTAGTCAATGACCGACCTGGGCGTTAATCGACATGAACATGTCAACGTAGGTCTTGATGATGAAGTTGGCATCGTCCGGCGAGATACCACCGAGCCCCGCTGTTCGGTAGAGGATGATGACGTGTGTGAGGGCGCGAAGGCAGTGCGGGTGTTTGAAGAGCCTATGTCGGGCGCAGGGTCAGCAGACAAGCCCACAAACCGGAAAGCAGCCCCACGTCGCTCTCGATGCGTCGGCAGCGTTTGCATCATCTTCAAGCTCCTTCCGCACATCCTTCACCAGCTCATGTACCCGATCCAGGATGATCATCTTCTGGATCCGGTGGAAAGGGTTCCGCACAGCCCGGCGAACAAAGTCGTAGTGCATTGCCTCGATGTGCCGGAAAATGTCGTCGGCGCCCAACCTCACCAAAGGAGGGCCCTCCAACCCGGCCTCGGCAAAGCCTGTTTCCTGGTTCTCCGGGCCATCCACGTGCGGGATCGTGGAAAGGTGCTCCGCGGTGCGCGATTCAAGCAGCACCACGTAAAAGGTCCAAAGATAATCCTCCCAGTTCTGGCAAGCCGGCAAGGCGTTCCGCAAATCCCCGCACAGAGCCGCGTACAAAGCACGCTCATAAAGCGTGAACTGCTCCTCACAGGCGATACGATACGCGCAAGCCTTCCAGAGATCGCGGTTCATGTTGCCGAAGCCGTCCAAGGTGTCATCCGGATCAACGTCATCATCTGTGGCCACGACAGGTCTATCAATGAGCCCACACTTGGCGCCAAGAAAGAGTCGGAACCTACCCATAACCTCGTCGACGTGCAGCATTCCGCCAGCGATGCTGGCCGCCCTCCAAGGCTGGCTGCTTTCCTCGCAAAGGTGCACCGCGTCGTCGGCTTTCCCGCGACGAATATAGGAGTAGAGAGTTCTGCAAAGCTGATCCTCATACTCCTGCGAGGTATGGCGGGTAAGGTGGCTGCGGGTACCGAATGGCCGTCGACGGACCTTGTCCCCAATGTCGAGTGCCCGCTGCGTCCTCAACGGGGCGTCAGGATCGAGCTCCTGGACCAGTTTGTCGTCCGGAAGATTGAGACGCTGCCGATCCTTCAGGGCTTTGAAGGTGTGAGGCTGGTAGCCCTTGCGGACTTCAACAGCGTCGAAGTCGGGCGCGGTATCCTCGAGCCATCGCCGAACGAGAACAGCTTCAGAGAGATCGGTGTTCGACCCGATGTAGTCCGCCACGAGCTTGGAATCCGACGCGTAGATGTTGCTGGGTTCTGCCTGCGGCGGGTTCCCCAGCAGTCTTTGACTGGAGCCCGCGCAACGCCCGCTTAGGTTGACAGGAACCTCGGAAGAAAGAAAACCCACGGGAGAAGGTACTCGCAGAGCCTCCAGGTGTTCAGCTCGAGCTCCCAGTTCTCCAGCTCCTCGTCCCCGTCCATGCTCGCGTCGCTGTCCCTCAGCGCCCCAATCCGGTCCGCGCACACGTCGCAGCTCGCGGCCAGTATCTCCGCAACTGCATTCTCACGCTCCTCGACGGTCTGCCCGGTCAGGTCCTCGTCGCGGAGCACTCCGACGCGTCGGTTCCGAGGGTCCCAGACGCGTGAAAACAGCGCGAACGGCTCCTCGTCCAGCCGGACGAGCACCGGGCCGTCCGGCAGCGTAATGGCGACAGCCATGCGGGCGAATGGCTCGGTGTCACCGGGCTCTGGCCATTTGCTGCCCAGTGTGTGCGCGGCCCCCAGTAGTCGTCAGCGTGTCCTCCTCCTCCTGTCCTCCTCGTCATCAATCAGACGCTCTGGCTTGCACTCCACGATCATCGGCAAAGCTGGTATCTTTCCCCAATGCCAAACAGGTACAGCAGCAGGATCCGAATCTATCCCGTCCGCATCTTCGACCGACGTCCGACCTGTGCCTGGAAACCGGTCTTGACGGCGCTCACGGACCGCTTGGAATGGCAGTTGTCGCACTCCAGGAAGTAGAGACGGTTCTCGCCCCTCGTGAGCCGCGTGTTGGGCGAGCGGCACACCTTGCAGGTCACGTACTCGCCTGATTGGCAGTAAGGACAGCGCAAAGGAAGCGATCGCACAGAACCAACCGATGTAGCGCTTCAGGACGTTCTCGATACCTTTCTGCTGGAAACGGCCCTTGATGATGAGCTGGCCAGCGCCCGCGACCGAGCCGGTGGTGCCGAGCTCGGCGAACATGTACTGGATCACGTGCTCGGGGCTCCGCTTCATGCGCTGGCAGATCTCGACGATGTTGGCAAAGAGCGTCTTCTTGGACCCTTCGCGCTGGACGTTGGGCGGCGGGATGGTGTACTTGCGCTTCTCGCCCATCAGCTCGGGATTGTTCTCGCGCAGTATCCGGAAGACCCGAGAGAGAAGCTGCAATGAGCGGTCAGATCCGGACGATGCGGCGTAGGCAATATGACGGCCCACCTCCGGGTATGTGTAGTCGCGATCCGAACCGAGCCACGCCTCCTGCTCGGCCTCTTCAAGTACTTTGCGCGCCTCCTCGTCCGCCTGATCATCGTCTTCGCCCTCCATGTCGTCCTCATCGTCGTCGCCCTCCAGCATGCGCGTTTCCTCGTCCTCCAGTGCCGCTTCGTCCAGCTCGTCCTCGCCCTCGGCGACGGCCTCAGCCTCCTGCTGCGGCTCCTCCTCGGGCGCCTCCTCCGGCTCCGGCGCGGCCTTTTTCTTCTTCTTCTGCTCGAATATGGCGGAGATCAGCCGTGGCAGGCGGCGAGCGCATTCCATTCGCACCTTCTTCAGCTCGCCTAGCCCCGCATCGTCCTCTGCCGGCGCCTCCTCGGCCTGCTCGCCCTCCCCGGCATCCGCGGCGCCCTTGCTGCTCTTCTTCTTCTTCTTCTTGCCAAAGTCCAGATCGTCCGCCGGCGCCGCCTCGCCGTCGTCGAGCTTGACGGCCGCGGTCTGCTCCGCGAGCTCGTCCACCGGTTTCTTGGACTTCTTCGACTTTTTCTTGCCGAAGTCGAACTCCTGCGCCGGCCGCATGTCAGAGCAGTCGGGCGGACGTCGCGATGCAGGCCCTACCTCGGCAGGAGCCGCTGCGTCCGCCATCGTCGATGTGTCGAGTTTCCTGCCGTTTCGCCCAGTCCCTTCTCCTGAGGAGAGCTTCACTGTTCACGTTTCTCGGAGCGATGGCGGTTCGTTCAGGGCCATCGTATGCCGAGCTACTTCCGTGTCTTATTCACGGTCTCGCCTCCCGTTCCCTGCGTGCCTCCGGGTCGCCTCTCCCGAATGGACGCTTCGCTCCCGGCTCCCGCAGTTCGTCCCCGTGAACCCCAAACCGTTCCTCAACGACATCACGGGGAAGCCCGTCATCGTTAAGCTCAAGTGGGGCATGGAGTACCGGGGCCGGTTGATCGCGGTGGACGGGTACATGAACCTGCAGGTCCGGTTCGCGTCTCGCTCGGGCGACGGCAATGGCCTAACATACCTCCGGGACAGCTCGCGGACACCGAGGAGTTTGTCGATGGGAGTTCGACGGGCACTCTTGGGGAGGTTCTGATCCGGTGCGTGCCCGTGGGCGGAGCTGCGCAGCGGTGGTGAGCTCATCCGAAGCTGCAGCTGCAACAACGTTCTCTGGATCTCGAGAGCACTAACGGGGACGGAGGAAGAAGGAGAGGCATGATTGGAGCTGCTATTGCGAGGAGTTGATACCCGGATGTAATGATGAAAAGAGAAAAGCGACAGCAGAGCCAATGGTGGGGTGTCCAGGGGTATCGGTGAGGAGGAAGTCCACGAGCAATGGCAACCTAGAGCTCTACAGGCTCATACTGCCACGCGTCGTCGTCCAGGCTCCGGACCTGCGCCAGACGTGCGTGTTGGCGAGTTCGGGATGCAATAGCGACGCGTGCGGCTCACATGGTTCTTCAAGCTCTCGGCGACGCTGTTCTGCATCTCTAAAGAAAGGAGTAGGAACACAAATGTTACTTGGAGGACCCATTGGGCCGGCGAAGCCTCCCACCTTGCTTCGTGCTCAAGACCACGTCCTTCTCGACCTTCAGCGCCTCCGCCTGCGGAGCAAAGTCCTTGGCTGCAGATCCAATGAGATCCACGCGAAAAAGCCCCGCGCTGATGCCCACCGCCGGGACCGATGCTTCCGCCGCCGCCGCTGGGGTCGTTCAGGAAGATCGGCGACGAGCGCCCCGACGATGAGTTGTAGAGCGAGGGCTGCGGCAGGGCGAGGTTGCCCGTGTCGGGAGTCGGCGGCGACGGGGGCCCGCCGCGCGTCGACGGCCTCGACGCGGCCTGCATCGCGAAGTGACGATCGGGACTGTGATCCCCCCACCCCGCACCGACGCTACCATAAACAGCGCTGCAAGTCGGCGAAACGCCCCCGCGATGACCAATGCGGCGCCGTACGTGCCGGAGAGCGCACCCGATGCCGTCGATGAGGCGCACGGCGGGCCTCTGGTGGACCATGGCCCTCCAGGAGACATGGAAACGGACCCCGTTCCCGCCCCTCCGCACACGCCGCCGCTCCCCCGCCTGACCCGAGCCCACGTGGACCGCTGCGCGTTCCATTCGTGGTTCCCGCGCTTCCGTGGCGTGACATTTGCGTCGCGGGTGATCGGGCCCCTGCCGCCCGCGTTTGTGGACTACCTGCACGCCGACGGAGTCTTCCTCCCGCTGGACAGCAACGGCGACCCGCAGCCGGCCCTGGCAACGTCCGACGCCGGCTCAGACACGTCCGAAGAAACGTGCTCCGAAGCCAACGATGGCGACGCGTGGCTGCAGAACATTCCCAGCTTCCCCGAGCTCGAGGAGCAGATCTCCGCGGCGATCGCCGAGCTCGGCGGCACCGTGTTCCCCAAGCTGAGCTGGACGGCGCCCAGGGACGCTTCTTGGGTGGCTTTAAACAACAGTCTGAAGTGCAGTACGCCCGCGGATGTGTTTTTGCTCCTCAAGTCCTCCGACTTTGTCGCACACGACCTGGGCAACCCATACATCTCGACGAGGGGCGAGGAGCCGCCACCGACCCCGGACCCAGACGACGAGGAAAGCAGGCCGCCGGAGGAGCTGTACCTCGTTTTGCGCAAGTGGATCGAAGTCGAGCCCTCCATGGAGTTCCGCTGTTTCGTGCGACGGAAGGAGCTTATCGGTGAGCGCGACAGGATCCATGAGCGGCTCGGCGGCTCACGGTCGACTGCATAGCCATTTCCCAGCGGGACACTTTCAATTTCTACCCTTTCCTCCCTTCTATGAAGCCCGAGCTGCTGGAGCTGATTGGAAACCTATTCGCGAGCACTGTGCGGGACCGATTCGACGAGGAGAACTGTAGGAGTCTTCGCCTTGCGTGCTGCATCTCTCTGACCTCTTTGCGCATTTCAGACACCTTTGACGTCTATGTCTCGCGCCGGAGCGGAACTCCGCGTGCGTTGGTCGTGGACTTCAATCCCTACGCCTACTACACGGATGCCCTCCTCTTCTCGTGGGACGAACTCGCATCTTGGGGTGGGCCCCTGGAGTTCCGCATCGTTGACTCGGGCGAGCACGCGCGTGAATGCGCCAGGGGCTGGGCAAACCCGAAGTTCTCGTCTTCAAGGTTGCCGGTGGAGGCGTCGATCCTCCCGGACGTGATCCGCGAGGCGCAGCGCATTCTCTCGTGACACAGTCGTCATTTGCCGGGGCCCGTGCCCGTGCGTTACACTCCCGCCCCCATGCCTGCGGCCGTGCCAAGGACCGCCAACCTCGCCCGAACCTTGGTTTGGAGCATCGGAAGAACCTGCGCCATCTTCTTCGCCTCGCCTGCCGAGAGTCCCTGCGCCGCAAGCGGACCGAGTCTGCCCAGCTGCACCAGGAGGTTCATGTCGGCCACATTGTCAAGGAGAAGCTGATCCAGCGACCGCCCCCCGAGTTCGCGGCGCAGAAGTTCCTCGGGGATGGAAACGTCGGCGAGATCGCGAACGAATGCCGGCGTCGCGTTCTCGCCGATCAGGCGTGCGAGCTCGTTCTGCTCCGGCGTGAGCCGCAGATTCCGCAGCTCGTCCCGCACCGTTCGCTCGATCGGCGTCGTCGCCGGCGCAATGGAGGGCCTCCTGACACCGGGTTCTGTGCTGGAAGCAGCATCCATTGCGGCGGAGGCATCCACAGCGGCGCGAAGCACCTCGGTCGCGCCGCCAGTGAGCCGGGCAGCCTTGCGACGGGCGTATTCGGCCACCACGGGGCCGGCGCCCTCTGCGAAAGCCATCATCGACTCGATGTATGCCTGGTTCGCGGCACTGCCATAGATGGGCACCGTCGCTGGCCCGTCGGGCAGCTTGATGCCGACCGTCGGTGCGTCCATGAACAGCCAGGATCGCGTCGTGCCCGGCACGTTCTCCACGTCCGCGTAGTCCTCCGGGCACACGCGATGCCTCTCGTCCAGGAAATGCTCCCATCGCGTCGCAGGCGGGATCTTGGCCCAACCCGCTTCATCATCTTTGACAGCCAGGCTCCCGTCCTTGTCGAGCCCAAAGAAACCAGCGTCGAACTGGCGCACTTTCGGCCGGCGTGCGTACTTTTTCCGCACGGGCTTCCCGAGTTCTGCCGCGACTTGGTGCTCCCGATCGCGATCGCGGTCGCGGTCGCGCCCCTCTCTGCCCGCCGGAAGCTCGGCCGGCTGCTGCTGGGGCTGCGGCTCCACGGGTAGGGACTCCTCCGGAAACCGCGCGATCGACTCGGCGAGCGTGTAGACGGCGTTGGATTCGCGCTCGATGAGCGGGATCGCGTAGGCCTCGAGCTTGCTGGCGGCCTTGTGGTACGTCGAATTGGGGGGATTGAATGTGCGGCAGTTGTCCAGGAGCAGCTGCACATCGCTTCGGAACTCGAAGATGTCGGCGTAAGCCTTGGAGTCGATCTTCTTCGACATCGTCTCCAAATCCATGGGTTTGGCAATGACGCGGGCGTAGTCCGGTACCTGCGCAGGGTCGACAGGGTACCAGAAGAAACCGTAGGGATCGTGCCTGTTAACGCAGGTCAGAAGCAAATCGAGGCACGTAGCCGAGTGTGCGCCACCGTTTGATCTGCGCAAGGATCTTGGTGAGGACCGCCGTCAGCGGCCTCTTGTGCAAGACCTTCGGCTTCCTCAGCGAGGGGTCCGTCGGCCGGCTTTTGCGCGTGGACCACTTTGACTTTCTGACCCGGTTCGGCTTCTTTGCCGGTGGCGCGCCCGGAACGGGAGCAAGCAAAGCAGGATCCATGCTGTCGGCCATGCTGATCGAGTCCCCGTCCTCCGTCCCGCCATACCCCTGCCTCGTTCCGGTCCCCGTGCCAAAAGAGGATATCGACTCCGCGTCCGAGTCCCTCGGCGGCAGCCTGGGCCCGCGCATGTGAAGCACGGGGAGCCCCTTGCCCGCTGTTCCGTTTGCCGGCCGGCGCGGGCTGTCGCCGTCCTCTGTCCGTCGCGACGGGCTCCCGTCGAAGCCGCCCAGGTGCGGAAACGCGCCCGCCTGGCGCCCCTCACTGTCGCTGTCCGATCGCTCATATTCCTCCTCGTCCGAAGCGTCCTCGTCTTCCTCCTCGGAGTACTCCTCCAGTGCCGGCCGCTGCCGAGGCGCGACCGGCGACGACGGCGCGGGCGCGATCGGCAGCCGGAGGACGATGGGCCGCGGCTTCGCACGGTCCGAGACGGGTTTCGGGGGCGCCTTCGAGGGCGTCAGGGTGAGCTTCAGCTTCAGCACCGGTCTCGGGGCGTCGCCGGCCGGCCGGCCCGGAGACTCCCCGGGAACCGGCGGCCGCGACATGGCGAGAGACCGTCTCGGGGTTTCTGAGAACTGGTTCGGACTCGTCGCCAGCGCGATCGAAGCGACGATGGACGCCGAGGCTGCTCAGACGGTCGACGACCACTACCGCCTCGCCGAGGCGCTGCGGGTCGCGAACGATCTCATCGCCGAGCGGCGGGCCGGGGTCGCGGCCGTCGGCGCGCTGCAGGCGCGGATCGACGCGCTGGACTCCGGGCCGGAGGCCAGCCGTGGGTGGCCCTCTTCCAACCTGCTGGGGCTCGAAAGTGATCGATCTGGTGCCCGGCAGCCGAACGGGCCGAGCTGCAGCGCGAGATGGAGTTTGTCCGGGGGAAGACGGAGGGGTACGCGGTTGCGGTCATCGCGCTGGTGCGCAAGCTCGAGCAGGCGGAGAGCAAGCTCGAGGCCGTGCTGCGCGCGACAAAGCAGAAGGTGGACGACGTGCGGCAGGCACAGAGCGGTGGGCCGGGCGCGTACGTTCCGGCTCGAGACCTGTGCTGAATCTGTTCCACCCGCAACAGAGCCTCTGGACTACAAAACCCTGCTCGCGCACGCGAGACGAATAACGCCGTACACGTCGGCTCCCCCGGACGTCGCCGCTGCCCACCCTTTGGCCTTCAGCAGGCCCCCGATCCCGGTAGACGGCGAGATCCGGCGGAGCATCCTGATGCAGATCCAGCTGGCGGGCGGACAGCTTCCGGAGGTCTCGGCACCGGTGCATGAAAAGCCGGTCGAAGGTAGAAGCACCTCAGGTCGGGGGTCGGGTCGGAAGGTGACTTCCTTTTCCCCGTTCAGAAGTCAAACCGGAGCACCACGCACCCGTGGAGATACTGCGACCCCAGGAGCCTACCCAATCTGTTTTCGATTTGGACCTCTAGAATGCGTAATATACGTCAATTTGGCCATGATTGAGCATTCAACACGATACCCTGACAGACTTCAGAACCCCGGCCTTTTGGCACCAGGCTTGCCGGCTCCTGCCAGCCCGCGCTCCGCCTCCCTCTTGGCCACCGGCGGCAGCCCGGGGTGGTCCTTCACGAACTTCCTCGCCGCTTTTGCGTCTATCCACGCCAAATCGCGCAGCGCCCACCCGACCGCCTTTGCGATCCAGAACTCCTTGTCCCCGGCCCTCTCGTGGCAAAACTCCACGAGCAGGGGCACGTCCGTCTCCTTCTTCTTGCCCCGCTGGTGCTGGATCGCCGCCCGGGCCAGCCACGTGTCCCCCGAGCGGAGCCACCGTCGCATGTCCTCGACAAAGGCGGGATTGGCCTTGACCATCGGAGTAACCAGAGCCGTGCCGGCTGCGTCGACCGTATCCCACCAGGGTTTGGTGGTCAGGATCTCCTCCGCGAAGGGCACGAGATCGGTGACGGCAAGAGAGCGCCAGCATTTCCCCGCGATCTCGATCGAGGCGTAGTGCAACTCCCGCTGCGGTTTGGCCAGCAGGGTCGATACGGCCTCCCGGAGTTCCGCTGGGGAAGGGTCGCCGCAATCTTCCAGCACAAACTTGACCGTCTTTGGGAGGACCAGAGTCTAGAAAACCAGAGCTACAGAGAGATACACGACTGACCTTCCTCATCTCCGGTGTCTGCACGCCGTAGAACGGTGCTATGTTCTTCATGTACTTCTCCATCTGGGCAGCCTTGGTCGACGATCCTAGTTCCACAAAACTGGCTTCCAGTCCTCTGATAAGGCTCGAGGTCCAGGGGGACATTGCTGGAGCCGTCTGGGGAAGGGGGTGGTAAGCCAGCGAATCGCGGCCCCGGCGCAGCGATCGCCGGTCTGTAGGTTGGATGGATCTCACCATCGCATGATGCGGGCTCTGGAGGCACGCGGATGGTCCTGATGAGCCAGAACAGCCAGCGAAAGCGTTAGAACGGCGATGTTGGATCCGCGGCGCGACGCCAGGCATCAACAGCGCCCCGCAACCCCGTTCCTGCCTCGCCCTCGCCCGCCGCAGCCAACGATGGTGCGGCAAGCAGCTGCATTCGCCGGTGCCCCGCTGACGTCCCCGCAGCCCCGCCGCCAGCGCTCCGCGCCCGCGCCCAGCAAGCCGGTGAACACCGCGCCGCAGTCGCGCCCCGCGTCGACGTCGGTGCCCGCGCCGGTGCCCGCCGCCGCGCCGCCGGTGCCGTACCAGCAGTCGTCGGGCCCCGGCCTGTTCGGCCAGATGGCGTCGAGTGCGTGGCGGCGTCCCCGCGCCGCCCGCCCCAGATCTAACTCCGGCCCGCCCCATCGCCATCCTCCCCCTTCTCTTTCACTTTTCTACCCTTCCTGACCGCATCGCGCACGCATTACACCTGCAGCCGCCGCCGGTGTCGCTGGTACGTGCTGATTGGCCGATCCGTCTCCGTCGCGCCTGACGCCGCCACCGCAGTCGGCCACACCATCGGCCACGGCCTGAGCAACGCCCTCTTCGGCGGCTCGTCGCACCACGCTGTCGAGGCCGCCCCCGTCCAGGCCCAGGCGGCCCCGGCGCAGGGCTTCGCCGTCGACCCCTGCGCGGCCGACAACCAGCGCTTCGTCGAGTGCCTGCAGAAGAGCAGCAACGATATCAGCGCGTGCCAGGTCTACCTAGACTTGCTCAAGCAGTGCTCCGCGAGGGGTGGGTGCCTTGAGTTGCTTATAGGCCGCGCAGACTGACGCTCGGCCGTCCTGCAGTGGCCGAGAACGCCAGGTATGCTGCCTGAGGACCGGACGGGCGGAGGGCAGTGGATGCTCGGCCAAAGCGGCGCAGAGGACCTCTTCCCGTCTGTGCCCAATAGAATTAGACAACATTACGAAGAATAGCCCGCAACTGTCAAAAGCGTCGCAACGACATCACCACAAGTCGGGCAAATCGGGCACCTTGTCCCACCCCATCTCCCTCGCCTCCCAATAGCCACCATCATACTGCCACGACATCGGCAACGCACCAGGCTTCTCCTTCCCCTCCTCGAAGATGTGGCGGTACGTATCCTGACGCCGCGAGAACCACCGCGGCCGCCAGGCCTCGCCGCGCGCCTCCATCGCTTTGCGCCGCTCGCGCTGCAGCGTCTCCAGGCGCTGCTTCTCCTTCTCCGCGTCGTCGACGCGACCCTCCTCGAGCAGCCGCTGGTCCGGCCGCAGCCGGGAGTCCGTCCGCGGGAGGCGGCCCACCATGTCGGGCGTGATTTCGTTCAGCTGCATCGCGAAGGTGCTGAATCCGTACCAGTTCTCTGCCGAATCCGGCGGGAAGTCCCTGGCTCGCCACACCGTCCGCGGCGGGTTCTTTTTGGACGGGTCGACGAGCGACATGGCCCGATCCCAGGTGCCCTCGATGCCGACGATGTCGACGTACTTGGAGTTCTTCACCGCCCCCGAAAACGTCCGCTTCTGGCCGTTGCTCGCTCCCTCCCGGAACTCGACGACGACCACGTCCCGCGTGGCAAGGTTGAGCACCTCCAGGGCGCCCACGTACTCCAGGGTCCGGGTTCCGGCCATGATGTTGACGACCCTCGCGTCGGGGGGCAGATAGATATACCGCTCCTCGAAGCCCGGTTCCTTGTCCGGTATACCACGGAGCGTCACGTGCACCGGGGAGCCCTTCTGGAGCACTTCCACGAATGTCCCTTTGAAAACGCTGTGAACCTCGTAGTCCTGCCAAGCTGACCATCGCGGCTGGTTCGCCGCAGGTCCCTCCCCGCCCACGAGGTCGGTGCACTCGGCGTGCCACGCCACCGTTGTCGGATGGTGGACCGTTTTCTCGGCGAGAAAACGCAGTTTCCTGTCCTTCCGGATGAGTTCGTATGTCTCCCCCAGCAGCGGGTTGAACGGCTTCCGGCTCGTCCGACGCGCCTGCGAGGAAAGCGACGACACCGCGAACGCGGCAACGTACAGGGCGCGGGAATGCGGCGATCCCGAGATGGACGCCGCGCGTTCCAGGAGCTCGCAGTAGTCAAACTGCTCCGCCAGCTTCTGCAGGAGCGACAGCGGCTCCGCAACCGTCACCGGCATGCTGATTTTGCCGAGATCCTTGCCCAGGGATCGTTTCAGGAGGGTCATGGAGGAGCCGGGCGCGTCGGCGGAGCCCTTGGCGGGGAGGGCCCTCCGGGGCGCGAACGCAGCTTCGGGGGCTCCACCGTGTCCATAAGCGGACACCGGTGCAGCCGCAGCGGATCCGCCGTTTCCATTTGCGGGCATCGATGAATCCCCGTTGGCGTCCGAAGACGCCATGGACGCGGATCGGCGGGGTGGTGGGACGAGACGATCCTACTGATCAGAGCGCGCCCAACCAAGACGGCGAACGAGAGACCCAGCACTTCCGAGGAGATAAAGACCCAAATCGCAGAGCAATGTGATCTACACTAGACCTCTAAGGTACCGCCCGAACCATTACGCTGCTGGCGGCGGCAGCCTCCCTTCCCTGTCATCAGCTCACTTGCCCGTCGCCCCCAAATCCCACGTTGCAGTAAAGGAGACGTAGGGGAAGTAGTCCTTGTCTCCTCCGAGCAGCATCTGGATGTTCTCGTCCATGGCAAAGTCCTCCTCCTTTGCCTTCTTGGCGCCCTTCTTGCCGCCCGCCGTTGAGCTGCGCGACCCGCCGGCGAGATGAGCAAATTGCGCCGCCATCAGATCTCGGACCTTCTTCTCCTGTTTCGGCGCCGGCTAGAAGAACAACGAGCGTTAGCAACCGGCAGCGAGATCCAAGCTTCCCGGCCCACCTTGACCACCATGGGCTGGAAGTCCGGCGGCAGCCCGTAGCGCAAGATCGACTCCACATACAGGCGGAGGGCCTTGATGTGGATCCAAGAAGAAAATACCTCGCCAAAGTTGGTTTTCGATAGCCGGAGCAGGTTGGACTGCGCGGAGGGATCAGTTTCGTGGCAACACCGCGATGAGATCCCACTGACCCAGAGCTCCTTCTCGGTCCCAGTGATCTCGGCCAGCTCCTTCTTATCCTGCTGGATCTGCGACTCGTTCCATTTGAAGTCGCGGACGATGAACCTCTTCTCCCGCGCCTTGGTGGTGAACTCGTCCAGCACACGTTGGAAGAGGGTGACGGTGTACAGCGAAAACTCGTCGTCCTCGGCGATGAGCCTGTGCAGAACCGAGCGCCATGTAGCTGTGCCCGAAGTCGGGGAAACATGCTCCCGAGCCTACCTGCTAGACCGAGGCACAACCATCTCCGTGAGGGTTTCGTACGTGTCGCTCCACAGCTTGTTCAATGCCCTGAAGAGGGCATCAGCACCGCTATCAAGAAAGGAACCACCGTTCCAGGACGTACTTGGGAACCGCGACGCAAACAGTGGTGAGGTATTCGGAATCGAGCACGAAGTCCTCCTTCTTGACAACGTCGCTCAGGTTGCGAATCGACAGGTTGCCGCTGGCCAATCCGTTGAGCAAGCTACGTCGGCGAATCAGGCCCCGCTACTCACGTGTTCTTGCGCTGCATGGCGCCCAACTGCGTCTTGACCTGGGTGTACTGCTGGAGCTTGCCCTTCATGAGCGTGTCGATGTTGTTGACCTCCAGGTTGATGGTGTCGCAGAGTTCCCGCAGCGTCTTGTCGGTCCGGTACTTCATCGAATTCCACTGGAAGCCCTTGATGTAGGCGTCCACGGGTTCTGTAAGGAACCGGTGCTCAGTCGCAGCTCTGTGGCGCCGGGTCCCATGCCCGACAAGGCCGGCTTGCACCCACTGTCGGCCACGGTAAGGTTCTGTCTCCACTGCTCCATGTCGTTGTTGAGGAGCGAGCGCAGCGACTCGGCCAGCTTCGTCGCCACCGTCTCCGCCACCGTGTCCGCCTTCCCCAGGTCATCCGACAGCACCACCAGTGTGTCCAAGGTACCAATCTGGGTGGCAGACGGCGCATCGTCAGCGCCGTAATCGGCACGCGACCCGCGGCTGGCCGACCTTGAACTCGGGGAGGTTGAAGGGTTGGACCTCGGCCGCGCTCCCAAGCTTGTCCTTCAACTTGTTCGCCGTGTCATTCTGGCGGCCGGAGATCCGTGCGTGAGAAGATTCGCTGCATCGCGTCCGCGCCCGGGACCCACCCTCGTCGGGTCCGCTGGCGCGCTGACGAAGAGATAGACGTTGGAGGCCGACATCGCCGCCGCAGCCCGGGGGCGCCTCCGCCAATCTCTGCAGCGGGGCGGTTTCAGAAGGCGGCTATGGCCGCAGAGTCTGAAGATGCGCTAAGCGGGCGACTCGCACGGGAGGCGACGAGGCGATGCGTTGCGTGAGGCGAGGTGGCGTCTCGGGTTGTGGACAGACCCGCGCGTGGGTAGGCAGGGTGGGTATCTGCACCAACCCGCACAGTCAACGAAGTCTCGGCTTCGAGGCATTGGAACAAGGAATACATTTCATTCAAGCTATACACCGTTCCTGGAGGTAGCCGATCAATGGCGACGCTTCTTCTTGTAGAACGTATCCTGTTTCGGGGCGTTAGAAGAGACAAGCGACGAAGATCGCGCCAAACCAACCTGAACGGGCTCCTGAACGCCGAACTTTTCCGCCCGCCGCTTGCGGCGTTCCAGTTCGTCCGCTGTTGGACCCGTTAGACCCTCGATCACGCTCCGGGCAGCGACAGGCCCACCGTCGGCCACCGTCTTGGAAGCCTCCGCCGTGACCGTCCCGAAGCGTTCCTGGCGCTTCTTGAGCACCTCTGGGTCGACTGCAGCCGCGGGCTTGCCGCCCTGAGGTTTACCGCCTTGCGGGGCCCCACTCGCGCTCGAGGCGTCTGCAGCTGCAGGGCAAATCAGCACCAAAACCTCGAAACGAAGGGGTCGCACACGAACCTGCGGCCGCGGCTGACTTCTCAATGTTGAAGCGCTTGGCCCGCTCCTCCAGCTTCGCCTGCGCCAGCAGCTTCTCGTCCACCGGCATCCCGTACTTCTTCGCCCTCGCGATGATCTTCTCAGACTCCGTCATTTGCGAGAAGGGCTTCTCGCCGGCCTTGCCGGCATCGGCCTCCTTCTCGACTGGCGCCGCGCCGTTTGTCGGCTTGGCAGAGGGTTCGGGCGCGACCCATTGGATGGGCGCAAACTTCCTCGGGGCCGAGGACTCGGAAGCCTCCGCGTCCGGCTTAGAATCGTCGCCTGCCCCCTCTTTCCGGTCCCCGCCGGCGCTGAGAAGGGCGGTAAGCCCACGACGCGGGCGGGACACGTTGCGAACCCACGTCTCCGGAAGCCCCTCCGGTGCCACAGCTCCCTCCTCGCTACCTGCCGCTCCCTCCTCCTCCGCTCCTTCCGGGGCGCTCTTACCTGCTTCGTCCTCCTCCACGGCCTTTTGCAGCCGCGCGACTAGCTCGTCCTTTTTCCCATCGGTGGAGAGATTTCTCGACGCAAGGTGCTCCTTCAGCTCCGCGACCTTCAGCTTCGAAATGGCGGCCGGTGTCAGCGACATGCCGAACGAGTCCGAATGCCTCGCTGCGACCGGTGCGCCGCCGGCAGGTGAAGATGTTTGCGATTTGACGGGGGCGGGTCGACACCAGTCGCGGATCGCGCGCGCACCAACTGCGCAGTCTTCCGGACGCGTCTTGGACGGTAGAAGTCCGGGGAAAGGCAGCTATGCTTCCTCTTTCGCTTCTAAACACGGCCGTTGTGAGGATTCGTCGCCGAGCGGGGTCGCGAGCCGGGAAGCTTGACGCGTCTCTCCCCAAGGGCCACCCGTGCCTCGTGGAACTGAAGTCCGGCGAGACCTACAACGGTCATCTTGTCAGCTGCGATCCTTGGATGAACATCAACCTGCGCGAGGTCATTCTCACGTCCCCGGACGGCGAGAAGTTCTTCCGGTTACCAGAGTGCTACATCCGGGGCTCGTCGATCAAGTACCTGCGCGTGCCGGACGAGATTATGGACCTGGTGAAGGAAGATCAGCGGGCACGCGAGCGGGAACGGCGACAGGGCGGCCGCGGCGGGGGCGGCGGGGGAGGTGGCCGCGGAGGGTTCCGCGGCGGACGTGGAGGCGGCGGCGATCGCGGCCGAGGACGAGGGGCGTGACATTGCGGCGGCTTCGCCCACGGGGAAAGAATGAGCCTCGGGAGGAGGTGCTGCAGCTCAGTCTATGTACCACGTGGGTTTAGGTATGTTGTCGGCCTGCCGACAGAGCCCCCGTTTTTCGTCCGTCACCGGAAATGCAGCTTGCAGTACGGCACTTCTGCGTCCTCGCCCTCTCGGTCGTTGACGCACATCTCCAGGACCAGCGACTTGACGTAATCGGGTATCGGCTTCTTGGAGATTTGCTCCACCAGCGCAGAAATCCTGCCGAGATGCGGTTAGGCGGATCCTCGACATCGCTCCGAAGCACGCACTTCATCACTTTCCGCTCGTCCATCTGCTTCTTCGGTTTGAAGAAGGTGTAGAGCATCGACACCCCGCATGACAGCATCGTGATCTCAAGCTCGTGCTCCTTCTTGAAGTAGTCAATCAGCTCCTGCAGTGTCAGGTCGCCCTTGACGTCGAAGCGGTCCCAGAGCGTGAACTCGGCGTCGTTGTACTTCATCTTGGGAGGGGCGATGGGTTCCGAGAAGCCGAAAAACGGCAGGGCAAGGTTGACGAAGCCGTTCTTGTAGTCCTCGATCTTTGTTCTGCCGTCGAGCACCTGCCCAGGTCCTTGTCAGAGCCGGATCGCCGCGGCAACCACGCAACACCGCACCTTGTAAAGCTCCAAGCACACGAGGCCCGTGACGAGAGCAGTAGTCGTGGCAATGGCGGGGATGATCTTTCCGGCGATGAACTTGGTCTTGTGCCGGTCGGCGGTGGCGATGCCGTAGTTGATGGCACGGAGGTTGGAGGCGGCGGTGATGAAGTCAATGTGGAAGTTGGTGTCGTCGTCCTTCTCGAACTCGACCGGGCTGAGCCTGTAGCCCGCCAAGCTCGACGGAGGGGGAAGGGCGTTGATGAGAGTCTGAATCTCATCCTCGTCTGCGGCGAAGGCGGGTTAGACGCCGCCGAGGAACATGGGTGCCGTCCACCTACCCGGCGCGGCCTGCTGAACATTCTCGTTCTCGTTGACCTGAATCTTGACGCCTTGCCGCGGCTCGAACGGGGGCACGTTCACGTTCTGGAGAACAGAAGCAAAGTACGCCGGGTCGGTCTCCCCCTTGAGCCCGTAGTTGAAGGCGTGCAGGTTCGCGGCGCTGATTATGAAGGACATGTGCGCGGGCTGGATCCACGCGAGTGAGGACGAGATCTGTCCGGTACACCGAGGCCACTCACGTCGTTGGGGTCGAAAACCACCGGATCCGGTGCCCTCTTGGGTCCCGACCAGAACAGGGTGCCGGAACTGGTCACCGAGTCCTTGGGGAAGTTGTACAGCAGCTGCTTTATCGTGTTGGCGTAGTACTCCTCGAACTTGACGCGCGCCCAGGCGATGCAGTCGTTGAAGCTCATTGCCTTTTGCGTGACGAGGAAAGAGTGGATCTGATCGATCGTCTCCTTCTGGTTGCCGCCCTGCTTCAGCAAGTGCTCGATGTAGTTGGGCTGACTGAGGTACAGGTTGACGTTTTCAGCAGGCTGCTTGAACAGGCCTTCGAACAGGTCACGCGACCACTGCGAGCCCAAGGTGAGAAGCCCGACAAAACAACGAGCCCCGCGGGAAACCGAACCTGAATGCAGTGCTCGATTTGGTTCGGGAAGTTCTTCAGCGTGCAAATGGGAATCGACTTTTCCGGCGGGTCGCGAGAAGAAGAGTAGGACTCGGTCACGTGGGGAATGATCACCTGTACAGGAGTGAGATCCGGCAGGGCATTTGAATGGAACAACTGCTAACCTGCGTGTTCCCCTTCGTCCCCAAGGTTCCGGATTCCAGAAGCGCCTTGCCGTAGAAGACGCAGCGCCGGTCGACATACTTGCGGGCGTCGACGTTGTCCAACGCGTTCGTCACCGCAGTCAATCCCTCCCAGAAGTCGTCGTCGAAGACGTTCTCGGTCTCGGGGCCAACCCTGTCCTGGAACGCCTTGATGTGTCCCTTGAGATCCGGGTTCATCGCGATGACGGCGTTGGCCGCGGTTTCCGACTTCAGCTTCGTCACATCCCACGGCCTGAAGAGGAACTGCCGGTTCAGGTTCGACTTTTCGATCGTGTCCATGTCCGTCACGACGACTTGGCCCTCGGGTCCGGATCCGAGGCCCATCAGCGCCCAGTTCTTCAGCATCTCGCAACCAATGGCCCCGGCCCCGACGAGGAACTCGCGCGCATTGGCGAGCTTCGCCTGGAACTCGCGCCCAAAGACCGCGATCTGCCCATCGTAGCGGCTACCCGTGGGAGCGCAGTTCTCCTCAGTGATGGCCACCGACTTTGGCAAGCTCTCCAGCGAGTCGAAGAAGAGGAACTGGTAGATGGGGTTGAACTTGCCCGAGCAGGCCTTCAAAACCTCCTGCGCCACAAGTCCGCCAATGACGGCGTTCATGGCAACGATGTCCCCGCTGGCGCCAAAGGAAAGTGCCTTGAGCAGATCGTCCTGAATCTCGGCCTTGGCGTCACCCAAAGCAGAGTTGATTTCGTGCGCGCGGGCCAAGACGTCGGCGGCGTCGGCCTCGCTGTGCGGCCTCGGCATCCGACCGTGCTGAGCGGCAAAGGCATCCAAGGCCTGGAATCCAACGAGAGTCTGGCCCGGTCGCTCGAACTTGGCGAAGTCCGAGATGACAAACTCAGGCGCCTTGATCGCCTCCCGCAGAGGTTTCTGGAAAACGACACATCAGCACCAAATGTACGATTCCCAAGCAAGGACGACGCACGAAGTCCCAAGACTTGGGCTGCTTGACCTGATTGAAGATGCCTCCGGAGACGTAGTCACCAAATGCCGACGTGTCTCCAATGCTAAAGGTGTAGGGTCCTGCCAGTGCCTGTCGTCAACTTCGTCCAGCCAACCGACGGCCCGAAGCCTTCCCCACCGAGAACCTTGATCTTCCGCGGCGCGCATCCGTTCAGTTCGCTCATGCCCTTGATCTCGGTGAATGTGACGTAGTCCCCGTCCTCCAGGCCATGCCGCGTTTCGTCGAGCGTGGTGACGATACCCTCCTTCTCCTTGGTCACGGCGGCAATCATGCCCGTCAACGGCTCCTCCCCGGTTTGGTCCTCGACCACGAAGCCCTCGCACAGGTCATCGAACGCGAAACTGGAGGGTCTCCTCAGCCTTCCGGCCAGGTACTGAAGTGAGGACTTACCCGAAAAGACCGCGGGTCTGAGCAGCAATGAACTTGATCCCGCGCGAGTGGGTATAGTCGTTGATCTCCTGGAGTCTGGGGAACCCGACCTCGGTGACCACGACGACCTGGTGGACGCGTCTCAAACACAAGAGGGGCGTTGGCGCGTCTGGGGCGCCGTACCTGGAAGCTATCCAGCTTCGCCAGCTCGAATTCGCCTTCGAGAACCGAAACGGGCACGTAGGCGTTGAGCTCCTCCAGGCGAGGCAGGGTGACCGCGTCCCTCCGCTTCCCGATGTCATCGGGGCGGAGGAAGTACTGCGAGGAGAGATCCGCCACCGCGGCCGGCTCGGAATCAAAGATCGTCACGGACTTGACGCCCGCCAGCACGACGTTCTTGGCTGCAGGGTCCGTCAGGAACGCCCCGGGGGTAGATCTGACCCGACGAACCGATTTCCACCCCGAGACCCTTCATCCCGACGATGAGCACGTTCGACGCGGCCATCTTCCTCATGGCATCGTGGCCGAGCACGTATCTGGCAGGTCCGGGTCAGACGCGCGCAGGCCCGAGTGCTCCGTGCGAGCCCACAGTTGGCGCGAGTACAGGCTGTCGTCGATGTCGTCGGCCCCGTTGGCCGTGCGGCCGTCGATTTCCATCTTGTCCTCCGCTGCCATGCTGCCGTGCCGCGCCGACAGATGCTGCGCCGCGACTGGAATATGGACGGAAGCGAGAGCAAGGTGATCTGTTGAGACATGAAAGTCGCGCCCGCGCTTGCTGTCGCTCTTTGGAGCCGCCGAATTTCCGCGTCCCGCAACCATGGAAGCCGCCGTGGAGCAGCTCGAAGCTTCTTTCGTTCTTATCCTGGAGAGCCTGAAGGAGGTCTCGGCCACGATAGAAGAGGGGGAACGCGACGGACAGCGCTCGAGCCTCCTCACCGCCAAAACACGGCTCCTGGAGCTGGCGGCAGAGATACAGGAGCTCGCGGCGAGGAACGCCGAGCTCGCGGACAAGAAAACGGTGCTCCTGGAGAACCTGCAGCAATCTATTGCCCACAACGCCGCCCTCGCCAAAAAGCTCGCCGCCCTCTCCCAGGTGAGGACCAGAGTCACCGAGCCGCGCGTTGCAGGGCAGTTCTGACGCAACACCACGTGCGCTTCCTAGCAGACCAGCACGGGTGCGGCGACGGGCAAGAGCGCAGCAGGAACCGATTCCGCAGACTTTGACGCGGTGGTCTCCGCATGGCGCAACGCCCGCCAGTCCTGACCCGGAATCCACGTGCGATCCGTGCCGGCAGAGAGAATGCCCGGTTCAGATCGAAGCGCCGGAGGTGGTCTAGCCGGTCGAGGTCTCGCCTGGGAGCATCTTTCGGAGCGCTGCGCTGCGTTCCTTCGCAATCCGGAACGCCGCCTGCATCTGTTGCTGGGTCAGAGGTTGCCTCCCGGCTTTGTAGACGCCGCAGAATGTCCCTTTCTCGTCAATCACAACCGTGACGGCGGCCCCGGAAACATCCTCCTCTTCGTCGGTGGGATCGAGGAGGAAGGTGCTGGAAGCGGAGCCGGCAGTGGCTCTTAGGGGGAGGACGACAACGAATTGCGGGGCAGCTTACTCGTCTAGCACGGCGCACGAAACAGAGATGGGCACCCGAACAAGATCCACCTTCTGGTCCTTTGTCGGCGTCGCAGTTACGATCCCCGCTTCGTCGTCATACTTGGCCACAGGAAGCCGCACTGGTTCGGGCAAGACGATCAATGTCACCGCACGAGGGATACAGCCCAGGGCGCCCTCACGGTTTCGGAGGGCCGAAACAAGTGCGAGCACCGCCGCGTCGAAAACGTTGCCCGCGTAATTGAGGCACACGATGTCCGCATAAAGGACCCAGCACGCCTGCCTCCGACGATCAGGGCTCACGAAACGTCAGCACAGAAGTGCAGAAGGCACGCCACCTTCCCTTCCTCGAGGCAAAGTGTTTCCAGCGGAAGCATCCCACAGCTGCAGCCAACGCCGGCTCAGAAACCGTTATGGCCGCCCGAATTCCGTCTCCTACCGTGTGCACATTTCGTAGAGGCGCCACGATAGCGCCTGGGTCAGCTGCCCGGGGGCACCCCGCGGGAACCTCGGCGAGCACATTGCCGGGAGGTCAAGGTTTGGAACTGGATCGGCCGCATGGTTGTCAGAGCATGCTTTGCGTGTCCGAGATGGCCTCTGCCCCACCAAAGTAGCCATGTTTCGGTTCCGAGACCGGCGGGATGGCCACTTCGGCCTTGATACCGCACGTCACGTAGGTGCTGCCTAGCCGGACCGTCGCGGAACCGTCGGCCGTGGTTATGGAGCCTTTGATGCGCCAGTCAGGCGCGCGTCTCTATCTCCCGGACGCGTCGGAACGCGCCTGTGTTGAGCGATACCTTCCGCGGCTCGTCCGGTCTCCTCCCATCGGGCCGGGTTCCGGAGGCGAGGCACGCCCGGACGAACTGAGCCGGATAGAGACGCCGGAACTTCTCCGGCCCCAGCACAGCGGCGGCCGTTGAATGCTGGGTCGGTGCTGCCATGTTGGTTGTGGCGCGTCGATCACCCGCGACCGCCGGCCACTTTTCTGCTCATCGCGGAGCTTTCGTCGCCGCCCCTGCTACATTGCTCATCGCCATGGCCGACTTTGGTCTCTACCTGGATGCTTTCGCCGGGGCCGAACTGCGGGCCCTCGAGCTGATCCACATCGAGAACGAAATCTACGGCGTGGGAGCGTCCACCAGCAAGGGCAAGGCGCCGGAGGCCGCGCAGGAGAAGAAGGCCGCCCCCAAGGAGGCCAAGAAGCCGGCTAAGGAGGAGGCCAAGGAGCCTCAGGGGAAAGGGAAGGAGCCCGTGAAGGAGGAGGTTCAGGAGGTTACGGAGAAGGTGGCCGAGCTCAAGGTCGAGGAGGCGCCGGCGAAGCCTGCCGCGGCGGCTGAAGAGAAGAAAGATGATGAGGACGACATCGATCTGTTCGCCTCGGACGACGAGGTCGACGAGGAAGCCGAGAGGATCAAGCAGGAGAGGCTCAAGGAGTACGCCGCCAAGAAATCGGCCAGTGGGCACGACCAGTTGGAATCCCGGGTTATTGTTAAATGGCGCCGTTTGCAGAGCCTGCCGTCACGGCCAAATCCCAGGTCATCCTGGACGTCAAGCCGTGGGACGACGAGACCAACATGGACGAGCTGACGGCGAACGTCAAGGCCATTGAGAGTGCGTTCGCTGCTGCCCCCATGATGCGCTCGTCTGACTCCCTCCCCCTTTGCCAGTGGACGGCCTTCTCTGGTGAGGCCTCCAAGATCGTATTTTGTTCATGTGGGTCTCTAACTCGCTCTTCCAGGGGTGCACACAAGCTTGTGCCCGTCGGTTATGGCATCAAGAGTGGGTTTAGCTCGCTTGTTGCCGACCCAGGGCCAATTCCAACCGCATCAACTCCGAAACAGAGCTCCAGATCACCTGCGTCGTCGAGGACGAGAAGGTGTCGATCGACGACCTCTCGGAGAAGATTGCCGAGGACGAGGACCACGTGCAGTGAGTCCGCTCCTTGTCGCCGGCAGAGCCGTTTCTGATGCAGACTGGATCCAGGTCCGTCGACGTGGCAGCTTTCAACAAGCTCTAGTTCCGGAATGTTAGGGCGAGCACATTAGAACCTGCTGGCTTGAGAGAGGGCCGCCGGCACTGATTGTCCGGCGCAATTGACGCATGAATTACATGCGATGGCTATGATTGTTGCCTTTCCGGCTTGCTCTTGGGGCTTGAGGATGGATCGAAGGGCGTTGCCGCCTCGGGACTCGTCAATTCGGTGCCCGCGGCCAGCGCAACGGGTCCACACGCAACTCATGCTGCCACGTCGATGAACTGAGTCCCGCCGCCATGTCTTCTTCCAAGTCATTGCGCGATCTTCAGATCGGTAGGACCCGCTTCTGGCATTCAGCTCGGCGCCGCTGAGCCCCGACGACGCGTCGTTGTGCTGGACGGGGTCCGCAGCCGCAATCAAGAGCATGCTCCAGCTCAACGCCCGGGAGCCGGAACAGGCCGACGGACCGAGTCAGCCGGCGGAACCCGTCTGGAAGGTCCTGGTGTACGACCAGATAGGGCAGGACATCATCTCGCCGCTGCTGAAGATCAACAACCTCCGGGAGCAGGGTGTGACCGTTCACATGTTCGTTCGCGGGCCCTTCGCCGATCTTCTGGCCTTGGCTGAGGGACATGTGCCTTCTCCCACCCTTCAATCTTGCCGCAGGCCGCTCATGTCGGATCGGCAGCCGATTCCCGACGTGCCGGCCATCTACTTTGTGGAGCCGAACCAGCAGAACATCAAGCGGGTCAGCGAAGTGGGAAACAGGCGTCCGCGCGTCGCTCCGCTTTGAATCTGATGGGTGCTCGGCAACGTCCGTCGACAGGACCTCGCCAAGAACCTGTACGAGTCCTTCTACCTCAACTTCTCCTCTGCCATCCCCCGACCCCTCCTGGAAGAGCTTGCCACGGAAACGATCGCGTCAAACAGCTCCAGCCTGATTGCGCAGGTCTACGACCAGTACCTCAACTACATCTGCCTGGAGAACCACCTGTTTTCTCTCAACATGTCCCTTTCCTACCACGCCCTCAACGACCCCACCGCCGCCGACAGCAGCATCGAAGCGAATCTCGATAGGATTGTCGGCTCCCTGTTCAGCGTGTGCGCGACGTTGGGGAGCGTACCCCTTATCCGGTGTTCCAAGGGGAACGCGGCAGAGATGGTCGCGCAGAAGCTGGACACGAAGTTTCGGGATCATCTGCTGAACAGCAAGTCGAGCATTTTCTCGAGCGAAGCGCTTTCGGGAGCGTTCGGTCGTCCAGGTGGGTAGGCCTTTGTGGCCGTACCAGAGTTGGAGCTGAAGGTGTTGCGATTCCCAGCTGTCATCCTCTTGGACCGGAACCTGGATCTGCTCTCGATGCTTTCTCACAATTGGACCTATGCTCCCTTGGTGCACGATGTCCTCGACATGAAGCTGAACCGGGTGGTGGTGACCGTGGAGGAGAAGGGCCACAAATCGCGGCGGGCACACGATCTGGAGGCCAACGACTTTTTCTGGAATCGGAACGCCGGGAACCCGTTCCCACAGGTCGCAGAAGACGTCGACGCCGAGATCAACAAGTACAAAAAGGACGTGGACGAGGTGACCAAGGCGAACCACGTCAGTTCCCTCGAGGAGATTGGGGAGGCGCTTAAGTGGGTGTCAACCGAGCACGGCGAGCGCCTGCGGCTGATGAGCGCCGCCATCCAGTGACTTTTCTGCCAGCGCCAAGTACTTGAAGTCTGCCATCACGCAGCTTCCGGAGCTTACGGAACGGAAACGGACAATTGATACCCACATGGGCATTGCCACGAACCTGCTCAACGCGATCAAGGATCGGGGTTTGGACGAGTACTTTGCCACGGAGGAGGCGATACAGCGACACTCGGTGCCGCAGATGATGGACAGCCTGCGGAAGCCCAAAGGCACCGCGGAGGACAAGCTGCGGCTGTTCCTCATTTGGCTGCTGACGCGGACAGAGGACGTCTCGAAGGAGGACATGGCGGAACTGAAGAAGCTGCTCCAGGAGGCCGGTTGCGAGATGGCTCCCGTCAAGTACATCGAAAAGTGCGCACAGGCCTCACGTCGCCGCCGCGGACCAAACTGATCTTGTGCCTTGTTCAGACTCCGAGCGTTCGGCCGCATGACATCGGCCTCGTCCGCTGCTGCTCAGGCCGCCGTTCCTTCGTTGGCCGGCGTATCTACGCCCGCTGACCTCTTCAGTAAGTTTGCCTCGTTCGGCAACAAGGTGTGTCACCCGGGGCGGCACCAAGCAAACGATTGCTGACCACTCGCACTTGCAGCTGACGGAGAATCTGAAGGAAGGGACGCTGATGTCCAACGTCGGTGGCGCCTACGAGAACCTCGTTTCCGGCGTCCGGAACATGCTTCCGACCCGGAAGGATCTTCCCGTAACCCGGACGGTGGAGGCGATAATGGACAACTCCCAATCCCCGGAGGCCGACGAGTACGGATACTACGATCCGAAAGCCGGCCGGGGGAAGAAGGCGACGAGGATCCGGGCGCCGTTCCAGGAGGCGATCGTTTTCGTTGTCGGTGGCGGCAACTACTTGGAGTACCAAAACCTCCTGGAGATGGCCCAGGTACGCCTTCCGGAGTGCATTCTGTTGGACCCTCAAAGTTCTGACCATTCGATCCTCAGCGGACGAAGCGACGCGTGATTTATGGCAGCAGGTGCGTTTCCACTGCAGAGGCAACGCCTCGTCTCTGACGCCGTTCCCTGCAGCGAAATGTTGAATCCCAAAGCCTTCCTCAACCAATTGGGACTCCTCGGCGTAGTTTCTTGATGTACCTTCGTAGCTTCTTGCATACCCTAGAGATCTCTGTCATCTGTTCGGTGTGGCGTCGTCGGCGGTGCGGTGTGCACAGTGCCCGCGGATTCCCAGGGCGCATCAGGGGCTCCCTCCCCCACTTGGCCCCGTCCACCTCGGTTCCAGCCCGATCGTCTTCTCCATGGCCCGGGCATTATCGGTCGGTGCCAGCACAGACGTGGGCCGGCGCCCCACGCAACAGGACGACTACCTCGTGGTGGCGAGCCTGTTCCCGGACTCGAACATCGAGCCCTGCGCGTGCTTCGGAGTCTTCGACGGCCACGGTGGGCACCGCCGGTTGCGGCCTTCCAGGCTCCGTCCGACGTCGTTTTGCAGGCAACGATGGCGAGAAGACCGCGATGTTCGTCAAGAACACCCTCCCGGACTGGTTGCAGCGGCGGCGGGATGCGTTCCACGCGGACCGCAAGTCGACGCTCGTCACGCTCTTCCGGAACATGAACGATGCGCTCTGCGAAGACTCGCGGATCGACACGTACATGTCTGGCACGACGGCGGCCGTGGTCTTTGTGTGGACCTCGTCACGGAGGCTCACGATTGCCCACGTCGGGGACAGCCGGGTCGTGGCCGGGCGCCGGAATCCGGACGGGACACTGCGAGCGGAGCAGATTACACGGTACGGAGGCACCGGTCGCGCTCCAATGGGGATGGCGTCTGAGCGCGCCCGCGGCGCCACCGCAGGGATCACAATTGCAACGAGCCCGAGGAGATGAACAGGGTTGTCGCCGCGGGGGCGCGAGTAGATCGTCTTTACGTCGACGAGGGTCACCTCGGGCCTTATCGGATATTCAAGGGGTCGCTGCCATATCCTGGGTGAGCGATGCCGTGCCAGGCCCGCGCTCGTGCACCGCTGAAGGATCGTGTTCTCCGCAACCTGCTTCCTGCTCATTGTCTTTTCTTTGCGCCTGCCAGGCTCGTCGTCACGCGGGCGCTTGGCGACACCGTTGCCAAGCGGCTAGGGGTCATACCTGATCCCGACGTGGTAGAGATCGACATCACCCCTGATCTCGCTTACGTCGTGATTGGGAGCGACGGGGTCTATGAAGGACTGACGAACGAGGAGGTCATCGCCATCCTGGGCCGGCATACGGATCCGCAGCAGGCGAGCGAGGACTTGACGCGCGAGTCCCTGGCAGCCATGGAGCGCATCGAGATCGATGATAGTGGGTCATGGAGGAACATCGATCCCCGTGGTTGCTAATGGACGACCGAACAGACACAACCAACATCGTCTTGCAATTTGCCTGAGCTTGGAATGCCACGGACGCCACTGGACTCAACCACGGATGCCATTATGTAGGGAGCATGCTAATTTAAATTCAAACGATTCAACGCCCTCTATGCTTTACGAAAGCCTTGGCCAAACGATCTCTTTTGTTTTCGACCGTGTTGAGTCCGACTCAACGCTGGCCGCCACCTCACACGCAACCATGGCGCCGGTCGCTGGGACGGCGGCGTTGCCGTCCTCCGGCGTGCTCGCCAGCTTGCGAGCACAATTGCTGGACGAAGACAACCGTCTATATGTCATTGGCGGCGCCGTGGCCGTGGTGGCCGTAGCCGGCCTCGGATACTACCTCGTCAAATCCTCCTCCTCCTCTTCCTCGGCGACTGACGCGTCGAAGCCGGCGAGCGAGCCTGCCACTCCCAGTAAATCGAAGAAGAAGAAGAGCTCAAAGGCGCAGGAGAAGACCGATGAGGAACGCGGTGGGTTCCAATGCTGTCAATGCCTGGATCGACCTGACCGCCGAACGGATCTCGTCGTGAATGTAGCCGATGGAGCCTCGGACGTGGCGACTCCTCCTCCGGAAGCTGCGTCGCCTACCGGAAGCCCTGCAAAAGCCCCGGTGGACGCGTCGAAGCTGACTCCGGAGGTGCTCCCCGCTCTTTTTCTGCGAAGGGCGAGGACTAACGGGCCTTCACTGGCCGGTTTCAGGAGAAAGCGCAGAGGAGTAAGGACGCGAAGAACAGGGGCAACCAGCTCTATCAGCAGCGGAAGTTTGCCGAGGCAATCGAGGCCTACACTGAGGTGGGCAACTCAGCTCATCCGAGAGCGAATCGCTGACCCTTTCGCCTTTCAGGCCATTGAGGCGAACCCTGAAGAAGCCATCTACTACAGCAACCGGGCAGGTGAGGGTCCTCGGCCGAGTGGTAGTCTCTCGTTCATCTGGAACAACGTCGGCGACTAGCATGCTTCACGAACTTGGGCCAGCTGGACGAATGTATCGCGGACTGCAACGAGGCACTGAGGTTGAATCCTCTGTACCTGAAGGCTCTTGGGAGGCGAGCACAGGCCTACGACAAGAAGTCGGACTGGTACAACGCGCTGGTGGACTACACGGCGATGTGCATCATCGAGGAGTTCAAGGTCGAAGCGACGGTGCAGTCGACGGACCGGGTTCTGAAGGAGGTTGCGAAGGAAAAGGCGGAGGAGATTACCAAGTCAAGAACTGGGGCGAAGCAGCTGCCGTCTGGAGTCTTCATTTCCGCCTACCTGGATTCCTTCCGCAAAGGTGGAATCGCCAGTCACAACGTTCATCGTCGTCGCTGATCCGCACCTGGATCTAGTCTACAGCGAAGCTGGCCTCGAGGATGCCGAGGAAGGATCGGGCGATGCCGCTCTCCGTACGGCCGTCCGGTCCATCGCTGCTCGGAACTTCCCCCAGGCTTTCGAGGACATCAAGAAAGCATTCGAAATCGGCGTATCGGACAAATTCAAGTCGGAAGCGTACAACCTGCGCGGCACCTTGAACTTCCTTCTCGGGGAAGGTTGGCAGCTGCGTTGTCGTTCCCCTGTGCTGGTTTTGAACAGTCCGCTCTCATACTGCAGTCGATGACGCGATGTCGGACTTTGAGAGCTCGCTTGCGGAGGACCCGAACAACACCAACAGCATAATCAAGTTTGCCGGTTGCCAAATGGAGAAGGGCGATGTCCAGCGAGCTCTCGAGGAGTTCGAGAGGTTGGAGCCGCGCCAGGTGCTTCATGACATTCCTTGACAACGATTGCCGGCTCGCAGGGCATCCGAGATCAACGCGAACGATCCGGACATCTACTACCACAGAGGACAGATCAAGTTCCTGCTCAGCGATTATCCTAGTGCCCTCGAGGATTACGAGAAGGCTCTGGAGCTGGATCCTGAATTTGTCTTCAACCACATTCAGATCGCGGTCATCCACTACCGAATGGGCGATATCCAGACCGCGATGGCAAAGTACGTGCCTTTGGATCGCCGGCTGGAGGTGGCGTTAACGCTTCGCACAAGGTTCGAGGAGATTCTTCGAAAGTACCCCAATTCGGCAGATGTCCGCAACTACTACGGCGAGATCTTGCTCGACCAGGGCAAGCTGGATGACGCGCAGCAGAACTTCGACAAGGCCATCCGACTACGGCCCGTCAGCCCTCTGGCCTACATGAACAAGGCCTTCCTGTACCTCAATCAGCAGGACCTCGTCAAGGCGGAGAAGTGCTGCGTGAAGGCAACGGAGGTCGACCCCAAGTGCGACCTGGCGTACAGCCAGTGGGCGCAGATCCTGATGCAGCAGAACCGTGTCGAGGAGGCGATGGACAAGTTCGACAAGGTAATGCTCACAAGACCAACACGTCTCTTCCGGGTATCCGATGTCGGCTACATGCCATTTACCCTGGCTGCCACTGCAGGCGATCGCGCTGAGTCGGACAGAGGCCGAGACGATGCAGATTGTCATGTTCAGGACCGCGGCATCGGCGCAGAGAGAGGTGAATGCCTCGCTCCCCTGCACCTCTTCAGTTGCCAAACACCGCGCTCTCGCAGGTCCTGAAGAAGTGGCCGACGCTGGCCCTGAAAATGTTCGCCGGGGGTCGGTGATGGGGGGATGAGCTGGCTGCGTTGGTCATGTTCCTGACCGCTGGGCGAGTCTTAGGGAACCGTCGGTGACCTCGACAATCTGCCCGCGCTGGTCACAATGTAGATTCCAGCACTTTTGTCCGTTCCGGCAACGCCCTTTCTCAAAGAACTTGCACGGCTTCGGATTCTCGTACCCGCCACCGGGCAGAATGCCCTGACGTCCTCCCCCCCTGAAACCCCCGCGACCCCGACCCGAGCCCGTGTCCCCGTGGAAGCTGGATTGTCCCTGGGTATTCCATGCCTGATTGTCCGCGCCGTACGGTGCTGCTGAAGTCTGCGGGTATGATCCTGTGGACTGCGACGGATACGATGTAGAAGTCTGCGGGTAAGATGCCTGCGAAAAAGAAGACACGGGATGCATCGAGGGTTGCGCTGCCTGAGCGAAACCAGGGAGTGTCTGCATGACCCGGCTGACGTTCTCCAGCAACTGCGCCGCCTCGAAATTCTGTCCCTGGCCGTAAGTTCCGTACTGCTGCGCCCCGGATCCCTGGTATGGTGGACTCTGCTGACCGGAGAAGGATTGGCCGACCATCGTGCTTTGGCTGTGCGCAGGGTATCCAGGGTACGAATGGCTCTGCTGTGGAGGCGGCCCGTGTCCGGTGCTGCCGAAACCGCCGTACGTGTTCTGTTGCGCGGGTTGGGCAGCGTACTGTCCTTGGCTCTGCTGCAGCAGGGCAGCCAGGGAAGACAGGTTGCTGGCGCTCAGAGCTTGGGCTGGGAATCCTTGCTCTTGTGGCGGTGACCACGTAGGTGGTCTCCCGTCCCACGACATTGCGTCGCTTCCTCCGAGAGCCACGGGTTGGAAGGTGCCGCCCGGAACCGGCAACGAGTACGTCGCCGAGCTCGCTAGGGCAGGCAGCTCGAACGGCGGTGCGCCGATCGGGTCCAATCGGATCTCTTTCGGGATCACCTCGGCCGTGGGCGCGCCGGGGTCGGGCTCCTTGGGATTGTCCGGTGGAGGACCAACGTCGAACGAAAGTTCGAGAACCGTGCGATCCCTGCGCTCCTGCACTTCTCGCTCGGTGCTCTCGGCACCGGGTACAGCGACCATTGCCGGATCCCACGCTGGAAGGACAAGACCTGATCCGAAAGGGTCAGAACCGACCTCGATGGATAAGCAAAAGCACGTACGCTGCAAATGACCGGGCCACTCCTTGAGCGCCGGCTGCATGAGATTGCGGATGCTGTCCATTGCTTGGCGTCCCTCGCTGACATCCATATCCCTCGCGTTGCGGTACCTCCGTTCATGGTTGATCTCCGATTCGTCGGGCACAAAGACGCGGACCATCCGCAGCGCGTCTTCCGAGGCCCAGCGGACCTTCTTGCCGGACCGTTTGGGCACCTTCTTCAGGATTCCGCGGACGGGCACAGCCGAAAAGCCCGGAATCCCGAAACTGCTATCCGTCCGTGCACGCTTCACCGTCGGACCATCCGGCCCGGCGTCCTCGGCCCCGGGCCGCTTGCCCGGATACTCCAGCTCCATGTAGTCCTCCAGGTAAGGCGCGTGCATGTCGTCCCCGTCCCCTTCGATCGGCGGCAGCATCATGTCCTCCGCATAGTCGGGCGGGACGCCCGCATCGTGCGTTTCCGGACGGACTTCCTCGACGACGTCGAGGTCCTCCTGCAGCTCTTTGGCCCTCGCGCTGGCCTGCTGCGCTGCGTCCTGCTTCTTCACCTTGGTCTTGTACTCCATGGGATCGAGCAGATCGCGGAAAACGTCGAAGTTTGAGGCTTTGGCCGGCGCCGCGGGCGCGGGTTTTGCGGCGGGCACGGGAGGCTTCGCACCAGCGGCCGGTTTTGCGGGCGCACCGGCCGGCCGTGGAGGAGCCGAGCCGGCCTTGCCCTCCGCCTTGATCTCGGGGGCCTTGGCTTTGGAAGCCTCGACCTTCACTTTCGCGTCGGCGGGCTTCGTGGCTTCGGGTTTGACTTCCACTTTGGGCTTCATTTGCTTCGGCTTCGCTTCCACCCCGTCCTCTTTCGGCGCAGGACGGGGCTTTTTCTCCTCCACGGACTTCGCAGGTGCATCGCCAGCTCCGGGACCATCTGAAGAGCGGACGTTAGCGCACGGCGTGACAAACGTCGGCGACTGGCGGAGCCTACCTTGGTTGGCCAGAAACCGTTCCCTCCACATCTCCACGAGATCCCCGGCCCTTTTCGCCACCGCTGCAGAACACGTGAGCCGATGAAACTACGCAGTTCTTTTCCGAACCGCCTACATTTGTCCGGGTTCTTCCCGGAGATCTTCTTGGCCACCTTTCCAAACCCGTACTCGACGAGCTGGTCGCGGTTGATCGTTAGCTTGGGCCACAGCTGCGTCGCGCGGTCAGTGATAATGAGAAAACGTTCGGCGCGAAATCAAGGAAACCCACATCAAACATCGCCAGCATCAGCTGCGTTTCCGAGTCCTTCCAGGTGTAGGCCCACTTCTTGAGCTGGGAGAGGAAGTTCTTGTTGGCGCTGATCCTGGAAGCGGACGGCATAAACGGACGCGCTCCCGACGAGAAACGCGGGCCGTTCCCACTCTGCCAAAAGCGCCGCGGAGAGCGAAGACACGCGCTTCAGCACGGGTATGCGGAGGTCCTTGTCCGCGGACTTGGGCGCCTCCTTGGATATGCGCTTCATGTACCGGATCAGGCCCGCAAAGTGCTCCCGCGTGAGCGGAGCCGCGGGGTTTGCCAGCAGCGCCTGTATCTGGCCGACGGACCCCGTGCTCCCCTGGGAATCGTCCGAATCGCTGTCGGTCGCCGAGCCCGGGGTGACCGGGGACAGGACCTCCGAGTCGCGCCGGACCTGGCTCCTGTCCAGCAGGGTCTGCAGCGGCTGCGGCTTCAGCTTGAGGGGGAGGGTGGGAGAGAGGGAAGTGGGGCTCGCCTGCATCGGGATGGACCCGGCGGCGGTCGGCACGGTGAGTGACGGGGGGAGGGGGAGCTTGATGGTGGTGGAAAGCGAGGCTGGGTGCACGCCGGGCGGGGCGGCGGCGAAAGGAACCGCGGGCGCGGAAGGAGGCCGCATGGGCGAGGCACTGGCGGCCTTGAGCCCGGCACGGCGCTGCCGAGAAAACCATTGTCTGACGGGCTGGTTCGACACATAGCGTCAGATCATGCACGGGAGACGATGCAGCATGCGTCCCACCTCCTTCTCCTTCTTCAGTTCCTGCGCCAGCTGCGGGTTTGGGTGCGCGGCACGTGAGCTGCAAGAAAAACGGGCACGGAAGCCATTCGAGCCCACCTCGAGGATGCGCTCCGGTTTCGGGTTGGGAGTCTCGGCAAAGACCGCCAGGAGGCGCTTCCTGTCGGCCTCGGTAAAGTTCGTCCGCGGCTTTTGCTGCCGTGTCCGCTTTGCGGGCACCGTCAGGTGCGTCAGCTTGATCACCAGAGGCGCCGCCGGCGCCGCGGCTGATCGGCCCTCTTCGGGTTCCTCGGCGGATCCATCCGCTTCGGATTCATTGTCCGTCGCGCCCTCCTCGGCGTAGTAGTCCCCATCGGCAACGACCTCCTCCTCGGGAGAGTCCGGGTCCAATTCGACCACGTCCGTGGCGGCCATCGTTGCGTGCCCCGCGCTTTCGCAGCAAAAGCTCGATACGCCCCTCCGGCAGCTCACGGGCCCGTCAGCCTACGCGCGGGGGGCATTGTGGCTGCGGCGGCGGGCAGTGGCCGGCGGGCGGCGAGGTCGGCTGCCGGCGGACAGCGGCTCACTTCGGCGCGGCGGCGTACAACGGCGACGGACGGCGCGTCACGCGGCGGCTCGTGGGCGGCGGACGTGAGACGGCCGCGGCGCGCTCTTTGCTTCGGCTGCGCGGCTGCGCGGCACGGCGAACCCGCGAGACTTCGCACCGAAAATTCCCGCCGCTACAAAACGGACCGACGGCAACGAACGCCGCCGACTTTCTTGCCGCGCCGCCGCGTGGGCTGCGGGTTCTCGGCGCCCGTGTGAACGATGGTCTGGCGTTCACGAGCCGCGGGGCAAGCAAAAGCAATCTGCTCTTTCGTCGCACCCGCACGCCTCGAAAACACAGCAGAAGGCCGCAAATTCACTTCAATGCTGATGCTGTATGATGCTTTCATGGAGTTCCGGTGGTCGATCACGCGTTGCTGCCCCGAGGGCCGGTGACTGACACGTTTAGCCATCTGGCCTGAAAGCAATCAAAGCGGCCGAAGTGTTCACTAAGTACATCCTTCCATCCGCGGGGATCTAAGCGTTCTCTGTCTTCATCCGTCATTATCCTGGCCCGCGGCAGGCTAAGCAGCTGCGCGTCAAGTCGACCTCGCAACCGGGGCGACGCGTCACCGTCAACAAGACCTCAGGCATGAGTCGGACGGCCCTCTCGCGCGCCTTGGCGCCCATCGCGCCGGCCAACGGCGCGGCTCCCTGCCTCCGGACATTCTGCGCCGCCGCGCGCGCGCCCCGCCCGCCGTGGCCCCTCCTCGCCCCGCGCCGCGCGCTGCCGCGCGAACCCGCATCGCGCGCCTTCCCGGCCCCTGCGGGCCCGCGGATCTCCCCGCTGCCCCACCGCGATCTTCTTTTTGTCTGCCGCGCCTACTCGGCCGTGCCGGGCGGCAACCCCGGCGACGGCGCGGACGAAAAGACCAACTACCAGGTACCGCTTCCCGCGCCTCCCCCGTTTGCGGGCCCTCACCCCCCTTCCCGCCCCAGAAACTCACATGGCGCGCCCTCGCCCTCTTTGCCGCCACCGCCGCCGGCCTCCTCTTCTACTTCTCCCGCGAGAAGGACCGCATGGAGCGCGAGCGCGCGGCCAACCCCGTGCGGCAGCAGCAGCAGGCCGGCAAGCCGCTCGTGGGGGGCCCGTTCTCGCTGGTGGACCAGGACGGGGTGCCGCGGACGGACCTGGATTTCAGGGGGAGGTGGATGTTCGTCTACTTTGGGTTCACGCACTGCCCGGACGTGTGCCCGGAGGAGCTGGAGCGGATGGCGAGGGTGATCGACAACCTCGGTGTGTTCTCCTGGATGGATGCTGGCTGGATCGAGGGTCTGACGGGAAGGCTTCCAGAGAAATCGCCGGAGGTCGGGCCGAACGTGCTCGCGCCGATCTTCATCTCGTGTGATCCCAAGCGGGACTCGGTCGAGGCCGTCAGGATGTACGTCAAGGGTGGGTCTTCGCGCCTCGGCGAGGGACACGCGCCCGGTTCGGCTCACCCTCCCCCACATCAGACTTTCACCCCAAGCTGGTCGGCCTCACGGGCACCTACGACCAGGTCAAGTCCGCGGCCAAGATGTACCGCCTCTACTTCTCCGCGCCCCCCCGCGCGCTCGACGACGACGAGACGGACTACCTCGTGGACCACAGCATCTTCTTCTACCTCGTGGACCCGGCCGGGCGGTACGCGCGGCACTACGGCAAGATCGACACGGTGGAGAGGATGACGGAGGATATCACGAGGATCGTCAGGGAGTACAAGGCGAGGAAGTGATCCACCGGCTGTGCTATGCGCGGCCCGGATCAGTCCGCGGCCGGCGGGGTCGCGATGCCGAGCTCCTTCTGCAGCTCGCCGAGGTCCCTGTCAAACAGCTCCTCGTAATAGACGTTCATGAGGAACTTGGCGTCCGCCGCCGCAGAGACCGCCCAGGGCACGTAGCGCGAAAACAGCCTCGCGCGCTCGTCCGAGCGCAGGTTGAGCGGGCCAGCCAGGGACGCCAAGACGGTCATCGGCAGCCCCGTCTGCACCATCTCGAACCACTTGAGCGCCAGCTCCGCCTCGACCGTCACGCCGATCCCCGTCAGCGCGTGCCAAAAGTCGTGCACCTCGCGGTACCGCTGCAGCACGTACGCCAGCTCCGCGTCCTCTACGAACATGACCGGCATCCGCGTGTCCGGCGTGACGCCGTGGTCGTCCAGCCAGTCGGCGTAGGCCCGCCCGAAGGTGCCCGGCGGCAGCGACCGCAGGCGGGCGATGTCCACCGTCGCTGAGCCGATCCGCGGGCGCTCGCGCAGTATGCGGCGGCCGTCGCGGTCGAGCAGCATGCGGTCGCGGATGCGGCGCAGAGCAGAGGTGCCAGTGGTCTCGCCGAGCACGGCGACCATGTCTTGTGCGGGCGGGCGGGGGTGAGAGGACGCGTCACCGGTGCGCGGCGCGCCCACCTCCGCGCAGCGGGTTGACGAGCGCGGTGACGGCCGAGCCGACGGCGTACAGCGCGCGCTGCAGCGGCGTGATCGGAACGTGGCGCAGCGGCGGCGGGGGCGGGAGGGACGGGGGGGCAGCGGGGGACGACTTGGAGTGGCACCGATGTCGGGGCCGCCACGCGGTGCGGGAGGGCACCGCGGTCCCCGCCCGCGGCAGCTGCGAGCACGATGCGGCGGAGACGAGCCGCGGAACGGCGGAGGAAGGTGGTCTCATCGCGACGCGCTGTTTGGCGTTCGGTGACGGACCGGGCGGGCTGCGTTGGTCGGGAAACGCGCCCCGCTTCCATCCCACCCTTCTTCGCAGTGCGTCCGAAGGAGCTGCCCTCCAGGCTGTGTACCAAGCATTGATCAGCGTCGCTCGGCGTTAGTGTGTCCAGGCCTGGTGAGCGCTTGTCGAGAGCACGGGACCGTCCTCTGACTCCTCGAGGGTCCTCGGCGGAGTCTCCGCGGATCTCGCGATGAATCTCAGCGACAGCATGGTGCGGGGATCGAATCTCTTCTCCGCTCCAACTCTGGCCGTCGCCTGGCATCCATGAGAGCTCCGTCCATGAGGGCTCTTCGGTTGCCTCGTCTCGCTATGCTGTTCGAGCGCGAGGAACCGAGGCCCGGACCCGGCGTGAAGCGACTGTACACCGCGAGGCAGAACGGTCAATCGGGGTAGCTGGGAGATGTCAAGCTCGTGTTGCATCGCGCCTGGATTCCAAGGGGGCGCAGTGGGAATCGAGGAATCGAGGACGCTTCAAGAGGGCCAGACCTTCGGGCCCCGCCCGACCCGCTTGTCCGACGCACATTCCGTCCAGTGTTGACCGTCAAAGCATGTAGATCGGCTTCTCCATGAACTTCAAGACCTCAAGTCGCATGGGCGTACCTCAGCTCGGCCGGACATGCAGCCCGCGTCCTCCTGCGGGACCTTCGCCGCGCTGATTGGGACGCTCCGCCCTGACTCGTCGAACATCCCCCGAGAACGTCGCAATTTCCTCGAGACAGCAAGATGGCATATATAGACGACACCAGTGGCAGCAATGCGCCGGCGTCGTACCGCTCTGAAGTCCACTCCATCTCAAAAGACGCCGACAATGAAGTCCTCCCATACGCCACGGCTGCTTGCCCTGCTGCTGCTCGCCTGTGCGCTGGCACCCTCCGCGGACGCCTTCTGCATCTACAACCCGACGAACTACGACATCGCCGTCTGGGACATAAACCGGTCCGGCGTGCAGGGAACCTCCTGGAACGACAACGCCGTCTGGCAGTACACCTGCTCGTGCATGCACGCGGTGTAGCAACCTCGGATCGGCGTCCGGACCACTCGGACCCGCACGCATCATGCCCGCCGTTCTTCGCTGTGCGTTCCCAGGAGCGGTCAATACTGGAGGACGAATCGATGCAACGGATCGCTGCTTGATCTGGATGGTTTCAGGGCAACATGCCGCGGAGGAGAGCCGGTGCCGGGCGGTTCGCTCTTCCAAGATGCGCGTTGATCGACGTTAAGATTGCGACTCCCAGTTACACAGTTTCGTCCCCTTTGTGCAGGTAAGTCACATGCAAATTGCATGCAAGTCACCCGCGAGTCGCCCGCAAGTGCCGGCGAACTCTACGCCCGTCCGTTTATCCACGTTGGTTGCCGCTAAAAGGAAAAGTGCGGATGATGGTCAAAGGCGGTCACAAACTGCACAATGAGATGATGTACTGCATGTTCACAGCACGACGTGGCCGATCGCCGCCGCGGACAGCGCAAACAGGAAAGGCTGGTCATGAGCAAAAGACCACCTTTCCCGGATTGCGCCCGACGGCCTCGTCGTCGTCGTCGTGACGGGATTGATCGGCCTTTGGTCCTCATTCCAGACGTCGGTGGTGCCAAAGAACTGCCTGGAAGCTAGCTTGGTTTGCTGCGAGTCTCCCTGGAAATCGGGTGCCGTGATGTTGGCCAGGCAGGCAGTTCCGGGTCTGACAGCGCCAAAGCTCAGGAGGAACGGGAACGCGATCGAACCGACGCAGAGTGCGGTTGGCTCCAGAGTTCCGTGGGCCGCGTACGGGACAGTGACGAGAGTGGCGTTGCCGAGTCCATCGCGGAACCAGGGGCCAAGACCTTGGGGCGTGTTTGGGTCGAGGGTCCCCGCCAAAATCATGACAGGCATTGTAGGCTTGGCGTACCGTTTGAAAACTCGAGGATCGGGGTTGTATCGAGGCACGGTTTCGCGCGCGAGAGAGACGCTGAGCTGCGGGCCTGCATCAGTGAGCATGCGCGCAGTGCGATTGACTTGGGCTGCGTAGGTCATGTCCGTATTGTTGGCATACGTGTACAGTTCGGAAGCACCGAGGACGACTGCAAGGCCGTAAGAATAGACGGATGGATCCGCAGCCTTATTGTTCGCCTGCTGCAACGCGCCGAAGAAATTGAGCTGCTCGGCGTCCGAGTCGGTGCAGCGATACAGGCGCCACCAGAATGGGCCGTTCAGCACCTGGGTCGGTCCATTGTAAGTGAAGGGTAAGGTGTAGGTCGCCGCAGTGTGCTGATTCAGCCACGGCACTTTCGCAAGGCAAGGCAGCGTCCCGTCAATGATCGAATCCATGACAAAACGAGGGATTTGACCGGTCTGCGCGATGCGTTCGGAACACTTTGCGGATTGCGCGCCGCAAAGCGCCTGAATCTGCTGGGAAACCGTGCTTGCCCACTCGGCATTGTTCTCCAAAGCCCAGCGTGTAGGTGCGACGGGCCCATCGAGTATCACCGCGTCCGCCCGGCCACCGAGGATAAGGTACGTGTTTATGAGGTTGGTGCCGTACGAGAGAGCGTAGATGGACACCTGCAGGTCGAGGCACGGCTCTTCAGCAACAGCGGAAGGTAGGAAAGAACTGAAGCCCAACTTTGGCGGGGTTCGTCGCATTGATTGCCCCAATGTAATCCCGCGCAGCATTTGCTGTGCTGTAGAACTTGGCAGTAGCAGCGTACTTGGAGGCGATGTCCCGATTGCAGTCATCAAACTGCTTCACGACCGTGGCGTTGTACGGATCGAAAATGCCGACTGTGGGGGGATTCGCGCAGTTCAAGGGTGTGCTGAGGCCCGTGCCGCGCTGGTCCGCAAGGTAGAGCGTGACATTGGGGTTTATGGCAAAAAGGGCCGGAGCAATGGCTCTGAAGTCGACGGTTGAGAACCCCGGGCCACCATTGAGCATCCAGACTGCGAGGTTGGTTGGTGCAGGGCCGGCAAAGTACCGCCGTATGAAGAAGTCGATCTTGGCACCCGAGGGGTTCTCGTAGTCGAGGGGCACTTGCATCGTCGCGCAGTCGTTGGCCCCCCCTCCCAACGGCGTCGGGGGACAGGCGACATAGTTGAGCTGCGACGCGGCAGGGCTCGCAGCGAGAACTCCCGCGAGCACAACGAGTAGTACGGTGCGCATATCTGACAGCCGAGAAAACGCGAGTGCGAGGGGCGGCGATGCTCATGAGGGTAGCTTTATGATCTTTTGCGGCAGCTTATCCGCCGCCGACGGCGTTTCGAAGTGGCTGTGTCGCCGACGGCGTTTCGCCACCGAAATGGACCCTAAGGACCTCCCTCACTACACCGAGTCGCAGGCGCTGTACCACTACTACTTCCCGGGACAGGATCGCACTCCGGCAATCCTGCTCCTGGCCGACATCGATTTGCTGGTGATTGTCGCGGAACGCCCATGTGCGAGATGCGGGCCGCCGCGCGTTCGTCGTCATCGGCTCGGTGTGCCGGGACCCGAGCCTGGGAGCGAGGGGTTCAGAGTGAGGGTGAGACAGACGGGGTGGTGCTCCCTGCTCGCGAGGGGGAATGGTCGCGGCGCGATAGCGGGGATCGGGACGGCGAAGGAGGTCTGCGCCGCCTCGGGCGGCCATGACGAGATCGCCTGGCCCGGAATCGCCGCCGTGCCACGCCGGAGGACGAGGAAGAGATGGACAGGCTGCTTCAGCCGGCAGAACAGCCGGGTTTGGGGATCGGGCGCGCCCTGGGCTGCCAGGCACAGCCGAGGAAGTTCAAAAAAGGCTTGCCGGATGCACAGCCGTAGAAGGGGAGTAACCCGGGGGCACGGTGCACTATCCACTTAGCATTGAATATAGCTCAAAGAAGCCACGGCTGAAACAACCTCGCCACACACATTGTGGTCTGTGCAAATGCAACAGACAGACTTGAGGACGTTCTCGAATCACTTGGGTCGTAGATCAGGATTGTCCTGGCCGAGTGATCCAGAACACCAGCAGCTCGGATTGCGTTTTCAAATTGCCGAGCCACCGCGACTCCTGGTGGCCGAGTTTAGCTGCCAGTCGGAGAACTACTCAGTCCGGACTCACCCATTGGCGGATGCCTATTGCCTATGCACTTGATCGCTCTCAACACCACTCCGCAACTGCGCATCAACACCTCGCAGACCTCGCTATCAACAGACCCCTTGACCACATTGAGCGCACCCAAAAAAAAGTACCCGGCCCTGACCACCGTCGAGAAGCACATAAAATGGCAATGCAACATCTCCGGATCGTCGTCCAATAGGGCTTCCAAGAAGTTGGAGATGAGCAGCGCTGTCTCGACTCCACGTACAAACTCCGGCGCCGAAAAGAGAGCGGGCGATGCTGCACGTGGATCTCCTTCGGAGCTCACCAGTTCCAGACGGAGAGACGCAAGCATGGCCAAGTGCGCGAAAAGAACGCGCGGGTGCCAGTGTTCCGTAAAGTTCCTCGGCCACCCAGTGAGCAGCGGGCCGATCGAACCCCCACGAAAAGAGGCTGCGATCTCGGCGGGGATGGCGTCGCAAATGTCGGTCACAAGGGCGTCGATTTGGCAACGGAGCCGGCGGTACATTGCTTCCGCTGGAGTATCGTTCGACGGAGGATGGGAAAGCAGTTCAAGGGGCTTGATGCCGTGCAGTTTAGCGTGGGCACGCATTCGGATTCCGAGAAAACGGAGAAATGCGACGCACAGGAGGGCGGTGGAGAGAAAGGCGCGGCGTTGAAAGGTGGGCAGAATAATCGCAGAGATCACCTGGGATTGCAACTGGGGAGATATGCTTGCATCAAGGAGAGGAGAAAAGTCGCACACGGCGCTGACTGGGGGCTCCTCGGCACCGTCGGTTGGCAGGTAGAGACGACAGTAGGCTTCCTCTGGCTCTAGATCAAAGTAGGCCTCGTGGCAAGGAAGCGGAAGGGGGTACCGGAAGAAAGGGAACTGCGGTTCCCGCCCCACAAGAAAAGCGTGAATGACATCCGTAACAGTCACGCCGATCCACGCCCGAGTCTTCAGTTCCATGAGTAGCCACTCTGACGGGTTCGTCGGTCGTCTCCTCGACCCGACCCATGTGGCTCCGCTGCTAGAATCAAGGCATGTTGAAACCGCTAGGTCCACCATGCGCTGGAGCAACGGGAACGTTTGTGGTCCTTTGCCAGCCGGAATGAAATGATTGTAGATGAGAATCAGGCTCTAGCAATCGAACTTCCGTTAGTGGTAATGAAACTGGACGAAACCGTTGACATACTTGGAGAGCCTCAACATCCGTAATCTGCCTCTCTGTCGGACTCCGCGAAAAGTATCCGGCAAGAAGAAGGTCTCTGGCCATCTCGCAGTACCGCAGGCCAGCCTTCCGCTTGTCTGAAAAGCTCATCCCGGGAACATTAACGAGTCCCGAGCCTTCAGCGGCGATGGAGTAAAGCAAAGCCATAGGTGGGTGAGCGCCGTAAAGCGTTGGATTCCGAAGCGAGCGATAGAATGTTGATCGATGGACCAGGATTCCTCTGCGCCCTTGGAACAGGAAGTAGGCGCGAACACTCGGCAAGAGAATGTCCGGGTTCGGTGCTGAGGACGGATGGAGCCTTGGGACCGACGTACTCTCCAGAAACGAGGAGTCCTCCAGGAAGCGGGCCACACGAGTCGTGGCGCCCGCAGGATTCGGTTGGAGTGTGTCCGAAGAAGGTGCAGGCGGCTCGTCCGCGGTGACTGCCGCTCCCCGCCTCTTCCGGCGGACGTGGCTCACGCAGTCGTGTCCGAGACGGAGGCATCGCTCGCAGACAGTGGCATCCGCTGACGCGAAAGAGCACTTCGTCTTGAGGTTGTGGCAGCGCGCTTCGGCGTCGTTCAACGGCTAGCATTAGAGACGGGTCATGGCGATGGCGCGGTACGGAAGCCCACCACAGGTTCGCGGGCCCATGTTGAGTTGGCTGCGCTGCTGCTCTATGTAGACCCGCCCGGCGGTGGGTTTCGGACGGCCGAGACGAAAGATGCCGCAGGGGGGGCGTCTGCATATGGTCTCACTACTCCGGTCACGATCGCGGCGTCACTCCGCTGCACATGCTGGCCGCGGCAGACAGCCAGACAGCCCGATGAACTAGCAGGGAGAACGTGCCTGTTCGATCCGACGCGTCGAACGATGAGCGTCCTCCGGCGCCGCGACCCGGCGGCGTTTGCGGAGCCCCTGCGGTTCACGCGGCGGAATGGCGGGCTCTCTTCCCGTCGCCGCCGCCCGTCCCCGTGCCGTTCTCTCTGGACGCTCCGCCGCTCGACCACGCGTCCGGCGATACAGACGCTCCGAAGCTCACGCCGCGCTCGATGGTCGACGCGCTGCAGGCGCACGGGGCAACGTGGGCGGCGCGCGAGCTTCGGGTTCAGCTCGCGCTCCAAGGGGTCATGGCGTGGTGGTTCGAGCTCTACTTCCTCGCCTCGCTGCCTTTCCCTTTGCTATTCACGGGCTTGTGGCTGCTGAACGATGGTCGTTTTGGGTACCGGCAGCTCGTCGCGGCGACGGTCGTGCGGTGCTTTGCCTTCCTGGCCAGCACGGCGCTCCAGGCGCTCATTTCGGGGAACCTCCGGCGGCGGTTAGGCACGCGGAACAATCGATTGCCGTTTACGATCGGCGCCACGCTGGACGGCCACCCGTTTGCCGGCTTCGTTCGTTGGCTGGAGCTTGGGCAGGCGCACTCTGCGCGCGGCCAAGGCGGGGAGGGCGCCGCTGCCAAGGAACATTTGAATGTTGCCGCACCTTCTCTGCTCGTGGAGCACGACCCGGAAGACGGCAATTGCCCGTGCTTTGCCGCTTTGTGCTCGGGAACTTTGCCGGATGCTGCGGCGCGACAGAACACCATCCTGGGCCTCTTCAGAGTAGCGTTCACGCTCGTGTTCATTCTTCTCGCGCCGTACTACACCCCTCTCGTAACCTTCGGGCCCGTGTTTTGGCCCATGTGGTGGGGTGCTTTCCTGGGCACCCTGGCGGTATTCTCCAGCCTCTGCACCATGACCCTGAGCTTTCTGGGGAGCATCGCACCGATCTTGGCCCCGGTGCGCTTCTCGCTGCGTTTGCGCCGCCGTACAATGGTGCTGGCCATGACCTCGCTGGTGCACCGCATTCGCACCGCTCCGGATTCTTTGGATTCGGCGGGAGGGGCGCAGGAGGTTTACCCCGCGCTCTATGCCGCCTTGGCTGCGAGCTGGAAACGGCGCACCATCGCGTTCCACACCGCCCAGTATTTCGGCACGACCGTGGTAAACGTTGTGGTCGGCATCATCGTCATCGTGGTAGGTTGCCGCATTCTGATGCACCACAGGCAGCTCTCACCCCATGCTCGTACAGGCCACGGGCTCCTGCATCCTCCAATGGCAGCTCTGGCTGATTGGCTGGCAGCTCTTCACCCTCTGCCTCGACCTGGCCGTCCTCGCGGTGCAGAACAGCGAGGTCATTGAGGTCATGTCCGTCGTCTCGGACGCCCGGCGCGAGCTCCTGGAGCTCGCATCCGCGGACCCCGCCGCGCGTGCCACGGGGGCGGAACGCCATGCGGCCGTGCTGGGATCGTACCTCGGGCAGGCCGATGCGTTCCGCGCGCGGTTCCTGGGGTTCGCAATCGGGTTTGAGATGATGCGGACGCTTGTGGGGACGTTTCTGACCGTCGCGATCGGGCTGTGGAGCGTGCTCCGGGGGTTGGGCGTGTTTCTGACGTTGGAGTCGGCATGCCCGTCGCCGTGACGCCAGCGCCGAAGAAGAGGGAGCACCGTCAGGTGCACGTCTATCTGGATGCGGGGAAGTGGAACGTCGAGGGCGGCTTGCGCTGAGGATCCTATCCGAAGCTTGGTACGGTGGATCGACATCCTCGCCAGTCAAAAGACATTCAGGCCCGGCATCTTGACTCTGCTCACCCCGTATTGCCGCGTCCACGTCCAACTTTCTTCTAAAGCGGTGACGACCGACTGATCGCCGGACTCTGCTCCTGCAGGCGAGATCAGGAAACAGATGGCTCTGTTCGCACTCGTGCAACGTGCCACGAGCCGCAAACGCCATATGCTAGGGCCGATCTGCGTCAGGAAAGCTGGGGTCCCTGGCAACCAGACAAGAGCGAGAAGCTTGCGATCGAAACCGCGTCTATGCTGACTGGGAACGATGTCCGCTACAAACAAAGCAAGTGGCGGCTAACACGGATCTCCCTTGCAGAGGCGCTCGCCGTAAAGAGCAACCCGCGCGGAGGGCCTTGCTGTCGGCGCTTCAAATGAGGGCGAGAGCTCCGGCGACCCGAAGGGCGGTCTGCACGAGCGGGGTCAGCGCACAGTAAGGGAGGTGCCGACGATCCCACCGCAAGAGCTTCCTGAGCGCTGACGGCTTCGTGCTGAGGTCCGCCGAAGACAACCGCCACTTTCACGACACCGCCCGGAGGGAAGGCGAGGTCGAGTCGCTTGTCGCGCATCGTGAGGCCGCCTAAGCCGCGGGGGGGAACGTCCATGTCGAGGCGGTACGATGAGACAAGGTGGTCGTCGGCACCATACAGGTAAATGATGGCGTAGCGAGGGAACTGAGTGAACGGGCCGAGTCAGACGCGCTCACGGGTCCTGCAATCGGCCAACTCACCCCTTGAAGCATGTGGGAGTTCGAGCCCCACAGCTTGAAGTTGCCGACGCCGTCGTCCACGCAGATGATGACGTCGCTGCGCACCTCCGTGAATCCGAGGGAGCCGGCGAACGCGAAGTGCTGGGGTGGAGGCTTGGCGATGGCGGGGTCCACTGCACAAGCGCAGGAGGTGAGCGCAAGTGGGAGAGCGGGCCGCGGGGCCCACCGTCATAGATGAAGAAGTCGGCCGGGATGTGGTTGTCATCGCGGTCTTGGAGCATGGTGTACACGATGTTGTCCGGGACGTGCGGAGGGGAGAACGTTTCCGAGTGGAGGCGCCAGTAGCCGTCGCCGCCCAGGGTCATGCGAGCCATGGGCGCGCCGAAACGGTAGCGGGCACGGATGCCGACGCGAGTGGTGCCGTCGGGACCGGCATACAGGAACTCGAGTGCCGTGCGGGTGAACCTGAGGCCGATGCAGGGCGGAGCACCGCGCCTGACGAGGTGACCAACGTCTGCCATGCGTCCGCAGTCAGACCAGGCCCGAGACCGCGCACGACGGAACCCACAGAGCCTGTTGCGAGACATGCCGTCGAAGTAGGTCGCGAGGTTCCAGTCCCCCTGCATCACCACCGTCCAGGCGCCAGAAATGAGGAAGATCCCATACAGGACTTCGAGCGAGGCCACGAGGGCGTTGACCGCCATCGCGCCGTGTATCTCCGCAGGCATGGGGCCGGCGGACAGGTGGGGCCCGGATGAGGGTGAGGATGGGTGTGACGGGAAGTGATTGATGTTTGCGTTGAAAAAGTGATGATTCGCGAACCGCGCCTCTTTATATGGTCCATCGTGCGTGCGTGCGTGAGTGCGTGCGTGCGTGCGTTTGTGGCTGGGCGGTGATTCGGGCCGCCCGATCGCGATCGGCGGTCGCTGACCCGCTCGCGCGCCGCCTTCCGTTCGTCATTCTCTCTGGAGGTGCAATCAACCTGCAGCCATGTCTTCGGACGATTTCCACGACTCTGAAGGCGAAGGAGGGTCGGCAGACGCCGCGGACGATGTGCCAACGGACCCCGATTGGCTTCCGCTGGTCGACGTTACCAGCACAGCGGATGGGGTGCAAACAAAGCGAACACTGTCCGCTGAGGAGCGGGCAGAGCTTTTGGAAACAGTGGCGAACGATTTGGAGGCCGTAGATTGGGGAAATTTGAGTGTCCCGAAGTCAGCTGATCTGCTAATCCAGATGGCCGCTCGCGGATGGCCGCAGAATAGGTACCCTGAACCGGATCGCGGCGGTGCCAAAGCTCCCGTTCCTTTTTGGGTCAGCTTGGCGATAGCATCGGGACACTTCTACTCCCACGAGAGCTTTGTAAGGGCAAGGAAGAAGTACAATCATCTCGGCTCAAGTTTGGGAGAAGAAAACGTGCCCTACCATCGCCTCTACGTAGCCGACTACCTTCTGGAAGCGCTTCGGGGAAACATGGAGCTGAGGAACCTTGCGGACAATGGGCTAGTTCATGTAAGGGATCCCTCGATTCGATACCTGGAGACGGAAGAGCCGCCATACCGCTGTTTAAGGTGCCGCAAGCCAGGTAGATGTTTCGGAATGCTGTTGCAACCACCAAGCTCATTCGGTTGTTCAGTGCAACGTGATGGCATCAACAAGGGTGAAGGGAAGAAGTGCGAGAACTGGCCTTGGCGCAGCCATGTTCGCGAGCAAAGCTTACAAGAGCAGCCAAACGTTTCGACAATTCAACCCATAGCTGGTCCTTCTAGTTCCAAGAGGCCGAGATCTGTTGCTTCCAGCGAGCATGACGTGGATGTTTCATTCGAACCCTCCGACGACCCTCCACGGGGCATTAAGCTCAAGCTGAGGGTGAGGCAGGCTAGCTCTCAGCTGAATCGCATCGAAATCCACCTGAATGGCGTCGAAATGCCACCGCTGCGTTTGAGAGGACGCTCTGCCACCTTGGAGCTGACTGCAGAGTTGGAGCCGGAAGCAAGCTCTCGTCAATCGCCTAACAAAGCACCATCAGCTGGAGGTTCCTCTGGTAGTGGTCCAGGGAGTGATGCTGGGGGCAGGTCGTCAAATGGGCAGCATTCCGGTGGACCCAGCGGTGCCCCTGGCACCGGATCCACTTCGCCAAGTAGTCGCACTGCTATCGTTGCTGGTGGACTGGTGGCGGCAGCATTGATGTCTTCAGCTGCTTCGATCCCGGTCACATTGGCCCTAGGAGCATATGTTGCCTTCGTGACTTGGACTGCTGCATTTGGACCCCACATGACTGTGCATCATGAAGGCAGGGTGGCACTGGACGGTTCAGAGCCGGAACGTGAATCGCCACAAGGTGGAAAGGAGCAGATCCTGGAGCGTGGGCAGGGTGATGTGCTCGAAAGCCGGCCTTTGGAGGATTCAGCTGAGGTGGTTGATTTCTCGCCAGCAAGTGCAGCTGTCAAGATCGAATCTTCACAAGATGTGGAGGAAAAGGAGATATCAGAGCCTGGGGAGGATTCATTATCCGGCAGCCAGTCTCTGGACAACGACGCAGAAGTGGCCAACTTTGGGGCTGGAACCGTACCGGCACAATCCTCCACCGTCATTGAACTGGTTGGGGCGGCTATCTCCGGCAACAGTTCCGCACCTAGTTCCCTCCCTTTCTTCAGCCTCGCTCGATCGTGAGTTTACTTGCCCCGGGTGCAAATGCTCTCCCCCCTTACGATCCCGGCCTTGCAGCCCCTCGCCACGGCTTGCAACGACGGGCATCCGGTTTGACGGCAGTGACGTCGGAGCAAACCTGAAGGCGACGGGGAATCAGGAGTACGAGAAGATAGACGGAGGTGCCCACGTCAACATCGACGGCGCGGGTTCCATCAAGGTTGGCAAGATCGACGGGATGTCCAACTCCAATCTCGTGGCCAGCAGCATCGAAGTCAGAGAGTTCATCGATGGGAAATCGACCACGACGCTGGTAGCCCGGGACGGCAGCGTGGTCATCGGCACCGCCGGCAACGGCAAGATCGACGGTAAATCCAAGGTCAGGATTTGGGCCGCGAAGGACATCATCATCAAGGGCAAGATCGATGGCGAGTCGGAGGTGGAGCTGCGGGCCGAGAATGGAGATGTTTTGGTCGAGGGCAAGGTGGACGGGCGCTGCACGATCAAGTACCAGGCCAAGAGCTTCGCAATTCTGGACAAGACGGGCGGCAACGTCAAGGTGATAGACCTGAGGGACAACACTGAGCACAATGCGAGGGAGTACTTCAAGTGATGAGGGATTACACAGTTGGCCCGGCCGGATCCGTCGTCAGTCCTAAGCCCATAGTGTCGACGTGTCATGCGACGGGGCAGTTGTCGTACAAACGTACAAGAACGGCTTCATTTACCGTGATCCGACGGCTGCTGTTCGGCGAGGCCGGCCGCCAGTTCAGCGCACTCATTGCTGGCTTCTCAGTCCCCAAACCGGGGAGGGATCAGTGCACCCACCCCCTCCCGTGCCCGTCCTCCATCGGCGGCTCCAAAAACCCCCTGAACCTCACCCCACCCCCCTCGTCCACCGTCCACCTGGCCCCGTACCCCTCGCCGTCCCTGACCTCGTACGCCACCACCCCGTGCGGCAGCCCGTGCGCATTGGCCCACGCCGCGCGGCCCAAGACACGCGCAAGCACCCTCGCCGCTGCCGCGTTGCGCTGCGGGACGGGACCGGTGCACTGTCCCCATGCGCCCGAGAGGGAGCGCTGCGAGTGCTTCGAGAGGGCGACGCAGCCCGACGTGAGGAGCTGCGACGCGGGCCGGGGGGATTTGTGCGGGCGGGCGGTAACGTGAGGGGCGAGGAAGGCGGCGAGGAGCGAGGGGAGGGAGGGGGGGAGGGCGGTGCTCGTGGAGCCCGTGGTGAGCCGGTGGGCGAGGAGGAGGAGGAGCGATTGCGGGGTGAGCAAGGCGAGAAAACGGCGGGCGGCGTCGAGCGCGGCGGGGGGGAAGGTGGGAGTGCTGATGCCGGGGTTGTCGGGAGGGTCGGCGGCGGGGTCGAGGAAGGACGGGTCGAGCGGTTCGAGGGCGTCCAGGAACCCGTCCGCGAGCTTCGCGGCGTCCTCCCTGAGCTTCGCCGCCTCCTCGCGTTCCGGTGGCATGCCCTCCAGGACCGGTAGAGGGGGTAGCGCCGTTCGTGTCCGGCTGCGGGCGTCAACCAGCATCCGGGCAAGGAACCCGTGGAGCGGGCGGGTCGAGACCTCGACGTCCGCGGTCCCGCCGAGCGCGGCGAGGTGCTCCCCGCGGTGCTGCGCGTAGGCATCGTCGAATGCGGCGACCAGGGCGCGTAGCGACGCGGGGTCGAGGGCGAGAGGGGCCGGCGGTGGCGAAGCAGCTTCGGCGCTGATCCCGTCTTTGCTGGCGGCCGCCGGCTCCTCGTTCTCCCGCGATGCGTCGTTGGCGCCCTCCGCAGGTGCGTCCGTGCCGCCCGATCCTCCGTCCACGGCCTCCTCGGGAAGGTCGGGGAGCGGGACCGCGGACCCCGGAGCGGAGGGCGGCGCATCGGGCTCCTCGGGCGTGGGGGGAACCTCGCCGCCCACGGAGTCTGTCCGTAACAGCTCTCTCGCCAGATCTGCGCCACAGGGCGGGTCGTCCGAGGCCAGCACGGCCTCCAGCAGCTCCGCGAGCTTTGACATTTCGGCGGTTCTCAGTGTCGGCGGGTCAGGCGCGCGTCATCGACAACAAACGACGCCACTGCGGTTCCGCCTCTCCCTCCCCTTCTGTGACGCGTAGAGCGCCATGAGGCCGGTGGCGCACCGCGCGGGTGCCGCGCTCTCCGCGGCGGCGGGCCGCGCGGCGTCCCCCGCCCCGCCGCCCGCGCACGCCGCGCCCGCCGCCGCGCGGACGCCGCAGCCCGCCGCGCGCAGGACGCTGGCGCTGCTGGCCGCGCAGCCCCGCGATGCGGCGTGCCGGACCGCGCCCCGCGCACACCGTGCCCCGGCTGCACCCGGCAGGCCCCGCACACACCCCCGCCTCGCCCGCGGCCAGGCCTCCGCCGCCGCAGCCGCCCTCGACCCGCCGCCCGCCTTCGAGCTGGCCCCGGAGGACGCCGCCCGTCTGAAGAAGCAGCGCAACATCGGCATTTCGGCTCACATCGACTCGGGCAAGACCACCCTGACAGAGCGCATCCTCTTCTACACCGGGAGGATCGACGGCATACACGAGGTCCGCGGGCGCGACGGCGTCGGCGCAAAGATGGACTCGATGGAGCTCGAGAGGGAAAAGGGCATCACCATCCAGTCGGCGGCAACCTTCTGCCAGTGGAAGGACTCGTTCGTCAACATCATCGACACTCCCGGCCACGTCGACTTTACCATCGAGGTCGAGCGCGCGCTGCGCGTGCTCGACGGCGCCGTGCTGGTGCTGTGCTCTGTCGGCGGTGTGCAGGTAACTTGGTCCTCCAGCTGCCTCTGCCCTTCAGCCAGCTGACCACGTTCCCCTCCCCCCGTGATCCGTGATCCCCTCCCCTCAAGTCCCAAACCATCACCGTCGACCGCCAAATGAAGCGCTACGGCGTCCCCCGCATCTGCTTCATCAACAAGATGGACCGCGCCGGCGCCAACCCCCTGCGCGTGGTCGACCAGATGCGGCAGAAGCTCCGGCTGCACTGCGCGCTCGTGCAGGTGCCCATCGGCGCCGAGTCCGAGTTCAAGGGGGTCGTGGACCTGGTGGAGTGGAAGGCGTACTACAACGAGGGCGCGAACGGGGAGAGGATCGTGGTGGGGGAGGTGCCGGCCGAGCTGGAGGAGTTTGCGAAGAAGAAAAAGGCGGAGCTGGTGGCCAACGTCGCAGAGGTCGACGACGAGATCGCGGACTTGTTCATCATGGAGGAGACGCCGACGGCGGAGCAGCTCAAGGTAACCCGCCCCGCCGATCTCTGTCGCACTCGCTGACGCGGGTTCGGGCAGGCCGCGATCCGCCGCGCGACCATCGCCAACAAGTTCACCCCCGTCTTTGTCGGCTCGGCCTACTGGAACACGGGCGTGCAGCCCATGCTCGACGGCGTGGTGGACTACCTCCCCGCGCCCAACGAGGTGTCCAACACCGCGCTGGACCTCTCCCGCGGCGAGGCCAAGACCGCGCTGTCCCCCTCGTCGCGCGACCCGCTCGTCGCGCTGGCGTTCAAGCTCGAGGAGGGGCGCTACGGGCAGCTCACGTACGTGCGGGTGTACCAGGGGAGCATCAAGAAGGGCATGAACATCGTCAACGCCAAGAACGGCAAGAGGGTCAAGGTGCCCAGGCTGGTGCGGATGCACTCGAACGAGATGCAGGACGTGGAGGAGGTCGGGAGCGGGGAGATCTGCGCGCTGTTTGGGATCGACTGCTCGTCGGGCGACACCTTCACCGACGGCACGCTGCAGTACTCGATGGTGGGTTGTCTCGCTGCCGCCCCCTGACATGCAACCGACGTTCTGCCCCCACCCCTCGGTCCAGACCTCGATGTTCGTCCCGGAGCCCGTCATCTCGCTCTCGATCGAGCCCAAGGCCAAGGAGGCCCTCGCCAACTTCTCCAAGGCCCTGAACCGCTTCGTCCGCGAGGACCCGACCTTCCGCGTGCACGTGGACCCCGAATCCAAGCAGACCATCATCTCGGGCATGGGCGAGCTGCACCTCGAGGTGTACGTGGAGCGCATGCGCCGCGAGTACCGGGTCGACTGCGCCACGGGCAAGCCGCAGGTGGCCTACCGCGAGGCGCTCGGCAGGCGGGTCGAGTTCAACTACACGCACAAGAAGCAGACGGGCGGCGCGGGGCAGTACGCCAGGGTGATCGGGTACATCGAGCCCATGCCGCAGGCCAACGAGGACGGGGAGCCGGTCGAGTACGTCGACGAGACGCAGGGGAACAACATCCCGCCGCAGTTCAAGCCGGGCATCTACAAGGGGTTCCTGGACGCCATCGAGAAGGGGCCGCTGATCGGGCACCCCGTGACAAAGACGCGGCTGGCCATCGTGGACGGGTTGGCGCACGTGACGGATTCGAGCGAACTGGCCTTCAGGACGGCGGTGAGGGACGCCTTCAAGGAAGCGTTCGTCAAGGGCGACGCCCACATCCTCGAGCCCATCATGGAGGTCGGCCTCTCCGCCCCGGTCGAGTTCCAGGGCACCGTGATCGCGCTGCTCAACAAGCGCCGCGGCACCGTGCTCGACTCGGAGGTCCGCGACGACTACGTCGAGATCCAGGCCGAGGTGCCGCTCAACGACATGTTCGGCTTCTCGACGGACCTCAGGTCGGGGACGCAGGGCAAGGGAGAGTTCTCGATGGTGCGCCCTTCCGTGGAGCGACCGCTGCTGCTCTTCTCATCATCCTCGCCTTCTACAGGAATTCAAACACCACTCGCCCGTGCTCATGCAGACCCAGCTGGAGCTCATCGACGCGGCCAAAAAGGCCCGCGGCGAAAAGACGACGAAGCGGTAGGGGCCGGGCTTTTTCGGCTTAGTTTACAGGGTGGATTGCGCGCCCGGATAGATGAGTTGACCCCGTTCCGCTGGCGTTGCGGTCCGATCACTCGGAGGGGCGGCCCGTGGCGGGGTTGTACCGCACGGGGCGGGGCGGCTCGACGAAGTGGCCCTGCATCTCGGTCGGGAGCTGCGCGAGAAGTTGAGACCGTGGTCCCCGTCGCATTTGGCCGTTACCCACGTGCGAGGGCGCCAACCCCGACTCCTTGGTGATGTTGTACTTCTGCCGAGGGGTGAAGTTGGGCACTGAACGGGACGCAGTGGTCAGCTCGCCGCCGATCGCAGCCTTGCTCCCGGCCGGGCACCGACCCGTCAGCGCCGCGACGACCAGCTTCACGAGCAGACCCTGCTGCAGGCCGACGTAGTTGCCGCGCTTGGCCGAGAGCTTGAGGTGCAGGGCGTTGATCGAGAGCTTCGCGAGATCGTACTGCGTCGCCAGCGTAAACGGACCTGGGTTCGCCCGATCGCGCAAAAGCCACGAACCACGGCGTTCCTCTGCATGTCGGGGACCTTGTCGCTGTCCATGCGCGCGATCTTCTGGAGGATCGAGCAGACGTGCTCGAACGGAATCGAGTTGTCGTGTGGGAATGCCGCCTTGGCGAAAGGCGTCACTCGAGGACACCGGCACAAAAGCGAACCAAACGTACCTCGGCACGCGTACAGAAGTCTAGTATGGCGGCGATCTCGTCCTTGGGAAGCACCGGATAGTCATCGCTCTTGTCCCTGCCCTTGAGCTTGGGGAAGAGCGCGGCCCGCAGTTCCGGCGCATCGCTCGGCGCTATCGCCACGGGCTTGCCGCCGATCTTGGGCTGCGGCGACTTGAGCAGCGCGTCCGCGTACGAAGCTACCTTGAACTCGAGGTAGACCTCCTCCACGGGCAGCGGGGACCTGATGCCTTCAGCGGTGACTTTCTCTGCAAGGGTTGTGCATCAGTGCCACCTTCACGTCCTAACGAGCTTTCACCAAGCTACCGAAAGTCTTCCGATTGATGATGAAGTGGGTCTTCAGTTGCACCAATGGTTAGGATGGCGCAGATCGCAGATCAATCGTCTAGAACTCACGATCGAGCTCCGGACTCCGTGCGCCTTCAGCATCTGAAGGAATGGCGAAATCAGCGACATGATGCGCAGAAAGGCAAGTAATCGGCAGCACCTTCTTGATGTCTGCATGCGCAAAGTGCCGGGGCAGATCCGACACCCGTACGACGGCCCTCTGATGCTCAGGGCTTTCGATCTCTTTCCCCGGAGAGATCTGCGAAAGCGGAACGTTTCGAGCTCGATGCGGAGCTTTGGGGCGCGCGCATCAACCAACGTTGATTCCATCCTCGACCGAGGAAACTTCGTCCTCGATGGTGCGGAAACGGGCGAGTCCCGCTGATGAAGAGGGGACGTTGAAAGTGGCCACTTTGGCCCACGTCGATGACCCAGTGGGGCTGATGGGGCTCATCCTGGCCAGGCTATCCGAATCTTCGGTAAACGCACGAGTTTCCGCACTGTCGAAGCTCTCGGGAGTCGGGCCAGCCGGCAGATCGCCGTGGTCATCAGGCAGAACCTGGCTCGTCACCGTGCCGAAACCGCGGTCCCCGACGAGAGTCTGAGCTGATGATGCAAACGGCGTGGCGACGGAGCTGTACTGGGCCAGGTTCTTGGCGAGTCGATCGAAGAGCGAATCGAAAGCCGACTCGGGGACGTGTCCGACGGCCACATCGCGCTCTGTGGTGAAGGGCAACGCGAGGCTGCTAGGCCCCAAGCCTGGAGGAGCGAACAGCGAGGCCGTTAGAGGCGTGCTGGGCGTGCCAGGCCCCGAGGACGGCGTCGTCGGCCGGAGCGGGCCGAGGCCCGGCGGGCCGAACAAAGAGTACTGAGGCCGCGGCTCCAGTCCCGGTGGCAGGCGGCGCGTTTCTTCGCCGGCGTCCTGGAGGGAGTGCTCGAACAACGAGCCGAAATTGAAGGCCATGGCGCGCGACGTTTTGGACGTCGTGATGGTGGGAAGGCGTCGATCGACTTGCTCCACCAACCATCAACCTTCTCCGCCGCGCTGAGTCATTCCCTGCGATCGTGTTCCCCTTCCATGGGCCAAGTGTGTCAGCAAATACAGTGAAATCTATCCCATATCTCAATCATTGCGGCCTCTGCGCCAGCTGCTCCACGAGGTCAGCAATCTGCTCCTTGTACATGGACTGATGGACCAAGAGTCAGTCCGAGCAAGAGGAGAAAAGAACGTTCTGACTCGCCTTGACGTCCAAAAGATCCTGACGCAGCTCTTCAACCTGTTCCGTGCGTTCTCCAAGCAATTCGAGAGAGGCGGTGTACCTAGCAAAGTCGACGTCAGCTCGGAAAGCATCTCCAGGCTCCACGATCTAACTAACCTCGTGTTCAGATCCAGAAGCTCGCGCTCCAAGTGTTCCACTTTGGCGAGGCTTTGCTTGCTGAAAACACGAAAGGGTGAGGAGGGATCCACATGCACCGATCGAACATGAACCCACAGGCTCTCGTTCTCGGAAGTCAGCTTGACCAGCTCGTCCGCAAGCTCGTCCCGAGTACGCGAAGCCATTTGCAACTGCGTCTGAAGTCCCGACACCTGGCCTTCCAGCTGCTTCACCATGCCATGGAGCCTGTCAATGACGCTGGCAGGGTTCATGGGCCCACCGCCCGCGATTGTCGCCGAGCCAAACGCGGAATCGAGGGCAATGCTGCTCGGGCTTTGCGTTGGTGCGGAAGTAATGGTGCCGGAGAACCGATCCACGCTGCTTTCGCGGCCCGAATTAAGGCGCTGAGTGTCCAACTTGAGCTTGGATTTCTCCGGCTCGCGACGAACTTCGTTCTGCCGGGCCCGCTCTTCCTCCTTCCTCTTTTGCTCCCACTGTTCCCGCTCCTCCTGGAGGCGCTGACGTAGGAGTTTCTGGAAGCTGTCCTTTGCATCCTCCAGAGCGCGGTTGTGCGCCGACTTTTGGATCTCCAACTTCGCGCTCAAATCGCTGTTCTGAGCCTGGAAGTCGCTCATCCGGGTCCGCTCGACCTCCAGTTCCGCAGTCAACCGGGATTTGTCTTGGCGCTCAATGGAAAGCTGCGACTCCAACGTTGCGACACGAGTTGTCTGCGTTGGGCAAAAGCGTAAGCGGCCGAGAACGTGCGGACACAAACTCGAGACGCACCAGCTCGTTCACACGCTCGCTCCATCCTCGCTCGCGAATGGAAGACTTTTCCCTCTCCATCTCGGCCTCGTGCAGGCGGGCCGTCAGCGTCTTTTCTGCCTGCTCCCAGTTCTTTTGAGACTGCTGCTGCTGCGTCTGCAAAGCCTCAATCTGGCGAAGAAGCGGGCGAGTCGATTCCTGGACGGAAGCGGAAAGATCCTCGTTCCGATTCTCGGCGGCACGCAGGCGCGACTGCATGATCTGCAAACAGCCAACAATTGAGGGCCTCACTTAGCGAAAGGCTTAGCATCAATGTACCTCGAGCTCCTTCCGGAGGTTGTCCTCTTTCCACCCAGAGTCCTCCTCGGATCGCGCCAAAGCAGTCCGCAAATCGAGGATCTACGACGGACAAGTCGCTCAGCTTCCGTCAATCACGCCGGGCAAACGCACGACGAACCTCTTTCCTGGACGACGATTCCAAGGTTTCGAAGTCCTTCCTCGCCTGCTCCAGCTTCAGATGGAGATCCTGGTTGGTCTTGATCTCCTTCTCGAGCGCCTCGGATTGAGCCTGGCTGTTTTGAGAGGCCTGCAAGCGCCGGGTTTCCGACAGCTCCGCCCATGCACGCTCCAAAGCCATCTGAACGTGAAGGAGGATCCGACTTGAGGACGTTAACCGCGGTTCAAGAAACGGTGAACTACCTGAAGGTTGGACTTGTCGTCCTTCAGCGTCGAAGCTTCGCCTTCGAGCTTCACGATCTGCTTGTTGTGCTGATCATTCAGCTCGTTGAGCGTCCTCACAGCGTCCTGCAGTTTCTTCTCCCCCTCCAAGAAGCGCCCGATCTGCAGCTTGAGCTCCGCGATTTCCGACACGGATGCTTCCATCTTCTTGTTGAGGTCCTGCACCAGCTTCTCCTGCTCCTTCTTCTCCTTCTTCAGGTCCTTGATGGACTGCGAGGCCTTGAGCTCGGCCTTCGACAGCTTCTCGCCTTCCGCCATGAGCTCGACAATGACCTGCTCCTTTGCCGTGACCTCCTCCTCGCGTTCCTCCAACAGCCTGCGCAGTTCCGCAACCTGCGCACCGCCCCCGGCATCCGATGATGCTCGTGGCCGCGACTCGAGGGCCGATATCTGCTCGCGGAGCTGCTCTACAAGGACGTGAAGGTTGCGATTTTCCTCCATCGCGGTCATGAGCTGGCGCTCGCGCTGCTCAACCACGTGCTGCAAAGCGGGGTCCACAGCGGTCGGGGTAGCAGCCTTTGCCGAAACCGGGGAAGGAGAACGCATCTGCGGTGAAGATGGTGCTGGTTCCGAGGAGGGTGCTGGAGAAGACGCTGCTTCCGGCTCCATGTGGGTTCCGTTCACGCGCCGCGCAGAGTCCGTGGAAAGCCGGCCCGGGGATGGTTCCGCCGGGGACCTTTCGGCTTTGATCGGCAAAGCTTCCGCCGGTGCCGATTCCTCCGTAGTCACAATGTGCGGAACTTCGGAAGCACGAGACTGTCCATTGCCCGCGTCCTTGGCCGGAGAAGCTAGAGAATCAGCCGCCACATTACTAGCGTCCGTATCGGCCTGCCCTTCTTCGTCCGGGAGATCCAATTCATCAGGCGCCCAGCCGTCCGGGCCGGCTTGCGGAGAGGCTGTAGCTTCCGCGCCAGCAGATGCGACAGGGCTGTCGTGTCGCGCTGGTCGGCCGTCGGCCTCGCTGCGCCGGGGTTCCGCCTCCTCCCGGAAGTCCAATGGTTTTGCTTCCTCCTCGTCTGCGGCAGCAGGCTCTGGCGCTTTCGGCGGCGAGGGTGACGGCAGTTTCATTTCCGGTGCCGCCAGCTTCGCTTCCTCGTCCGGGGTGGTCACGGGCTGTTCCTGTTCCTTTGCCGGCTCCTTTGCCGGCTCCTCGGCCGACGACGATGCAGCCGCGGTAAACGAGCCCAGCATGGAGGAGAAAAAGTCGTCCGTCTGCTTCGAGAAGGCCGCGAAGCCGGCGGCGGCCTTCTCGGCAATGTCCGAGGCCACATCGTGCGACGGGCCGGCCGGCTCGGCGTCGGCGGCGTCGCCCGGCTTCTTTGCCTTTGCCTCGTCGCCGCCCAGCACCGTGTCGATCCGCGACTCGATTGCCGACGACGCCGTCTTGAGGAACGCGCCGAAGCTCGACGCGGCCTCCTCCTGCGACGCCGGCAGGCCGAGCGACGACCACAGCGACGACATCGTGGCGCTGCTGCGCGGGCCGCCGCGGTGCCGCGGTCGCCGTGCGGACCTCGCGGGGTGTCACGGAAAGGGGTCCCCACTTGAAACTGCGGCCTCGCTCGCTGGCGCGCTGGGAAACGCCGATTCACCCCTTCCCTCGACTCTCGCCTCGCGAACCGGACGAAAGCAATCAATCGTTGAACGTTTTTCCACGTTTCAGATCGGACTGGTCGCGGGCTTAGTCGCGTCGAACGCGAAGACACAGCTTGCCGGGGGCCTCTCGGTTTCGGGAATCCGTGCCGAGGCCTCTGCTGTCTGCACCCCGCATCATGGCGAATGAAAAGGGGAAGCAGGGCGTGGACCTGCTGGAGTTACCCTTGCCGCAGCTCAACAACCTGAAGGGGCAGTTCGAGGAGGTCTGCCCCCCAGGTTTCGGTCCGGACGCGTTGCTCAACCGATGCCCGGGCAATGCAGGAGCTTTCGCAGCTGCTGGGGTCTTTCGGCTCTCTGAAGACTGCTCAGCAAAAGTTTCTGTCGAGCGTGGACTGCCTTGAGGCTTTGGAAACTGGCGGAGAGGGTGCGTGAGCGTGCCTTGTCCCATCCTGCTCTTGCTCACGAATGCCCAGGCAAACCGTCACTGATACCTCTGACGGGATCCCTCTACATTCCCGGGGAAATCGTTGACGTGGACTCTGTGGTTGTGGACGTGGGAACGGGCTACTTCGTCACCAAGGTCTGATCTGCGAGATTGAGCGCCGCAGGTGATTAACCTGGCCGATCGGCAGTCCAATAAGGACGCAAGAGACTTCTTCAAGCGGAAATCCGAGTTTCTTGGGACGAAGCTGGACGAATTGCAGGCGCAGATCAACAACAGGCAGAACATGCTGCGAAGTGGGTTCCCATCGGAACGACAACCACCGTAAGGGGCTAAACATGCCGATGCAGTGGTCGGCGAAGTTATCGGGCTGAAGATGTCGGCGCTGGCGGCGGAGAAGGGCGGCAAGTCGTGACTGATGACGAGTGCAGGTTGATCGATTCCCAAACACGATACCCTCTATCCACGCGTTCTTCCATGTTGATACGACCGGAGTTTCGCTCTTTATATTGTTCGGATCTGTCACTCCCCGATTGAAGGGGCTTGAGCTGCTCCGAGCGCGTTCTGCCCCGTCGCAACGCGTGGCAAGCGTTGAAGCGTGACCGCCGGACCCAACCCCTGGAGAGCCACCATGGCCCCGCTCGAACTCTTTACGCTGTACGAAACCCGGTCCCGCTTCTTCATCATCGCTTCGGATTCGGAGCAGACCGCCTACCGCGTTCTCAAGGTCGACCGGACAACGCGGGACCTGCACATCATTCCGGACCCGACTTCCTATTCGAAACAGGAGATACGGGACCTCCTGAAGATGATCGAAGACGGGAACAAGGGTTCCGGAGGGCTGAGCAAGGTGCTCGACATGTTTTACGGGCTGGTCGGCTTCCTGCGGTGCTTGGAAGGCTACTACATCATCGCGGTGACCAAGCGGCAGCCCGTGGGGATCCTCGGTGGCCATGTAATATGGCAGATAGGTGCGGTGGCCACGTGCGGTCGAATAATCTCGGTTACTAACAACGGGACCTATCGTAGACGACGTCTCCCTTGTGCCGGTCCCCGGGCCCAGCGCCAAGATCGAGCGCTCCCCGGACGAGCAGCGCTACCTCCAAATATTCGCCAACCTCGACCTCCGGCGCAACTTCTATTTCAGTTATAGTTACGACCTCACAAACACGCTGCAGCGGAATCTCGCGGGCCCGCCGCCGGAGCCCAACGATATGTTCGTGTTCAACCACGCGCTGCTGCGGACCGCTTTCGAGGATCTGTCGTCGCCCTGGGTCCTGTGTTTGGTCCACGGGTTCATCGATCAATGCAGTGCGTGCAGAAACGGTTATCGGGATTTGCTGCCCTTGACCGTGGTTTGTTGCAACTACAGAGATCGACGTGTTTGGCCACAAGGTCTTCTTGACGGTCATTGCTCGAAGATCTCGGCACTATGCCGGAGCGCGGTTCCTAAAGCGGGGCGCGAACGATCAGGTAAGGAGCGCCGCCTTGTCATGTTTTTGGACTGACGACGAAATACACAGGGCTTCGTTGCCAACGAAGTTGAAACGGAGCAAATCGTTTTCGACGGCATGACCACCTCGTTTCACTTCCCGCCCGGCCGTTCGGGCTTCAAACCCTCCTTCACGTCCTTCGTCCAGCACCGCGGGTCGATCCCCCTCTTCTGGTCGCAGGACACTTCCAACCTTGCACCCAAGCCGCCGATCGAAAGTGAGCAGCGTTCCGTGCCGGCACACCGAACCCCATTTCACCGTCCGCCAGTCAACTACAGGGACCCCTTCTACTCCGCAGCCGCGCTCCACTTCGACATGCTCTTCCGGCGCTACGGGGCGCCCGTGATCGTGCTGAACCTGGTCAAGACCAAGGAGTCGGTGCCGCGGGAGTCGCTGGTCGGGGAGGAGTACGCGGCCGGGGTTGCTTACCTGAACCAGTTCCTCGAACCGGGGAGGAGGATCGAGTACATCCAGTGGGACATGGCGAGGGCGCTCAAGAGGTACTTCCTTGTGTGCGGTTGGCCTGTGTCTTTGCTGATCTCGCTTGCGTTCAGCGAGGACGAGAATGTGATCGAGGTCCTTGAGGGGATTGCCGAGGACGTGCTGGCGCGGACGGGCTTTTTCCACAGCGGGCCGGAGCCCCGGGCGAATCTGTTGCGACATCCCGAGTAGGTTTTGCGGCCGGATGGCTGCAATTTTCTCTGACTTTGGTGCTGAAGAAATGCCGAAAAGCGAAAGCGGAGAAGGTTGGCAGACGATACAATCCAATTGCGGTTCTTCATGTTGACTTGCTTCTGTTCAGGCTGCAAAGCGGCGTGATTCGCACGAACTGCATCGACTGCCTGGACAGGACCAACGCGGCGCAGTTTGTGATTGCCAAGTGCGCACTCGGCCACCAGGTGGGTGCGCTCCCATTCTCAACCAACGGAATGCTGAAACACCGTTACCAGCTTTATGCGCTGGGCATAATCCCCTCGCCGGCCCTCGCCTTCGACACGGACGTCGTGCGCGCCCTCAACTCGGTCTACCAGGACCACGGCGACGCGATCGCACTCCAGTACGGCGGCTCGCAGCTGGTCAACACGGTCGAGACGTACAGGAAGGTCCAGCGGTGGAGCAACCAGTCCAGGGACATGATCGAGAGCCTGAGGAGGTTCTACAGCAACTCGTTCACCGGTGGGTCGAACCTTCGTTTCGCGAAGCGTAAGAAGCCCGCTGACGAGTTCGGTGGCAGACTCGGACAAGCAGGACGCGATCAACCTCTTCCTCGGCAACTTCGTGCCCACCAAGGAGGGCCCGCAGCTCTGGCAGCTCCCCACGGACTCGCACCTGCACAACCAGGACCCGCGCGCCGAGTGCAGGCAGCGCAGCTACGTCGCCTGGCACACCCCAGCCGCCGATCCGGCACCCGACCCTGCGCCGCCGGCGCATTCCAAGGAGCTTTTCGAGCGGGTGTACAGGCCGCTGACCCGCAGCTCGCTGGACAGGCTGGTGGCGTACAACGTCAAGGGCGCGGCGGAGCGGGCCGGTGGCCGGGCGGGGCCGAGCCCGTTCGCCGTCGGCCCGGATGCGGCGGGCAATGCGTGGGTGCGGTGCGGTCCGCCGGTGCGGGGGGGCTGACGGTGTTTCCGGGGCAGCGGGGCGGGGCGATCGCTGCCAGGGTCCGCGGGGGATCGGGAGGGAAACGGTGACGGGGGGGCTCAGGGGGCCGGAATGGGGCCGGATCGGGCTGCTACGCCGGGAATCAGGCTGCCTGCGGTGTCTGCGAAGGAGGCGGACGAGTACGGGAGGTGGGGATCGGGCGTCCCTCGAAAAGGAGATAGGGGCACTGACAAACGGCTTTTCCTTGCAGATACCTCCAACAGTTCCGGTCGTTCGCCATCTTCAGCCCGTCCGAGAGCAGCGCCGTGCCGCATCCGGATTCCGCGCTTTTCCAGCGGCACGCGCGCAACTCTGGCCCGGTGTGGCCCTCGGACGCGGATGCGGAAATCTAGTGGGTGCCATGCGGCGGCGGTGCGCGGTGCGGTTGCTGACGGACGGATCGGACTACCAGCAATGCGGCGGTGCGGGCCGCCGCACGGGGCCCGGACGGTTCCGGTGCACGGGCGGCAGCAGGGGTCCCTGGAGGGGCCGGGACGGATCGGTCGCGCAGACACGGCGGAGGCGTGGGGCTGCCGGCATCTATAATAAATTAGATCTGCCTGCTAGTAGGCGGGCGGGCGGCTCCGATCGACGGCTGTGGACGGACGTCGAATGTCGTCACCTGTGAGCGGGTTGGCCGAAGGGCGCGCCCTCACGACTCCACGGCGGTGCACACCCACCTCCCGCCCCTCCCCGCAGCGCGCCCGCCTCGGGAGCTCTCCGCCTCATCCTTTTCCGCGCCCCAGCCGACCCCGCCGCCGCGCACCATGGGCGACCAGAAAGGTACGCGCGCCCGCCTTTTTTGCCTGCGGCGCGCGCGCGGATCCGCCGCCGCCGCGCCGCGCCGCGCCGCCGCCGCCTGCCGCCGCCGAGATGCGCCGCGCCGCGCGCGGATCCGCCGCGGGACCCGGTGTGGCGGGGCGGGGCCGCCCATCCGCCCCCCGCCGGGCTGCCGCCGCCGCGCACACCGCCGGCCGGATGCCGCGCCGCCGCCGCGCCGCATTGGATTCGCAGGGATTGGTGCCGCGGCCGCGGCTCGATGGGCCGCGGACGCCGCGGCGCGCTGCTTTCACGTGGGCCCCCGACCGGCGCTGACCCCTCCCCCCGCTCCCGCGCCGCCAGGCGAACGCGAGAACCTCGTCTACATGGCGAAGCTCGCCGAGCAGGCCGAGCGCTACGACGGTGCGTGCGCCGCCGGCTTCCCGGACGCGATCTGACGCCGCCCGCCCCCCCCGCCCCCACCAGAGATGGTCCAGTTCATGAAGGTGCGTCGGTGCATGATCCGCCGGCGAATACCGTCGCTGACTTTTTCTCGCCACCGCAGGACGTCGCCAAGGTTCGCCGGATGCCCGCGCTCCCGGCCGCCGGCCCGCCTGACCCCGCTCCGAAATAACCCGCAGATGGGCGTCGAGCTCACCGTCGAGGAGCGCAACCTCCTGTCGGTCGCCTACAAAAACGTGATCGGCGCCCGGCGTGCCTCGTGGAGGATCGTGTCCTCGATTGAGCAGAAGGAGGAGAGCAAGGGCAACGAGGCCCAGGTCGGAAAGATCCGGGGGTACCGCCAGAAGATCGAGAACGAGCTCACCGAGGTCTGCAACGACATCCTCACCGTCCTGGACGACCACTTGATCCCGCACGCCGAGGCCGGCGAGTCCAAGGTCTTCTACTACAAGATGTGGGTCCCGCCCGCCCTCTCCGCGGGACAGCGTGCTGAGCGGCCCCGGCGCATCGCAGGAAGGGAGACTACCACCGCTACCTCGCCGAGTTCGCCGTCGGCGACAAGAAGAAGGAGGCCGCCAACAAGGCCCACGACGCGTACAAGGCCGCCACCGACATTGCGCAGACCGAGCTGGCGCCCACGCACCCCATCCGCCTCGGCCTGGCCCTCAACTTCTCGGTGTTCTACTACGAGATCCTCAACTCGCCCGACCGCGCGTGCCACCTCGCCAAGCAGGCCTTCGACGACGCCATTGCCGAGCTCGACACGCTCAGCGAGGAGTCCTACAAGGACAGCACGCTGATCATGCAGCTCCTGAGAGATAACCTTACCCTGTGGACGTCCGACCTCCAGGACGGTGGGTTTTCCCGTCCACATTGCGCCGTGTTGTCGGAGGCTGATAGTTCCCCCCCAGCCGACGGCGAGAAGGCCGGCGAGGAGCCCAAACCCGAGGAGCCCGCGGAGGAGAAGTGAGCGGGCCCGGACGGCGGGCAGGGGGACGGAGCTCCATGGCGTTGCACGGATTCGATTTTCGGCCACGGGCAGAGCACACGTGTTCGGGCCGGCGCGCCGCTGGAGCGACGGTCGGGAAGCGCAGCTTTGTACTCGCTGAAATCATACTAGTTACTTAAATCGCGGACCGGGTCCTTGGCAGTGGTCCTCTTCGGGGTGCTGCTATCATGCGGTCGAGCGTTTTGCAGTGCAACCAGGTGTCGGAGGCGCCGGCCGATGGAATTCGCTGGCGGCACAGCTGCGAAACTGATTTCGCCTATGCACCGACCGTCAATCTTCCGGACCAGTAGCTGGTTGCATCGGGCTGAAGGTGGATGAGCTTCTTGGTGTGATCGGAAGTGAGTGAGAGAACAAGGCCCGCCGGGGCGGGGTGCGGGTGGCGGGGGGGTTGATGTGAGCGGTCCCTAGGGGCACAAAATCCGCCAAGGCCGACATCGGCGTGGCGCTTGCGACAGATTGAACCCGGCAAAATGTTTCGATGGACTGCGGCGGCATGACGGAACGGGGCGGCGGTGCGCCGATGCCGTGGGGGCTGCGGGTTCTGGAGGACCGCCGGCGCCGGCCGGGGCCGTGGCGGGAGACCGACGATCGGGACCGCGACTGGTTCGGCGATCGGAAGGACGAGCGGCGCGAGGGCCGGCGGGAGGCGCAGCGCGGCCGGGGCGGGGAGGCGTGGGCCGCGGCCGGCGTCGTCCCTCGCGGCGTGCCGCGGGCGGCTGCGCTGCAGCTGCCCGCCGAGGCCGCCAACCTGCTCGTCGCCACGTTCCTCGCCACGCTCGAGTCGACGCGGCCGGGGACGTTCCACGCGCCGGGCTTCCTGGCAGAATGCCGGTCCGGGGGCACCCACCCCGCGGTGTGGGCCGCCTCGCTGTGGTACGCATCGCTGTTCACGCACCACCACGCAGTCGACTCGCACGCCAGGGCCGCGCTGCAGCGCTACGCGCGGGACCAGCTGGCCGACCTGCTCGGCGCCTTCTGGGCGCGGCCGCCCCCGGACGGCGGCCCGGCCAGGGCAGACTTTGACCGCCGCGTGGGGCTGCCGCTGGCGCAGTGCCTGCTCTGCGGCGTGTACGGCGTGCTCAGGCAGACCGGGAGCCCGGTCCTGGCGAAACGATTCAACGACGAGCTGATCAGGGTGGCCGCGCGGCTGCAGCTGCACTCCCGCCGGCGGATCGTCGTCGGCGGCTCGGGACCGCACCCGCGTGCGTCGTCGCCCGGGTCCTCTTCCTCCTCGGCATCGGGCTCCCCCTGGGGCTCCGCATCTGGCTCGTCGGGTCACTCCCCCGACGCGACCACCCTCGCCATCCGATCCGGACATTCCTCCCCGGGCCCGATGGACCCCATCCCCATAACCACCGCTGGCGAATGGCTCGCGTGGCAGACTCTCCTCCGTCTCCTGTGGTACCAGTTCATGCGGGACGATGCCGGCTTCTCGCACCTCGTCGGCGCCATGCCGTCGGCCATGGGCGAGTTCGAGCCGGACCTCGAGTTCCCCGTGACCGCCGCCGTGCTGGCGTCCGTGACTTTGCCGCACGACGGCCCCGCGGCAAGCCTGCCTTCGAGCAAGCTGACGGCGCGGGAGGTGCTGGGCTGGATGGAGTTCCCGGACCGCGGCCGCAGGCTCGCGGCCCTGACGAAGCTCCCCGAGGACCGGGACATGGATTGCATGCAGGCCATGCTGCTAGCGGTCATGTGCAAGCTGATCCGCCTGGAGGCATGGGCGCGGAGCGCGGGATGGGCCATGGTCGACCTCGCCTGCGCGGGCCCGCAGTCGCCGCTGCGCCTGAGCAGGGCGGCGCGGCTGCGGGAGCACCTGGTTTCCCTCATCGGGGACTGCATCCTGATCATGCCGCCGCACATCCGCAAGATGGTGGATGCGGACGATATCGCGGGGATGATCCGCTACGCGGTCGCGCAGGGGCGGCCGATGATGTCGGTCGTGGCCCCGGCGGGGATGCACCACCTACTGCACATGATGGCCTCCGCGCCGCAGCCCCTGAACCCCGCGCCGCCCGCCTGGTATGCTTCTCCGGCGTTCGTGTCGGCCTGCTCCGGCGCCATCTCCATCTCGCGGTTTCTTCGCTCCGGGCGGGAGCACTTTGCCGACAGCGACACCTCGGCGCAGCCCTACGCCGTCTTTTACGCCGCGTGGATCCACGTGCTGGCCGCCAGGGAGATGCTCCAGTCGCCCGAGCTGCTCAGCGAGGCCAAGGGCACCGTGGCCGACGCGGCGATCTGCATCGAGTTCCTGCGGGTTTCCGGGACGGCCGGATGGAGGCACGTGGCCGAGGCGCTGGACGCCGTCGAGAGCTTTCTGCCGGGGAGGGAGGCCAAGGGGGAGACGGTGGGGGTGATGGCGGGGAGGGGCGATGCTCAGGGCGCGGAGGAGTTCATGGAGATGCTGGAAGGCGGCATCCGGGACATGGGGATCGGCGTGGGGAGCTGATGCCTGCACCCGAGCCTAGCGGCCTTGACCTGTAGCACCGGTGGGGCTCGTACTCGCTGATCGAACCAAGTCCACCGGATTCTAGCATCAGGGTGCGAGGAGCCCGGAACAAGAGTGTTGCAGCATTTCTGTAGCAACTCCAATTGCTCTTCGAGCCAAGCTGTCTGCTTCCACGTATCAATGTTAGAGTGGTCTGGTCAGCAACGACCGACGGGGTCCCTCGATTCTCGCGAAACGTTCTTGCCGCCTAAAACCGTCCCCCCCGCACCGGCCCACTTCCGATGGGCAACAACAACTCGCGCGACCGGCCGTCGGGCGGGTCCAATGCGCGCAGCGACCCGGGCCGCGCGATGCGGCCGCCGCCCGCGGCGCAGGCGCGTCTGCCGGAGCCGCTGCCGGTGACCACCAAGGCGCTGTCGAAGGGCGCCGACGCGCGGCTCGCGTTCGGCGTCGGGTCGATGCAGGGCTGGCGCGACAGCATGGAGGACGCGCACGCGGCGGTGCTCAGGCTGCCGCTGCCGGCCGAGCTGCAGACCGTCACCGAGAAGCAGTTCTCGTTCTTCGGGGTACGGCCGCCGCCCTTAAATCAGGCCCAGCTGACCCCCGCAGGTCTACGACGGCCACGGCGGCGACGAGGTGTCGCGCTACCTCGCAGAGAACCTGCACGCGCGGATCGCAAAGGACCCGTCGTTCAGGCGGGCAGACTTCCGCAACGCCATCAAGCAGGGTTTCTACTTTACCGACAACGAGATGCGGTCAGGTGAGGCTTTAGGCGCCCGGCACGGCCGTCCGGGCTGACTTCGCCGCCAAGACCCCGTGGTCGGGAACTGCGACGCCGGGGCTACCACCATCGTCGCCCTCATCACCCCCGAGGACGTGCTGTACGTCGGAAACGCGGGCGATTGCCGCGCCGTGCTGTGCTCCGCGGGTGAGGCCGTGGCGCTGTCCATGGACCACAAGCCGACGCTGCCGTCCGAGACGGCGAGGATCAAGCGGGCCGGCGGCGTGGTGGAGGACGATCGGGTGGAGGGGGACCTCGCCGTTTCCCGCGCGCTGGGAGACTTTGAGTACAAATCGGTGGGTGGACATGCTCTGCCCTCCTGCTGCCGCTGACAAGACTCGCGCAGCATCCTGAGCTTCCGCTAAACGAGCAAATGGTGTCGCCGGAACCGGACGTTGTTGAGCGGAAGCTGAGCGAGAACGACGAGTTCCTGATTCTGGCGTGCGACGGTCGGTAGAGTGGCCGTCATGGTTTGCCGTCCTTGCGCTCATCGTCTGTTCTTCAAGGTATCTGGGACTGCATATCGAACAAGGATGCCGTCGAGTTCGTGCGGGTCCGGTTAGCGGAGGGGCTGGACCTGGACGCTGTCGCGGCGCAGCTCATGGATCGCTGCATTGCGCGCGAACCTAACGAGATTGGTATCGGTTGTGACAACATGACGGTGAGGAGGCGTTGCGCACAAGCGTCCAGATGTGGGGCTAATGCGCGCCATCAGGTCGTGCTCGTCGGTTTCCTGATGGGCAAGCCCCGGAAAACGTGGCGGGACATTATCAAGAAGCGGCTGACGTCGTCCGGATCGCCCGTCGCGATCGACGACGTAAAGAGCCTCCCGGACTTCACCGCGACCTCCTCCCAATCCCACATCGTAGACACGCTCCCACGCGGTGGTTCGGGCGCCATCGCCGAGGTCAGCATGCCCAGCGCGCTGCCGGCGGGGTCGTACGTGGACGGGCTCACCCCGGGCTCCGCCACGAGCTCGGCCTCCGCGTACGTGGACACGCTCGCGCGCGCGCCGTCGGGATCGATGTCGACCTCGGGCTCGGTCTATGTGGACACTCTGAAGCGCGGTGCCTCCGGATCGGTGCCCGATCCTTCGCTCCAACGAACCAACTCGGCCAACTCGGGCGTCCAGTACGCCGACACGCAGGTGCGGAGCCACTCGTCCCTGAGCACGTCGACGGAACAGTCGGCCGAGTCTTCGGAGGCGCCTTCCGCGTCCGCGTCTGCGAAGGGAGAGCTCAAGCGGAGACCAACGAGGTTCGTCGGCGCAACGGAGCCGGGAGATCTCGCTGATGACCGATCGATCGCAGCGACTACACCGCTTTCGAGAGGCGCAACTCGGACCCTTCGAGCAAGGTGGTTGCTCCGTCGACGACAGGCGAACTCCCTGCGCCGGGAAAACCGGCTACGGCCGCGCCAGCGACCGTGCAACCGGCGGGGCCGAGCAGCGCGGTCCCGCAACCGGACCCCTCCCTGTCGTCGACGAGCCGCTCCCTCAAGTCGCTCAACCTGAAGAAAATGTTTCGATAGGATAGTGTAGGAAGGAATCTCTGTCGCCAATATAAATGGAATGAGCGCAATGCTGGGGAAGGTTTGAGGTCGTGCTAGTCGTGTGCGCGCCCCACACCGGTGTGTCCTTTCGTTTCCCGCCCCGCTCCCAGCATTCGCGGCTCCGACGCGCGTCGCGCCGCCGCCGCTCGACGCCGCCACCATGGCGTCGAACGCCTTCCCGCCCGACGTCGTCGGTATCGCGACCCTGCCGAACCAGCAGCACCAAATCGCCTACCGGAAGGGGACCAACTTCAACCTCATGGTCGTCGGTCGGTGTCGCTGCCGGCCTCCTGGACGCCGCCGATCCCGTTGCTGACGCCCTTGGCTCCGCGTTCGCAGGCGAGTCGGGCTCCGGGAAGACGACGTGAGCCCGCAGCGCGCCGTCCTCGGGTTGTCCCTGACACCCGTCTCCCTCCACAACGCGCTGCCCCGCCGCAGTTTCATAAATACCCTCTTCCTGACGCTCATGAAAGAGTATGCGGTCAATGCGCAGCGGTTCCAGAAGCCGTTCGAGCACACAGTCGACATTGAGGTGCTGCGGGCAGGCGAGTTCCGCGGTTGCCGCCTCGGGGGACCACCGCCGACACGCTTCCCCGCAGACATCGAGGAGAAGGGTTTCGCGTGTCGCTTGACCCTCATTGACTGTCCTGGATTCGGAGATTACGTGAACAACGCGGACTGTTGGGCTCCCATCGTGGACTACCTGGAGGACCAGCACCAGGGCTACCTGGACGCGGAGGAGCAGCCGCTGCGGAACAATATCGACGACATGAGGGTGCATGCCTGCCTCTACTTCATTCAACCCACCGGACACACGTCGGTCTTTCTCCCGTTGTTGCCGCAGCCGGTGTTCACATGTTTGGCGTTTCTAGCCTCAAGCCCCTCGACGTCCGCGTCATGAAGGAGCTCTCGACCCGCGTGAACCTCATCCCCGTCATCTCGAAGGCAGACACCATTACCCGTGGCGACTTGGCGGCTTTCAAAGCACGAGTGGGTTTGCCATCCTTCTTTTTCTTCTTTTGAGGTCTCGGATGACACTGCGCCCACAGGTCAACGACGCGCTGCGCGTCCATGGCATAGCAACCTACGAATGCCCCGTGGACCAGGATGATCCGGAAAGCAAGCTCATCGACATGCAGTGCAACGGGGCGCGGCCGTTTGCGCTCATTTCCTCCGACAAGGACGTGCAAACGCCGGACGGGCGTACCGTCAAGGGCCGAAAATACCTCTGGGGTGTTGCCGAGGTCGAGAACGAGGATCACTGCGACTTCAAGAAGCTGCGAAACCTGCTCATCAGGTGGGGGAATCTGTCGCTCGTTTCCGCGGCTCGGACTGAAACGATGCCGGTTCTCAGGCGGCATATGAACGACCTCATCATCCAAACCCAGGAAGTGCACTACGAGAACTACCGTTCCGCGAAACTCGCACAACAGGGGCGATCAGATGACGACCCTGTTTCCAAGTGGGTATCCTCAATCGGTTGGCCCTCGGCTTTTGCTCAGCGTCTCGCAGATTGAAGCGCGACTTGGAATCGAAAATGAAGGAGGACGAGGTCGCTTTGAGGAAGAGGTTCACCGAGCAGGTTCGGTCGGAGGAGAACAGGTTCAGGGATTGGGAGAAGCGGGTAGGTGACCCGAGTGTCTGCTATCGTGACTCGTTGGCTCATCTCTGCGCCCAGCTCATGTCTGAACGCGATCGGTTGAACAAGGATCTGGAGCAACAGCACGCCCAGGTGAAGCGGCTACAGGACGAGGTGTGTGGTGAACGACTCGCCAGTGCTACTTCTGCTAAGGGCATCCTTTCAGGTGCGCGGACTGGAGAAGTAGAGAGTAGTTACTATTAATGTCTGGTTATCTCCGGGTCACGGACACAACGATGCAGTGCGCTCATGCTCATATTCCGGTGCTCCACGTCCGGACCTCACCGCCTACATCAAGCATCGATCGACTGGCGCCCCCTATTTCCGTTTCCGCGCAGGGCTCTGCGTCGATTGCTCCCCGCCCTGGTCGGCCTGGCCCCCGGGCGCAGGAGCGAGCACGGGCGGCGTTGCCGGCGCCTGCGAGCTGGCAGCATTCTGCAGCGCCTGGAGCTGATGGGCCTGCAGCAACCCCGCCTGCTGTTGCTGCAAAAGAAGCTGAATCCGCTGCTGCTGGAACGCTTGAGACTGCGGCGCCCCCTGCGGGCGCACTACCTGTGCGAGTTCGGGATTGTTGGCCCGCAGTTGTGCCAGCTGCATCAGCTGCTCCGGTGTCAAGGCCGAACGCTGCGCCTGAATGGCTTGTTGCCGAGCCATAAGCTGGGCGCGGAGGGTGGGATCGCTGAGCGCAGCCGTTGCGGCCTGGATGTCCGTGGCGGACATCTGCCGCACATTCCCATCGGTGCCCTGGATTCCTGCTGCACGTTTTGTCACGGCGCGAAGACCCAGGAAACGACAGGCATACTCACCTTGCATCTGGAGTTGCAGCGGGAAGGCAGAAGCGGCAGCTGGTTGTCCACGGGCCGCAGCTTGCTGCACCTGCTGCTGGGCCTGGGCTTGTTGCGCCTGCGCCTGGGCCTGCTGAGCTTGCTGCTGCTGTTGCATTGCACGAGCGAGCATGACCTGCTTGAGAGCCTCGGGGCTGATGCCCGGCGGAAGGCGGCCTTGAAGAGCTGCCTGCTGCAAAGCGGGCACGCGAACAGGCAGACCGGCCTGTCCAGCTTGCACAGCAATGCCCGGCCGCGGCATTGGCCGTCCGTAGCTCTGCATTTGCTGGACGGGAATCTGTACAAAGCCTGGCCTTGCTTGGAATCCCATCTGGACCGCAAACTTAGGACGTCACGTCATGCAGCGATGCGCATACTCACCGCAGAGCGACCGGCAAATTGTGCTTGACGGTGAGACTCCTGCTGCATCCGCACTTCCTGGTCGTGCCGGGCCTTGACCTGGCTGAGCTCCAGAGGCGTGAGGGCGCGGCTGCCGAGGTCCACGCCCGCATCGATCTGAGCCTGCTGGTGCGTGTCGTGTGCAACCAGATTGATCTTCTTCTGAATGCCCTGGTTGTTGTTGACTTTTCTCTGGTTGTGAGCTTGCTGAAGTACGGGTTGGTACGCTATACTTACCCGAAGGCCTCGGGTCCCGCGTCCGGATCCTCTTGAGAATGTAGCCAATGATTTTCTGGTGCTTCAGAAGCCGATCCTTCGCGTCCACGCGGGCAACTTTGGGTCTCGCCCGTTGCTCGATGCTCTCAAGAGCAACGAACTTTTCGTAGCAATCCCAGGCGGTCTTGGGCATGTGCTCGGCAGCCATGAGTTCCGAAATGAGAACCCAGTTGTGCTGGTAAAGCTTGCCAAACGACAGGAGCACATCCTCCTCCTCCTGCGTCCAGACCGTCTGCGGTATCCCCCGGGGCACGGGACGAGGCTGGTTGGGCTCCGGAATTCCGCGCTTCTCCTTGTCGTCTCGGGCTTTCCGCGTCGTGAAGAAAGGTCCGGCAATGAGGGCTGTCGAGGAACTCGTCAAACGGCAGAACAAGCGCGCCGCCCGGAGGAACCCACAGGGAGCTTCCAGCTTCCACTCGGTGCCGCGGGTAGTGCGCATCCGCTTCCGCAGAACCCGATCCTGGCCGTACTGATCCCATCGGATGTCCGAGTACTTGGTCTTGGTGCCCATCATCCTCGACATCGGGACCACGTTGGCGTTGTTGAGAGGATCGATGTAAGGCTGGTCGAGTGTGTGATTGGAGATCGCGTAAACGGTCTTGATGTCGTCCGGGATGGATCCGATGCCAATGTCCACGTGCGTGAGCCCGGGATTGGAGCGGATGATCAGCCGCGTGGGCTCCCGGTCGATCGTTGGGGTCTTGCCCCTGCTGGTTGTGTGGGCGTCGTTCGCGTCGTCGTCCGGGGGATCTTCCGCGCTCGGCCGCCCTTCCGGGGGCAGGCCATCCGTATCCATAGGGGTCGCCTCGTCTTTCTGCTCCTCTCCGCCAGACGCGTTCGCCATCCCGTCCTCGTTGATGGCATCAGTTGCCTCCTTGGCCCCTTTGTCTGTCCCGGCCACGTCGGCACTGCCGCCCGGCGCAACACCGTCGGCCTCTTCCGCCTTCCGCTCCGAATCCTCCATGACCTCGTCCGAGTCGCGTCGCCGCTTGCGGCTCTTCTTTTGCTGATCCGGTGCGGGCGATGGGACACGTTCCACGGCGGCTGCCGCCGGGGAGCTCGGTTGGAGAAGCATGGAATCCGGGGACCTTTCGACCCTCTGTGGAATTTGATTGAAAAGGTGGCGAGGCAATGCGAGCGGTGCTATCCTCACCTTGACGCAAAGCACCGATTTGTCTGGCGCGTTGTGCCACTCCATGATCCAGCGCGAGACGGTAAAGGCGGCAGCAATCTTCCAGCGCCGCTCCTGGCGGAAATCCTCCCTCAGCCATTGCTGGTGGAAACGCGTCAGGTGGTTGGGAAGGCCAAGCGAACAACGAACCATCTCGTCCAGCAAGAAGTCCCAATGAGTCTTCGTCCTCGGCGGCGCGACGTGTCTCTTGAGCTGCCGGAAAGACCACAGATCCCGCGCCTTCATGTCATCAATCCGGTTCAGGACTTGAGTAGCACGAACGTCGTCCCTCGCGAGCTGGGATTGAAGGTTTAAGTCGGTCCGGCACGTCTGCCGACGGAGCTCACCCTCCACTCTGCGGTGCCGACATAGTTGCCAGCAGTCTGCAGCATTTGGCCCATTGGAAGGATGTTGAAGGGATCCCTGCGCTTTTCCTTGGCAGGCGCGGGCGGGGGTAGCGTCTTTGTTGTGGTGGGAGGAAGCTTGGACTCTGCCCGTATCCGAAGCTTGAAATCCTTCAAGCTGAAGTGGATCATTCCCGGAGCCTCCACTGAAACCTGAAGCGAACCGGAGCCCTGCGCCTGGGTCAGACTTTCCACAGTTGCGCCGGGGACGCCCCTCCGCACCAGCAACTCGAGATTCTGCTCGTCCTCAGCCAGCTGGCCATTGGCCTGGCCTTCCATATTCTCCACCTCCGCACCCTCAACAGGACCGTCGTGTCCGCCTTCCCCGTCCGCTCCATTTGTCGCATCGGCGGTGTCCACCGGTTCCGGGGGAGTTCCGTGCGCGACTGCGACGGTCTCCGACCCGTCGTCCGCCATATTGAGTCCAAGAACAGCTCAGATACCGGTTGCAGCCGAGCCTTTCTGAGCAGACGCCCCTAAACACGGTGCAGCGCGTGGGCCACCGACAGACACCCAGCGGGGCTTACCGCCGGCCGGGGCGGCCCAGCTCCCTCCGCTATGGCAAGCGGATAGAGAGTCCCGGAATCGATGGCACACGACAGACTCGGGCAAGTGGGCGCGCCCGAGTCGCTCTTGGGGCGAGCTCGCTCGCGCGTGATGGATCACCTCAGGCAAGGTCAACTCAAGGTGTCGCCCCCGCCCCGCGTCGCCCCGCGAATCCAAGCTCTTCAACTATTCAGGACTATGTACAGTGACGAAAGTGTATTTGCGCGGCCGTTGGGTTCCCTTTCGCGACGATTCGCGTATTTCCTTCTCGTCCAGGTCGTGCAGCCCAGCTGCTCGGCCATCGTCCTGCTCTACTCTTGGTGTAGCAACCTGTGGTAGTACTCCCGCCTATGTGATCGCGATGCGACGTTGTAGTGCGGGCTTTGAAGCCACAGAAGATTCCTCCTGCGAAACATAGCCGTGGTGGTGTCTCTAGCAATCGAATCACATTACAATGTCTGCGGCCTCGTCTCCGATGGTATCGTAGAGTGCCGAAATTGCCTGATACGAGGTCGTCATCGCGTATTGCGGCTCCTGCTTCAACGTCTAGATGAGACGGTCAGCATCGTCCCACGGTGGAGCCACAGAAACCAGACCAAGCTCTTCTTGGTTCCAGAGGGCCGAGAGGAAGAAGACTTCTTCTTCGGAGCGCTTGAGCCTGCAGCGATGAAAGTCAGCCTTGAAACTCCAAAGACCGGGCACGCGAGCTCAAGCACACGTACCGCCGGCCAACTTCTTCGACCCGCCGGACTTCGCGGCACCACTTGCTGGAGCTTTGCTCAGACCTCCGCTCCTGAAAGCGCTGGCATCGAAGCCATAGGAGCTCGTCTCCGGCAAGTCATCGTCGTCCGAGGACCTGCGCTACGAGTTGAGCTGCCGGCCGGCGCGACTCAAGAACAGTCCCACAGCAGTAGCTCATCCACCCGTTTTGCCTTCAGGACGAGCAAGTCCAATAGCTGCCTGTCAATCGTGGCGCATGAGGGTGGTCTTTCAGGTCGGAAACAGATCCCCACTTCCTCTCCCGTTGAAGATGCCGCACGTGCTTCCGGGCCTCAACGTATGCGTCCTTCAGCTCCTGGCGCCTCTGGCGGCGCGTGGTTGGCCGAGAGTCCCGGGGACACCGGTACCATTCGATGGGCCCACTTTCTCCGCTTTCCCAACTTCCAGTCCCACGCGAGCCAGCTCCACCTGCCACTGATCCGCGGTTTTCGCATCGGGCATCGCCTTCCAGGGCTCGGTGGCCCCTGAACCCGGTGGCATCACATTGGCAACGCGCGCACGCGGCTCTCAGTCAGCAGAGTGCCCGCGCGCCTCGGAAGTTTGCGATGGAGGCGGACGGGGGCGACGCGTCTCTGCCCGAGCTGATACCCGAGGAGCTTGTGGCCAATGGCGATGCGGATCAGGCTGCGCAACCGGCCTTCAACCGGCCAAGCGACCAGGAGATCCTCAACTACGAGCGCCGGATCAAGGTCCGTGTCGCTCGCCAAGCCGCTTCCGCTCAGCTCACGCCCGTGGTTTGCAGGAGGAGTTTGACCGGATGCCGGCGATAACGGAGCTCCAGGGGTTCGAAGTCCTGATGAAGGAGTACGAAAACGCGGAGGAGATATTGCGAACGAAGCTCAAGGTGGGCGGACCAGGGCGCGGTGCGGTCCCCGTGCTGACGATTACGCAGAAACTTGCGTCCGCGCACAAAGGTTTTCGGTCAGTGAAGAAGGACGGCAACTGCTTCTTTCGCGCCTTTGGCTACCGTGGGTGGCGAGGCCGGCGGAATCGCGGCAGCTCACTCTGTTCCTCAGGGCTTGCGGAGCTCATCTGGGAGAGGGATGGGTCGGATTGGCAAAGAAAAGCCATGGAAAATGCGTTGCGAACAAAGCAGATGCTGGTGGACGTGGGCTACGAAGTCGGGGCGATCGAGGACTTCTACGACCAGTTCATGGAAACGCTACAGAAGCAGGACAACCCCGGGACGCTGCTGGAAATCTTCCAGGGCTACGCTTCCGACACGGTCGTGTGTCACTTGCGGCTTTGCACTGCTGCCGAGCTGAAGAGGAACAAGGAGCTGTACGAGGGGTTTTCCGAGATACCCATCGCCGACCTGGTGGCGCAGTCGGTCGAGCCGATGTACGTCGAGGTATGCTTGCGTTACCGACTCGCGTGTGCGGTTGCTCACGGGTTCCCGCAGGCGGACAACCTCCAGATCATTGCGATGGTGAACGCACTGGGCTGCGTCAACGTCAAGATTGCCAACCTGGACGCGTCCGCCACCGAGCTCAATTACCACGAGTTCTCACCGATGGAAGCACCAGACTCGTCTAAGCTGCCCACGATAGAACTGCTGTTCCGGCCTGGGCATTACGGTCGGTATTCTTTATGCTCTGGTGATCACGGCTGACGCTGCATTTTTCCTTGTAGATATCCTGGAGTAGATTGGAAATGCTGATTAATGAATGTAGATGCTCCGAACACGGTTCGCGGTAGTGGGAATCGGGTGTTGAGTCAGCTCGGGACGGTTGTTTGCTCGCGTGCCCGGGCCTTGCGCGCGTGTTGTGCCCCGAAGCTCGGACCAGTTTCGGGACCTTTGCTTCCGCGACCCAGCACCGGAAGCTGGAGTCTTGTCTTCTTTCGAGCGATTGATCAGATGCGCCGCTGTAAGCTCCTTCGGACACGAACGATGGCGAGGAACGTCGACCGGACATTGCTGCGTGCGCGGCGGCACCGCAAACACTCGGTCCGCCCAGCGAATTGCGTTGCGATTCTCCTTTGGGCGCAAATGTGTTTGCTCTTTGCATTTTTCTCCGCGGATTCCGGCTTAGCAGCCGAATCGCCAGAGCAAGGTCGTGTTTGGGCGGTGGGCCTGAGGGACAGTCGGGGACGGCCGCTCGACGAAGCGGAGGTGGATCAGCTCGCCCGAGCCAAGAACATGGTCAATCTGGGTCGCGTCGGCGAGCTCGACGGCTTTTGGTTGCTTGGTGTCGCCGAAGACGTTCCCGAGAGCGGGCGGCGACTGCGCCGCCGGACTTCCCTGGAAGTGGATGCCGAGCTGGCCGACCACTCGGCCGTCTGGTGGCGCGAGGAACAAAAGACCCAAAAGCGGGCTACGAGGGAGGCTCCCCACTTCGAGGATCCCTTGTTTGGGGACCAGTGGCATTTGGTTGGTCACCATCGTCTCGTCCTGCAATGTGCACCTAACGCGCCGCAGGTCAATGTCGGCAAGTTCGGCGCCGATCTCGCCGGCAACGACATCAACGTAATGCCCGTATGGGCTGCTGGCGTCAACGGCACCGGAGTCACCGTTTCGGTCGTGGACGATGGAGTGGATTTCCGGCATCCCGACATTGCACCGAACTGGGTTCGTCTGTTGCACGGCAGCCGGATCCGAAGCCTCATTTGCTAACCGATTTGACTCGTTCTTCAGTCTCCGGAATCGAGTTGGGACTTTACGCGCAAGAACAACGAGCCTCTGCCAGGCTCAAACGAGGACACGCACGGAACCAGATGCGCCGGCCAAATTGCAGCTGTCCCAAACAACGTCTGCGGCGTTGGGGTAGCTTTTGGGGCGAAAGTTGCAGGTTCGCAGCAAGCCCATTGTTCCCTTGAGGCCGCTACTGACCATGCGTATAGGCGAAAGAGTAATTGCAAATGCGACGACGGACGCGCTCGAGGCCACCGCATTCAATTACAAGTTTCAAATCAACGACATATTCTCCAGCAGCTGGGGTCCTGAAGACAACGGGGCCACCGTGGACGGGCCTGGCTTCTTGACCCAGCAAGCGCTGATCAATGGAGTCACCAAGGGCCGGAAAGGCCTCGGCTCCATCTTCGTCTTTGCCTCTGGCAATGGTGGGCAGTTGCAGGACAACTGCAACTTCGACGGATACGCCAACAGTCCCTACACAATCTCCATCGGAGCGATCACGCCGTCCGGCACAATGCCGCCGTACGGGGAGATCTGTGCCGCTCACCTTGCGGTGACCTACAGCGGCGACTCGAGGTCCATGATTGTAAGTGGATGCTTGGTCACGCGAGGGCTGATCTCAAGGAATTTCCCACTGCAGACGACAACGGACCTGAACGGATCTTGCACCAACAAGCATTCGGGAACTTCGGCAGCTGCGCCGATGGCGGCGGGAATCATCGCACTTCTCCTTTCGGCAAGGTTAGACTTGAGCATCGCGATTTTTTCGGGAACGGTTTCGATGACCAATCCACAGGCCGGATTTGGGGTGGCGAGACGTGCAGTACCTTATGGTCCAAACTGCCAAGGTCACGGATTCCAAGGACGCGGATTGGTCGCTCAATGGGGCTGGATACCACGTGAATCACAAGTACGGATTCGGGAATCTGGATGCTTCTGCCCTCGTCAACGCATCGGCGGCCCATAAGCTTGTGCCCTCGCCCGCGCTGACCGCCTCGCTGCAAGTCTACGCGGGCCTGTCTATTCCAGTGAAGTCGTACGATGACTACTTGGAGCACACATTGGAGGTGGCGAGCGGCGACGTCGGCCAGCTGCTCACCCTCGAATACGTTCTAGCTACCGTTAGGATTGCGCACAATGAGCGGAGGTTCCTGACCATTCGGCTCATTTCGCCAGCCGGCACGGTCTCTATGCTGGCCACAGAGAGAACCAACGACGTTTCCACCGACGGCTTCATGCCCTGGACCTTTTCCACGGTGCGATGCTGGGGCGAGTCGCCGCTTGGGACGTGGAAGTTGCAGGTAGCCGACAGCCGTTGGTCCCTTCCCCAAGGGCCAATCCCACCAACCCCTGGCACCCTTCTTTCTTGGGGCTTGACTTTCCACGGAATCTGCGGCGAAGCCGACACCGTCCTGGATTCGAACGGCCGGCCGACGTGCACCGAGTCGCAGAGCATAGTTTCCGGACACCGCCTCCACCTTGCCCTGGCGGTGTTCGCGGCCACCGCGTTCATGATGTCGGTGGGGATCGTGTGGATCGTCTTCAAGTACCGGGAACGCAAGCGGACGATCCAGTACCTGCTCGTTCCTTCGATCAGCCCCATCACACCCGACTCGGACTTGGAAAGCAACACCACGCCTTCCACCGGCTCGTCGGGGTCGCAGCCGTCGGCAGTGCGACCCGCTCCCTCCTTCTTGTTCCGCACGTACGAGCCGCCTCCGTCACCGACGAAGCTCACACCGTACGACAAGAAGTCGCCGGTGGAACCGGCGAGCCCTGCAATGGGCGCGACGCGGGCAGATTCGTCGGGGATGATCAGACTTGCCGCGGACATTGGGCGCTCAATCCTGCACAAAATGGAGGGCAACGGTGGCATGCGGACGAACTGGAGCGGCGAGTACCTGCAGGTCCGAGGTACAAAGGCGGAGGATGATGCCAAAAGCCCGACATTCCTTCCGCCGTCGGAGTTCCGGGCCATGCCTTCCGCACGGGAGTTTACGTCTGTGGCCCAAACCGGTCAAGGGCTGAGAATATCTCTCGACATTCGGCGGGACAAGGAATCCGGACCTCGCTCGCCAGGGGCCTCTGCGCCTCCAGACCGGAACGCTTCTCCTCCACGCCGCGCCGAGCCGGCGAAACCAAAGCAGTGACGGCCACGATGTATTTAATGACACTTTGTCTGAACTCAAGTCAGATGCCCCCAGATCGGCCCCCAGATTCAGAGCGCGCGATCGCATGAAGGAGATGATCATCGTGCCGCGTAAACACCAATCCGCGAACCCCGCTCAATCGTTCAAAATCGTTCCACGGGGTCTCGCGGCCCGTCTAGCAGTAGATGGCGCCCACATTGGACGTTCTCTGCGTCGGGACCGGGGAGTACACAACTGGTGGGCCGCATCGGGACGGTTTTGCGGCGTGGAATGGAGGTGACAGTTCGACCAGGCTACGTACACAACAAGGCATCGGGCAGCGACAAACGGAATGGCGTCGTTGCTCTTGTTTGCTTCGATCTTAGACGGAGAGGGATGGTGAACCGTGTGGCGTTGGTGCGTCCGCCTTTCGACGACTTCGCCTAGATGTCTGAGGAATGCATTCAAGGTCGGAACGACGGGCAAGAAGAACGCCGCCATCAGAGAGCATCTGCGGAGCGTGGTGGCTCAATATCGAGACCTCGACCCGACGGTCGAGCAGTTTCCTTCCGATGACACGGAGTCGAACACGAAGGCCTACCAGGCCGCTATGGATGCCATGAAGCCCGGAGATGCCGTATCGATCTTCACCCCCGACGAAGTGCATTTTGAGCAGTGCCTGTATGCCATTCGCAAGGGACTCCATGTGGTGCGTCAAACAGGCCCGCCGTTCCAACTTGCGCTCACTTCCTGTGCAGCTGGTTGCGAAGCCTGCCGTCATGACCGTGGCCGAGCATTCGCAGCTAATCAAAGAGGCACGGGAGCGCAATGTGCTGGTCATGGTCGAGATGCACAAGAGATGGGACCCGATCTACGCGGACGCTCGAGCGCGAATGCGAACCTTCGGGGACTTTTCCTACTTCTACGCGTAGGCGAGCCGTGTCCCGCTCGTGCGAGGAAGCCCACTTACGGGTACCCAGCTACATGTCGCAGCCGAAAACACAGCTTGAAACCTTTGCAAACTGGATTGGAAGCGGCAGCGACATCTCCTACTATCTCAATTCCCACCATGCGGATCTTCTGTGCTGGGCGGTTCAAGGCGTTGCCGTTCCCATCGCGGTCACAGCGATGGGGAGCACGGGAGTCGCCAAAGTGACTGAGGACACGATCACCCTCCTGGTGCAATTCAAGAACATCACGACGGGGAATCTGGGAACCGCGGTGCTCACGTCGTCGTGGATAGCAGCCAAAAAAGCCGAGGTTCATTCCCAGGTAACGGCGATCGTCGTCAGGATGGCTGCGTCATTTACACGCCGCCGTTTCCAGCAACGATTCACGTATATGGGGCACTCCGGCGAAATGAGGATTGATCAAGCACATCGAGGCTACGAGGTTGCTTCAGACGATGCTGGCTACACTTCGGTCAATCCGCTTTACAGTACGTGACAGGCTTGACAACACCGTGCATTCGCTGAGCAGTTCTTCCAGTGCGTTACGCCCCGGATGCAGGCGGATATTTCGCCGCGCAGCAGACATATGGCTACCGCAGCATCGAAGCCTTCTGCCAGGCTTGCATCGACATCAACTCGGGTCGATCAAGCGTCAGCTCATTCGACGAACTCTTGCCTACCATTGGCGCGACCCTCGCAGTGACTGCGATTCTTGAAGCCGGAAGGAAGTCCTTAGATAGCGGGAACGTCCCGATAGCCATTTCCTTGTAGTCGTGGGGAGTACGATCGAAGCAGCGGATCAAATTGAGGCTGTTTCTCCGACGCGCTTTCGGGCGCGCGAAACAACACCACGTCAATGCATGGCGGGGAAGCCTAAGAAGAGTGCTCTCGAGCACTTGACGGGCGGGGCGGTGTCCGGTACGACATCTCGGCGCGTTTCGGGTCCGCCTGAAGGCCAATCGGACTCCGATGGCAGGTCTCGCGTCGTGCGTCCTCCTGCAGCCGCTGGACCTTGTCAAGACCCGGCTGCAGCAGGAACACCCTCGGAAAGGGTGCGAGACTGCTCGGAGCACACTTCAATGGACGATTCGCTCAACGAACGCGTCTCTCTCACGCAGGACCATTGTGCAGACCGTCAAGAGCATTGTTCGCCAATCGGGCCTCTCCGGACTATGGCGAGGATTGACACCGACCATCATTCGCAATGTTCCGGGGACGTCCATGTACTTCCTCACCTTGAACGAGTCTCGGAAGCTGCTCAATGGACTGTGGAAGAGGACAGACCTCGTGAAGAGTTCCGTGAGGCCAGACAACTTTGACAACATGGTCAACCTGTGGGGATCGGATGCCGCGGAGATTGCCGGATCGTGTCTCATTGTCGTTGAAGGGTTGCGGGAGGTTTTTCGCGGGCGTTTGTCGGCTTCATCCTCATGCCGGTGACCGTGATCAAAGTTCGATACGAGGTGGATCGATGTCCAAGGAATGGGCTGCACGGGCTAATGCTCGGTTCCCGCATTATCAGAGCAACCTCTACAACTACAACAGCATGTTCGATGCCGGCCGATCTATCATTGCGACAGACGGCGCGCGAGGCTTGTTCGCGGGGTAGGTACACATTCACCTTATCAGGACCACACACTGACCGGAGTGCTCTCAATAGCTTCGGTGCCACTTTGGTGCGCGATGCGCCACAAGCCGGCCTCTACGTTCTTATCTACGAGCAAAGCCGGGGCCTGCTCAATCGTGGGTTGTGGTGCCAGGTTGATTTCCGATGGCGCTTCTGACGGCAGCACGCATTGAACAGAGGCTAGCGGTGCGGACGGGAGCAACAAAATCACCGCGTCCTTGGTCAACATGACGTCTGGCTTGATCGGAGGCATCGTGTCAACAGTCATGAGTCAGTCCAAGACCGGTCACGTCTTCCGGCATCCGCTCATCATCCGTATTGCAGCACAACCATTCGACATGGCCAAGACGCGAATACAGCTAGAACCGGGCACGTACAGGAACTTGATACATGCTCTCGTCAAGATCGTGAAAGTGGGTCGCTTGCCTCGATCGGTCTGGGCTTCGATCACCCTGGGCCTCGTCTGACGCTCGATCCAGGATGAAGGATTCAACGGCTACTTCGCGGGCACCACGCCCCGCATCTTGCGCAAAGCTCTGTCATCTGCTCTAACTTGGACTCTCTACTCGCTCTGGACTTCACGCTAGAACGCATTTGGACTCGCTCCTCGTCGCGCTGGTCCGCAAGGGGGTGCTCACCTTCAGCTACCGCCACCCATTGCGGAAGCGGGTGCTACGGGACAAAAGCATGTCGGTGGGGCAGGAAGCCTGTCGACCATCGTGACGCGACGACGCCTCTGTCTGATTCGCACTGTTGCATCATGTTGCGATAGCTTCGAATTACTCCTTCCATATGTACAGACACCAAGCTGGCAGCTCTATACCAATTCCAGATCTTGCTCATTCGTCGACGTAGTCGTCGAGCTGGGACGCCCCCGTGATCCACGTAAGCTCGGTCCCGTTGTCCTGAAGCACGTTCATCTCGTCCTGGTAGGTGCTGATGAACGCCTCGTACTGGGTCTGGGAGTAGCCTTTCCGCTTGATGTACTCGACCGCCTCGGCAGTGCTGCAGATTCGGCAGTCAGTTCCCAGCTGACCCTGATCTGATTAATCGATCTCACCGGATACTCCGCAGCTGGCCGTCCGCCCGCATGGCCTTTTCGCGGATAAGTTTGTAGATCGCCGCGGAAGGGTCGCTGCGAACACGGGGCATGGCATCCTCAGTTAGCTTTCGTCGGCGCTGCAGGGGCCGGAACTCACGAAGCACCGCCGTCCAACCGGTCGTCGTCCAGCAGACTGGACTTGCTGACGTCGATCAGACGCAGCGCCTCCTCCACGTCGCCAACCTCAACAATGTCCGAGAACCGCAGGCGCGCCTAAGCACAACGTCAGATTGACTTCCCCATACGGTCGAAGACGTACTCACGAGTGCGGTAGACATGCGAATGATGGAGAGCAGGGTACGCGCGCAGGTGTACTGGAGGTCCTTGTAGACGTTGTCCTCCTTGTTCCGCATGTCGACGTACGAGTTGACGATGTAGTCCGCGACCTCCCTGGGAACGCTGGGGCGCCAGGTCCTCGCGTACGAGATGTAGTGCCTGCAATCAACCAGGATCAGCGGTTGCGGCGCTTGTAAGCAGAGAGGAGACGCACCGCATGAGATCCGCATCCATGAGCCTCGAGTTGGCAACCTCGGGCTGCTTGCCGTACTGGTGGACGTGGGTGACGTGCTCCGCGAGCCGGTGGTCGTCGACCTGGTTCGGCTTGTCGAGGATGAGGAACAGGAGGTCGAAACGGGAGAGCAGGGCGGCGGGGAGGTTGATGTTCTGCGTCGCCCGCAGCCTCGTGTTGTAGCGGCCGTAGGCGGGGTTGGCCGCCGCGAGGATAGACGTGCGAGCGTTGAGAGAGGTGGTGATTCCAGCCTGCACACGCGACACGCATTAGTTGCAGCACAGCGAGAACGACGCGCATGTTCACCTTGCTGATGCTGATGGTCTGCTGTTCCATGACCTCGTGGATGGCCGTGCGATCGTTCTCGTCCATCTTGTCGAACTCGTCGATGCATGCGATGCCATTGTCGGCAAGCACCAAGCTGCCCGCCTCGAGAATCATCTCGTTGGTGATGGGGTCCTTGGTGACCGCGGCCGTCAGACCGACGCCCGAAGACCCCTTGCCGGTGGTGTACACGCCGCGAGGAGCGACGCGGGAAATGTACTTGAGCAGCTGCGACTTGGCGACACCAGGGTCGCCCATAAGGCAGATGTTGAGCTCGCCACGGATCTTCATCCCGTCGCCAGTGTCCTTAGACACGCCGCCGACCAGCATGAGGAGCAGCGCCTTCTTCACGTCCTCGTGCCCGTAGATGTTGGGCGAGATGCTCCGCGCCAGGTTGTCGTAGAGCGCGGGGTCGTTCTGGAGCTGGATGAGGCGGTTCCGCACCTCGTCCGTGAGCACAAGCTGGGCGTACGACTTCTTCATCTGGTAGACGTAGGTGCCCTCCAGGAAGGTGTCGGTCAGCAGCGTGGCCGCCCGTGCAGCGAAGCCGCCGGTGTAAGGGGTAGGGAGGAAGACGCCCGAGATCTCGACGATGTCCCCGGGGTTGCACTTGCGCGTGAGGGAGTCGTAGAGGTACACGGTCATGGTCCGAGGAATGTGGCCAACGGGAACCTGGTCGGTCTGCGGGAGATGTGTCAGGTGGGCTGCGAGATTCTCGCGAGACCGGACGCACCAGCTCCTGCAGCTTAATCTCCTGGAACCGCTTGAACTTGGAGGCCCTGGTCTGCATGTGAAGCGCTCCCTTGGTACCGTTGCGCTTGCAGTCCTCCGACGGGCAGACGGTGAGGGGGGTGACCTGCGACTTGAGAATCTGCAGATGCAAAGCGTCAGCATCCGGCAGGCTGCGCAGTCAGGCGACGCCGACCTCCTGGAAAACCTCGCTGCCACACTTGTCGCACGAGTACGTGGCCACGGCGAGGAGGGGTCGGACGTTGCTCGACCGCGTGATAATGCCCTTGACGGTGACGAGGTGACCGAGCTGCGCGGCCTTGACTTCGCGCACGGCCACGGGCCTCTGCTTCGCCATAGGGCGGAGCTGGAGGGAGCTGGAGCGACGTTCTCAGTTCCAGAATGGGGAAAGAACCGCCCCAAGGCCCTCTTACTATCGTCGCGTGAGCGCCGGGGGGAACTGGACGACCCGCTGAATGGGGTTCTGGTTCGGCTCCTGCATGCCCTGCAGCTGTCTCCGCTGCGCCATGAGCACCTCCAGCGGGTCGCTCTCCTCCGTAATGCGGCCCTGGTTCATGGGGAGGAGGGAGTCGATGGCGGTCTGCATGAGGTTCAGATAGCGCGCCGTGTTCTCCTGGATGTGCTCGAGCAGCTGGTCGTCGACCTCGTCAAACTACGCACCGCGGCCTCAATTAGCGGGAGGGCCGCCGGGCCGCCGGAGCGGTCCTTACCGCGGCAATGTCGTCCATGTCGATGGTAATCGTGTCCGACCGCCCCTCTGCGACGGCAGCCTGCGACAATGCTCAATAAAAGCCATTTGCGAGCGGAACGCGGCGGCGCACCAGCTGGTCCTTGTACTTGTGCACGCTGACCTGCTGCTGCTTCTGCGGCCTGCGCCGGCGCGCGCTCCGCGACTCGGGGCTGGCAAAGTCATCCTCCTGCGACGCCTGGCGCTGCGTGGCGAACTTCTCCAGGAAGTGGCGGAAGATCTCTGCGGCGCGGTGAGCGGGGCGGGTGCGCGGGCGCGGCGCGCGCACCGGTCTCGCGCTCGTAGTCGACGTTGAAGGCGGCCGCGGCGGTCGCCATGGCGGGCGGCGCGACGCGTTGCGGGACGGGCGGCGGCCGGAGATCCAAGGAGGCCGCGCGCTGCGGTCGAATTGAACGGGACGAAGGTCACCAACAACAGGGGATGGGCGCGGAAAACGTCCGCGACCACCCCCCGAATCTCTTCGTGCCCATCCACCGCGATGGCTGCTGTCGTCTCGGCAAAGAACAAAATCAGCCTCAAAGGCTCCACTGACATCGTGACCGAGTTTTTCGGTGGGCCCTGCCGCCGCCGGCGCCCGATGCCCGCCAACCAGTGTGCCCGTCCCCTCGCTACTCGTCGGCATGGCGTCCTGTCGCTCTCGAAGAATATGGCATCAACAGGTGTGTCCCATCGAATTGCCGCGCGGCATTCGTGGCTCACGTCCCCAACCCCAGCATTCTGTACCAGCGCGGTCTCTATGGTGCGGCGCCTGCCCCCGCGCTCCCCTCCCCGCACTGGAACACGCTCTGCAGCTCCCGAGGACTTCAAGATGACCAAGAAGTATGGCCTGAACCTGCTGGTGACCGCCGACGACGGCGTCACGTCGTACCTGCGCCAAGTTCTGTCGCAAGTCCGAAGTACGTCGCGGCCTCCCTCGGCCCTGCTTGGCCATGGATCCATGCTGATGCCGAAGCCGCATCACCTCGAACCACAGATTGGCTGATGGCGTCGGCCATCTCGAAGCTTGTGCTCGTCATCCTCTCGAAAGAGACGCGCGAGGTTCTGGAGCGGTGGCAGTTTGACATTGAGATCGAGGCGCAGGACAAGGAAAACACGGGCCGGTGGGCATTCTGGCCCGTCGAATGCTTTGCCTAGCTCTGAAGCGTTGCCGACCGTGCAGACCGTTGGGCGCGAGCCAAAAGACGGAGAAGGAGGTACACTCGGAGATCCAGGCGATCCTGCGCCAGATCACCGCCTCGGTCTCCTTCCTTCCCGTGCTTTCCGCTGCCGCGACGTTCAACGTTCTCGCGTACACGGACAAGAACGTGGAGGTTCCCGCGGAATGGGTGGACTCGGACGCAAGGCTGATCGCCAAAGTGGGAGCTGCGAGCGAGACCAGCAGTGCTGTGCTAACGCCTCGTTTCTTCCGGTGTTGCTCCGGCTCGGCGCTACTTTTGTTCCGCGCGGCAATCGCTGGCGATCTACAGAACGCGGAGCACGTTCGGCTCCGGGGCTTTGGCACAGGCATCCACAAAGTCGACGCGCTGGTGGCATACAAGGTCGAGGATTAGCTAGTCTGTTTCCTTTTGTGGCTGCTTCTTAGTCATTTAACGATTCCGCGAGCGAGGAAAGTAGATCAGTGCAGAGTCCGACCGAGGCGGCCTGCAGTCCGCGAAACCTTTCACTCGCCGCCCTTCCCTCACCACAATGTCCGCGATGGAGGTAGATCCCGTCGAAAAGGACCCCGACGCGATGGAGGAGGACGCCGGTGGCGCTGGCGCCAGCAAGGGGAAGTCGAAGGAGGGGAAGAAGCGCTTCGAGGTCAAGAAGGTTGGCGGGACGCGTCCGCGAAACGCGTGGGCGGCCCCGGCTAAACGGCATCTGCGCCTCGCGACACCATCGCGCGGCAATCAGTGGAACGCGGTCGCGCTCTGGGCCTGGGACATCGTCGTGGACAAGTGGAACCGCCCCGCGACCGGTGGCCGGCCGCGCGCTGACCCTGCCCCGCCAGCTGCGCCATTTGTCGGAACCACATCATGGACCTCTGCATCGAGTGTCAGGCGAACCAGGCATCGGCCACGAGCGAGGAGTGCACGGTGGCCTGGGGGATCTGCAACGTCGGTCTTCGCCCGGCCCGGCAACCGCGCCAGATCTGGGGTTCCTGACTCCCGTGCGACCCTGCAGCACGCGTTCCACTTTCACTGCATCTCTCGGTGGCTGAAGACGCGCCAGGTTTGCCCGCTGGACAACAGGGAGTGGGAGTTCCAGAAGGTAGGCGAGGTCTACTCCCCGCCCCCGGCCCGCCGCTCACGTCTCCATTAGTACGGTCGGTGAGGCAACGAATGGAGTGCGAAGGATTGTGTGAGAAAGTGGTGCGGGCGTGGAATGGGCCAGGCTCATGTCATGGTGGGGGTATGTGGAGATAGATCGTCATCGGAAACAGCTGCCCTCCGTCTAGATCTTCGCCGCTGCCCACGATCGCGGCTTGAACCCGAGCATTTTGGCCGCCTTGGCTGCGCTGATGATGCTCTGGTTGCCGACCAGCTTGGTCTTGAAGTTGAAGGTCCGACCCGGATACGTCGACGCCAGCACATCCGTCGTCGCCTCCGTGAAGCGAGTGTCGGGAGCCGCGATAAGGAAGGATTCGTGGCCTACGGATGAGGTGGTTAGCCAAGCCTGATGAGCAAATCGGTTGCCGGTGATCGATCAAGGCTTACCTTTGATGTCGGCGGTCAGAGCCGAAAGATGGACATCCAACACGTCGTCTTCGTGGGTGTATGCCAACATCAAAAGGGTCACAGGTGCGCTGGTGTCCGATCATCACGTCAGCTCAAGGGCCAGCGGTTTCAAGACCGGCCGGGACTCACGCTGCCGAAGGTGGCTTGGCGGGGAGATCCTTACGCCAGTAAAGCGTGAGCTAGTCGAATAACCGCACCGAATGGCGAGACGTACCGCCCATTTTTCCCGTTTGATGATGTTGGTGAAGCGGAGGGACGCGAACGAGGTGTCTGGGGACGATCGCACGAACATGTCGGCGACCTGCTCGCCCAGAGCCTTCGAAAGTCCGTAGGTTTCGCAGGGCATGGGAGGATGTTCCTCGTCCAAGGGAAGGTATCTGAAAAGAACTGCCGGTCAGGCTGGTCCGCCCAAATGGAACCAGGTCCTGATCCCACTTCGGGTAGAAGGTCATGGGGTCGTGCGACCAGCCCATGGCAAACGCCGTTGAGGAAAAGACGACGCGAGAGACCTTGTACTTCACGGCCGAGTTGAAGATGTTGAACGTGCCCATGAGGTTCTGCTGCAGGAGGTCCCCGGGCTGCAGGTCCTCGAGAATGATCGGCGCTTTCGCCGCCCAGCTCGGGTCGACCATCGGAGGCGGGAACTTTGACGGGCCGGGGATGGCGCCGACGTGGACGACCGCGGAGGCCCCTGCCATCATGGCGTCCACTGCCGCTGCGTCAACGAGGTCTGCCTTGACGAATTTGAACTGCGGGCTAGACTTGAGATCCGCGAGCACATCTTCGAGGTCACATTCACACGTCAGAGTGTCGAAGGCGCCGATACGGGGCGAGCAACCTGGCAAATCGACCCGGTCCGTGCCGACGACCGACTTGCCGGCCTTGACGAGCTTCTGGGCGATTTGGCCGCCCAAACGGCCCGAGCAGCCGGTCACGAGGATGAACGGACTCGGCATCTTTGCTCGGCTCTCAGGAAAAGAGAGCCAAAGCCGGACTCGGTTTATCAGTTGCGGTGGCGGCGGGGGATCGCTGATGATCGGATCGGCTGGGACCCGGGAGGCTGGTTGCGTTCATTGAACGCTCCACGCTACAGCCCACCGGCTCGTCTGCCCCGGCCGAAACTGACCGATCGAATGCTTGATACCTTCCTCCTCCTTGAGAACAGAGATCAGCTTGTCCAAGGTCTGCTTCTTGCCGATCAAACTCGTCCACCATCTCACCCGGCCCCGGAGGCGTTTGCTCTCCTCCACCATCCTGAGCACGAATGCAATTTCGCCTCCACCGGTGATGGCCTCGTGCGTTCCAGCTGTGTTTGTCCCCGGAGCCGCAGCAGCCTTTGGAACGAAATCAGCCGGGCCAGAGTAGAATGGCGGGTTGCAGAGAACGAAATCGAAGGCCGCGACTGCGTCGGGCAGGATCTCGGGCGGCAGAATATCGCGCGACGTGTTCAGCTTCAGCGTTATCCGCTGGTCCAGCTGGTTCCGTCGTACATTGTCCTGGGCGTACTCAATACTCCGATCGTCGATGTCCGTCCCGAAGAAGTTCCAGCTCGGATTGGTAGCGCAGCCCAACAACGGGTATATGCACGAACATCCGACGCCAATGTCAATACCCCAGACCGGCGACTGCTCCTTTCGGGACTCGGCTCGCCGATCGTTTCCCGCGAGAAGCCCTCCGATCCACTGCACGTACTCCAGACGTCCCGGAACGGTCGGAATCAGGGAATCAAGAGGAAACTCGATGCGTATGCCGTGGTCGAGCCACATTAACGCGTAGCACAGCTCGCGTAGCGCCCGAGGGTCACTGAACTCGATGTGCGGCGCCCCCTGCCTGTCTTTGCGCACGTAGGGTGCCAAGGACGGATACCGCCGCGCAAGATCGGCGAAATCGGGAGCTCCTGGAGCAGCACTGCTTGCCTCCATTGTGCTGTCGGCCAGCTCGAGGCCCCTCCCAACGTCCTGCAACTGCCGTGTTTTTGAGATGCAAACGCGCGCACAACGCCCTCGACGGCGATGGCCTCTCTACACGATTCCCTCCACCGTGGGGTCCGCGTAGGCGACCGTTCGTCTTCCTTGTCTTGACCAGCGCCTATTGGCGGGCCTCTTGGCAGTCTATGTCTGTCCGGACGCCTATGCTTTCGAGCCCGTCTTTTTGGACCCCTCGGTTCCCTCCGAGACCCTCGTCGTCTATCGGGACACCGGAGACATAAAGCTCAATGGTTCGGACGACTCGGCTTCATTTCATGCAGGACCCTGTTCTCAAGGACGCCCCTTGTGCCTCTAGCCCCGTATTCGTTGCGACACGACGAGGTCCTCACCATTTACGGCATAATGGGCATGATACGGTTGAACGGAGGTGACGAGCCTGAGTTGGGCGACATGAGATGCAGCTTACTCGGCTTCAGGGGAGCACCTCATCGTCGTGACGGACCGAGCAAAGATGGGGAAGATCGGCCCTCACGATATCCACAAGGTGACGGCGTACCGGATACTGCCCCTTGCTAGAGATCGCACTTTGCTGTCGGAAACACAGGTAGGGCATATTGAGTCCTGTGGTGGTCGATGCTTGAGCTCAGAACGGCAGGTGTACGACGACAACCAGTACCTCGCGATGCTGGAGGAAATGCTGGGCCTGGACAGCTTCTACTTCTCGTCAACGTTCCACGTTACCCACACGTTGCAGCGCCAGGCGAATCTGAAACCCAATGCCGGGGCGGCGTGGGCAGTGGTGGGTCGTGGTTCACCCAACGGCGATCCAGAAGGCTCACCGCATCTTGCGCAATAGGCCGATGAACGGTTCTTTTTCAACCACTATCTGCAGCAGCGATTTATGGAGGCAAGCTCGCCGGATCGGGACGTGAGTATTCGACGCTGGGTTATGGATCGAAATTGTAATCCGGCATCACAGCTGGGCCGCTTCATAATGCCCATGATCTGCGGATGTTGGTATCAGCTTCGCCCTTCCCCGTGCCAAAATCTCTGACTGCCTGCCTTCAGTTGTCGAAATCAAGCCCGCAAGCATCAACGGCAAGCGCTTGACTTTTGCACTGATATCTCGCAGAAGCCGCCATCGCGTCGGTTCGTGCCCTTGTCTCTAGTACCATGATGGGTCTGTTCACACCCTCTTTAGGCACGCGCTACTTCTCCCGAGGGATCAATCAGCTCGGACAGGTGTCCAACTTTGTGGAGACGGAACAGATCCTTGTCTGCGACGCCGATCCCATGAGGGGACACATGTTTAGCTACGTCCAGACGAGGGGCAGCATTCCCACCTTCTGGCAGCAGGTCGTCAACCTTAAGTATACCCCCCGAATGGTCATTGAGAACGCTCCTGATGCGGTTAGTTCCCTGGACAGCTGATATCGCAGTTTGTAACCACGGATCATCGCAGGAGCGTGTGATTCGGCTGCATTTCGAGGAGCAAATCGAAAAGTACGGGAAGCAGATTGCTGTCAACTTGGTCAACAAGAAGGGCAGCGAAATGCGACTTGGCGACACATATTCGCGGCTCCTCAGATCTCTCGTTGACTTGGAGGTTGTCTACAACTGGTTCGATTTCCACCACGAGTGCCGGAACATGCAGTGGCATAGGATCTCCATCCTGCTGGATCAGCTGGAGAACCACTTGATCGAACAGGGGTGGGTTGGTTTCAGGCCACGCGCGGGGCCCCAATCTGAACCAACCGACGAAGGTACGCTCACATCGACGAGAAGGGCCGGACTTTGTCTATCCAGACCTCCGTTGTGAGGTCGAACTGCATGGACTGCCTGGACCGCACGAACGTCGTTCAATCGGTGCTGGGCCGAAGAGCCCTGACGCAGCAGTTGCGAGAGGCCGGCTACTTGAGCTTGAAGGAACGAATGGAAGAGCAGACCGCCTTCGAGTTTCTGTACAAGAACAGTGCGTCTCCTTCTTTGACAATTGCTGTGTTCGGAGCTAACTGGATAATCGCAGTGTGGGCGGACCACGCGGATGCCATCAGCTCTCAATACTCTGGCACAGGAGCGCTGAAGACCGATTACACCAGGACGGGCAGGAGAACAAAGCGAGGCCTCTTGAACGACGGGCTGAACTCCGTTATCCGATACTTCCGCAACAACTTTACGGACGGAAGCCGCCAGGTTTGTCGTGCGTAGCCCTGCACGTGTTGGTTCCCTAACGTGGCATCCAAGGACGCATTTGACTTGTTCACAGGCGTGTACGAGGTCAAAGTGGGCGCTCCCTCTCCGTTCCTGACGGAGCGGCGAACCTGGCGGAGCAGGGTGCTGCCGTACATTGCCCTCTTCGCACTCTTGATGGTGATCGGCGGGTTCATGATCACGCCAGGTAAGGACGAGCCCAGGAGGGTGGTACAAAGACCCTGAATCCGAAACGCCTCCCAGCCGACGCCAGCAATCATCGTTTGTTCCTAGCGGGATTCGCTTTGCTTTTCGTCGTGGCGATGTACGAGATGTTTCGGCACGGCACCGAGTTTGTCGATTTGCCAAGACTTGGCGCTGCAGGGTCACTACCTTCGTATAGTGGAGCGCGGTCACCCGCGCCAGCGAACGGTGAAGCCATAGAGCTGAAAGCGTCCAAGGAAGCATAGCTCTTGGCAAGCGGTGCATTTGCTCTTTGTATCTACGTCTCCTAAAGATCTAATGGCGATTTATCGACGCCCACCGTGTCACTTTGTTGGCTCGAGCCGATCAGAGCAAGCCTGCTGCCGAGCCATTCGATCTGGGAATCATCCAGCAGAGCGATCTCGAAGTCGAAGGGCGTTACTCGCGTCCGGTCGGCATGCAAGCGGAGCAGCGCATCGCGGGCTTTAGAGCTCAGTTCCGAATTGATGGATCTAGCTGCATCAAGGCTGTTCGAGTCGGCTGGAGCAGTGTCGAGCACGCCTCGGGCAACCAAGGAGTCAACAAGCCGATCGCGGTTCATCTTTGTCGCGTCGGCCTCGGGAACGAGCCGTGCCTCATGCTGATCAAGTTCAGAGGTTTGCCGCCCGCTCAGGGAGCGCCACAGGGTCGCCGTCGAAACGTCCAAGAGGCACGTGCCAACAATAGACTCCGAGTTGGCACCTAAAAGTGCTTCAGCGAGACAGCGGACCGCCAGGTAGTCGGAGCTGAAGCCCGGAGCAGAGAGACAGATCTGAAGGTGCATGAACGACTCGGGCAGGCGGCCGGCTATGCGCGAATGCAGCTGTCCGAGGAGCAAGTTGATGGCGGGGTCTCGAGTATCCGCCAAGGCCGTCGCATGCTGCTTTGCAAGATCCCAGTCCTCGACTCTCATCGCGCAGCGTACAATGGTCTCCTCCAGCGCCCTGAGGTCCCCTTGCGGAAGGGCCCTCTTCTCGACGACCTCATCCAGCACCTTCCGCGCCAGTTCCAAGCAACGACGGTAGTCTGGAGGGGTCCGGCATTCGAAGTACGCGAGGTTGACGGAATGGACCAAGGTCTGGGCATCCCTCTTCAGGCTGCTCTCCTTTCGGTTCCTCTCCTTCTGCTCCAGGGTGGCCGGTCTGTCCAGGAACCATCGAGGCCGCTGCACATTCGGCACGTAGGCCGGCAGCGGGGCCTTTGGCTGCTTGTCCTTTGCTGCGTCGGCCGCATCATCGATTTGGAGGCCTCCGAATGGAAACTCGTCCATACCCAACGCGCGGATCAATTGTCCTATTGTCCTCGTCACCTGACATTGCATGAGACATTTCAGAAGGGCGGCCTCGTCCATTCAGATGGAGCAAGCCGGAAAGAAGCGAAAGCGGGGCCCGGACGATGCTGGCCCGCTGAAGAAAGGCGCTGCTCAGGGCAACGTCCCTCCGGCTCCCTCGCCGGGCCCGGTCAAGGGCAAGGCCAAAGCCGCCGCAAATGACGATGCCAGTTTGCGATCGCTGGGCAGAAAGAAGACGTTCAAGCACTCGCTGGACTCTCCTCATGCCGTGAAGTGGTTCGTGTTTCGCGATGCGCAGTCTCGGGGCTCCCTCGAACTGACGCTGCCGAACAGGGCAACACTTCCGGACGACCTCGCCGAGCGCCTCCTGGACCAGCTTTGCTCCATTCTGAAGCCTCTTGGGGATGGAAAGCAAACGAAGAGGGAGATCAAGAAGCAGAAGCGGAGGGAGAAGAAATCTCGGAAGGACAAGGACGCTTCGGCAGACGGAGAGGCCGCAGAGCAAGAGCCTGAACCCGTGGATGCTGCTGCACCCCCGGGATCGACGAGTTTGAGCGCGCCCGCCGATTTACCGGGCATTTTCATGCCATACATTGGCATCAATGGGGTCACACGGCACCTGCAAAAGGCGGTGAGGACTGGACTTCCTGCGGACATCGATTGCGTCTTTCTGTGCAAGCAGGACGCGAATCCGCCGCATCTGTATGCCCACCTGCCCGTTCTCTGCCAGATGGCTCGGCGATCGGGCGGCGGCGGCGCGGAACCTGCCTGTGTGCCGTTGATCCCGCTGCCAAAAGGCTCGGAGAACAAACTCGCCGCCACCCTGACGATGAAGAGGGTCATCGTGCTTGGACTCAAGGTCAGTCGTCGCTAGCTAGCTTGCCGGTAAGCTGTCACTCACGGGTTCACTGCAGCGGAATCCATCGTCCGAGGCGCTCTTCGAACTCGTCGGTTCCGTGAAAGTGCCGCCGATTCCGTGGCTGCCTGGCACGACCGTTGCCACATCAGCCGATACTGAAGGCTCTGGGGGCCGTTCAAAGGAGCCGATCTATGCCAACCTACAGATCAAGACGGTGGAGACCACGGCCCCGATCGTGCAGAAGAAGGGGCAGCAACCAAAGAAGGGCGACAAAACTGCGACGATGAAAGCGACCGATTCTGTGTAGATCGAGCGAATGGCTCATGGGCATCAGAGGCTGCGATGGGCATGCCGACCAGATGTCGGGTCTGATCACGCGGCTGTCCAATCGCGACGCGACCACGTCCACGCGTAAAAATGACCGAATCTAGTAATTCCAGCAATGGAACGGACGTGAACGGCACGCTGGCAGCGGTTGAAGCGGCTGCCGCGGGGGGAAGCACGTTCCTGGCGTGGAGTTTCTCGATCCTCAGGGCCGGACTCGTCGTGGTCGGCGCGACAGTCATTGCGGGCTGCACGCTTCTCTAGTGAGTTCAGCCTCTCTGCCGCTGTTCTCCAATCCGTGGTAACGTCCCGACCAGCATCTACCAGAATGAGATCATCTATCCGTCCGCGTTCCCGCCAGGGTCACGCCAGGTCGTGTTCAAGCCCCCAGAGTTTGGCATGCCGGACTACGAGGACCTGACGTTGGAGACTTCGGACGGTTTCAGCATCAGAGTCTACGTTATCAGGGGCAAAGCCCGTGGCAAGTCGGGAGATGCTAAGGAGGGGGGCAGCGACGGCCCCGCCGATGCGGCAGCTGACGACGGTCTGAGGCAACGGAAACGGGCGGATTCAAAAGGAAGCGATGACGAACGGGCAGCTGCGGAAGGCTCCGCAGCTCCTGGTTCCCTGGGGACGGATCCGGACAAATGGTCCGAGTACACGCTCGTGTTCTTCCACGCCAACGCGGGGAACATGGGCCATCGCCTGCCGATTGCGCGCTGGTTCCACGCTCGCTTTGGCTGCAACATTGTCATGCTGGACTACCGCGGGTACGGGTTCAGTACTGGGAAGCCGAACGAGGCCGGCATTCGGACGGATGTGAAGACCACGATGGACTACATCTACAACCACCCTGTGCTGGGCAACACGAAGCTCGTGCTTTACGGACAATCTATCGGCGGTGCCGTCACGATCGACACCGCCGCGCGGCCCGAAAACCAGGGCAAGATCCATGGTATCATCGTCGAAAACACGTTCCTCTCCCTGGTGCGTTGCCAGTCTGCGACATCGCGGAACGTCCAGCTTAACACTCTCGGCCCACAGGCGAAGCTCGTTCCTGAAGTGATGCCCATCATCGGCAAGCTGCGCCTGACGTGGATGGTCAAGGACAAGTGGAACTCGGAGGAGTCGATTGCTCGGATATCGTCCGACGTTCCGATGTGTTTCCTTTCCGGAGCACGTGACGAGCTTATCCGCGAACACAACATGCACGCGCTGTATCACGCAGCAAAGCGTCGGACGCCAACACCGCCGCCGGAACATGGCTGGTGGTTCAGCTTCCCCAACGGGACCCACAACGACACGGTCGTCATGCCGGGATACATGGACAGAATCGCTGAGTTCTGGTTCGCAATGGTCTCCAGAACGCGACCACCGCCGCCTAGATCGCTCGCTAGTTCGCCGACGGATGTCGCCGAGGAAGCAACGGAATGAGAAGCAATGCACACTCGATCCCGTGTCTATTTGCAGAAGCTGGCCAGAAGCTCATCGGCCTGCTTCATGAGGTCCTGCACAATGTCGCCCGCGCTTTTCCCGGCCGATGCCGCAGCCTTGTAGCCCATTTGTCCGGTCCAAAGCGGGAACAGGTCGCCCCTTTCCAGCTTCGCGGCTTCGGCAAAGACATCCCTCGACCGCGACACGTAGCCTTTCGGCAAAAGCTTCTCCACTGCCCCCATCTCTTCCATGATCCGGTTTCGGAGCCCGCGGGCGTTCCGCCCCGTGTATGCGCGCGTGATCTCTGAATCCTCGGGCTTCGACTCCGCCAACGCCCTCCTGTGGAACTGCGGGCAGCCGGATTCCTTGCAAGTGAGGAAAAGCGTTCCCACGCTGACGGCTTGGGCACCGAGGGCCATGGCGGCTACGATTCCGCGGCCATCGGCGATCCCACCAGCGGCAACAACAGGCACCGACACACTGTCGACAATCGACGGAACCAAAGCAAAGGCACCGACCAGGCCCGATCCGGGTGCGGAGCTGACATGCGTGCCGCGATGTCCTCCGGCTTCGGCACCCTGTGCGATGATCGCATCGCATCCTTGCTTCTCCAACGCCACCGCCTCCGTTGCGTTCGTCGCCGTCCCCATCACCAGCACCCCGTTTTTCTTGAGCTTCGCCATGGCCGAGTCGGGTATGGATCCGAACGTGAAGGAAAAGATCGGCACTTTCTCCTCCAGAATGGCCGCCAGCTGGTCGTCGAAGGTGAAAGCAGGCGCTGCCGCTGCGGCAGGCGGGACCAGCTCCGCCATTCCAAGTTCACGCCGGTACTGGTTGAACAGCTTCTCCTGCGTCTCCACCGCCTTCTTTTCCTCCTCCGTCCACTCTTCTGCGGGTTTCGGCGGGGGGGTGGGCGCAAACAGATTGACACCGAACGCTTTGCTGCGGTTAACCGCGCGGACCTCGGCGATCTGAGCCCGTATCTGGGCCGGAGACAGGAGGGCGCCGGCAAGGAAGCCGATGCCACCAGCTTCCGAGACGGCCGCAGCCAACGCTGGAGCGTTATGTCCCCCTGCCTGAGGAATCCGTGAGTGTCTCCCGCCCAAACAGGCATTACTGGCGCACCATTGGTGCCTGAATCAACGCAAAGGACGAGATCCCGAGGAGCTCGCTGAACTTATTGGCCCGCAGCATCATTTAGGAGCGTGCCGCCAGGCGAGGAAGTTGTGAAAGTCCGATCGCGCGGCCGATCACAGCAGTCTGCGCCGTCACTCCTCTGTCCGATGCCCAAGGCCAAGGACGATCGGGCAAAGACTCTTTCTTCGATCAGCACGTTGCTTTCGAGCATATTGCAACGTGCGTTGGACTGGCGCCTCCCGGTAGACTCGACAGCGTCCTGACGGGCCCCGGGTTCCAGAATGCTCGTCCGACGTGCCCCCGGCAAAGGCCTGGGAACAGTTCCGGGACATCATGAAAAGCATGGACGCGCTCATGGATCTGCAGGACCGCGTAGCACCGCGCGATGACCCCTCCCAGGCCCCGGCGACCACGGACTTCACCCTGTTGACCTCGTGGCTTGCGGATAATGGCGTGTCGGGACTGGACAAGGTCGAATTCGCGGCCGATCTCGACCATGGAAACGGAGTCGTGGCCAAGCAAGATTTGGAGGTCAGCCGTTGTAGGAAGAGCGCCCATATGTGTCAATGGTGACGCGGATCTTCAGGCCCAGGAGACAGTGCTCAGCGTGCCGGCAAAGCTCATGCTTTCGACCGACTGGGCTTCCATGGACACGAGACTACGTGCGACATGCCGTTGCGGATTATTGGCGAGCACCTGATCTGATCTGTCACAGAAAACTTCCTGACAAGACTACCGGTGGTGCGGACGTTGCAGACCTTTATTTTGCCGATTCGGCTGCTTGTTGAAGCCTACGACGCGAAGTCGTTTTGGAAACCGTATATCGCCGTTCTGCCGAGAAGGGTGCCCGTGCCCTTGTTCTGGACAGTGGACGAGATCGAACTGCTCAAGGGCTCCCCGACGCAGAGTGAGTCCAGGATGTCTCGGTGTGGCTGCACGCTCTCATCGCCCGGCCTGCCTAGTTCGCATAACGAGGGACGTCAAATCGATCATCCGAGCCTATATCTCCATCTACAATGCCCTCAGCGCCCCTCTCCCTGCGCCGGCCGCCGCACAGCTGGCACTGCAGCCGCTGCAGTTCACTTGGCGCGCGTTCCGTTGGGCCGTTGCAATTTCCATGTCACGGCAGAACGATTTCCCTTTAAGTGGCGATCCTACCAGAGTCGGACTTGCCTTTATGCCGGGGCTTGACATGTTCAATCACTCCTGGTTGCCTGAGCCTGTGATGGACCATGACTACGCGGCGCAAACGAATGACGTCCGGACGTCGAGGCCCTACAAGAAAGGGGAGCAAGTTCGGATAACTTACGGCTCCCGTCCGAACGACGCCTTGCTGATGTACTCTGGTTTCGTGGACGAAGAGCGCCCGTTGGAAGCTACCAAGATGCCTGTCGCTCTGCCTTCGGAGAGGAACAAACTTAATCTTCAGAGGGAGAAGATCCTGCAGGCAATATCTTTGGGCAACGGGTGGGAAGTTCCGCAACGGGTCGCACGAAGCTGGCTAATCGGGATATCAGCGGACCCATGATGCTGGACTTGGGACTGCCTCCCTACCCGGGCAAATCAAAGACCCTCTTCACATTTGTCCGGATCCTACTTGCAGACCAGGACGGTCTCGATCGTATCGTGGACCATCTCGAGGAGGAGCCGGAATTTGCAAGTCGTCCTTATTCGCTCGGGGAGAAGCTCGAAAAACAGTGCGTACAGGCGACAGCCTCATTGGCCGTCACCGATCCATTCATTCCCCAACAGGGTTTACAACTGGATTCGGGTCCGCGCCGAAGTCTCGCGCCGCGCCTACCCGACGTCGATGGAAGAGGACATTGCGCTGCTGAAAGAGCTTCCCGCAGGCTCTATTCGCAGAAATGCCGTCCTGTTGCGGCTTTCCGAGAAACGACTGCTCTTCGATGCAGCAGAAGTCCTCGCCGGCGGACCGCCTCCCGAAGCTCCCGGGGATCCGGCAAAGGAGAACTGATTGTCTGGCCAATGTAGCACAGCGTGTCCTGCATCGGAGTAGAGGCAATCAGCTTCAATGCGTCGCACTCCGGCTCGCAGCTTACGACAAACACTCTGCCCCCCTTTGGCTTGCGATTGCCGACGGCGAAAGCAGGGAAACCATTGCGGGCTTTCATGGAGGTCTTGGGGCTCCCGCACTGCCTCCAGTGCCTCCAGGAGCGCCAGTGCCTTGATTGGGCGATGTTGACGACCTGAAGACCGAGTATTGTGGCTGCGACCGCTCCCACAGGCTGATCGACGTCTGGGTCACGGCATCCATGTCGATTCCGCTTGATGCAGTTCTGTCCCTCATTTCCGCAATGAGCCGCGACGGGTCCGTGGCTTCCTCGAGCTTCCGCCGCAGGGCTATGAGGAGCGCGCACGCCACGTAGGCGAAAATGTCCCGGGATCCCCCCAAAACAATGTCCCAAATGCGCTCCAGGCACTGGTCGGGGAAGATGTCGGCAAAGCTGGCCATGAACGTGCTGGATCAGAGAATCAAGAGTGAGCCGTCACTCCGGTTGCTGGACACGTGCAGCGAGCCACCGACCTAACCAGCAGCTCGTCCAGCTTCACGCCCAAAGCGGCAAGGCGGGCTTTGACCACGCGCCCCTGCTCCCCGCCTTGTTCCGTGAGTATCCTCTCCGCTTGGCGAACTTCGCGGTACACGCTCTTTGTTTGCTCCGCGAGGTCTTCCGAGAAAGCAACCGGAGGAAAGTGGCCCGCACGCCCCGACTGCGAACGCAGAAAGGCGAGGAAGAGCCAGAAAGCGGGGATCGGCGCCTTATCGCAGATGGAGAGCATGGCACGCGCTATGTGGTAAAGATGGCGCAGGCTGGGAGAAGACGGGTTGGCCTGGCGCCCTTGTCAGTCACTATGTCGGGCAGAGCTCTTCAGCACCACACCAACCATGTGCGCCCGAGCATGGCTCCGCTTCTGGTCCGTGCCTGCATACTGCAAGATTGCCATCCGGACCATGACCTCCACTTCCGCAACCGTTTCGTCGAGGCTGTGGAAAGCCGCAAGTTGAGGCTCCGTTTCCTTCGATTGTCTCTGGCCAACGTACCCCTCTGGCAACGGCGCAAACACGTATCGCGCCGCTTCGCGGAGATCGCCGTACAGCTGCTCGTGCTGCGCGTCCACAAAGCCCCAGAGGTCCCGCAGCGTCGGCCGGACGCCCAGCAGGACGTTCCACACCCGCGTGCGGAAGTGGTGGGGAATTCGGACCCAATAGCACAGTTTCTGCAGCTTGTCAATGTCCAGCACGTCCTCGTTCATGGCATTTTCGACCTGCGGAGCGACGTCGACGACCTGTACGCCGAGCGTGCCTGTCACGACAGTCCAGACTAAGTCGCCCGGACATTGCTCCCCAGCGTGAGCCCGCACCGTAGTACGCCTTCCGCCATGCCGAAGACATCAAGAGCTTCGCGCTGATCCCGAGATGTTTCCGCGCACGTCCGAGACCGTCTCAGAGATTGCGTCCCACGCTAGCCCTCACGCCCTCGGAGGATGGCCTCGCGCATTTCCGCGGCCCTCCGGCGGCTCAAGACCGTCCAGAATCCCTTCTCCTCGCGGGTCTTCGTGGGCGAGGACCACTTCGGGAACACGTACTACGAAGTGAAGGCCGAGGGTCCGTGTCGCTCCTCCGGCTTCCACCCTGCTCCCGGTGGCTCACGGCGCGGTTAATGGGGCAGGCAATGAGCTTCCAAAGCGCATCATGGAACCCAAGAACACTGTGGAGCTGTCGGAGTACGATCCGACAAAGATTCCAGGTGAGCTGGAACACCAGATCGGAATCGCTGGGCGGTCTGCGGAGTGTTCCCCGGCGCGGACGGTCCTCTGGCGAAGTCTCATCGATCAAAACTGACGACTCGAACACCACAGTACAATGGAGAGCCTGGCTTACCCGTGGACGTGACAATCGTGGGTCCGCTTCGTGTGCCGCGCGAAGTGACTGACCGATCGCGTTCGAAACAGCGCCAAGCCCCGAGGAGCTCCTTGCCGCGGAACGCCGCGCCATGCTGATGGCGGAGAAGGTCCGGAATATCGAAGCGCGGTTAAAGGAGCAGAAGATGCTCGCGCTCGCGGGGTCGCCCGGTGCTGGGGTGGCGGCCGGGTCAGCGGAGGCGGCAGCGACGCAGCAGCCTGCAGCTCCTTCGCCGGCCACTGAGCCAGCACCGGCACCCGCGCCGGGTCGGAGACCAAAGGGACTCGACGCGCTCCAGACGGAACCGAGTGGAAGCTTCGAACATTTCCAACCGGGATCCTGGAAACCGAGTCCAGCAAGAAGGGTCACATGAGCGGAACTCCGCACCATTTTTCATTGAATTGAAATACAATCGATCTTTTGTTGAACGGCAATGTCACCTCATGATGTGCGCCCCAAGCATCCAATGCGGAGGAAAGATATCGTGCCTATCTACATTATTGCGCGTTCCGTGGCGCAATCAGAGACCAGCCCGGAGCTCCCAGTCCAGGCTTTCCCCAAAGCTAAGCAGGTAACGTTGATAAGCAAACCGACCGCATCAGGGCTGCGACGGGACACAACTCACTCGTATATCCACACCCTGCCATCCTCTCCGCCAGCGACGATCTTGGTGTCCGTGCTCTGCACCGCGTAGATGGACCGGCCCCTAATCGCCTGCTCCTCGCCATCCACCTGCGGCAGCGGGTGCGGCTGCGCGTGCCCGTCGCCGCCGCCCGCAGCCTCGGCCTCCTCCGCGTCCTTCGACGGGTCCAGCGTCAGCAGCTCGTGCCCGTCCTCGGTATCCCACACCCTGACCCGCCCCCCGAGCCCGCCCGAAACCACGCGGAGCGAGTCGAACCAGACGGACCACACCCCCTCCATGTGGCCAAAGATGGTGCGCACCAGCTGCCCCGTGGAGGCGTTCCACACCCGCACCGTGTTGTCGTCCCCCGAGCTCACCATCCGCACAAGCGCGTGCGGGTCCGCCGGGGGCGGCGAGGCGCGGACGCACTGCACGGCGTTGTTGTCGCCCGAAAAGACGCGCACGCACTGGCGCGCCGCTAGGTCCCACATCCGCACGGTGCGGTCGTCCGAAGCAGAAAAGGCGACGTCGGTCTTGCCGTGGAAGCGCACGCAGTTTACCCAGTCCGTGTGCCCCGACAGCTTTAGGGCGTGCGCGGTGCGCAGGTTCCAGTGCAGCACCTTGCCGTCCTCGTGGCCCGTCAGCAGCCGCAATCCGTCTACGTGCATGCTGGTCACCCCGCCGCCGTCGTGGGCCGAAAGCTCCCGCACGGGCCCGGTCGGTTTCTTGGGATCCCAAACCCGCACCCAGCCGTCCATGCCGGCCGACCAGATCCGCGGGCCGTCGATCTGCACCGAGCGCACCGTCTTGCCCGCGTGCGCGTTCCACTCCTGCACCAGCTTCCCCGTCTCGGGGTTCCACAGCCGCACGTAGCCGTCCGCGCCGCCCGTCACGAGGCGGTCGTGCTCGTCGTCCATGTGGAGCGCCGTCAGGCCGCCGACGTGGCCGGGGAGGGAGCGGAAGCGGTACGTGCCGGTGCGCCAGTTGCGCTCCACGGCGTACCGCTCCGCGTAGATTTCCTTCCAAGGGCGGGGCGCGGGGCGGTGCGACGAAGGGTGGTGGGGCACATCCTCGAGGGGGCCCAAGTGGCCACACGGTCCGAGCGGCGGGAGGCCGTCGGCTGGGCCGGCGGGCGACGAGAACGCGTTGAGCCTTTCGACATTGGGAGAGCCGATGTGCGTGCGGAAATAATCGTAGCGGATGTGGTGTTCGGGAGAGTCAAGCGACGAGTGGTGAGACGGCGACACGTGCGTCAAGGGGTGGGTGGGCGGCGAAGCCGAGGAGCTCTGGTCCGAGTCTGTCGAGCGCCGCTTGATGGCAATGCTGCACTCGTTATCCGAGCGGTCGTCGTCCGAATACTTCCGCTTGGACCGGCCGCCCGACCCATCCGCGTCAGAGTAGGAACCGTCCTGGCCCGACGGCCCACACGAGAGCGAGCCGCGCCGCGGCCTGTTCCGGAACTTGGTAATGTCCAGCAGCGGCAGGCCCCACCCGCATTTTGCGCACTTCTTGTCGATGTGCTGCTCGCACATGATGTGCCAGATGACGTCGTCGTCCGCCAGCCGCTTCCAGGCGCGCGACACGCTGGCGGCGCGGCACAGCGACTTTGCGTCGAGGTACGACAGGATCTTGAGCGACAGCTCCCGCGGCGCGATGGCCAAAAAATCGATGCGCAGCAGGGTGTTGAGAGCGTGCGCCAGGAACGACAGCTGCGGCAGACAGGACTGCTGCAGCAGGCCGCGCAGCAGCAGCGAGCGGTGGCGGGCCGGCAGCGCCGAGTAGAGCTCCCAGATCGACGAGATCGAAGACCGCGCGCCGGCGTCGACGGTCGCCAGGGCCTGGTGTTTGGAGGGCATCCAGCGGGGTGGCGGTGCGTGGGGCACATTCCGGGACTGTCAGCGGCGGCCCGCGGGCGGCAAGAGGGCGGCGCACCTCGCGGACCTCCATCTCCTCTTGCAGCACCTCGTCGCGGTGCAGCAGGTCCGGCCTATGCCGCAAACAGAAACTTGGGTTGGCGTGCTGGCGGGGGTTCAGCGACGCCGGAAACGCCGGGGCAAGGCACCCACCAGCGTCCGCGGCACGACCGCAGCGTCTATTGGCCGGCCATCCGGGGGCTCGGCCGGCACCGGGCCCGGCGCTGACGCCATCGCTAATCTCCGCGGTTCCCTTTGGTCGCGGACGTGGCTGATGTTGATCGCCATCGCGCGAATCGCGCAATGAAATGATCTCCCAGGCGAGTTTCGTCGACACGATCCGGGATCCGCGGACGGGCGGGGACTTTGCCTTTGCCACGCTCATCGTGGTGCTGGCGGAGACGGCCCCGCCGGGGCAGGACGCGCCGGCGGAGGCGTCCCACCCGGGAAAGGCGGTCCACCTCTGGCTGGGCCCCGCCGCCCCTTCCACACCCGAACCGGGACCTCCCACGGCTCTTTTAAATGAGCTAGCTGCCGCCGTGCCGCCGCGTTTCGGCGCGATGGCGCCGGTGTCGCCGCTGCTGGGCGCGGGAGTCGACGAGCGGAGCGCCGGCCTGGCGAGACGTTTAGGTGGGGATCGCGGCGGCATCGCCCGCTATGAACCACGATCGGGCTTTCCGGTTCCTATGGGGTCCGCCGGAGGGGTTTTTGGCAAGGAATGCGCGTTTGGCGCCGGCCGCGGCCTGTCTCCGGGCTCGCGGCCCGGAAAGAGATCAGCGCCGGCTGCGGTCGATCCGAAAGCCAACAGTCACGAATTTGGCCAGTCACGACCTTTGACGCCCTCTGTGCCGCTACTCGTGTGGTCAAATTTTGGCTCGCGGTTCATCTGCGCTTTCGGGAACGACATCACCCCTGACCGCCGACTAACCCCTCCTGGCCCCCCGCAGCCACCAAATTCCGCCTTCCCTTCCTCGTCTCCTTCCAAGCGCCGCCGGTGGACGACGTCGATCTCGTCGTGGAGATGGAAAGGGCGGCGGTTCGGCACGTGGGGGAGTCGCTAGCGGCGTGACGAGGCGCGAGGGGCATGGATCCTTCTGGGCTGGCACATGGGACAATCAGAATGACTTGTGATACCTCGAAATGGACTGCGAGTGTTGCGGACAGTATCTGGAGCGTGCTCGTCCCGGGAAACTACCACCACTTCATTTCCAACATAGGTACGTCACAGAGACAAGATATGAAATACGCGCCAGCAAAATATCATGGGGCCCGATCATTGCTTCCTCGCGATGCAGAGGACCGGGAACCACCCCTCCAGGCCCGCCGACACATTCCGGCCGTACGCGAACCCGTCCCGCATCTGCCTGTAGACCCACACGCGGTCGCCCACGCGGAGCGGGAGCTCGTCGGCGGCGCGCGGGACGAAGGTCCACTACGGCGGGCGGGTCAGCGGGCGCAAAAACGGGGAACAGGCCGTGCGAACCTTGACCGTCCAGTCGGAGCCGAACTTGCCCGTGTCGCTGTTGAGCACCGCGGTCGAAGACGGGTTGATCGACTCGCCCTGGAGGCGCTGTGCTTTTTGGATGGAGGCGTTGGCCTCCTGGGGGTTCGGAGGCGTCCAGGGGGTCTTGGGGGCGGCGGCAACGTCCGCGGGAAGCTGGCCGGGCGGCTGCGAGAAGTGGACGCTGTGCTTGTTGGGCTGGCCGTCTGCAGATGCTGTTGTCAGAATCAACCCGGGATTGTGACACGAAGAAACGTACAGGGGCTTGCGCCGGCATACTGCTGCTGCTGGTGGCCAATGACCTGCGGCGGGACAAAGTCGGCCATTGTGCCCGGGCGCTTGTACGCCTTGGGTGCCGGGGGAACGTAGGTGGCGGGATCCACCATGACGCCCCGACCACTGGTGTCCTTGGGATACTGGGACTGTGGTGTGAAACCGAAGTCAGCAAATGGGCAGCAGTCGCGCACGGCAGAGCCCACCGGAGCCTTGGGCGGTGCAGCCGCCAGCACGGCCGCAGAGACCGTGGCACCGGCGGCGACGGCAAGGCCGGGGTTGGTGTAGGGCTTGGGAGCGTGGGGCACAAAGTCCGACGAATGCCGGAGCACTTCCTGCCTCTCGTCCTCGGCGACGCCCGCCGTGGTCGCCGGTTTCTGGGCCTTGGGGTACAGGGGTGCGGGTGGCGTCCACAGCGGCTGGGCGGCAGCCTTCTTGGCCGCAGCGGCGTTGTATGCCGGGGGAGGGGTGAACTGCCAGGCGGGCTCCTCGGGCAGGGCTGCCTCGAGCTCCGCGGCGGGATCCGATTCCCCGATGTCGCCCAGCTCCTTGTCGAGCTCAGCCTCCAGCTCCTGCTTCAGCGGGTCGACGTCCGCATCGACGTCCATGACGGCCCGCATGAGTGTGCTGTCCGCCGCCTCGTCCTCGCCGGGGTAAGTGATGGCCTCGGCAGACTGCTCGCCGGCGGCGCCGTCTCCCGCCTGCATGACCGCAGCCATGAGCGATCCCGTCTCGAGGGCCTCGTCCCGGTCCAGAGTGCTGCTGCCAGGCATCATGCCCTCGACCTGCTTCTCGCCCGACGCGGGAACGGCGATCATCGAAGCTTCGTCCGTGTCGGCCGAAGTGGTCGCGGCGGCAACCTCGGTAGGGGCGACGGCGGCCGGAGCAACCTCGGCGGGCGCCGACTTGGCGGAAGTCGCCTCGTGAACGACCTCGGCGGAAACAACCGCGGCAGGAACAGCAGCAGCGGCCGCAACAGGAGCGCCCGAGTTCGGAACCACCTCCGCCGCGGGCTCAGCGCTAGTGGGGTCAGCCAGCGTGTCGGAAGAGGCCGACTTCTTGGGCTCTTGTGCCCTCGCGACAGCAGTCACCGTAGCGCCGGTGGCTGCCCCGACCACTGCTGCTTCGGCGGCGGGGGCGACACCCTCTTGAGCCGGGGGTGCTGCCTGAGGGGCCTGGGCGGCGACCTGTGCTCCCTTGACCTTCTCCTCCGCTCCTTTGGCTACGTCTTCGACGACCTTGACAGCTACCTCGGGAGCAGCTTGGACTTCGTTAGGCGCTTCCTTGGCGGCTTCTTCCACCCCTTGAAGGGCGTCCTCCGAGATCAGAGGGGTTTCGGCGTCGGCAGCCGGCCCTTCGTCGCCCTCGTGCAGCCCAATGGCATCGGCTGAGATCAGCGGCGTCTTCAAGAGGCGCTGCTTCCACTCGGAAAAGTAGGCGTGGTTCGCGCCGTTTGCGGGATTGGGATGAGGGAGACCGGCAAGGAAGCCTCCGAGCGACGCCGCGACCCAGGCCGGCTCCGTGGGCACCTGCGGGCATCAGATCAGCATCGGAGACCTTCTGTCGCGAGGCATCGCCCCGGAACGCACCTCGGCGGTGGCGTTGCGGGGGTCACCCGTCATGGTCTCGAGCGCCATGAGGTCCTGCACCGCCTCCCCCTTGTTGCCGCGCCCCTCGGCCGCCAGCGCGCGAATCGCATAGGCAGTGGCGCGGTAGAACGCAGGCGTCGCGTTGGTCGCGGAATTAAGGAAGATGCCCGCGTCGTGCGAGGCTTCGGCATCAGCGTCCAGCAGGAGATGGACGCGCGCCTTGACGAGGCGCAGCGGGTTCGTCGCATCGTTGTCTGGTAAGGCCTTGCTCAGTTCCGCTAACGCGGCGCGCCTGCGATGCCCGAATGGTCAAAATACGGGGTCGACCGCATCGGGGCCGTCGACGTACAGCTCTTCCGGAGAACGGTCGGCGTCCATCGCGGCAGTGGCTACGATCGATGGGATTCCGGTGCCCACACTTCGCTCTTCTGCCGGAAGCGACACCGCAGTGGCGTGAGGGGGATGGGGGCTGCGGACCTAGCTCGATCACGGGTCCAGTCCGTCCCTGTCACCCAATTCGCTTCCCCGGCGGGATACCGTTCCAAGCAATTCCAGCACTGTACCAGCGCCGATGTTCCTCTTCAGCTTCAAGAGTCTGAGATTTAGGAGATCTGGTGGGGGATCGGACGAGTGGGCGATCCGGGCATTGAGTTCAGCAGAGCCTCAAGAGCCTAGCATCCTCAGCGTAAGCTCAGCATCGGGCAGATTTTGCTGCTTGTATGCCATCGCTGATCGGAGCGGAAAGTGTGAGTGGCGAGGCGGATGATGGGCGCCGGCTGACCGTGCCTACGTCTCGTGCCCGCCGCCGCTTGAGAGCAAAACGTCGGCCCATTCCTCTGCGAATGGACGACCCTGAGGCCGCCGCGGACGAAATTTTGGCGCTTCAGGCCATATTTGCGGACAGCTTCTCGCTCGGTGGACCGTTGGGCGACCCCTCCTGGATCTCGGGGACAATCCGGGTTCCCATTCAGCTCCCCGAGGAGATCCATGCCATCGTGAGGACATGGAAGCCCGAGAAATCGCACGATGAGCTCGCCATCGCACTTCGCTGGCTTCCTCCCGTCGAGGTGCTCTTCGCTCTCCCGCCCGACTATCCGTCGAAGCGACCCCCCGATGTCGTCGTCACTTGCCGCTGGCTCCTTCCGGAACATCGGCTGCGGGTACAGCAGAAGCTGTTCGATCTCTGGGAAAGCTGTGGTCACGGAGTGGCTCTGTTCGAGCTCTGCTCGTTCCTGCAGAACGAGCTCCTCGACACCTTCGGCCTGCTTTCGCCGGACGGTCGGAAGCTGGACATTCTGGTCGACGAGCGCGAGCAGTCGATTCCCGAACTCGTCGATTCGCTAACCGAGCACGAGCGAAAGATGGCGAGGGAAGAGTTCGAAAGCGAGAGCTTCCACTGCGGCGTCTGCTTCGAGCCCAGGAAGGGTGCTGCGTGTGTCCGGTTCGTTCCCTGCCGGCACGTGTTCTGCAAGGACTGCACGAGGGAGTTTTTCACGGTGCTCGTGAAGGACAACCGGACCGACGCCCTGAGGTGCCCGGACACGACGTGCGGCAAGAGCCAGGGGGCCAACGGCGAGGCAGCGGACCCTGGGCTGGCCGCTGGGCATCTCGAGGAAGCCGATCTTGCGGACCTGCTCGGCGACGAGCTCTACCGGCGGTACCGGGAACTGTACGAAAAGAACGAGCTTTCGAAACGGCGGGACATTGCATGGTGCCCGCGAGGGTTTTGCCAGGGATTGGCGCTCAAAGACAAGCAGATCGAGAAGCTCGCGTCGTGCACGCAGTGCTCGTTCGCCTTTTGCCACGTTTGCCAGAGAAGTTGGCACGGCACGAGCCACTGCGCGGTCAAGAACCTGCAAAAGACCGTCGAGGAGTTCATGCGCGCACGGGATTCTGGGGACCGGAAGAAGGTCGAGGCGCTGGAATTCCGCTACGGAGCCAAGGTTCTGGCGAGGCTTGTCGCCGACTACGAAAGCGAGAAGGAGAGCCTCCAGTGGAAGCGCGAGAACACCATGCCGTGTCCCACGTGCGGAACAGACATCGAGCGAACGGAGGGCTGCAATCACATGCACTGCCCTTCTTGCGGAGACCATTTCTGCTACCTCTGTGGACGTTGGCTCAACCCGTCACGGCCGTACGTTCACTTCAACGACCCGAAAAGCCCCTGCAACCAGCTGCTTTTCTTCGGGTCGCGGGTGCAGCAGGCGGCGGATGAGGACGCAGAAGCTCCGCAGGTCGGTGACGCGGACGATATACCGCAGGACGTACTTGAGTGGGCACTCGGGTGACGGCAAAGGAGATAGAGATAGAGGCAGTTCATCCGGGACTTTCGCCTACATTCAAGCATCCCCTAGCTCATCGTTGTCTTCTGCTAATGGGTGTCGCCTTCGAAGTCCTTCGTCGTGTGCAAGGCCATGATCGTCCCCGGCACCTCGATCAGGCAAGAGGTCAGCTTGGGCTCTTTCGCCATGGTTAGGCGCTGGTGCAGGTCCTTCCGCCAGCTCGGGCAAGTCCTCCTCAAAGTCGCCGACGATGCCGAGAATGTCGGCAACCACCCGTTCGAACATCGCGAACTTGCCAAATACAGACCGGTACACCCCGAGCAAGTTCGCGCTATACGCGGCCAGAGACACCACGAACCCCATGAGCATTGGCAAAAGCAGCGTCAAACGGACGCCCATTCGCGCCTGATCGTAAGGGTCAGGACCGAGCGTGCGACTGAGGAGCGAGACGACACACCTTCTGTTCGCCCAACCAGTTCCAGAGCTTGAGCTGCTGTACGTAGCTCCAGCTCGGCTTTCTGGGCATTCTGTTGTAGAATGGGGCGATTCGCCATCCCTCTCGCGCAAAGTAGAGGACGCTTTCGGCGTCCAGGGTGATATTCGATAGGGTCCAAATGTTCCCATCCTGCAGGAGCTTCACGGTCGGGTACGCCTTCACCTCGAGCTGCGCGGCGAGCTCCGCATTCCGGACTGCATCGATGCGGGCAAAGCGCAGTGGTCCCCGGGACCGAGATCTTCGCTTCTGCGAGGCAGTATCGACCACGGTTGCGACCGAAGGAGACGCCGCGGCTTCGATGTCGTCCGTCATCGCCGGCACAACAGATTGCAAATCAGCGGCCGTGACGGGCGTCGGTTGCGGCGTCCCGGTCCCGCTGTCAGTCAGGCTTGGCGATCCGACTGATGTCGTGTTCGCTTCGGTGGTGTTCGCAGCCCGTTCCGACACGAGACTTTGCACGATCGCAGGCCATCGCTTTTCGAAACGCGCCGAGAAAGGACACCATGGCGCAGATCTGATGACAATTCACTATTAGACTTGATGCCGGAGAGATCGCCGGCACGGGCAGCCCACATGAAGACGAGCCAGCGACCCTCCAGTAGCAGCGAGCTATTCGAAGGTACGATCTCCAGCGTAGGATCCGCGAATGGCGTTTCCGAAGACGCATTTCGCGGCATCGGAAGGCCATCCGGTGTCGCGTCCGTCGCCGCACTTCCGAGGGCCCGAGAGACCACAATGAAGGCGGCGTACAGGCCGACCAGTGTCCATGGTACTCCAACGATGCGCCGTCGTCGCCCTTTGCTCTTTCTATGGCCGTCTTCCGGCTTCATGCCGACAAGGGATGGTGCACTCGCACCGTGCGGAAAATGAGGTGATCGCCTGCCGTCGTTGCACCCCCGGCCACGATTTCCAATCTTCTCCTTGCCCACCGCTCGGCGTAGCCTCTTCGGCGCCAAAATTGCTGTCGGCGGCTTGCAGCAATTACTTTTCACCTGATCACGTGGGCCTCGCGCCACCCGAGGCAACGTCCGTTACCCCCCACCCGAACGAGATCCACGTGCAGCCCGAATTCTGCGGCTCCGCGGCCGGCGCCCGCGCTTCCAGTGCCGATAACCGGCAGCTGATTGGAATCTCGAGCGGGCCGCGTGCGCATCGTCGGCGCATCGGCTCCGACAGGGACGAGCTCGCCGCGGACGCGGTCTGCAGAAAAGTGCCCCACCCCCGCTCAACTCCTCGCTCCAGCCATGTCGGTCGAAACGGCTCGCTCTCCTAGCATCGAGCAGCAGAGCGGCCTGCCTCGTTCGATGTCGGACGAGTCCTTGAACGACGAGGGCGCTCCCGAGTCTGTCGCCAAGGACACTATCGCCGAGCTCGAAACACCCAGCGAAACCACGGATCCGCCAGCCGAAGACGGCTCCACGTATGTTCAAGAACCCCCACGGCCCGCATCAGTGGTCAGCTCAAAGTCCTCGGCGGCTCGAAGCACCACGCCGGCGCGCCAGATCCCTCCCCTCCCGCTCCGAAAGGCCCCGTTCGTTCCCCCGGGGATAGCTCCCATATCCAGCAAACCTCCGGCGCTCCCCACGGACGCGAGTAGGAAGCTGCGGAAGGGCAACAAGATGACCTTGCCATCGTTTCTGCGTATTCCCACAGACCCTCCGGTGTTCACCACTCCGCTCCTCGACTTTGCGGCCCATGCCGAGGAGCTCACGCGACTTGCAGCCGCTCTGTACCGGCTGCGGGATCATTATTTCGAGCTTTATCCGGCAAAACCATTTCCCAAGGAGAACCGCCTGACGTACGCGCAGCGATGCCAAGCGGAAAAGGTGCAACGCATGCGCATCGCTTACAAGGCCGTTATGGACCGCTTCACGACCCTGACGATGCCCTACGTGCTGCGGAAGAAGGAAAAGAGAGCGTCTAGCTCTGTGGTCCTCCCCGCGGGCTGTGATGCTTTCTTGCCTGGTTCGTCCGGAGCTACCTCCGGACCAGCCTCCCCTTCCCCTGCGGCACCAGTAACGCCTGCCCGCCCTGTGCCGACTGTGAACATCAGCATTACTCCTGTCGCATCGATCCGCTCTGCATCGCCCTGCTCCTCCGACGACGGCACGCTGATTGGAGACGAGGAACTCGAGCTGCGGCACCGGGGCGGATCGTCGAGGAATTCCATCACGAGTGTTCCCTCGTCGCCCACCTCCGGTACGCGGTGCAACTATGCTGAAGCCGTGTTTGTCTGATTCGGCTCCCTTCCCCAGAGCCAAGTGAGCTCCTCCTGGCACACCATGGTTTTGACTCCACTCTGCGCCAGCAGCACCTCGCTGTCTTTCACTTCCTACGAGGCCACATCAATAACTACTTTCAGAAACACTCTCCCGATGCGGAGCGCGACCTCCGCGTGGCCACCTTTTTGAGCCCAAACGACCATGAGAGCCACATCAGCCTCGCGGAGTGTGTACTGAAGCGGGGGGACCTCGAAGGCGCCTTGGCGGTCGCGGAAACGGCCCTCAAGATCGTCGTTCCCCGGCGGAAGGAGGTGCTCCGTATGGTGGCCATGGTCTTGCGCCACGTTTCCAGCAAGAAAGCGGGCGGGGTTCCGGGGTCCGAGGCCAACACAAAGGTGTTCCGCGATCAGATTCTCCGGGCTTTGGAGCTGGGGAAGGAGGCTGTGTCTTTGGATCTTGACGATGGGGTGTCGTGGTGTGAGTGTGAGCGCCTCCGCGGCAAAGCCTCCTGCTCACGGTGCCTCTAGTCGGCCTGGGCATGACGCACCTCAACCTTTTCTTCAACGCTACGCAGGACAAGCAGGATCTTTTGAAGGCTCTGAAGGCCTTCGACAAGGCTGTAAGGTTCCCGAGTTTTCGCTGCCTCGTCTCGCTCACGTGGAGTTTCCGCAGTCTGCCTGCAAGGTCAACGCAGGAGCATCCCTACCTGACCTCTACTACAATCGAGCTCTCGTGCATCAGTGCTTGGACGAAGTCGAGAAGGCGATCCAGGACTTTGAGACGGCGAATCAGCTGGATCCGACTGCCGGCTGGTCTGGCGAAGCGGAAGGCCTCCGTCGCATGGTCTTGAGGATCATCGAAAACATCAACAAGAAGGTTGGGGGGGATGCAATTGCGAAAGGCCATTGCTGACGGTATCATGCTCTGATAGGGCCACATTCGCCTGACTAGGATCTCGGACATACTCCATGCGCTTCGGAATCCGAGCCCCAATTCAGTTGCGGCCAAGAGGTTCAAGGACGTCGAGTACAAGTCGTTCGCCGAGATTATGCGCAGCAAACCCAAGAAGGCCAAGCCTGCCGCTGATGCACAGACGGACAGTGCGAAGGCCTGCCTCAGGTTCGCCGTGATCGCGGATATTGAACACACGCGGGTTGTGCCCAGGTACGACCTCGGCCCCTACCGCTTTCTTCATCCGATTCTGATTCGCTATGCCACGTTTCAGATCTTTGCTCGGCATGGATCGCGACGGCGTGGTGTTCTGCGTCGCGATCTACAACATCCGCCCCGACGCCTTCAAGGTTGGTGACGAGGTCTTTGTCCTTGATCCCAATTGCAAGGATATCGACGTGCCTTCTGTGAGTCATGCCGCTGGCGCCGATCGAATAGCCTCTGATCCCCGCGCTCTCTAGATGTCCATGAAATACCCACTGGTTCGGATCGACAACCCGGCCGGAGTCTCCGTGAACGCTCGCCCATTGAACAGTAACGACGTGCTGCTCACGACCTGCACATGCTTCCTGCCCGGATCGGAGGATGGTGCCGCCGAAGGTGCGGCCAGCGAGGTCAAGAAGTGATTTCATACTCTTTGCGATGTTGTAACCTATTTGTCAAGACACAGAATTGAGCGCAACACTGTCCAGCCACCATCCGTTCACGATTTCATCACGACGACCAGCTGAACACGCCCGACCAGCTTTTCCTCCTCCAAAGTGTTGTGGAGGCTCGATTCTCCATACTCCTTCTTGGGAAAGGTCGTCGCCAGCGCAAATCGTCGGCCAGCAAGTTCCTTGTTGGCCGAAGCCAGCCACACGCGGACGTCGTTAATCGTGTCATTCTGATCGAATGCGTGCCTGACGGTAGACCCGCTGGGAAGCCGGATCTGGAGCTCCGATGTCTTGCCAGAAGGCGGCTTCTTGGGGGGAGCGTCCGCGGATTGCTCCTGCAGGGAAAGAGCGATCGCCTTCTGGACTTCGTCGTCCTCATCCTTAGCACACCTGTTAGCCACTGCTCCGAAAAGCGATGGAAGTCCACTTACAGCCGGCCCCTGGGGGGCGGATCCGCTCCAGATGTACGATGCCAGTCCAGACAGCAAGCCGCCGCCACCGGACGTCGAGCCAGTCGCCGGTTGCGCATCATCGCCGCCCAATTTATGGCCAGAGCCCGCGGCCGACCAAGCATCGCCGCTCTTGGCGTGTTTGGCGATCAAGGCCTCGACGGCGCTCCAATCGGCGCCAACCACCTCGCCGACCTGGGAAACGAGTCAGAGCTGAAGCAAGCATCGTGAGAGACGTGAAACTTGCCTTCTGGCCCTTCACAAATCCGACGAATGTAGGCATAGCCCTAACACCACACGAGGCAGCGATCTCTTGCTGTTCGTCCACGTCGACTTTTACGAATTGGCTGCCCGGATACTTCTTGGGCAGAGCAGCAAAGTTCGGTTCCACGGCCTTGCACGGGCCGCACCAGGTCGCAAAGAAATCGACCAGAGTGAACTTGGGCGACGCGATTATTGCCTGGAAATCTCCGTGGTCCTTCGGATAAATCAGTCCAGGTGCCATGTCTCCGTCCGGGATCCCAACGACGTTGTCCTCGTCTTGAAACCAGCCCGCTGAGGGTTGGTCGGGCCAAACGCAAGCGTTCGAGGGTGCCGATCGCGATCGCGATCTGTCAGACGCACAAGTCCGTCCGCCTTGGCCTCATGGACAGAGTTCCTTGCCCTTTCCTTTGTTGCCTTTGATCGGAAACTGGAAGCCAATGTCCGCGGAGGGCTCTTCCGCGTTGGAGCGCTTGGCGAGCGGTGTCGGAGAGGAAATTGCTTTTCGGCCGGATGCTGCTTCGCCGGAAGCAAACGATGCCTTGCATTCGGACTCGGAGTACAACTTCTCTCCTTCGAGCGAGACCAGTCGTCGATATCCGGACGATCCCCTCTCGGAAGACGACCTCCTGTCGTCCGGGGACGCGTCGGGAGAGGATTCTCCGAGGCCGAAAAGCTTCTCGGAACAGGACGACGCGCGACGCAAAACGCGTAGCAGCTTTTTGGATGATCTGTTGGACGAGGTGGTGGGGGATGACGGCCCGATGCCTTCGGGCCAGGGCCTCGAAGAGAACGTGGAGAGGATCAACAGCTTCTTCCGGGTCCCCGGGGAGGTGGAGAGGATCGTGATCTTTGGCTACCTCGTCCTTCTAGACGCTTTCCTCTACATTTTCACCATCCTGCCTCTGCGGGTCGTGCTGAGCTCGTACCGAACGTTGAGCAGGATGTTCCGGCTGTCTTCTGTGCCTCGGCTGCTCCCGCAGCAGCGCTCGGACCTCGTAAAGGTGGCAATCATCTTGATTGTGTCGATGCTTCTGCGCGAGATCGATACGTCCGTCGTCTATCACGGCGTCCGCGGCCAGAGCGTCGTCAAGCTCTATGTCATCTTCAACGTCCTAGAAATCCTGGACAAGCTCTGCTGCTCCTTCGGCAACGACATCTTGGATTCGCTGTACCTCACCAGAACCGAATCACGAAACGCACCGCTTGCTATGCTCACGTTCTGGCTGAGATTCGCGGTTGCGACGGTCTATGTCTGGCTGCATGCCCTCGTGCTCTTTTACCAGTGCACGACGCTCCAGGTGGCGATCAATTCGTTCAACAATGCCCTCCTTACTTTGTTGCTGAGCAACCAGGTGCCTTGCTGCCCCCGTGCATGCTGTTTTGTCCGCTCACAGCTTATTCCCCGTGCAGTTCGTGGAGGTCAAGGGCTCGGTTTTCAAAAAGTACGAGAAGGACAATCTTTTCCAGGTACGTCGATTCGTTTCTCAAAAGGAACCAGGTTGGTTCACGCGCGTTCCGGCAGCTGACGTGTGCGGACATTGTCGAGCGCTTCCAGCTCAGCGTTTTCCTCGTCATCGTTGGCATCCGCAACTACCTCGAGCTCAGCGGGGCCGGGGACGTCCTGGACTCGGATGGCGAAGGCGCCGGGCACTTGGAACTCTCGATTCCTCTCCTGCTCAAGGTCCTGGCCCCGATTGGCCTCATCTTCGCCTCGGAGATCCTCGTCGATTGGCTTAAGCACGCTTTTGTCGTCAAATTCAATTCCCACATGAGGACGGAAGAGTGGGAGCCCCGGCGGCTGTACCGCTCTTTTGCCGACAAGTTTGCCCTCGACATTGACGAGGATAAGGGCCCGACGCGCAGCCGGGGTGGTGGTCATACCGAGAATGGAGACGCCCAAACGAGGCACGCCTACGATCACGGGCCGGCCCTCGCGAAACGGATAGGCTTCTCGGTGCTGCCCATTTCATGCCTCGCGATTCGCGTCTGCATGCAGATCGGCGAGTTTCTCGGGTTCTCCGAGGGCTTGGGAAGCGGACCAGCTATCTACCTGGGTCGCGTGGTGTGGCTCGTCAAGGTCGTCGGCGGCCTCGCTGTGCTATGGACTTTGCTCGTCGTAGCCAAGCTGCAGCTGGCACGGCGCCTGCTCGACTACTCGAGGCAACGTGTGCGGACCATGGGCGAGAATGGGGCAGCGGCCGAGGCAGTGCGCTTCCCTGGACCGTACGTCTTTCCGGCACCGTTCCGGAAAGGAATTGTCGAAAAGGGTCATCGCTGAGCTGTATTCTGGGTTATCCAATCCAAATACGCCGGGTTGCCGGCGGTGATTGGCAAGCTGATAACTTCCGGGACCTCGTAGGGATGATTTGCCCTGACGTGGGCGGTGATGTCGTCCACCAACTCTTGTTTGGACTTCAAAATCATCAGAACCTCGTTGTCCTCCTCGATTTTGTCCTTCCACGTGTAGATCGAGGTTATTTGGGGGACCAGGTTTGCGCACGCAATGAGCTTCTTCTCGAGAAGGCCGTGGGCAAGCTTCTTCGCAACCTCCGTGTTCGGAGTCGTCACGTAGAGAACGACGCTGTCCTGGCGCGTAGCGGCCATTGTGCTCATGTGGCGCGACGGGACCACAGATGCGACGAGAAGCGCGCCGAATACGAAGCAAGCGGTCGCGGAGGCGGCCGGTGAGCCAAAAGGATTCGCTTGCAAACAGTTCCGGAAGGTGTAGAGAGCTCTATGCGCTGGCATAGGACCCGGAACGCGTGATGCGCGATGGCGGTGGGCTCCGGCGTGATCAAGTCAACGATCGCGCTGTAACTACGACCGCACACCCGGAATACCCCGGGCCACGCGCCCCCGCAAAACCCGGGGGTAGAGACCCCGCTTTACCCCGTTTTGGGGACAACGGGACGTGACCCTGGGTGACCCTGGGGTATACGTGCGTCGTCGCGCGCGGGTGCATATAAGATGAAGTTCGAAACGTACCTGCGCAACGAGAGAATCTCGGAGTGGCGGCATAGCTACGCCAATTACGGGCAGCTGAAGGCCAAGATCAAAGATGTCGAGGTCGCGATCCGCGAGAAGCGAAGACGGGGAGAAGACATCGCTGGACCGTTGGACAACTGGATTTCCGCGATGCTCGAGCAGGGAGGGATCTCGATCATCCCGGCGGTGGAATCGCACTTGGAAGACAACCTGGATGAGCCGCGACCCGACGAAACCGAGTCCCTGCTGGCGCCTCCCGGGGCCTCGCGTCCTTCCCTCAATCGGAGATCCAGGAACGATCCCTCGAAGGCGCTCCAGCGCAAAGCTAGCTTTCGGGATGCAATACGAACCCTGACTTCGGTCCTGGAACCTGCCCCGCAGAGGATCGACTACGGGGCGATGCCTCTGTCGGTGATTCTTATGGTCAGAGGCATCCACGCTGAGGTTGAATTCTTCCATTACCTGGATAGGCAGCTGTCCAAGGTGAATACCTGTGTCCCGGGCATTGACGGGGGAGTTAACCAACCTGTGTTCCCTCCTTAAGGTGAATACCTTTTACCAAGGGCAGGAGTCGATTGCCTTCGAGCGCTTCCGCGCGCTTGCTGGCCAGCTGACGTCGCTCGCGCGTCTCTTGGAATCGTCCGAGAAGCTTCGGAAGCGTCTCGAATCGGGAAAGGGCGGGACTTTCTTCGGCAGCCTGGACACGTTCCAGATGGATATTTCCGCGTTCGTCGGCTCCGTGTCGCAGATTGCCGCTCCCGTCGCGGGGAGGCTCCCCGTCGCTGGTCACCACCATTCCGCACCCGGGTCTCCGACGCTGCCGCACGGGGACGCCTTTGGCGAGGTGGATTCCTTCCCCGCGACTGCACGGCGCAAGATAGAAGAGGCCGTCATGGAGCACTATCGGTACCTGCAGCTCATCAAGAACTACCGCGTTTTGAACCGGATGATCTTTGCCAAGGTGCTAAAGAAGTTCAGCGAGGCCGCCTACTTCGATGCACAGCCGCTGTACATGCCCAAGGTGGACGAGGCCGATTTTTCGTCCTCCAAGAGGCTGGACGATATGATCGAGGCCACGGAGCGGTTGTTCTTGAGGCTCCACGGCGGCAACCGCAAATGCCTGGACAAACTGCGCTTGCCGGACACCAGGGACGAGGACAATACCTGGACCGCCTTCCGGACCGGGCTCTTTTGGGGGCTTTCGCTGGTTCCGCTCGTGAGCACGGTGCGCACGCTCATAATCGGCGGTCTTGCGGCGTCCGAGAACAATCGATACTTCCTCCTAGTTTACGGAGGCTTTTTTGTCCCCATTTTCCTGCTCCTTTTGTTCTGCGGGAACGTTTTGGTGTGGAAGCGCTACGGAATCAACCACGTTTTCATTTTCGAACTCGATCCAAGAGACTATCTCAATCCATTTCAGATTATGGAGCTCATTGGCTTCATTGCTCTCATTCTCTCCCTATGTCTCTACTTCACCTTCAACAAGTGGGTTTCGTCTTGATTCGGCCACGCTGCCACTAATTCTTCGCAGCTGGCTCGCCGGGCTCGTCCCTAGCGAAGCGTACCCATTGCTCTACATCCTATTCATCGTCCTGCTCATGCTCAATCCCCTGCCGGTCTTCTTCCTGTCGTCGAGGCGATGGGCCGTCCGCAGCCTGCTCCGTGCGACCGTGCTCTCGGGCATTCTGCCTGTGCAATTCCGCGACGTGTTCATTGCCGACGAGCTGGTCTCGTGCTCGTATATGTTCACGGGGCTGGCGACCTTCATCTGCGCGTACCGGCACTCGTGGTCGGACCTGGAGCTGCACTGTAACCTTGAGCACGATTGGCTCATCCCGATGCTGTTGAACATACCCAACGTTTTCCGCCTCGTGCAGTGCATAAGACGTGAGTCGCATTCGTCGGCGAAACCTTCAGGGGCTGATGGATGGTGCCATTGGGCCACCAGGCTACGTCGACGACCCCAAGCACCGCGACCACCTCATCAACGCCGGCAAATACTTCACCAGCTCGTGCGTCATCGTCGCCTCGTTTGGGTCCAAACTCGACAAGGGCTGGGCGAGCTGGGCTGTCTGGATCGGCTTCGCTGTGGCCTCGACGGCCTACTCCCTGACGTGGGACATCCGCAAGGATTGGGCGCTTGGCAAGCCGGAGCACGGGTACCTCCGGGGTGAGCTCACGTACCCGCAGTCCTTCTACTACTTTGCCATGGCCACCAACGCCGTCCTGCGTTGCTCCTTCATCCTCGTGCTCTCTCCGTCTTACTGGACGAGTCTGGGCGTGGACGGCGCGCTCGTGGCGTTCGGCCTGGCGCTGCTCGAGGTCTGCCGCAGGGGACAGTGGAACTTGATCCGCGTCGAGACGGAGCACGCCAACAACACTGATAACTTCAGAGTAGTTCGGTGGGTTCCCCGGGGCAAGGGGCGGAAAGGTGCTGACGCCGCCGCACAGGGACGTACCGCTGCCATTCAAAGACAAGGATATTCTGACGGGCGGCGATGCCGACGACGATGAAGAAGAAAGCGACGAGGAGGGCGAAGCCGCGGAGAACGGGGCCGCTGCGAGCGAAACAGGCAATCAAGAGAGATGAAGCTTGAGACTTGGAGATATGGAGATCAGAGATGAGACGAGAAAGACAGACACGCAGATGAAAGAGACGCAGATCCGGTGCCATGCCGCAGTGGTGCTTTACAGGGTGCCCTCGCCCGGGTATCGTCGTCGCCGGCCGCCAGACCCCAGATGCCTACGACCCCTCGACCGTGCTCCCATCCCGCGGATAGACCACGTAGCCCTCGTCCCGAAGCCGGTCCTCGATGTCCTCCGGCAACCTCCCGACGACGCGCACGGCGTACATGCCCCGCACGAACTTTTCGATGTTGAGGTTCCGCGCGGCCCACGAGTTGTCGGGCTGGAACAGCCCGATCATGCCCTCGAATTTGTCCGTGGTGCACGACTGCACCGAGGAGGAGGAGCCGCGGTAATGCAGGAGCTCCTCGCAGTTGTCGCAGCCGTCGCGTTTGAACTGCGCGGCCGTCTGGGCGCGCCGTCCGGGGGGTCAGCGGGGTCCCGCGGCCGGGGAAGGGCATGCCTACCTTCAGGAGGCCGCACAGCATACACGCGCGGAGCTTGGCCCGCTCCTTGGGCACACCGGGAGCCGCGGCCATTTCGCGAGTTGCGAGTCGGGTGAATGGTTTTCGGCGGCGGCATGTCGTCCCCAACTTCACGGCCGACCCGGATGTCCTGTATTCGTTTTCTGGATTTGCCGAGTGATGGATTGACCCTTGAATGCCGTGGATGCTCGATGGGAGCGGCCGTTGCGAGCTAGCTTGGACGTAATCTGATGGGCCAAGATCGCAGCAACGGGGAGTGAGCACCATAGCGGCGGCATCGGCGACAATCGGATCGACAAGAGCATTGATGACCATCCTGGAAAGCAAGCGGATGATGTCTTTCGACCTGATGTCTCGTAAGTTGGGTGATGGAACGAGAAGGGAAGTGGGGCCCCGAGGCAGCCCCGCCCAGGCCACCAGAAACGGCCGGAACGAGCCTTCAGCTTCTGTACTAAGGATACCGAGAACAGTAGTGCGGCTGCCTACATTTTCCTCTGGATTGGGGCCGTGTTCGAGACCGGGTCGATTTCACCGAGGCGGGGGCGCACGATCGACTTTCGAGCGAGCACCCCGCCCCCTCCCCCGCATCCCCCTAATGGCCGACGGAGACGACGCGGGCCCGGCCGACGCGGCTCCGCCGGATACGCCGGCCGACGGGCCGCCCACGGCGGCGGACCTGCGTGCCAAGGCGCAGGTGGGTGCCCGCGCGTCGCGCGCCGGCCTCCCTCACCGGTCCGCAGTCCCTGCAGGGCGACGTGCGCCGCCGCGACTTTGCGTACCCACCGGCCGACCCGCGCCACTGGTGTCTGCCGTACGACGGCGCGCCCGACGGCGACGGCTCGGGCTCGGATGGCGAGTTCGTGGACAACTCGATGGACGCATTCGACGACTCGACGTCGTCGCTGGGCTCCAACTTCTCCACGGGCTGGGGCCGGACGAAGGAGACCGTCGAGGTCAACTGCAACCAGCTGCTGGCCGACCTGGACCTGGCCAAAATGCTGGAGGCCAAGCTGGTGCTGCACCAGTTCACCTTCGCAAAGGCAAAGGCCATGTACGAGTTCCAGGGCGTGACCGAGTGGGAGATGACTGTGCGCGAGGGCGAGGGCATCCTGCTGCTGGACCGCCGCGCAGGCGCCCCCGAGTTTGCCGAGGAGGCGGACATGAGCAAGAACCTGCTGTCGCCGCTGCTGGCGTCGGTGCCCGAGCCCGCGGCCGAGGACAGGACGGCGTCGATCGACTCGCCGACCAAGCCGCTGCCGTCGGTCGCCATCTACCTGCGCCCGCGGTCCTTTGCCCTCGACCTGGACCGCTTCCTGGACTACCGCCGGCTGTACCCCGACGGCTGGTCGCTGGGCCTGAAGGTCAAGATCAAGGTCAAGGGCCGCGTCAACAGGAAGGTGAACGCGCAGGGGCGGACCCGCGTGCGGCTGGACAAGGACGGGAAGCTCCGCGTGCGCGTGAAGCTGGTGGACAAGGGCCTCGTGCCGACCAACTACGTGGACGTGCAGGATGGCGACGCGCCGTTGCCGTCGCCTTCCCCGGCGACCGCGCCGGCGGACGCGTCGCCGGCGGCGGAAGGGCCGGCGAGCGAGCCGGAGCACGCCGTGACCGTCGCGTCGTCGCTGGACGACCTGGCGGAGGACCTGGCCCCGCTGTCGGTCGCGGATCGCGGGCCCGAGGAGCCGCCGTCGACGGGGGACAGCGGGGACGAGGGGGAAAAGGAGACGCCGGCATGAAGGCGGCGGTGGAACGGTCGGCGGATGCGCCGTGTGGGTACGGGCGGGAAGCCTGCATGTATAGGTTGTAGCTAGAGGAATTGCGGCCTGGAATCGATGGATTGGAGCAGCGCGTGGACCTTGCCGACTCCAAGAGTGAGACGATCGCAGTAGGCGACGGCGCTGCGCGAAGTCGATCGAACGCACTGAACGCTGAACGCTCTGCCCGCCTCCTGCCCTTCCTGCTGCCTGGAACCCCCATCTTCGCGCCTCTCCTCCCGCCATGTCCGCCTACGAGACCATGGGTGGCGGGCTGAAGCTCAAGGGCGGCGACGCGGGCGTCAAGAAGTCCGTCTCCCTCCCTCCCACTCCGGCACCCCCTAACGCCTCCATCCCGGCACAGGAAGAAGAAGCCCAAGAAGGACGACGACGCGCGGCGCGCCGAGGCCGCGGCGAAGGAGGCCGCGGCGGCGAAGGAGGCCGAGGCCGCGCGCGGGCGGAGCGAGTCCCCCGGTGCCGGCGCGGTGCCCGTGGTCGCGGGGCCGAGCAAGACCAAGGCGCAGCTCAAGTTCGAGGAGGCGCAGCGCAAGCGGGTGCGTCGATCTCCGTCGCCGGATGGCCCGGAGGGAGGCTGACGCGCCCCGTCGGAGGGCAGCAAATGGACAAGATCTCCAAGATGGCGGCCAAGTCGCACAAGGACCGGGTGGCAGAGTACAACGAGAAGCTGGAAAAGATCCCGGAGCACTACGACATCCCGTGGGTGGAGCCTCTATCCCCCCGTTGCGGCCGCACGCCGACCTTCCTTCCGCTACAGCAAGGTCGGCCCCGGCTGATCCCCCCCCCCCCAAGCCAAGGAGGGCGCCTACCCGACCGCGGGCCTGCGTCCCTTTATCGGCGAATCGCGCTTGGAAGCCCAGTCGGCCCAGCCCCCGTCGAAGAGCGCGGTGCGCTCGGGGGCGGCGCCGGCGCGGAGGAGGGCGAGGCGGACCAGCGCGGCCGTGACGTTGCTCCCTGCGTGCGGGCGGGAACCGCCGTCAGGACGGAACGCGGGGGGCATGCGGGCGCGGCGTACCGGAATAGACGACGATGCGGCCCGAGAGGTCGATCCGGGCGCGGTCGAAGAGCGCGGCGAGGTCCGGCAGATGGAGGAGGCGGCCCGAGGCGCCGAGGACGGCGGGGTAGGGGACGTTGGTGGAGCCGGGGATGTGCCCGCGGGGGGTGCGCGGGCCGTGGATGGCGTCGAGCAGCTCGCCGCGGTGTCTGGAAGCCGGGGGCGGTTAGGCATGGAAAGAGACCCGGCGGGCCGGCGGACCACCCACACCCTGGGCAGCCTGGCGTCGACCACCTGGTGCGCGTCGGGGTCGATGAAGTTGTTGAGCACGCAGTCCCACATGCGCTGGTAGTCCAGGAAGAGGCGGTCGTCCAGGCGGGCCACGTAGCGTGTGGGCGGCCCCACGGGGGGGCGACGATCGGGCTCGCCCTCGTCGACCGGCCTGCCCTCGGCCAGCCACGCGGGCAGCCCGCCGTCGAGCACCGAGACGCGCGCGTGGCCGAAGCATTTGAACAGCCAGTGCGCGCGGGGGGCCGACAGCATGCCTCGCGAGTCGTAGAGGACGACGTGGTCCTCGTTTGACACGCGCATGTCCGACACGCGCTGTGCAAAGTCCTCCGCGATCGGCAGCCGCCGCGTGCCCTTTGCCACGGCGTCCGAGAGGCCGTCGATGTCGAGGAAGCGGGCGCCGGGGATGCGGCGGGCGGCGAACAGCGCCTTTGCGTCCCTGGGCGTCCACGCGTCGCGCACCGCGTTCTGGCCGTACAGCGCCTCGCGGAATCCGCGGCGCCAGTAGCGGTCGTCGTCCTCGGTCAGCGCGGGCCGCGGGAACCACGTCGCGTCGAACACCGCCAGGCGGGGGGTCCCGAGCCGCGACGCCAGCCATTCCGCGTCGACCACGTCGGGCACCGCTCCGCCGGCTGCCGCGTCACCGGTGTCCGCTGCCTTGGCCTGCGTGGCCAGCCCGCGTCTGCGGGCGGCGGGTGCGCACCCAGCACGCGGTCCGCGGAAGGCCATCGGCGGGGCAGGAGGCGCCGCCCGGCAGAGCACGCCCCCGCACACGGCGGCCGGCATCGCCCCGCTCCCCGCGCCGCGCTGCTGGGGCCCGCAGGTCCGCGCCAGCGCGCGGGGCAGCGCACGCGGCCGCATGCTTTTGGTTGTTGTCGATCGGCGGCCGGCTAGGTTGGGGTAACCCACACATACTGTTGGTCCGACGATCACCCGGCTCACCACAGCTCTCGGCCACAATGGTTCGTGTCATGACCGGCGGACGCGGGAGGGGCGGCTCGGGCGGAAGCGCGGCTGTCGGGCTGCACACTGGCGGGGCGCGGGGCCGGCTTGGGCGGAGGCCAGGTCACTGGTCGGCCTCCCTCGGCACCCTCTTGTCGACGGCCTGGCGTTCCCGGCTGGCTGCGGGGCTGCGGCAGGGCTCGGCATGTGGGACCACGGCATTCTGTTGGGCGTGCCCGTGGGCCATCGCGGGCGCACTGGCATGGGATGCGGGCAGGCTGGCCTTCTCCTCCCGGGTTCTGGAGAGCCCCTGCCCCCGAGCCCGCCCCTCCCCGTTTCCCCCTCCCTTTCTCTCCTCCTTCTTTCGGACGGACCTCTGACGCCCCTCTCCCCGCAGACGAAGGGCACGCAGGCCTTCGGCAAGCGGCACACAAAGTCCCACACGCTCTGCGTGCGGTGCGGCAACCGCTCGTTCCACAAGCAGAAGAAGACGTGCGCGCAGTGCGGGTACCCGGCCGCCAAGATCAGGAAGTGTGCGTGTCGCGGATGCGCCCCCGGGCCGGCGCGGAAAGGAGGCTGACGGGGTTCCCGGGCGCAGACAACTGGTCGGTCAAGGGCAAGCGCCGGAAGACGACGGGCACCGGCCGCACGCGGCATCTGAAGGACATGCCCCGGAGATTCAAGAACGGCTTCCGCGAGGGTGGGTGGCACCCGCACCGGCACGTCGCGGACTGCAATTGACCCTTCCCCGTCCGTCCAGGCACCGCGGCCAAGCCCCGCGGCGCGCCCGCCGCCTCGTCGTAGGGTGGCAGTGTACAGCGTGATGCTTTGAGATACATCTGGCCTCGTGGCATCGCATACGTCGGGTCGGCTCCAGGGGGTCAGTAAATGTCGGACTCAATTCCGTACTCGGCAATGTGCCTGCGCTTCTTCTTCTCCTCCTTCTTGCGCTTGTACTCCTCGATCTGCTTCTTGGTCAGCTTCTTTGGCCCCTCGGGGTTGAGCAGGGCCTCCTGCCGGTCCCGGGACCGCTCCTCGGCAAACTGCTCGTAGTCGAAGTAGAAGTTCATCTGACGCACGGCCTTGTTGGCGTCGTGGAAGTAGTCGCGCGGGTCGGCCACGCGGGCGTCGACGTCGGGGCGGCGGAACTTGCCCGTCTTGGCGTCGAAGAAGCCGACCGCGCGGTATTCTGCGCCGCAGGGGGGTTTCAGCGACCTGAACGAGCCCGCCGCGCGCGCGGTCCCACCATCTGCGGGCAACGACGGCGCCTCCTCCTCCTCGGGCGGCGCCAGCGCCGCCGCCGCGTCCAACTTCAGCACCTCCTCCCTCAGCCTCTCCGCCTCGTCCGGATCCCCCCTCCTCCCCTCTTCGGGCGGCGCGATCCGGTCCAGCACCTCCTTGGCCTCGTCGATCCGCGCGAACAGCGAGTCCAGCGCGCTCGTGTCGGCGTCGCCCTCCGCGGCGGGGCGCGGGGCGTACTGGAACCGCCCGCTGGCGGGGTCCGACACGGGCGCGGGCTGCGAGGCCGCCGCGACGCCGGCGTAGAATTTCGCGTACGAGGGGAGGGAGGGCGCCGCGGGGTCCGGGGGCGGCGTGCGCGCGCGCTTCCGCGGGGGGTCGTCGGGCGGGGGCGATCCCGCGGGCTGCTCGGGGCTGTCCTCACGCCCGCCCTCCGAACTCCTCTCCGACGCGGCTTTCCGCTTCAGCGACGGCGGTTGCGGCGCCTCCTCGTCGCCGCTGCCGCCCTCCGAGGCCGATTCGGACGCGTCCGACTCGTCCGCAGCGGGCACCTCGACGCCGTCGGGCGGCGTCCACGTCGTCTCCTTCGTCGATCTGTTGTAGTAATAGTACGCCTTGTAGTTGTCGTCCCACACGGGAACCCATTCCGCTGCGGCGCTGCTGGCCATCGGGGCGGAGTCGAGAGCTGCGCGAAGACCCCAAGGGATCGAGGCGCGGATGATCGCTTCAAATAGACGCCGGGCCTTGTTTGGACCTCCCAAATCTGACTGCCCATCGCACACGCCGCAACGATGCGCCGCTTCGGAACCTCGGCCCTCGCCGTCCTCGTCTTCGCCCCCATCGGCGCCCTCTCGCAGGCCGTCCCCTTCTGGCCCGTGGGTCGCCCCGCGCCCCGCCGCACCCCCGCGGCGGGCAAACACTGCCCCCGCTCACGCACTCCCGCAGGGCGGTTACGGGTACACCTTCGAGGAGGTGTGGAGCTACGCCCCCGCCGGGGGCTCGCGGTACCTGGGCCTCGGCGCCTCGTCCACCCGCGTGTACGCGGACCGGGTGTCCGGGGACGGGGCCAGCGTCGACGTGAGGCCGCCCGCTGCGCAGGCAGACGCAGTTCTCTGACAGATAGGCGACAGTACGATGTCATCGATGCCGCCAACGGCCGCCTGCTGGCGTCGGAGGACTACAAGGACGGGTACAAGACCTCGCTCATCTGCGGGCGCAGCAACGGCTTCACCGCCGCCGGGGGCATGTTTGACGGGATCCAGTTCCGTCCCCAGTAAGTTGCAACTGTTTACGAGCGACCGATGAGGCCGGTAACATCCGATCCCGCAGGGGAGGGGAGAACGCTTTCGGGTGGGCCATCAACATGAGGGACAACGCGGCGTACCAGAACACCATCCGCCTCAACGTGGGCACCGCCACGGCATCTCTTCCCCCTCCATTGCCTGACCGATCCGATCCGGCAGTCGTACATCCGCCCGACGCTCGACGCCATGGGCTGCGAGGACAACGTCATCTACCCCGCCTACTGCAACATGAACTACAACCAGCAGAGCGGCGAGCTCGCCGCCGGCGCCGCGGGAGAGTGTATGTTGGACAGCTACGATGCCACCACGGGGGCGAACCGCTGGACCGCCAAGTGGAAGGCCGGCGACTATGCGACCGCGGGGTCCGTCCGTGGGTGCCTGCGCATGCGTGCCGCCGTCGAACGCATCCTAACGTCGATTGCGATGGAACGCAGTCGTGACGCCCAACACCATCTGGGTCGCCGGTGTGGCCAACAACATCGAGGGCAACCACGACGGTGGGTCCCATCCGCCTTGACCACCGCGGCGCGGTATCTGATGCATCGCGCATAGGCTCGTCCAAGGCCATGCACCCCTACCTGGTCAAGCTTAGCAAGGGCGGCGACGTCCTCTTCACCCGCTTCTACCCGCAGTACACCGCTCAGGCCCAGATCAACGGCAAGAACATCCTCGGCATGAACACCAACGGCGGCCTCTTCATGGTCGTCGGCGGCTCCGTCGTCTCGCTCGACCAGGCCAACGGCGACGTGCTCAAGTCCTTCACCGTCTTCTCCGCCACCACCGGCTCGGTCGTCGCCGTGCCCAGGTCGTCCGACTTCTTCATCCTGCCGCACAACACCCCGGCCCAGCCCCGCGCCTTCGACGTCGACGGCAACGTGATCCAGCTGCGCATGGGCAACCCTAACTGGGAGCGCAACATCGTCAGCATCATGATCAACCCGGCCAACCTCGAGCAGGCCTTCATCACCACGCCCACCTCGGTGTCCCTCGTGAACCTGCGCAAGGCCGCCCTCGCCGACGACAACGCGGGCTACAACCCCACGGCGCAGACGGCCACGTCCTCGGCCGCTGCCACCAGGACCGCCACGGCCTCGGCTTCCGCTTCTGCCTCCAGGACCTCGGCTGCCGTGACCTCGGCCGCCGCTTCGTCCGCGACCTCGAGGAGCGCTGCCGCCACCTCGTCCGCTGCCGCTGCCACCAGGTACGTTTCATAGCGGGGTGATCCATCCGGATGCGAGGCTGACTGCACCCCCCCTGTACAGCTCCGCCGCCGCGACCACGACTTCGGCCGCTGCCCCGGAGGCCACCACCACCCGGGCCGCCGTCGCCACCACGACGGGCCAGACCTCGGCCTCGTTCAAGCTCTCGCCCGCGGGCATGCTCTACACCGTCCTCGGCGCCGTGGCGGCCATGCTGGCCTTCTGAAGCGCGCATACCCCACTGAACCACTGAGCAAGCGGCATGCCGCACGAAGGCACGGACGGCAGGGTATTGAGAGCGGGAAGTCGGCGGGGGTGGGTTGGTTTAGACCGTAGTTTTGCGCGCCGCGGACATCCCGGCGGATACCCGAGCACCAGATCTGAGTATTCATTGTAATTAGCCACGGTCACGTCTTCGGACGGACGACAAGATTTCCTGTTTTCGATGCCTCTCCTACGACGATCTCCGGCCTGCTCTTGAACAAGTACTTGTACCGCACGATCGTGAGCACGTCGTACTCTGCCTGCGCCGCGTCCGGGTCATTGTCCTTCGACGGCGACGCCGGTGCAGTCGGGGCCGTCGACGACGGTGGCGCCGACGAAGTGAAGCCCGCCATGCCCCCGAAACCCGTCCGGCGCCGCCTCCTCCCCCCGAAGTGCGCGTCGTCCGAGGCGCCCGCATCCAGCATCTCCTCGTCGGCGTCGTCCGGCGGCAGAGCGCGCTTCCGGATCACCGCAAAGGGCTGCGGCAGCTGCGTGAGTTTGCCCTCGAGCCGGTGGTGGCCTATTCGGAGCACGGGCCCTTTCTGCACCGCGGGGGGGGCGTGAGCTTCAGGACACCCGAAAGAGGCACGCGAATCCCACGTTCTTGTCCTTCTGCCACTCGATGGTGCCCAGCGGCTGCCCGTCCAGCGCGTCGGCGCCCGACTCGGAGGTCTCGAGCGTGCCCTGCAGCTCGAGCAGGAACAGCTCGTCCGGGTACGGCGCGGGGCCGTTAGGGTCCTGCGGCCACTGCGGCGGCCCGTGGATCAGGATTTGCACCATCCTGATAGTCCGCCGTAGATGATTCGACTTTCTGCGCCGCTTAGAGGAGCTTTGAAGCGACGAAGCGTCGGGCTCCGAGTGCGGACGAGCTAGGGGACGTGTGTCCCCAATCAAGCGACTCGGCTCCTCGGGGCGGCGACGACGACAATGACTGAGAGCCCCCGGGATATAATCTACAACTGACTGACTACACGCAATAGTGCAAGAGGTTTAGCTGTCAGAGCAAAAATGGCATCTGCACGACGGCCGCGGGCATCCCTCGCCCGCGGCGCCGGCGCCCCCCAAGACCAACGGCAGGTCTGTGCACCTCAGCGTGCGGGCCGGCAGCCCGTGACGACGGAATGCCGGTTCATTGCGTCCAAGCGCGAGAAGGACTTGGAGCAGGTGGCACACGAGTAGGGCTTGATGCCTGGTCGGAAAAGGAAACGTCAGGAACCCGTCCGCGGTACATTGCGCGGCCGATCGATGCTTACCCAGGTGGATGCGCTCGTGGCGTTTCAAGTCGTGCTTCCGGATGAAGCCCGCGGGGCAGAACTCGCACGTATACGGCCTGCCGTGCGGCGTCGTCGGCACCGGCTTGGGAGGCCTTGGTGCGGCCTTGGCGCGCGGCCTCTTAGGCTTGGCCCCGGTCGCGGAAGTCGGCGAGAGCGCAGACTTCGAGCTGCTGCGGTTGGCCTTGGAGCCCGATCCGCGGCCCTTGCCGTAGCCCCACTCGACGTCTTCGTCGTCCATGCCGTTCTCCTCGTCGCTCGAGACCGAGTCGTCGTAGAGCTCCGCATCGCCGTCGTCCTGCGCGGCGTACACGGAGACGTCGCCTCCGGACGAGCGCGCGGGGCTGTTGCGCAGGGTGTTTTCGGACGAGTTGTCGCTGACGCTCTCGGCGCCGTCGCGACATTCGCGCGCGCTGCCGAGGGTCTTTGTGTCCTCGCCGTCGTCCTCGTCGTGCGACTCGGTCTTCACGATGGCCACCGCCAGATGCTTGGGCTTGGGTTTCCACGCAGCCTGTTGCGCCGCCTCGTGGGTATACGTGACGTCGGGGAACATCGTCTTGGCGTCGACTGCGCCGGTCAGGGCGCCATCGCGCACGGCGGCCTGAAGCATCGCATCCGCATCCGCGCGGGCGATCGAGTCCGCCAGCAGGCGGCCGAAGGAGTCCTCCTCGTCGTCGCTCTGTGCTCCTGCCTCCACGTCAAAGGTGAAGAGCTCGCGCTGCAGGCTGACGCCGCAGCCGATCGACGAGGGCACGACATCCATGAGCGACAGGCCCGAGGACATGCTCTTCAGCTCCTCGCAGAAGTTGGTGCGCCGCATTGCGCGGGCGATGGGCGCGGCCGGTGCGGCCGGAAGCCCGATGGACGCAAAGCGCCAGTCCGTCGAATCGTCGGCCGCAGCCTGCAGCATGTCGTCGCCGTCGTCTAAGGACGACCACGATGCGGAGGGAGAGGGGAAGGAGAGGCAGGGGAAGTCGCCGGCGAGGGCCGACTCGCTGTCGTCGTCGTGGGTGCTCGAGTCGCAGCCATCCGAGCAGTAGGCGCCCTCCTCCGAGACGCCGTCGTCGGGAAAGTTGAAGAGTTCCTCGGCTTGCAGGTACGCCGCCATTTGCGCGTGGTGGAGCTTCGAAAGCTGAGCGGAAGGTTATTCTCCGTTAGGCTCGGAGCGAACCGGAACGGGGTCTCCTGCCAACCTGGTTCGCGTTGCGGCTGTCAGGACGGTCCTTGGTGCCTTTCCGGCGCGTCAGCAGGTCACCGGAGGTCGGTGGCTCGCTGATGAGGCCCGAAAACGCGACCGAAGACGCGGACGTTCGGGGACCCCGAGCTCAGGCACTGTCAAGCAGGCCCGAATCCCGTGCTGCGGGCGTCCGACGCGCCGCAAGCTCGCGCAGACCAGAGTTCCCACGCCCCCGGAGACGCCGCGGGATTGGCGAGCGCACTGCCGAGCGCAATGGGTCGTGAATCGACTTTGTTGGTCGCCCTTGAAGCCGTGACGCAGCGAAAACCCGAACCACCAGCCCGCCGTGAGCCAAATTCAAGGCCGATGGGCCTCTGGTCCCTTGATAGCTCCGTGAGTCAGAAGATAGTCCAGTCCGGTGGAAAGGGAGGCCCGGGAGATGGCCCGGCCGGCGCACTGGTTCGCCTCCCAAATTTCCCACCCGTTCAATCGGCTTCCGGGCCGCAAGGCAGCGCTCCGTGCGGCAGTGATGGCAGAGCTATCGATGGCCGTTCACTAGAATCGGCGGTATTTGGGTGCGAAATCGGGCCAGAAACACCTGGATGGCAGGCTGAGATGATGGACAGGTCAGCGTGGCATGGGATGGCCACGTCAGCGCGCTGTTTGGCTTGGGTCATCGTGGGCCGCCCCTTACAGCGTGCAACCGCGGGCGCATCGTCCGCCACCCACGTCCCTGGCCAAGCCAAACCCCCGCATTCAACGCTCCACCCGGTCGGCCGCCCACCGAACGCGGCAGAGCCGCAGCCATGACTTCGAAGGAGCGGTTGGCCGGGGTGCTGCTGCACCCCACGTCGCTCCCGGGCGGCAACGGCGTGGGCGACCTCGGCCCCGGCGCCCGCAAGTTCGTCGACTTCCTGTACGAGTCGGGCCAGTCGCTGTGGCAGATCCTGCCGCTGGGCCCGCCGGCCGCGGGCAACTCGCCCTACTCGGCCTACTCGTCGTTCGCCGGGAACCGGATCATGATCAGCTTCGAGGACCTGGTCGCCGACGGCTTCGTGTCGTCCGACATCGTGGACTGGCTCAAGCCGCTGCCGAGAACCAACACGATCAAGGTCGACTTTGAGCTCGTGCACAAGACAAAGGTGGCCGCGCTGGACAAGGTCGCGGAACGCTTCGTGCAGCGGCCAAAGACGGACATCTGGTACCGCTCCTTCGCGACATTCTGCGAGGTCAACGACGAGGTCTGGCTCGAGGATTACGCGCTGTTCGAGGAGCTCAAGGAGGTGTTTGACGGGGAGAACTGGTGGAAGTGGGAGAAGCTGTTCCGCGACCGGGACCAGAAGACCCTGGCGGAGTTCAAGGCCCGGCACGCGGTCCAGATTCAGAGGGTGGGCACAACGTGTGTGAGGCCCGCCAGCTTCGGCTGAACAGCCATGGTCGCCGGTGCTCGCAGATCAAGGCCGGCCAGTTCTTCTTCTGGTACCAATGGACCAAGCTCCACAGCTACGCCAACTCACGCGGCGTCAAGATCATCGGCGACATACCCATCTTCGTGTCCGGTGACAGCTGCGACGTGTGGGCACACAGGGACCTGGTTTGTGGCGAGCAGCAGTCATCGCGTCCACTGTGCCTGCTCACTCCATGATCTCCTTGCTCGCAGTTCCTCCTTGACGAACATGGATACCAAACGGTCGTTGCCGGTGTCCCGCCGGACTACTTTAGCGCCACCGGACAGCTCTGGGGCAACGTGGGTCGGATCTGGTTTGGATTTTCAACCCATCTGACCCCCCTTCCCCTCCAGCCCCTCTATCGCTGGGAAAAGCACATCGAGGACGACTTCAAATGGTGGCGCTCCCGGATCCGCGCGACGCTCGAGGCCGTCGACATCGTCCGGCTGGACCACTTCCGCGGCTTCGAGGCCTACTGGGAGGTCGCAGCGGGCGAAAAGACGGCGATCAACGGCAAATGGGTGCCTGCGCCGGGATTCAAGCTGTTCGAGTCGATGCTGAATGAGTTTGGCGTGCTGCCGATCATCGCGGAGGACCTGGGGATCATCACGCGCGAAGTGGTGGGTGGCGGGGTGCCGTGCCAGTGGCTTTATCGCTGACAAGCATCGCTCGATGACTCACAGGAAGAGCTCCGGGACGCGTTCCACTTCCCCGGCATGCGCATCCTGCAGTTCGAGTTCACCGACTTTGACCCGCGCCAGTACGATCCGTCGAGCAAGCCCGAGAACCAGGTCTGCTACACCGATACCCACGACAACAATACCCTCGTCGGCTGGTTCCGCTCGATAGAGAAGGAGCAGCAGGCGCTGATCCGCGAGTACCTGCACGCGGACGGCAACGAGATCAACTGGGACTTTATCAAGTACGCGTACCACGCGAAATCGCGCTGGGTCATCGTCCCGCTGCAGGACTACCTCGGCCTGGGCGGCGAGGGCCGGATGAACGTGCCCGGGGTCGCGGACGGCAACTGGGCGTGGAGGTACGAGGAGAGGCAGCTGACCAAGGCGCTGGCGGCGCGGATCAAGCGCGAGGCGGAGAAGACGGGGAGGTGCCACGGATCCAAGCGGTGGTTCAACTACCCGGACTCGATGGTGGACGAGGACACTTTGGACGGGGAGATTGTCGAGGAGATGGTGGCCATGTCGGTGCGGAACTGAGGCGGCCGATCGGGTTGGGCGCGAGGCAAAAGCTCGTCTAGAACCCCACTACTGATATGTACAGAGTAGAATGCAGATTGTCGTGCTATTGCCACCCTGGCTGGTGATAGTTCCCACGCCCCCGGAGACGCCGCGGGATCGGCGATGAGCGCACTGCCCAGCGCAATGGGTCGTGAATCGACTTTGTTGGTCGTCCTTGAAGCCGTGACGCAGCGAAAACCCGAACCACCAGCCCGCCGTGAGCCAAATTCAAGGCCGATGGGCCTCTGGTCCCTTGATAGCTCCGTGAGTCAGAAGATAGTCCAGTCTGGTGGAAAGGGAGGCCAGGAGATGGCCCGGCCGGCGCACTGGTTCGCCTCTCAACCTTTCCGGGCATCCAACGGATCGTTAGACCCAAGATCGAGCCGAATCTCTGATACATGCGTGATGCCGGGGCGTAAGCGGCCACGTACTTGAAGTGGGGCGTTGCTTGGACCTGACGTGGAGGCGCGCCCCCGCAACCGCGACCGCTTCCAAAGCTTCGAGGCGGACCTCGCCAAACAGCGCCCTGGCCGCGCGCGAGCGATGAGCGCACAGCGACGATCAGCCGGCGGGCGCCCGTCGGTCGGCGGTGGGCTGCCGGGGCTCGGGGCGGCGCGCGGCGGCATGTTCTACCCCGCGCCCATGTACCCGCCCATGTTCCCGGCAATGCCGTTCGCCGCCGCGCCGCGCGTGACATGTAGGCGCCGCCGGGCACACGCAAACGCCGCGTCTGACCCCGAACAGTCAGGCTGCGCGGCGCGCCGCACTCGGAGGACTACGGCGGAATCACGCTAGACCTGCCAGAGACCCTGGAGGTGCGCACCGTCCCGTGCCGACCGGTTTCGACTGATTTAATACTTCTAACAACGGTGCGCGTCTTCCAGGAGTTCAAGGAGATGTGCGTACGCGAGCTGGGCCTGGCACCGGGGACGGACATTCGGCTGCTGCTCACCTCGACCCGCGGCGAGGTGCGGTCGATTACCGCGATCCGCGACGACGAAATCGTCGAGGTGGAAGTCGTGGGCGCGGAGCGGCCGGCACCGCGGCACGGATACCGCACGGAGGCGCCGACCTCGGCCGCGTCCGTCTCGGCGCGGCCCATGGCCCTGCCGCCGCAGAGCGCCCCGAACTCGTCAGTGGCAGCCACGCCGGTGCCGGTGCAGGACGCTGCCTTCCGATACCCCTCGCCCGGCCGGTCGGCGCCGCCGCCGCAGCCGGACCCGCGGCCGCCTTCCCCTCCTCACTTCCCGGACGAGCCGACCATGTTTGAGGACGCGCAGCAGGAAAACGAACCGCGACAGCCCATTCGGGGCGGCTCGCCCAGCCTCACGCCGCCCAAAGAGGCGCGGCCGGTGCCCAAGAAGCCTGCCGAGAGGCCCCACATCGCCCTTCCCGACGACCGCTTCGGGGTGCGCGTGGTGGTGCGGAGGCACAAGGACCGCGCCACCTTCCGCGTCCCCGTCGACACGCCCCTGAACAAACGCCTGCTCAGGGCCATCCCGATCTACTTCAAGGACCTGGCCGGGGACCCCGAGAACATCGGCCTCGCGGTCCGCGTGGAGAGCGGGAAATACCGCCAGATCGACACCGGCCTCACGCCACGGAAGCTTGGCTGGCTGCCTGGGCAGGAAGTGCACGTCGCCCTGGGTACCAACCGCCCGGTCGCGACGCCGTCCCATTGAAACGCTGCGGTGGGAAGTCGGCGAATGATACCCCAGCTGGACTCGGTCGGTTGTTGCGTGATGATTTGGAAACGCGCCGTGCGGCGCAGAATACCCGATCGTTCCGATTACTAGTAGGATCTGTAGATACTCCTAATGCAGGACGCTGTCAAGTCCGCCACTTCATCTCCCGCTTCACCTGATCGAGCCTCTTGCGGACCAGCGCGACGACGTCCTCCCCGTACCTCGCCACGAGGTCCAGCTCCTCCCCCCTGGCGATCGCCTCGGCCCAGGCCTTGTCGTGCTTGTCGGCCTCGCTCTTGGTCATGAGCACCAGGTTCTCGATCCGGCTCTCCTGCCGGACGTCCCAGCGCGCGAGGTTGAGGCGGTCGTGCGACCGCGAGAGGACAGAGAAGCCGCGGTAGACCTCGTCGACCAAATAGCCGGCCTCTTCGACGTTGATATAGGGGCAGACGGGACTGCAAACACCAATGAGTGTCATTCTTGGCAGTTGCAGCCCGTAGAAACCCACTTTGCCCGGTAATGGTTTTCGTCTCTGGCCCTGAGGTCCCGGTACACCCTCGAGTACGTCTTCTCCCGCCCCTTCACCGGCAGCGGATCGAACGACTCCCAGCCAGCGATCCTGAGCAGCACGGCGCCGGCAAGAGCATCGCCGAACATGGCGGGAAGGGTGCCGAGCACCGGGAGGATCCGCGCGCGGAAGTCCGGGAGAGGAGCGAGGTCGTCGGCGGTGCCGGACTCGTAGACGTCGTCGGGGAGGGGAAGGAGCTTCACCGGACCGGGCTTTTCGGTGGAGAAAACGACTGAACCGAGCATGAGCAAACTGATAGGCCGCTTCAAGGCGCCGCAAGTACCTGTTACGCCCTCCTCAATTCCCTTCTGGACCCTTAGCCGACGGCGAACGGTTCGGGCCAGTGGATCCTCCTGTGATTGCCAGAGGTCACCGATCTGGATCTGTGACGGATCACTGGCATCGGGCGAACAGCATGAGCTCGACCCAGTTGCGCGCGCTTGTTCCACCCACGACTTTGTTCCCGACCCCATGGAGCTCATGATCTGCAGCTTGTGTTCCACACAGTACGCGATCAGGTCGACTTTCGTGTCGATGTTGTCTGCCGGACACGTTCAGCTCCTCGGTTCGAAAGCGTCCCGTCCTCCGGGTTGCGCACCAATGCAGTCGAGAACCCAATCCGGATTCCCCGCCAGCAGCTTGTCCGCAGACTCGGCGTTGAAAAGCTCCACGGCGATCTCGACGTCGACGAACGGTGCGATCCGCTGGAGATGATTCCGGATGCAGACCGCCTTTGGGATCCCCACGTCCGCCTGGGTCGCCACTGAGAACCACAAATCAGCCCCGAGTTTCACATGGCAGACCCTCCAACTGCAATGCCTACTTGCGTGCCGATTCAGCGAGGACAGTGTGACCTGGTCAAAGTCCACGAGCCGGAGCCTCCCGACGCCCGACCTCGCGAGCAAGTTGGCCGCGTGCGACCCCACGCCACCGAGCCCGACGACCACGACGAACGCGCCCCTGATCCGGGCCATCTTTTCGTCCCCGAAGAACGCGTAGCACCGCGCCAGCTGCTCTCGCACGAGCGTTTCGTCCGGGGCTGCGATCGGCCGCAGGCCCGCCGAGAACGGGTCCGAGCCCGAGAACGACGTCTCGAATGGGGTAACGATGCCGCTCCCGAGCTCGTTCGAGAGCTGCTCCCGGAGCTTGCGAATCCGGTTGCGCCGCGAGAGCTGGGCCGCGACGAGGAAGGCGGCAGACGTCGCTGCGAACGTGGCGAGCGATGCGCGGACCGCCGGCGTGTTCAGATCGCGAAGGATGGCGAGGAGCGTCGCCGGTAGCCCGGAAGGCGCCGAAGCGGACGCCATCGCCGGAACGCGTGGAAGAGTTCGGTTGCTTTGAGGGTGATTGGAAACAATCGACAACAACCACCCCTGCCCTCGTGCGGCGGCATTTGCGATGGGCCGCAGCGCCAAATTCCACAAGCGCCTGTCGCGAAAAGAGCGGGACTTTAAGAAGATTACCCGCAATTCGCTCCCGGACGCCCCTGGAGGCTCGTCGGACGCGGAACTCGGCGGTTCGGACCTGGAGCCGGAAGTGGCCCCCGCGAAGCGGCTGCAGGCGAAGCAACCCGCTTCCGAGACGAAGCTGCATTCGGTCAAGTCGGGGAAGGTCCTGAAGGCGCTGGAAAAGCCAAAACGGTCGGCCCTGCCGGCGGACATTGCCGGATCGGACGGCGAGGACGAGGAAGGGCCGGCATGGTACGACGAGGACGGCGATGAGGGCTGGGAGGACGCCGAGAGCGGCGAGGAAATGGACACGGAAGAACAGAAGGCCGCACTGGGCCCGGAGGAAGCGAAGAAGAAGCGGAAGAAGAAGAAGCGCAAGACGGACTGGCAGAAGGACGCAAACGGGGTGCCGGAGAAGAGGTACATCTTGCAAGGGAGAAAAGACTACGTGGAGATCTTCCAGAAGGGGCCCAGGAAGAAGTCGGCGGCGGCGCGGGTCGTCAACTTCTACCCGAGCCGCATCTTGTGAGCGATGGTCAATGCTGGAGGAAAGGCACCGTGTTCCTCGACAGAGCCATTACATAAAGCAACATCCACCCTCCTGATCGAGCAGTCCACTAGTTTACAGCGGCTGCGGGTTGGCGGCCGAAGGCTGGTTGGAACCGCCAATGACGAGCCAGAGCAGGAGCGACTGGATTGGGGATCGGCATCAGCTCGGTGCAAACAAACACGATCTACAACAACGCACTTTGGCCACCAGCGAAAGGATCTGGTAGATCTTCTCGCCGAGGTAGTATCCCGATCCCGGGAACAGGTTGTCGGCGAAGCGGCCCTGCCTGCGGTACTGCAGGATCATGTTGATCGGGAAGGTGTTGAAGAATATGAAGTAGACGGCGAGGATGGCCCAGACGAAGGCGGGCGCGGCAGAAATGCCGGGAGTTCCGGCCGCCTGGGCGACGATCACCGCCCAGGGCACGATGCCGGCGAAGCAGCCGAACCAGAAGGCCGTCCAGTCGACGTAGTCGGTTGTTTGGTTCTGCAACTCCATCATATACCCAAAGTCTGCAAAATGACGATAGGGAACGATACGGAGACGTTAGAAGGCGTTGAGGGGAGTTGGAGGGGAGTGATGTGCGGTTTCAGAGAGATCGGTGCGCGGAGGGGCGGCGGAGGAAGCAAAACCATCAGCAACCACACCAACGTCACCAGAACATTCGATTCGACCCACAGTTCATGCACGCGTTGACGCTCATGATCGTCACAAGGGTCATGACGTCGTCTGCGATGGGCGGACCCTGGTCAGATCGCGGCCAGGCACGGAGCCGACATGCGAAACCCACAGACACCGAACAGCTGGGCAATGAGGCCAATCATGAGCGAGGACGAGAAACCGTACTCGATCCAGCGGAACTTGTTCTGAGGGAGGGTAGACAGTCAGCGGACGTCAACCCCGGCGAAAGCGGCCGACCCACGATCCCCTTGCGCAGATCGGCAATGTACTGCTTGTACCAGATCAGAGTGAAGGCGTGGAATATCGCCGACAGGAACGCAAAGCCCGAGGTGACCGGGACGAACGGCAGCGAGCCGACGACCTGCAGCGCGGGCTCGGGGTAGCCGCGGGTCCAGGCGGGGAAGGTGGTGATGAGCGGGGTGCGGAAGTTCTTGAGGCGGGTGATGGCGAGGCCCATGCCGAGGGCGATGACGGCCTGGAGACCGTGGAGGACGGTCTGGTGGGGGCGGGGCGGGGGGATGCGTTATAGCGTTCCGGAGGAGATCCGGCGGGGGGCCGTGGGCGGGCAACGCACCATGGCGATGTTCCAGTAGTAGAGCTCGCGCTCCTTCTTGGCCCGGAGCGTCTCCTGCTCCGGGGTGAGCACCGGCTCGGTGCGCACGACCGTGACGGTCTGCGGCTGCTCGTTGAGCTTCGGGGCCTCGATAGAGACTTCGGCCATTGTTGCTGGGTAGAGCGTGGGTGGACGAAGCGGAGTAGAGTGGAGAAAGATGCTTTTCTGTGCGCTCGGAAGGAAGGGCAGTATTTGTTCCCGAGATCCCTCCGGCTTGGGCCCGCAAGAACTCGTTCCGCATCCCGAGTGGCTGAGCTCGAACCTCCGCAGTCCCGGACACATGCTTTCTGGCCACCGGTCAAACGGAGGCGTTTGGAACAATTGAAGAAGCTGGGCCGGGTGACGATGCATTATGTTCGATTCAGTGTCATTCGAAAGCTCTGCAGCAGCAGCGACAACTAGCCCATTGCCCGATCTTTCCCCGATCCGTGCGCTATCGACCACAAACAAGCCCCATGTAGCAATCTCGAAGCATCATCCAACGTGCTCCGCCTCCCTAGGCGCTCCCGAGCCTCCGCCCAGCCCCCCCGAACGACGGCCCGCCCCCGATCCCGGGCCTCTTGTCCCCGCCGACCAGCTCCATCGCCGTGCGCGACCAGTATTCGATCTCCCCCTTGTACCACGTCACCACGTCCTCGCCGTTGCCGCGCTTGAGCCCGGCGAACTTGGCCGCGGCCAGGGCGCCCGCCAGCCCGGCGAGCATGCCGCGGATGTCGCCGAAGAAGCCCGAGGCGCAGTACAGGTACGGGATCGCGATCGTGGGCATCGAGGGGAGGACGCCGAGGAAAGAAACGGTGGATGCCGGAGGGGCCAGGAAGCTGAAGAGGAACATGGCCGAGTACTCGAGGGCCGAAGACAGCGCGTAGGGCCTGGGCGAGCCGCCGCGCAGGACGGTCGAGGGGCTGGTGAGCAGCTCGAAGCCCACGACGCAGGCGAGCGCCGCGGCCTGCAGGCGAAGGTAGCGCGACGAGAGCAGCCATTCGAGGAACGGGCGGCGCTGGCCGTCTGGTCCGAGGCGCGCCGGGCCCTCTTCCACAACGCGTCCGTCTCGCCAGACGTCGCCTGGGCCGCCGAGCATGCGCTCGACCTCGCCGCCATAGACGACTAGGTTGTAACCGCGGCGGCCGGCCTCGAACAGGCCCGTGCCGAGCGCGAGGGCCGCGCTGAGAGGCGTGAGCAGCGTCGAGGGGCCGAAAAGCGCCGGGTGAAAGAGCACCGATCTTTCCCGCGCGAGGCCGACGCCCAGCGCGACGGTGAGGGCTGCGCCGACCACGAGTTGCGTGGCAGTGACCGGTGCCGACGACGCGAAGGTGAGCGCGGTGTCCCAGCCGGTCAGCAGGAACCGCCGCGCGACGGGCAAAAGGGGGGCCGCAGGAACGTATGCGGGCGCGGGCGATCCGGCGCGGTCTCGGGGAGGCGTGACCGCGGAAAGGTCGCCGCCAACGAGGTCGCGAGCGGGCGGCGCGGGAGGGCGCGCCAGCCCCAGGGACGCGCGGGCTGCGGCGACAGAGTGCCGGAGCTTCAAGGATTCAAAAGACGAAGGGGCAGGAGGCGTCGCGTCCGCCATCTTTTCAGGGGCAGATTGTGGATTCGAGCGACGACGCGTCCCGACTCGTCCCGACTCGTCCCTTGCGTGGCCTGCGTGGCCGAGCAGGAAAGACGCGAGAAAAGGCCTTCCTCCTCATTTTCAGCAAGTCAAGAATATACAGCATTGCATGTAACGCATCAGCCGCCTCTCACTTCTTCCCCAGCATCGCCAGCCAACCCCCGATCCGCCTGCTGACCAGCCACGCGATCAGCCCGACCACCACCGCGATCGCCGCGTCGATCATCATCCGCTCGCGCTCCATCTGCCTGCGCTGCTCCTCGGGCGTCGGCTGGGGTGCCTGGTGCGGGCGCGCGGCGGTCGGTCGGGGTCCGGCGGCAGCGAGCGGGGCGGCGCGCGGCGCGGGGCGGGGCGCGGCAGCAAGGGCGGGTGCGGGTGCAGAAGGAGGAGGAAATGCGGGTGCGGGTGCCGGTGCGGGGGCGGGAGCGGGAAGAGAGGCGTCCGACGGCGTCGGGGCGTCCACGGCGCGCCCCTTCCCCTTGTCCACGGAGGTTGGCGTGGGCTGCCCGGCATCGTCACCCCCGGGCGCGCTGGCTGGCGCAGGTATGGGTGCCGGAGAAGGTGTCGCGGGCGCCTGTGCAGTCCCTGCGCCCTCGTCCGCCTTTGCCGACTCGGCTGCGGGCGGCGCCTTGTTCCCCTCGTAGGCAAAGTTCATCATCGCCAGCAGCTCCCCGCTCTCGCGCTCGTCCCGCGCCTTGGCCTCGCCGCCGGCCTCCTCGGACGCCTCGGCTGGCAGCGCGTCCGCGTTGCGCCCGCACTGCGGGCAGCTCCAGTCCAGAGAGCGGCGTGCCAGGCGCTTGCGTTCCTCGTCGCTGTAGTCGAGCGCGCCAATGGCGCCCTCGCCCTGGGTTGGCATGAAGGAGATGACGGCGAGGAGCACGGTGCGGACTGGGGGAGGAGGCGTCCAGTCAGACCACGTCCTGGCAGGCAACCTGCAGCCAAAACAACACCCACTGCCCCACGCCGGCCGCCAGAACTCCGGGTGGTGCCCCGTCACCGACAGACAGATCTTCTTGCCGACCTCGAACCTCCCGTTTGGCGTCATGAAGATAATGCTCGGCGGCTTGAACGGGTACTCGGGGGGCAGCAGGATCCGGCCGTGGTAGATGCCGCCCTCGAACGCGGTGCCCGATGGGCCGCGCACGGAAAAGTGCCACTCGAACAGCGATTCCTCGAGCGGGTGCGCGGTGTAGGCGGGCGACGGGTCGGCCTGCAGCTCGGCGGCCTCGCGCATGAGCCGCTTGGCGCCGGCGGAGCGCGCCGCCGCCGCCATCGCAGACGCAGGAAAGTGGAGAGGAGGAGCTGGCTTCGGCGGACCGTGCCCTGCGAGCTCCGGACGTGGCAGCCGAGTCGTCGTGTCCTCGATATGGTTCCGATCCCTTTCCCCGACACTTTTCGTTCATCTAGCTGGGCGATGGAGGCGCCGCCCGGCGGGCATGCGCCGCTGTACCCCTCGGCGTTCCCGCCGGGGCTGCCGCCGCCGCCGCCGGGCCCCGGACCGCCGCCGTCGCTGCCGCTGACGCCGCTCGGCGCGCTCTCTTCCCCCACATCCCTCGACGCCGAGAAGTTCGTTCTGCACGTCGTGCTGCGGGAATCGGCAACGCTTCTCGATCTGGTAGCAGCATTTCAATGGGCTACACAGCAGGACGGCTTCAAACTCTTTGCATTCCTCTCGCGTGGGTGGTGGTCGACGGCGACGCGACGCCCAAGCACGCCAACACGCGTTCGGCAGAGCTGCGAAAGGTCAACATAGAGTTCATGGATGATGGATCAATGAGGCGTGCCAAGATGTCCATGCAGGCGGAGCAGGCTCGCCTGCGCGTCGAGTTCTGCGACAGGGGAACGAACCAGGCGACGACCCATCCGCGGCAACACCGCGAGCCGCCCAACTGTGCGTCCGCCGCAATCCGTGTCGCTTTACTTTTCCTTCATCGCAGACCGCCGGCAGCCGTCGTCATCGTCACCCACTCGCGGGCAAACAACTCGGACGCGCTCCTGCTGCACCTCGCTTCGCTGTTTGGAAGGCCGCTTTCCGTCCGGACGATCGCAAAGGGCCGCTACCGCGTGCAGTTTTCCGACGTCCCTTCAGCGCAGTCCTTCCTCGACTCCCTGAACAAGCACACCAACATGTTTGCGGACTTTGAGCCCCCACACGCGCTGGCGCCGCCGCCTCCACCCCCTCTGCCGCCTCCTGCAGCCCCGGCCGCACCCCCGCCCGCAGCACCGCAACCTCCCCCCGCAGCACCGGACGTCGCCGCCATCCAGGCCGAGCTCCGCGCCCTGCTTTCTTCGGCATCCCCGGACGTTCTCGCGCGCCTGCGCACCGAGTTCTCCCCCGCCCCGTCGTCGCCCCCGCCGCAGCCTCCCCCGCCATTCGCCCCTCCTCCCTTGCTCCCTCCCATCCCCCCATCCCCGGTCCCGACCAAGGTTTTCGTCAACCCGCGGTTCCAGGAGCTCCAGGAGGAGCGCGAGCGGGAGGAGGTCCGCCGGCGCATGCGCGAGATCGAGGAGCTGCTCGCGTCCGTCAAGCCGGTTCCCGGGGACGAACCTGTAGAACCGGCGGACGGCTCGGGGAGGAAGAGGAGGGGGGAGTCGGAGGAGCCGGCGGCCAAGAGGCCGAGGACAGGGACGCCGGACGTGGTGGTCAAGACGGAGCCGGGCGAGATTACGCCCGAGAACGGGGCGGTGGGGGGCGGTTCGCCCGACAGCGCGACGTCGGGGGACGGGAGCGGGAACGGGAACGGCGCGCCGACACTTGCCAACGGGGCCGCGGCGCGCGCGGCCTTCGCAGTGCCGGCTGGTATCGCCAACGGTCTCAGGCTTCCGCGGCTGGGTACGCCCGACCTCACGCAGCTCCCCCCGCGCACGGACACCCCGGATCTCGCGCGCGAGCGGATCGTGTTTTCGAACGCCGACTACCAGATGGTACGTGCTCTCCAGGGTGGCCGCGCAGTGCTCACCGTCGGCGCAGGAGGAGCTCAGGGCGAGGTTGCCGAGGTATGCGGTCGTGGAGTGATCTCTTGGACATGGACGTGGACAGGACATGGGCAGGCAGTGTGCGCTAAAGCGAGCTGCAAGGACCTCGGAGTTTAGCTATTGGCGGATTCTTCGCTGGCCTTGTTGCTAACCCGTCTCCATAACCACTTCTTCTGACACTCTGAAATCTTGGTCATTCTGCTCGTGCCGCCCCCTTCGCGCGCTTTGCGATACCAATCGGCTGTACACTCGAAACGAAGAAAAGAGGGACCTTTGACATAGACGCTTCCGAACACAGTCCGCGGAAGCAATACTCTAGCATCTAATGAAATAGCCCCGTGCCCTCAGAACATGACCTGGTCCACCAGCAAATCCCCGTCGCCCTCGTACGGCTTGCCCGCCTTCTGCATGGCCTCCTCCCGCAGCGGGTTGTACAGCTTGTGCGAGGGCTTGGCCTTGAGTTCGTTCAAGCTGGCCTCGAGGAAGCCGTGGTAGTCGTCCTGCGGTAACGGACGAGCTCATTCAGCAACGTGTTGGCGAGGAAGACATGTCGTACAAACCTGCATTCCCTCGGGGCCGGTCTTGTGGGTCGTGTCGTAGTCCAGGACCTATTTCGCCGTTGCAGAGCGATCAGGCCACGAAGCCCCCGAAAGCAGGCAATGACAGGCCAACCTCCCACAGCAGCGGCGCATCCGGCCCGCCGAGCTCCTCCAGCGAGAGCTGGAACTGCGGCCAATCGGGGTCGAGCGTCTGCTTCACGAACCCTCCCTTGAAGACCATGTCCCATTCATCCTTTCCCGGGGTCTTCTTGGATATTCTCAAGTACGGGTCGGCCTTGCCAAGAAGGTCATTCTTTGTCAGTCCGCGGGCCCGGAGCTTGATCGTGACGGGGCCTGCAGGATGCCGCGCGTTGAATTGCACCAAGCCCGGGAGTGGGTGCCCAAACGCCGTGCGTAAGAGTAGAGAGGAACGCCAGAATAAGACAGACGTGCGGTGAGAGTGAACAGTCGTCGACGGCGTGAACGGAAGAGGCGCGAACACCGGAACAGGGTAACGAGGCCGTGGTCAGGCGTAAGGAGGAACACCACAATAGGAACAGAGCGTCACACGCCGTGGCGTGGCAGTAAAGAGGAACCGAAACCGGATGCCGAGCGAGGAGGAGCCAGGGACATCGAAACAGGGTGATGTCAGACGCAGAGGGGCGGAGGAACGCCGGAACACGGACCCATTGCGTTCAGAAGAATGCGAAGAGCGACGATGCGCCGGCAGAGAACGTCAGTACCAGCGGAGGAGGAGTGTGTGAGGCGGTCGGGGTCGGACGATCGGGGTCCTGGCTGCCGCACCGCACTGCACCGCACCGATCAACGGACCGCCCCCGTTCGGCTCCTGGGGGCGGTTTCCGATCTATCCCATACATATAACGGCAAGTTACAGAATGCGAACAACAGCATGACCACGAGTCTGATCGTCCCCAGCAGCAGCTCCTCCGTCACTCGACCTTCTTGGCGTCGCCATTGGCTGCGGGTGCGGAGCCCGCCGCCATCCTCGAGATCTTGGCGATCGCCAGGCCGCCGGTCTCCGAGAGCGCAAAGAGGCCCAGCTCGCCGAGGATCAGGGCGATGAACTTGAAGGGAATAAAGTAGAGAATGATGACCCAGACGACCCAGGAAAGGAGAATCTTTTCGACAAGGTCGTAGGTCTTTTGTTCATCCGCCCAGCTCAGGTCGTGAACAAACTGGTTGACAGTGGCAAGCTGGTTCGTCGCTGCAGATTGATCGATCAGCAACGTGGTACGGATCAAGCCGTCCGTTAATCTACCATTGTCAACGGTTTTCTGGATCCCGTCGATCTGTTTCGCGACGTCGCCGAGGTTGGGTATGTCAGGAAGGTCAACGGGCAGGAAGGATGCCGCAGTCTTGGTCACAGAGAACACGCTCGAGGTCGCAAAGTTGAGGCCAGTCTGGAGGTAACCCCAATTTGCTGAAGAGACAGAGAAAATGAGCAAGGAGGCGAAGTAAGCTCGTGCTCGCAACTCACCACGCTTGGCCTTCTCGGCCCTGGAAGGAAAGACAAAGGAAGACAAAGTGAGCCAAGCGAGGGGGTACGAAAACGATCACCCACTCTTCCGCGGCTTTCTTGGCAGCTGCCGCCGCCCGTTCAGCAGCTGCCTTCTCCTCCATCTCTCTCTGCATGTCAGCCTGGAACTGTGCCTCTGTCGGCTTCGTCTTCCGGATCTTCTTTGACAGGACAACTCCGAGTACCTGCACAACCAAGTCAGCAGGCATCCTGGGTCCAAGGCGCAATTCGCACTCACCCAGAGCACGAAAGCATGGGGCCCGAACATGATGAAGGTCGTGGGAGCCAAACAGAGAACGGCCCAGGCGGCGCAGACGCCGAGGGTCACGGGAACGTTCTTCCACGTGAAGACGTCGGCGATGTTTTGAAAGATCTTCACCGTAGGCCCCGATTGAGCGCTCAGAGCCTGTATGGATTGGACCAGCTCCATCGTCTGCCCGGTGCGCGTGCCGTCAGCTGGGCGCCCTTGTGAGGCGACGAATCCCGCTGAAACAGACCTCCTTTGTCGCCGCGCTCATATTGCTGATTGTCTCGGTCATTTTGGCCTCGGCCTCGGGGAAGGCTGGGAGGAGCTTCTACTCAGGAACGATGTCAGAGCGACTGGAGTTGTTCGTCGGGAGCGATGCGCTCGACCTTGGGTCGGGGAGCCAACTGGATCGACACGAACGTGCTTTGGTGGAGGCGGCTTCAGATGAACAGGGAGCAGGCGCGCGCGAACGTGAGGAGATTGGGGGCCCTTGATGTTGGCGCCGGCCAACCGCCAGGGTCCGGCGGCGGGCGGCCGTCGTCCTAGGGCGATCACACTCCCGACGGTACTAGCAATGCGAAGATGCTACCGAGGCGACTGATGCAAATGAGCCATTAATCAATCAGCAGCAGCTTTGTTTGATTTCGTTCTTCAACTATACGCCTCAGGACGAAGACGATCGCACATTCATCCACCATGAGTTAACACTGATCCGAGTTCATCATTCCACTTGCGCCATCTCCAGCTAAAGCTCCGTCTTCTTCCCAAGGCGACCCTCCCCCGCCGCAAGGTTCCTGGCTTCCAGATAGCTTCGGATCGACTGCCAAATACGGCCCTCTCCTTCCATGGCGTCGGGCAAGCGTCCTTCCATGATCAACATGGTCCAGTAGTCGCGCATCACGTAGATTCCATAAGCTATGGCGAGAACAACGACTAAGAAGAAGAGGGCGATGCCTGCCAGGTCCGGATTCCGCGCAAAGTAAGAGCGCTGGGCCGCCTTCTTCTGCGGCAAGCGAGGTGCTGATGACGCGGAAGAGCGTTGCTTCGTGGTCTTTGCCGGCGAGTTCGCCATTTCCGGCGGAGTTGGATTCGGATCGGACGATTGTCCAGCGCGGATCGCTGCGGACTCCATCAGACTTCTGGTTGCCGAAAAGGTCCCCCAGTCCCCGCTCAAAATGCCGCCGAAGAGGGCGAACGCCGCGTTTCCGTTCAAGCCCGGTCAAATTGCGGTCGTGATACCGCTTTCCGGCCCGCGCCCGGACTTCCCGCCATGGTGCCGTGAAACAGACCTCCCTCCCCCGCCTGGTGTCTAACACGTCGTTCTGTCTCCAAATACCGGCTGTTTGCGTTTTGTTGCTTTTGAATCGCGCGTTCGCTCTTCCTCGGGGTCTACGGATGTCTTTGGGACTCCTTCTCGTCGACGTGGGGTTCAGGCCCGTTCTGCTGCTGCCTCCCGTGAAGGACATAAAGGACAAGAGCATTCGCAAGACGTTGGAGGACGCCCCGCCGGAGGATGGCACCGTGCCGGTGAAATACTTGTTGGTGTTGGCTGGAGATCCGACAACCCGCGACCGAGTTGATCCGCGTGACGTAGGGGCGAGAACATCTTCGGGATGGTCCAGGAGGCCGAGGTACACGAGTTTAGCGAGGAGAATCTGGTTATGCCCCATTGGATCCAGAAGCACAAGCAGCGCGAGCGAGGGGTGGCCGTGGAGGCCGCGCACCAGCTCCTGAAGGAAGTCCCCGAGACTTTGGTCTCGCAGCTCACCGAGCCTTCGAAAGGCAAGGCCAAGAAGGAGGAGAAAATCAAGGACGAACCCGGCGTCGTGATAAAGAAGGAGGCCGCGGCACGCACGGACAAGAAGGAATTCGCGTCGACCGCCAAGAAGCGAAAGGCGCCGGGCGACGCCGAAGTTCCCGATCGCCAGACTTCCACGAACTCGCACAACGGCGGGCCGGTTGCGCCGTCGCCGTCGCAGTCGGAGACAATGAACGACGATACGTCTGGAAGCGACGAGGCACCGATTCAAGATCCGGTCACCGGAGAGTACCTCTGCCCCTCCTGCAACAACGAAAAGCAGGAACGAACCGTTCTGAAGAAGTGCAGTGGGAAGGAAAGCTGCTACGAGTACCTTTGCGTCATCCACGATCCGGATCTGCTCTGCAAGGGTTCGCTGTCGGACCGAAGCACTCCCGTTTTCATCTGCGAGCTTCATGTCGTGGGTGCCATTGGAGAGGCTGATTGGCTCGCTTCCTGACTCGATCCTCGCAGGCGCAGGGGCGGTGGAAATGCAAGAGCTGCCAATCGATCGTTTGCAAGTCGCCGGAATGTGCGTGGTCCACCGCAAGCGAACCCGGCTGCTGCAAGTGGTCTTGCCGCCGGAAACCCTCGCACAAGCTCTGCCGCGATTGCATTCAGGACGTGACGGACAAGAGCACTTGCCCGTATTGTTAGCTTTTCTAGTAGGACAGTTTGGGCCATCCACCTTTCGTGCGATCCCGGTCAAGGCAATTGATTGTAGTCATTCTGTAGATGAAGCAGATACCAATCGCGAAGTTTTGAAGTCTTCGAGGGGATCGGAGTAACAATATAGCGCGGTCGTGCGCCATAGCGCTGTCTCCGTTTCCGTGTCCACGCCCCTTCGACTCACATCCAAGCAACCCCGCCGCCCGCCCGAAGATGCGCGCGCGGCTGATGTGCGCCGGCTGCCGCACGCGGCGCAGGCCGTGCGACCTCGAGGAGCTGATCATCTCGCACGCGGAGGCCCCGCCGACGCCCGGCTCGTCGGGCTCGGGCTCGCACCTCAAGGTCGACAACCTGACGTGCAAGCGCTGCGTGCGCCGCGGCATCCCCTGCGTGTACATGACGCCGGACAGGCGCGCCGTCGACAAGATCCTGGCGGCAAAGGAGCAGATTCTGGGCCTGGTGGCGCCAAAGCCGAAGAAGCGCAAGGCCGCGGCTTCGGTCGACGACCGAGAGAGCATGCGAAGCGCCGATAACGCCGGGGTTAAGAGCCACGGGCACAAGTTCAGCGTCGAGTCGATGTCCCCCGAGCTCATTGCGACGATCATTGAAGCGTACAGGGACTTTGCATTGGGCTCCATTCCTCTACGTGAGCGAACTCTGGGAATCCGTTGCGCCCCGTTCTAACGGCACTGCAGTTGATCCGTCCATACTCAACGCAGACTTTGGGCTCCGCTGTTCCGAGATGGTCTTCAACGTCGTCATGGCGACTGGAGGATTCTGCCTCATGGATGTCGTCTCTTCGGACCAGCAGATTCCGCGAGATTCCTCCGAGTTGGATGCTGAGGAGGCGCTCCTGAGCCTGCGCGGCGGATCTTTGCCGCCCTCGCCGGCCAACACGACGTCGCTTGGACCTTTTGCCCCGCAGTCCCCGCAGGAGTGGACCGAGTTTGCGTCTTCCTGCATGAACCGTGCCACGGAGCTGATCCGCAACGCGATGATCCCCATCCCCGTGTCGACGCCTTCGTCCCCCGCGGACATCATCATCGGGCTCATCCACTCGGTTTTCGCCGCCGTCTTCTTGCACAACGACCTCAAGATGGGCGAGAGGTTCTTCCGCATGGCCGTTGCCCTCGCACCCGAGCTGGATCCCGTGCCGCGCACGCGCGACGGCGAACTTGCTCGCCGATTGCTTTGGGCGATGTACGGTTACGACCGGAGCGGCGTCATGCAGGCTACCCACCATGCGTGGATGTTCCCAGAGCACCTGATATCGGGGGTGGCGCTGCCAGGGAACTACTCGACAGTGGAAGTCGACGCGCCCATAACCCTGGACATGATCCAGACGCCGGAGCAGCTTACGGCGATCTTTCCCCTCCTCAATGGCTACGCGATCAAGGCGCTCCTCTTCGATCTCCGATCGCGGATCGGCCGGTGGCAGGCAGCCAACGCGGGACCCACTTCGTTGATGAACCTCTTGCTTGCCTCGGACCCGGGTGTGCTCCTCGTACGGGAGCTTCTGGACGCTATCATCGCGAACTTGACCGCGGCTCAGGATGCCGACGGAAGCCCGGCCTCGCTCACGTCCGACTCCAAGGCGGCGGAAGGGCGGTTCACGTTCGTTAAGCTGCACCACCTCCTGATGCTGGCAAACACCATCAAGGTGATCCTATATTCGCCCCCGACGGTGCGCGACATCCTCATGGACGAATCGGGCTGGGTCTCTTCGAGCTCCTTCGTGACCGCGTTCGAGGCCACGTCCGGGGTGTGCGATTCGCTCGAGACGCTTTGCGCGACCCCGGGCGAGCTCGATCGGCTCCCCTTCGTGCTCTGGCCCTGCATGGTCAAGGTCTCGCTCCTCTTCGTCGCCCTGATCCGGCGGCTCAAGCGCGCCGAGGGCGAAGGCGAGACGGACCTGACCAAGATGCTCCGGACCAAGCTCGCAGTGCACATCCGCACGCTCGAGTACGTGGCCACCTGCGCCCCGGCGCTCGGCTCGTTGGCGCAGGTGATGCGGGCGCTGGTGTCGCCGGTTTCGGTGGGCTCGGCGGAGCAGAGCCAGCTGATGGATGAGGTGCTGGCGATGTTCCCGATGGGCAAGGAGGGATCGTTTCTTGTTTAGTTTGCCAATTCATCGGTGTTGAAAGGGGGACCGAAAGGAACCGTTCTTGCTCGCCCAGAAGTGCACAAAACCTGTCCCGCCTGCGTCGATCTGCGCAGAGTGGGTCTACGATTCAGCGAGCCCACGTCCGCTGTCTCTGACTTGTCGGGGCGCCCAGTATCATTTCAGCGAGGTGGCCTTCCTCTTTCCCCTCACCCGCCCGATCAGCATCACCAGCCCAGGCCGATCCCCCCGCTTTCCCGCTCCCAGGCGCCATTGCTTTTGACAGGTCAACACTGCGGCACGGCTCCTGCTCTCTGCGCTTGAGCCGTACCTCACAGCGTCGTTACAGTCCTCCTGCGAGGGCGCTCACAATGAGATTCGGCCCTGCTCTCGCCGTCGGGCTGGCCGCACTCGCTGCCGGTGCGGCCGACGCCGCAGCGCTTCCCCAACGTTCAAACCTGCAACGGAGGGCTCTATCGTTTTCAGGCGTCGATGGCACTGCCTATTTTCCAGGCACCGGCGGGCTCGGCGTCTGGGGAGCGTGCGGGACGCAGCTGTCAACCGCCCAATACCCCGGCGCCTGCGCCATCTCCGACCAGTTGTTCGACGCAACCAAAAACGGCGACTGGAAGTCGTCGCTGTGCGGACAATGCGTGCGCGTGTGCGGCGATGCCGGCTGCGGCTACTGCCAGATCCTCGACCGCTGCGAGGGGTGCGGCTACGGACACATCGATATGACCTATGAGACTTTCCGCCGGGCCGTTGGAGAGACTCCCACGAGGAGGCCTGTGACTTGGACGGTCGTGGACTGCTCTTCTGTCGGACAGACGGGTGCTCCTGCAGAGGCGCCTGGCGCATCTGCGGCTGCGGCCTCCGCCCCCGCACCCGTGGGCCCGTCCGCCGCCCCAGTGGGCACGACGGACCTGGGCGGCTCGGCATTCACTTGCTTGCCCGCCGACTCGCATGGCGCTGCCGTTCTGACGCCGCTCAAGGTCACCGCGGGAAACGAAATCGCATGCCTTTCGGCTGACAGCACACACTGCCTCTTCGCCACTACCTTCGAGCAGTGCTTAGAGCTTGCGAGGACCGCCACAACCTACTCGCCGTACTTGGAGTGTGGACACAGGCACGCCGAGGTTTATGGCGGCGACACCGGGTATTCGAGCCCGGATTCGTGGTGCTCCCGCGGGCGGGGTGCACTCATTGGCCATTGATGAACGGAATTGGACTTTTGGTCGCTGCGTCATACTGCGTCAAACTCTGTCAATTGTCATGTGAGGAGACATAGAACTGTTTCAAATCTTCGCCTTGGCCGCCTCCCGAGCCTGCTTCATCCGCGCAATGTACTCGTCGACGTCGTGCAGGCCGTTGGGGTAGTCCTTTCCGCGAATGTCCGTCTCTTTGTGCCAAGGCCACAGGTCCGGCATGCCGTAGGCTTGGGGCGTCGACCCGCGGGCGGTCACGCGTCCTGGGTACGAGGGCGATGTCTTCTTAAGGAAGGATTCGACGCCGGCAGCTGAGTCCAGGGAGTTGCCGCAGTAGTACACAAGCTTGCTCTCCATGAAGTGGGCCTCGGCGGGATCGTCGAACCCGTGGTGCTGAGGACGCGGGGCTCAGACGTATTCGATATCGCCGTTGTCGTTAGCACCCACGACAAGCGATTTGGTGAGGGCGACCGACACGAGCGAGACCTCCTTCGCAAGCTCCTTGGCGAGCTCCATAGCAGCGGGCAAAACCTGGCTCTGCTCGTCGACGACTTCGTACCATAGTCCATCAAATAGGTGGTGCTTGGCCGGGAAAGTCTTGCCCGTCATGAAGAGGGCCTGGGTTCGCGACCAGCCGACGAGTTTCGGCAAGAAGTACGACGACATCGATTCCGGCACGATTGCGCGACGCACGAACGGGAAAGCCATCTTGGCGTCTTTCCAGACGATGCGGATGTCGAGCGGCCTGTGGGAGATCCAGTCAGAATTAGAAAGGGTCAGCAGCGTTCCACTCACAGAGTCATGGTGAAGCCTCCGCCGACGCACGCGCCGTTGATCGCCGCAATTGTCACTTTTCTACACTTGTACATGACCTGCAAAGCGTACGTAAGTCACAAGGCCAAAGGTCGGCGCGCGAAAGAGGCGGCCGACGCCATCCGGAGACCTGGTAACCCACCATCGAGCTCTGGCCGCCGCCATCACGAACGTCATTGATGTTTGGCTTTTCGGCAGTCTTGAAACCTCCCCCGGAGAGATCCGCGCCAGCACAGAAAGCACGTCCGGCGCCCGTGAGCACAACGACCTTGTGTGTTGTTGCGATAAAGTGGATCCAGGAGGATGTTATGGATGACAGAATGCGTTGCCAGGAGAGTAAAGACATGAGGTGCAGCGGTACCGCGAGTTAGCAGATGAGTTCCCGGCACGACGCGGGAGACACGCGGAGGCATGTTCACACCTTGACCCGGTCATCCAAGTCAGCCATCCAGTACGCCTTCATGAGAGAAAGGACCTGTTTTGAAACGTCATCGCCATGCCCTTGGACAGCCATCGGCAGCCAGACACCGACCATGAGCCCGCTCATGGCATTGAGGTTCTGAGGCCGGTTCAGGGTGACCAGAAGCACTCCCGAAGACTCGTCCAGCTCGCATTTCACATCCTCAAAGCCAGATGAGTAGTCAAAAGGTTGCTGCGGCGGTGCCATGGTCGCGCAATGACATTCGCGTGGAAGCGGGACTTTCGATGATCCGGAACCGCGATCAACGATCATGCAACGGAATGTCGGCTGGCGGAGATCCACTGTCGCAAACATGGTGGAAGGCCATGGCGTTGCACGCGTCGCGGCGGCGCATCGCAAGCTTCTTCTCGGAAAGCAATTCCAGGCTCGGAGGTCCGCTGTCCTGAGCCCTCTCGAAGCCCAGCTCATCGTATCCTCTCTCTCGCGATCTTTCAAACCCCCCCGTCCTGCTTGCAGTCCCAATGGCCGCTTCACCGACGGTGCAGCGCTCATCAACGGCAGAAAGCTCGACAGAATCGAATCCATCGGCAAGAACCTGTTCTACTTCTTCACCACCGCTTCGGCGCTGCCTACACCCCTGAGCTCCCCCACCTTCGCCTCCTCCTCGGCTCAAAACGCATCGAACGACGAATCGAACGACGCTGTCGTCGTCCACGTGCATTTCGGCATGTCGGGCAAGGCCCGACGCGTCGCCTACACTCCGGTGTCGCCTCCCGAGGTCGAGGTGGCCCCCGTGCCGGAAACCAAGCCCACGACGCGTTTGGAGCTCCTCAACCCGCGCCTAGGCATCTGCGTGCACTTTTCATGCCAGACGCTGGACCACGGAGGGATCGCATTCTTCGACGCGTGGTCGGAGAAGCTGGGCCCGGACCCGTTGCGGGAGGACGCGGACAAGGAGAGGCTGTGGAGCAAGATGCAGGCGAGCAAGAACAAGCCGATCGGGCTCGTGCTCATGGACCAGAGCTTCGTGGCCGGGATTGGCAACATCTACCGCGCCGAAGTCGGTCTCCGTCCTTCGATCTCTCGTCGCGCTGCTGAATATCGCCTCAGATCCTCTACAAATCCCGCGTGCACCCCGAAACCCCCGCCTCGACGGTCACCCGCGCCGCCTTCGAGACGATCTGGCACCACTCCGTCGACCTCCTTCAGCGCGGCTTCCGCACCGGCTCCATCCTCACCGTCGACCCCGGCGACGCCCGCGCCCCGTGGACCCGCCGCTATATCTACAACCACGCCCGCTGCCGGTGCGGGGCGCAGGTCCGCAGCTGGAAGATGGGCGGGCGGACGGCGTACGCGTGCCCGGACTGCCAGCCGCTCGATCGGCGCCTGGTGTCGCCCGAAAAGGCCAAGGCCGTGGACGGGGCCAAGGGCGCCAAGGTGTTCGTTTCGCACTGCGCCAAGGAGGGGACGGAGACGCTGACGCCGGAAAAGATGACCGTGGCTATGTTGAAGGAGGAGCTGGGGAGGCGGAAGCTGTCGGTGGCCGGGAGGAAGGACCAGCTTCTTGCGCGGCTCCTCGAGTCGAAGGCCGCCGAGCAGGCCGAAGTCGTTGCCGAAGGCACCGCCGACGACACCGCCGCAATCGAAGCCAAGGACGAGAAACCGTCCGCCGTCAAGGTCGAGGGCAAGGCTGAAGCCAAGCTTCCCGCCATCCGCCCCGGCACCAAGCACCTCGTCATGGAAGGCGACGGCGAAGAGATCTACAGCGAGGACGACGAGCCGGCCGATGCACCGCCGACGCCGACGCCCAAGGGCAAGGAGCCCGCGTTCGCTTCCGCCGCCGCCGCCGCGCTGGAAAAGATCAGGGCGGGCGAGAAGCGGAACGTCGAGCACGTGGCGCTCGTGGATGAAATCGAAGAGGCGGGACTGCACGAGACGCCCAAGAAGCCGAAGCGCGCGGCGAGGTCGAGGAAGTGACGGACAAGAGTGCGAAACGGTATTCCCGGGAGAAGCGATCCATTCAAGAGGCCTGTACACTGAAAGATACCTGCCATAGATAGTCCGCACATTCACCCGGGAATCGTTATGGCCCCCGCAACTTAAGCACTTGGCACGCGGGTGTGTTCAAAAAGGGGACCGGAGAGCTTGACCGTCCCGAAAAGCACGTGGATGCCGGAAGCTTGACGCGGCAACTGCGGTGCGAAAGAAAGAAGGGTCTGAAGGCGGGCGACTTGTCCCGCTCCGCAAATCCGCTAATCGTGCGAGACTTGCGCACGTGGATCAAGAAATCCTGAGGAGGCTCTTGAGCGCTCCAGTGGCATCGTCCAACGAGGGATCCTTCTTGGGCGGGGGAGGCTGGGTTACGAGCGGCACGAGCACCGGCCCGAGAGCCGGAGCTGCGGCAGCGGACGACGACGCTTCGCGGTCCCACATCTCCACGAGCGGGTGGGGCTTCGCGGGGGAGGGGGCCGCCTGCGGGGCGGGTGATTGCAGGAGGTTCATGAGCTGCAGCGACTTTTCCGCGCGCTCGCGGTCCGAGAGGTCCGTGCGCGGGGCGGCGGGGGCGTCGATTTCCATGTGGAACATGGCGGGGGAGGTTTGCGGCGCCGCGGGGGCGGACGGGCCGGGGGCAAAGGGGTTGAAGGCGTCGTCGACGAGGCGCGTGCGGCTGCCTGGAGTGCCTGCGCGCATTTCGGGGCTCCGGCCCGCGGGGTCCGAAGAAAATAGCGGGGAGCCGTCCGCATCGGGAGATGGTTTGGGAGTGCCCCCTTCCCGCTTGAAGGCAGGGATAGGAAGCGCAGATGGCGCGGGGGAGTTGGTCCAGGTGCCGGCCGCGTAAAAGTGGTCGAACTTGCCCGAGACGGTCGCCGACTTTGCGGGACCCGGTGCTCGCGGCTGCTTGACCGGGGTCGACGACGAGGGCATCGAAGTGGAGGCCTGCGCTTGTGCGCGTGCAATCTCCATGTCCAGTTCTGGGATGCCTGTTCCAGCGCTGAAGCCGGGCGGCACGGGGGGAATCGTATGCGCGGCAGCCGCATTATGGTTCGGGTTGGAGGCCTGGTTCTGCCGTGCGATTTGCGCGTCGAGTTCGGGAATGCCGGTACCGGCAGAAAAGGAGGAGGATCGGTTGTGACCCTTGCGGCCGGCCCCGCTGCGGCCGCCGTTTGCGGGCGGCTTTCCCGAGGCACGATTGCCCGTTTCGTCCGCTGTCTGTGCCGGTTTGGGTTTGGCTGGCGTCTTCTTGCGCCCAGCGGCGTCCTTCGAGGGCGACTCGGGGTCCGACAGAGATTTCGCGGGCTTGGCCCCGCCGGGCCGCAGCGTCGGTGTCGCAGCGCGGCCCGCCTGGCCGGCCTGTCCATTCTTCTGCTTCTTATCCGAAGCGGCGGCGCCGCCGCCTGGCTTCTCGGCGGGAGTCCTGCCCGGCGTGGCGTGCGGCGCCGGCTGCTTCTGCGGGGCCCTGGGCCGGTCGGGCAGGCGGTGCGCCGACGGCGCGGCGTCGTGCGCGTGCGAGACCGCCGAGGCCATCGCTGTTTCCGGGCAACTAAGTCGACAAAGAGGGTATCGGTGCTAAAGTGTGGCGAGGAGTATGTACAGCCCGAGGGTTCTCGGCGAGCGCGGATGTGCGGTCCGCGGCAGAGTCTGAGTTCGAGTGCGTGCTACCGCGGCAGTGCGGGCGCCGGGCGGCGCGGCGGCAGCGTGTCCGTGGGGGAACGGCCCGCGCGGGGCGAAGTGTTCAGAGTCGTCAAGCGCGCGGCGCGCGTCATTTCCGGCGGCGGCGGTTGTCGCCGCGTGCCGCTACTTCCGCGAAACTGCAGAAGCCGGCTGAAAAGGCCCGCGAGCGACGGACTCGGCGGGAACGGAGTCAAGTTCAAGATCTGGGGACTAAGGGAAGTCGACCGCTGCTCCATCACAGGTCACGGGACTCAATCAAGCACGACCGAAGCGCGAAATCATGGGAGACTCCTTAGATGTACATGCAAATACACCAAGCTAGCCTTCTCATCCGGTCGAAGCGAAACAGCTCCTTCATCATCCGCCATCCGCCCCACCGATACGCTGTGTCTGCAAGGATTGGGGAGTGAGGGCGTGATCGAACGTCAGTCAACGGAGACACCGCGTGCCTGTCACCTTGCTCACTCCCTTCTTGGCACAGGGGGCGGGATGGAGGGAACGCGGCGCGGGAAAAAGGTCCGCCTTGCGGGGCGGCAGCCCAACTTCACGCCGCACGTGCCGAGCACGGACGCGGTGCCGTCGGCGGACGAGCTGGTCGGCCAGCACGACCACTTCCGCCACGCGCCGCGCTTCGAGCTGAGGCTGGACATGACCCGCGACGACGTCATCAAGATCGTCAAGGAGAACGTGATGGAGAAGGGCCTGCCCATCGTGCTCTCCAACGCGCTCGAGTACTTTGGCTGGGACCCGGCACTCGCGGACCCCCAGTGGCTCGTCGACAACTGCGCCGACATTCCGGCGAGCCTGCGCGACGTGACGTCGGCCGAGGACTACGTTGCGGGCACGCTCTCGAGCGTCGTGGACCATCTGCGCAACGGGACCAGGCCGCCCGGGACTCCGGAATCGTCGGTGCTCTACGCCAAGGACATGACATGTCCCAAGCAGCTCGAGGACCACCTGAGGGACATTCTTCCGCCCTATCTCCAGTACCTGGGGCCGCACGATTTTGCCCACTACCTCCCGGAGAAGCTCCAGCCCGTGAACCTGATGCTGTACGGAGGAGGGGACGGAACCTTCACTCCCGGCCACTACGACATCGGCGGAAGGTGTTTTTCGAGCTGCGTGCTCACGCTCTGTTCCATTACTGATCGAACTCCAGCCTTGGTCACAACCTCATGCTCCACACCGACCCCGGAGCCTACGCGCTCTGGTTTCTTTTCGAGGCCAACGACAAACACAAAGCGGAGGACATCTGGCGCAGTACGTCTTCACGATTTGCAAGCATTCCAGTTGTCTGCGGAAACTGACTGCCGAAATGCCAGGCCAGAAAGCTTCACTTCATCTGGACAACTACTTCTGCCCCATCGAAACCTTGAAGCAGCAGGGATCGCGCGGCGTTCCGATCCTTGTCCTGGAGCAGCGGAAAGGGGACTTTGTCATCCTGCCTCCCGACTGCGCCCACCAGGTGCTCAATGTCGGGGGCAAGAACGCGGGTGAGGAGGGAGAAGCGAAGAGCCCCGGATTCAACCTCAAGATTTCCTGGAACCGCACCACGGCGGACAGCTTGAGGGTGTCCTACCGGGAGGTGTTGCCTCGGTATCGTGCGGTGCTCAAGGTGAACGCAGGGGCGCCGAAGCTTTCGTTCAACGCTAACATCGGCCATGCAACAGCCCGAAATCTACAGGGTCAGCGCGCAGATCTACTTTGCCACTCGAACCATCGCCGAGAAGGTCTACAAGTGGTGCAAGCCGTTCATGCTGCGCGATGCTTCCTCTCCCTCCGACGGCACGCGCGTTTCCACGTCGCCGCCGTCGGACGCGCCCTCTCCTTGCCTCAAGGATCTCCTCCACTGGGTCGAAAGCCTCTCCATCCTCCTCCCGCTGCTGACCGAGATGGTGCGCGACGAGCTCGTGGCCAACAAGCACGGCGACTTTCCCAACATGGACTGCGACGCGGTGGACATGTGGCCGGAGCACCAGGAGGACCCGCACTCGCGGACCTGCGACTTTTGCCGCTGCGACATCTGGAACCGCGGGTGGACCTGCGTCATTTGCAGCCCGCCGGGCGGCGAAGAGGACGGGAGCGCGGGAGCGGGGGCGGAGGACGGCGGGGGCAAGGACCGCGCTACGTCGCCCGGCGGATCCGAACGCCACTTTGACCTGTGCAGCAACTGCTACATGCTCGGCCGCTCGTGCGCGCACCCGGCCCAGATGCAGTTCAAGGGTTACCTCCTCATCTTCCGCCTCCGCAAGTACCTCCACCGCTTCCACGAGATCTACAACGCCGCGCTGGACGAGCTGCAGAGGATGGCAGGGGAGCCGGGCAGCGATGTGATCCTGGACGAGGCCGTGAGGCTGCACCCGCTCCCGAACCCGCTGGACAAGCTGTACAAGTGCGTTCTCGCGTCTGTTGGAGGTGCTCGGTGCTGGAGTTCTTATTCCTTTCGAAGCTTCGTCCAGGAGCTGCCGATACCCAGCGCAGCGACTGCTGCGTACTCCTTGCACCTCTCCCTGCAAAAGGTGGGAGACACTTCGCGGGCTTTGCATCCGCCTGGCGATTCATTCCTTCCCTCTTCAGCCGCAGCCCAAGATGTGCCACGCCTGCAAGAGCGCCAAGACCGACTGGATCGCGTGCCCGCACTGCGAGACCAAGCTCTGCTCCGCCTGCCTCTGGAACCGCTTCGCCGAGAAGATCGGCGAGTGCCGCCGCCGCGGGCGCACGTGGAAGTGCCCCCGCTGCCGGGACGACTGCAACTGCATCGCGTGCATGCGGTCGCGCCAGGCCAGCTTCGCAAAGTACCCCGTGCCCGAGGGCGTGGTGATACTGGCGGGTTGGTTCCCGCACCTGGACGGGGTTCCCGGGCTCGGTGGGTCGCGTGCGCCGGGGCGCGAAAACGTGCGCCGCTGACATCGCCGGGATGCAGCCGTCCACGACGTCAATTACCCCAAGGGGCCCAGCTACCAAAATGCTCCCATCGAGATCGGCGCCCCGCCCGCCGAGTGGGTCCTGCAGGACGAGGACGGCGAGGAGAAAGGCGGCCAGAACGGAGTGCAGCCCGTGGAGGCAAAGACGGAGGTGGGCACCGCCTGGCATCGTAGGTTGATTCACGGGCTGACACGCCCGCTCTGACCAGGAGGGAGCTGGCAAGGGCGGCGCCGGGTTTGCTAGGCAGCAGGCGAACGGCAAGCCGAAGGAGCTCGCGAACGGGAAGCCGAAAGAGCTGGCGAACGGCAGGCCTAAGGAGCAGGCCAACGGGCTGCGCCGTCCCAAGCCCGCCGTTTCCGACGACGAGGACCTCGTGAGCACCGATTCGGACGGGTCGTCGCCCGAGGTTCCCGCGCCGGCGAGCAAGCGCAGGCGGACCGGGGCCGAACAACCGAAAGGCAAGGCCGGCCCGTCGCCCGCCGCTGCCAAGGGCGCGCGGCGCAAGAGGGACGCCGAGGCCTCCTCCTCCGAGGACGAAGCGGTCGCCCGGCGTCCCAAGCGCGCGGCGCTGACGCGGACCCCCGGCGGCGGCGCCCGCGCCGACGTCGAGCTCGACAGCTCGAGCCCCGAGGAAGGGGAGGACGAGGACGCGCCCGTGGTCATCCGCCCCCGCGGGCGGACCGCCGCGCCGCGCGGCAGGGCACCGTCTGCCTCGGTCGTCCCCGAGCTGCCCAAGGTGGAGCCCGACGTGTCGACGCTCATGGAGTTCCTCCGGCAGTGCATCAAGATGCCGCACATGTGGGAGCAGGGGTACCGGTTCGCCCGGCTCGTGCACGACCAGATGGGCAAGGGCACCTCGAGCCCGCTGCGCAGCATGGTGGCCGAGATCTCGGGGGACCCGGCGGACCGGACCAAGGAGTTTCTGGGCATGATCGGCGTCTACGGCAGCTTCGAGCCCACGCCGGAGCTGATGGCCAACTTCCGCGGCGCCGTCGAGGCCTTCTTCGAATCGGAGCCCGAGCCGGCCAAGGGACCCCGCGGCGCGGCGGCCAAGAAGCCCGCGGCCAAGATCCCGCCGCCCAAACCGCGCGTGCGGACGCCATCCCCCTCCCCTCCCCCGCGCAAGCGCGGCACCTCCCTCCCCGCCCGCCCCCCTCGCTCCCCCTCCCCCTCCTCCTCGTCCACCTCGGAGTCCTCGGAGCCGCCGCGCCGCCGGGCCGCCCGCAGCAGGCCCGCGGCGCGCGGCACGGAGCCGCCGGCGGGGACGTCAGCCAGGAACTTCCGCTCCGAGATCGAGGAGGTCTCGGGCGCGGGCAAGGGCCGCACGGTGCGGGCGTACATGTACACCGTGCCGGGGCTGAACGCGGTGGTGATGTGGGACCGGGAGACGGGGTGGGTCAACTGGTGGGTCGTTCCGATGCGGAGCTGGAGACAAGGAAGCTGACGTGCCGACGGTTGCAGGACGAAGCTCGCGCGGTCGATCGGGGTGAACCCCGTCGGCGCACGGTCGGACAGCCCCGACGTGGACATCCTTATCGGCGCGCACCACGTGCAGGGCCGATGGTGAGCTCGATCGCAAGCACGATGCGGTGCGACGCTGACCCCCTCGGCCCGCAGGGTGACGCCCAAGCTGTTCGACGAGCTGGTGGCCGAGGAGTGCCCGCAGGTGGCCAAGTTCCTGGGGCCGATGAAGGAGAGCGTCGCGCAGATCCGCGCGGGGCCCAAGGGCGACCGGGGGAACAGGGGGCGGTGAGGGTAGGGGCAGAGATGGGATCTTTCGGGCAGGCTCTATTCTCTTTGGTCCTTTGGCGGATGGTGTCGTTGGCTATCTAAACAGAGCTCCATGCCCTGGCCGTTTGATGCTTTGCCAGGTTGCTGTGCGTGATCGGAAGCTGCAGAGCGGCAGACAGGGCTTCGGAGTGGCGGTGCGTTCCCCCAGGCCCCTCCCCAGCGATGCGGGCCCGTGTAGTGCTAGCCGGCCTCATGGCCGCGGCCGGCGCCACCCCGGCCATGGCGGGCACTTTCTGTTCCGCGGTGCTGCCCGCGCTGTGCGTGACGGGCACCGTGTCGGATGGGGCGGCCGACGTCGTCGTGCGTGTTCCGGCCGGCGTTTGGTGGCTCTCGCTCGCCATCGGCGCGTCGATGCCCGACGCCGACCAGCTGGCGTTCTACCCGGCAGCCGGCGGGCCGGGCGCGGTGCGCGCGTCGGACCGCTTCTCGCGCTCCTTCTCGGCGCCCGCCGTCGACGCCTCGCAGGACATCGAGCTGCTGCCCGACTCGGCCGTCAACGCAGACGGCAGCATGCTCGTGCACTTCCGCCGGCCGCTGGTGACCGCCGACCCGATGGACAAGCCGTTCGTGCGCGGCGTGCGGGACTACGCCTGGGCGTGGCGGTACGGCCCGCCGCCCCCGCGCGACGCAGGCGTGGACGAGGACCTGGGGATGCACGACGCGCACGAGAGCATGCGGTTCGAGCTGCTGCCGTCCGAGGGGGGGGAGTCGGCGGGGGGCGGAGGGAGCGGGCAGCCGGACCTCCAGGCCGCGGATCCGAACAATGCGGTGCTGGTGGCGCATGCGGTGATCATGTTCGTGGCGTGGGTGGGGTTGGCGCCCGTGGGGGCGTGGGTGGCGCGGTACAGGAGGGTCAGGTTCGCCTCGCACGTGGGTACTTCGAGCGGGAGGTCGGTTTCTCCACTGACGTCCCCATCATCGTGCCCCACAGTGGTACATCCTCTTTGCCGCCCTCGGCCTCACTCTGCTCGGCCTTGCCCTCGGCGTCGCCTACGTCGCCCTCTCGGGCCGCACCCAGTTCAACACTCCCCACGCCGCCCTCGGCCTCGCCTTCGTCCTCCTCTCCCTCCTGCAGGCCGCCCTGGGGTGGTACATCCACGTTCGGCGCACCGCCACGGGCGCACCCAGGCCGCTGCGCAACACGCTGCACCGCTCAATCGGGCTGCTGGCGCTTCTGACCGCCGTGCCGACGCTGGTCCTCGGGTTCCTCCGCTACGGCTCCATTTACCAGCTGCCCGAGGGCACCTTCTACCCCGCGCTGTTCATCGGCGCGTCGTGGGTGCTCGCGTGGCTCGTCGGCGGCGAGGCGTGGGGGCTCGCGGACGCCGTCGTGCGGCTCAAGGCGAGCAAGAAGGGGGTGCAGGTGGTGGTGGTGGATGGCCCCGAAGGGGATGCCAAGGCGCCCCCAGCCAAGGTGGATGGCGATGCCGGGTCGGAGGAGGCGACGAGGGGGGGTTCGGAGGACGGCGGGGTGTCGGTGGGCGCGGCGTCGTCCGAGGGGGCCGGGTCGTCCGAGGGCACCGGGTCCACCGCGGCCGAGCCGGGAAAGTGAGACGATCGGCGTACATTCCTGATGCGGCGAAGTAGATTGCTTGGGAATCAATCGATTGTTAGCAGTGGCATCACGTCGCTGTGTTGCCGTAGAGGGGCTTCCACGCCAGCCGGGGACCCCGCGAGAGCTTTTCGCCCGGTCATGCCTCGTGTCTCTCTCCGCCTGCCCGCCCCTCGGCGCATCATTCCAGCAAGCAAAGCATCGGATCGCACCGTTCCGAGGCCGATCAGAGCGAACCCGACGTGCAGCAAGCCCCATCGGGTGCATGCGGCAGGCGATCGAGCCGGCGGCCCAGGCGCACCTCCGACGCTCCGCCCCCGCCGACAACTCACCCCCATCCCACCCGCCCCGCGATGGGCGCCCGACGAGCGCGGGCGCTGCTGCTCGCGGCGGCGCTCCTGCCGGCCCTCGCGGCGCCGGCGGCCGCGCAGGCCGACCTCGTCGAGCCGTGCCGGCAGATGGTGCGGCCGCCGCCGCCGCCTTTGGCCCCCGTCTGACCGCTCTCCCTCCCCGAATCCCGCCTAATCCCGGCTTAATCTGCGTTAACCCGCCGCTTGACTGCCCGCCGGGTGCGGCCCCGATGGTGCCTCCCATTCCCCCCCGTTGGCCACCCGCTCCCCGACCCGGCGCCCGCAGCCCACGTCGATGGCGTGCGCGGCGTTCGTGTACCCCGCCGACCGCGCCGCAGCCGACCTGTCCGCCGTGTGCGGCGCGCTCCCCCGCCTGCCCGCGTGCTCGCTGTCGGCGCAGTGCCGCGCCACGCCGGCCTACTTCCCCGCCGGCTACTGCGACGCCTGGACCCTGCTGCTCACGGCGTGCAGGGACCCCTCGGCGGCGGGCACCCCGGGCTGCGCCTCGTTCGCGGCCTACTGCGGCAACGGCACGCGGATCCACGCGTGCGCCGCGCCGCCGCTGGAGAACGGCAGCCTGGAGCACATGAAGGTGCAGGGGCAGTACATCTCCGTGTGCTTCGCCATGCCCAACATGGCCAGCTGCGACCTGTGCCCGTCGTACGCCGACTCGGGGGGGAAGATGCTGGACTGCGACGTGCTGGCGGACTGGTCGGCGAGCTGCAGGGAGATGCCGGGCATGTCGCAGTGCACGGCGTGGAAGGTGGGTTGTCCCGCTGCGCGCGGGTCCGTTGCTCACGGTCGGTGCGGCAGACGATGTGCACGGGCACGCCGAGCTCGCCCTACTGCACCGGCGTCTTCACGGGCGGGCAGGACACGACGGTCCCACCGCCAACCATCCCGGGCAGCCAGCTCGACACGCCGCCCATGCTCATGTACTTCCAGTGAGTCCCCGGCCCGATACCCCAATGTTTGTCCGCTCACCACAGCGTTGCAGCACCAACATCAACACGTACTTCGCCTTCGAGACCTGGGTCCCCCGCAACGCGTGGCAGTACGCCCTCTCCCTCGTCGCCGTCTTCCTCATGGGCCTCGTCTCCGACGGCCTGCACCTCCTCCGCTCCCTCGCCGAGCGCCGTTTCGACCTCGCCCCGCTCCCCCCGGGCTCGTACTGGCCCCGCGGGCTCGGCCGCGACGCCGCGCGCTTCGTCCTGGGCACCGCCGCGCCGGCGTGGTCCTACCTCCTCATGCTGATCGTAATGAGCTTCAACGTCGGCGTGTTCTTCGCCGCCGCGGGGGGGCTCGGCGCGGGGAGCGTGCTGTGGGGGTACGTGCGGCGGACGGCGTGGCCGGGGCCGGGGGCGGCACGGATGGAGGAGGAGGACGAGAGGAAGGACGTGTGCATGTGATTTGCCGGCGCGCGGAATCGGAGTTTCTTGCTGCAGGGAGCGGAGCTATCCGCGCATCGACGCCGGCACCGAGCCCATCCCCATCCCCCCCTGCGCCGGCGCTGCCCGGGGTCCCCACTCCATGCCCGCCCTGGGGTCCACGCCCCGCAGCATCATCCCCTGCCCCCTGCTCAGGTGCACCATCTCCGTGGGCCGGTCCTCCGGGTCCCTGACCTGCACCAGCAGCGTCGTCCTCGCCTCGTCCGACACGTTGGGCCCGGAGCAGTGCGCGAGCAGGTACGAGAACACCAGCACGTCCCCCGCCTTGGCCGGGATCGGGACCGCGCGGTCCAGCGGGAAGTGCGCGGGGTCGAGGTGGTGCCCGCCGTCGGGGAGGTGCGGGAGAGGGCGCAGGTGGGTGCCGGGAAAGACCCGGAAGGGTCCCTTTTCCGGGGGTGCGTCGTCGAAATGGAAGACGACGGCGAGCATCGAGTGCCGGTCGTGCGGGAAGAACGGATAATCCTGGTGAACGGGAAAAGGGGAACCGATGGACGGGGGCTTGATGAACAGCTTGTTGTCTGGAACCGCGATCACCGGAGGCAGGCGGCCGGACCAGCAGCAGGCACGATCAGGAGAAGGCCAGGCAAGCCGACGGCAAGGAACCCACGGTGCAGCTGCACGTTCCCGGTCCCCATGATGTCCGCCACCGGCCCCGTCCACCTCTCGTCGAAAAGCAACCTCCCCAGCGCCGCGGACTGGAACTGCACGTTGTGGCAGTGCAGCACGCTCGCACCGCCCGGCGCCGCTTCCTTCATCCTGCGCGCAGCCGGCCACGCGGCCTCGACGTCGCCGCTCCCGGCGCTGCGCAGGCGCGCGATGAGCGCGTGGGATTCGGCGCGGAGGGAGGCGGCTTCGGAGGGGGTGAGCAGGCCGGGGAGGAGGAGGTAGCCGTTTTCGCGGTAGAAGGCGAGCTGCGACGCGTCCAGGCGGGCCATGGCGGCCAGCAGGCCGCGGCGAGAAAGTCCACAGATTCGGGTTGGCGCGCATGGCAAAGTCCGACTCCGCCCAACATCAGCACGCCCGAATCTCCAACGCAAAGCGGTCGGATACAGGGGACAATCGAAAGCAGAAGAGTTCAGATCCGTACTCTATCCGGAATTTACATCTTCTCCAAAGACCGCAGCCCCCGCACTCCAAAAGCCGCCTACTTCTGACGGAAGTTGCAGAGCCACAGGCAGATGTACGCAATGATGAACCAGCCGATGCCGGTGATGAACGCCACGGCCACGTAGAAGCCGGTCGACGTGGTGTTGAAGTGGTCGATGTCGTACTGGACGATGGCGCCCGACGCGTTGCGGGTGATCCAGTCGAAGGCTGAGAAGGGAGCAGATCAGCACGTCTCGTGACTGGGAGGGCAATCGGCAACTCACCCAGAGCGTTGACGATGTAGGCCTCGCCGTCGGCGTAGAAGCAGGTCATGGCCGAGGGCAGGGGGTTGGCGGCGAGGAAGTTGGCGAAGCCGAGGTAGTACGAGCCCTCGTTCGCCTGCGTGAGCGCCGTCGAGAGGGCGGCCTCGTTCGTGACGGGGATGTTGACCGCCGAGGCAAAGGCGGCGCGGGCGACGCTCGTCAGCGAGTCGAGGTTGTCGATGACGGCCTGCGGGCTGCTGTTGGCGACGGCGGCGGCGCGCGAGGTCTGCAGGTTCTGCAGGGTGTTGCTAGTGCGGTAGAGCGAGTTGACGGTGGCGTTGACGTCCGCCGAAGCGTCCTGCCAGAGGCCGAACGAGTTCATGGCAGCCACGAGGCTGGGGTTGGCAGACACGGCCTGGGTGGTGACGTTCTTGGCCGCACCGCCGATACCGCGGACTGACATGCCGGTGACGTCGAAGGGGAACTTCTCGGTCTCGAGGCAGGTGAGGTTCTGGCCGTAGAGCTCCTCACGCATGGTGGGGACGAACCACAGACGGTCGTACCTGCGCGAACCGAGCGTCAGCGATCCGCAGACGGCCAAGCGCATCGCGGCTACTCACGAGAACCACTGCCAGAAGGCCTCGACGGAGGGGTGGCGGGTGAACAGGAAGATATCGGTGATGTAGTAGCCGCCGAGCAGAATGCCGTAGAAGTAGTGCAGGGTGAAGGTGGCGTTGGCGTACGGGATCGAGGCGGCGGCATACGCGCACACGAGGTTGAGGCCGGTCGAAGCAAAGGCCTCGCAGATCATGTAGGCGATGTAGTAGCCGATCCTGTTAGGCAGCCAGCCCGACATGGGGAACATGATGCCACCGACGACGGCCTGAAGGCGAGGAGATCAGCAACGGTCCGACAAAGATCGGCGCCGTTGAGCTCACCATGACGGCCGAGACGAAGAGCCACTCGACGAAGAACATGACGAGAAGGTGGCCGAGGCGGTGGTAGTAGCCGGCGGCCTCCTCGTGGTAGTACTGCTTGCGCTTCTCGACCCAGTAGGCGATGGCGGCGGAACCGTAGCCGGGAACCATGAGCTTGTACGCGAAACCCTCGGCGCAACGGGCGTCGTAGCCGCCGACGTTGCGGCCGAGCTGCCAGAAGGCGCCGCCGAAGAAGAGGGCGGTGAAGATGCCGGCGATGAAGCGGGAAGTCGACATGATGGGGTTGCGGAGGTAGACGAGCACCTGGCGCTTGAGGAGCTGCCAGAACTGGACCCAAACGGGGGCCTGCTGGTAGAAACCGAGGCGGTCGCCAAAGGTGGGGACCTCGTCGGCCTTGGCGACGACGTCGTTGATCGAACCCTGGCCCGAGTGGATTGCCTCGACCTTCTTGTCGAGGATGGTCCTCTCGGCCGAACCCTCCCAGGCCTCGATAAGGCGGTCGGGCTGGGCGGCGAGGGCGTCGGCGTAGATCTCGGCTGGCAGTCCACGACGATGATCAGCGAGATCTCCGGCCGCGGCACACACGCAAGAACTCACCAGGGTTGCCGGCGACGGGGATGCCGAGCGACTCGAAGTACAGGATGGCGTCGACGACGCGGCCGTAGTAGCAGAGCTTGCCCTTGGCGAGCGCGAGCAGGTAGTCGAACTGCGACAGCACGGTGTACGAGGGCTGGTGAATGGTGGCAACGCAGGCGAGCTTGCGGAGGCGGGTGACCTCGACGACGTTGGCGATGATCTCGCGGCCGGTGTTGGAGTCGAGGCCGGTCGTGGGCTCGTCAAGGAAGAGCACCGAAGCGACGGGCAGGAGCTCCATGGCGACGTTGAGGCGCTTGCGCTCGCCGGTGGACAGACCGCGCTGGAGGGCGCCACCGATGCGGCGGTTCTCGCAGTAGCCGAGGCGCATGACCTCGAGCACGTCGCTGATCTGCAAGGGCGGGCCGATCAGCAACAATCGCGAGATCAGACCAAGGTGGCACGCACCCTAGCCTCGCGGGCCTGCTCGCTCCAGTCGGCGGGCAGACGGAGAGCGGCACCGAAGCGCAGCATCTCCTTGCAGGTCAGCTCGGGGGTGAGAAGGTCGTCCGAGGTGACGTAGCCCGACTCCTTGACGAAGGTGCGCTTGGTGAGCAGGGCGCCGTTCAGGCGGATGTCCTGGGTCCATTTGCCGGTGGTCTTGCGGAAGGCAAGGATGTCGAGAAGGGTCGACTTGCCGGCGCCCGAGGGACCCATGATGGCGAGCGTCTCGCCGGGCTGCGGGGCGAGCGGGATCAGCTCCGGGCTGCGGCGCAACGCTGAACGGGGCAGCGCACCTTGCAGTAGCCCGAGACCATGTCCAGGAGGACCTTGGGCTTGCCATCGGACTTGAGCACGCAGCTGATGTCCTTGAACGAGAAGAAGGCCGGGTTGAGCTGGTTCGGGTCCGTGACGGCCCACGACGCCAGGCGGGCGATCTTCTCGCTGGCCTTGGGCAGGGCAATCGAGGTCTCGGTGGGCGCGAGGGCCTTGTCGGCGACCTCGGTCGCGACGTTCGCAGCGTCCGCGACGTTGGCGGCCACGGTCTCGGCGGGCACGGTGGCCATGGTGCTGTGGTCCGTGCGCGAACTGGGAGCGAAAGGCAGCGTGCGATACGCAAGGAGCCGAAGGTAATCGAGGTCGACAGGAGATTCGGAGTCGTGGCGCGAGGGAGGCGACGGCGGGAACCGACGGTGAGCGACCGAACGATGCGCGGACGCGGCTCGCTGTCAGTCTCCGTTCTCGGCAGCGGAACTGCCTGGAAAGAGACTGCAGCCGCCGGGCAAGGACACCCACGTCCGAGAATGTGTTGGAGGTGGAGATTGGCCGGTCTGCAGCGCTCTGTCGGGGAGACAAGGGAAAACCCAACGCCGGGCCCCCACGCCCAGCGGATGGCCCCCACTTGGTCTTTTTTTCCCCAGCCAATATTGCCACATATTACTGCGCTGGTGGGATAGAGCACCTGTAGAGGGCAGATTGAAATTGCATTTTGGATGTTCCGGGCTGGATGTTCCTTCTTCCCTCGATTTTCTGCCGCGGGACCCCGGCAGATCGCCTGTCCCCCCGCGTGCCTCCCGCCGCAATGGCACGAGATAAGCCACCGATCGTCCTTGGTTTGCGCCAAAAAGCGCGTCGAAATGTCGTTCCCTGGCCCGGGCGATCGTTTGCGGACGGTTGGGTCGAGTCGACGGACCCGTGGCCCTCAATATAGCCCACGTCAGCGTGTGATGGTCGATTCACCGGGCGCGATCGGACCCACACCCCGGGCAGCACGATGGACGAGAGCCAGTAAACTTCCAAGGTTACAAAAAGAGGATGATTTGGCGTCCGATCGCGTCCGATCGAACGCTCCAGGTGCTTCGTGCAGCGCGGCGATGCGCGATCTCGGGCCGGCCAAAGGGACATGGGATCGGGGTTGGAAAACGTCGCGAAACTTCAATACAAGGAGGTCGAAGAAATCGGCATCGACATTTCATTTTCACGACTGAGTTGCGTTTGCCACTTTTGGGGGATTCAAGCGCTTTTGGCGTCCGCGATGCAGGGTGGTGGTCGGATGGGGGCTCGAGTTTATTTTTATTGCGGGGATCCCCGTCCGTCTCCCTTTGCTCGGGTTCAGCCGGCGCCAAAGCTCTCCGCACAACGCCAAACGGACCACCTTGTCGCTCCGCAGCCTCGTAGCATAGCGACGCAACGATGGCCGACACCGCCGCCGACGTCGCCGCGAGCCACGCCGGCTACACGGTGCGGTGCCGCGCGGCGCGCACGCCCGGCCCCGCTGATCCCCGGCGCTCCGCAGGTCACCTGGGAGAACGTCAACTGCAAGCTCAAGTCGGGCAACCTCTTCGGCGAGAAGAAGATCGTGCACTCGCTCATCGACAGCTATGGCTTCGCGCGCCCCGGCGAGTCGCTCGCCATCATCGGCCCCTCGGGCGCCGGCAAGACCACGCTCGTCGGTGGGTGACAGCGTGTCTCCTGCGATTAGGCCATCTGTTGACCCTCCTCTGCCTTGCCTCCAGACATTCTGTCGCAGCGCAAGTCGCTCGGCGAGCTGACCGGCGAGGTCCTCGTCAACGGCGAGAAGCCGGACGTCTTCTTCAAGAAGCGGCTCGGCCAGATCACCACCATGATGGCGCACATCCCGACCATGACCGTCCGCGAGACCCTCATGTTCGCGGCCGAGTGCCGCATGCCCCGCCACTCGACCAAGGAGGAGCGCATCGCCCGCGTCGACGAGGTCATTTCCGGCCTCAAACTCACCAACGCCCAGAACACCCCCGTCGGCGACGAGCTGATCCGCGGTGTCTCGTCCGGCGAGAAGAAGCGCACCGAGGTCGCCACCGAGATGATTGCCCGCCCTCGCATGCTCTTCCTCGACGAGCCCACCTCGTGAGTTGTCTGCCCGGCTGTCTCGGGCAGCGAGCGCCTTTGCTGACGGGCGATTCCACCTCCAGCGGCCTCGACGACTTCGGCGCTCGCTTCACCATGGAGCTCGTGCTGAAATACGTCAAGTCGGAGAACGTCTGCGTCGTGATCGTCATCCACCAGCCCTGCGAGGCCGTCTTCAAGCTGTTCGACAACTGCATGCTTCTGTCCGAGGGCCGCACCTGCTTCTTCGGCCCCGTCGCCGCCGCCGAGTCGTACTTCACGACCATGGGCTACCCGACGCCCAAGCTCCAGAACCCCATCGAGCACTACCTCGACGTCATCTCGGCCAACACCCAGGCCGCCGCCGAGTACTATGACAAGTCGCCGCTCGCCGCCGCCAACATGGCCGAGATCGCCCGCCTCAAGAGCCAGACATACGGCCCCGTCCGGTACTCGGAGTACATCGTCGAGCGCCCCTGGTACCACCAGATCGGCCTCGTCGGCTACCGCTGCCTCGTCCGCTACTGGCGCAACCCCTCGACTTCGTGGGGCCGCCTGTTCATGTTCACGGCGCTTGCGCTTCTCTTCGGTGGTCTCTTCTTCAACGTGAGCTTTCCCCGCTGATTCCTCAGCGCACTGCGCTGACTGGTCTTCCACCAGCTGCAAAACGACATCCAGGGCATCCGCAACCGGCTCTCGCTCACGACGACGTTCGCTTTCCTCGCCATCTTCGTCGCCATCGCCGCCGTGCCGCAGTTCCTGGAGGACCGCGAGCTCTACCTGCAGGAGCTCGACACCGCCTTCTACCACACCCCTCCGTTCTGGCTGACCTACCTCCTCATCGAGTGGGTCTTCAACGTGCATCTTTCGGCGCCACGGCGCTAACAGCTCGCATTGTAGGGGCTGCTTCACCACCGTCATCACCACGATCCAGATGGTCATCATCTTCTTCATGGCCGGCTTCGAGGCCAAGTACTTCGGCCTGATCTACCCCATGATGCTGCTCCAGATGTGGCTCGCCACCGCCGTGTCGCAGGCCTGGTCGGCGTGGTGCAAGACCCTCGTGCAGGCCTACACTGCCCTCTGGGCCGCCGGCCTTATCTTCTACGCCTTCTCGGGCACCCAGGCCGCCCTCGGCACCGTGTCGCCCGCCCTCCGCTGGCTCGCCGACATCAACTACTGGCGCTGGTGCCTGCAGTTCGTCGTGAGTACCTGATCGGACCTGCGGAATGCAAGGATCATTCTGACCCCGATCTTCCTCTCCAGATCTGGCAGGTCATGAAGGACTACATCATGGAGTGCCCCACGCTTCCCTCGACCATCTTCGCGGCCCCCGTCGCGGGCGGCTTCGCCGGCGCCATGAACGCCACCTTCCTCGCCACCCCCTCGAACGACGTCCAGGTCGCCCAGTTCTGGCAGGGCGTGGGCATCATGTCCGCCAACGCCGCCACCTCGGGTCTTGCGGACGCCACTCCCGCCACCCAGGCCAACCTGCTCGCGATCAACAACCAGCTGGCCTCGACCATCGCTCCCCTCACCACGACCCCGAACAACTTCTCGGAGCCCGCCCAGTACCGCAACGCCATCGGCGCTTTCCCCATGTACCGCAACTCGTCGTCGATCGCCAGCGCCATCGCCCGCGACCCCTCCCTGTTCCCTCCCGGGTACTACTGCCCCGTGGGCCAGGGCGCGGACTTCATCAAGACGTACCGCGACCTGTCGCCCGAGAACCCCGCGGCCACCAACATTGCGTACGCTGTGAACGGTGCGTTCGATTTCGCTGCCCAGCCGCTCTTCCCAGGCTGACCCCGCCGCCTCCAGTGTGCCTGTTCATCTTCTTCTCGCTGATGTCGCTGACGGGCTTGATGTTCTCGCGCAACTACCGCAAGAGGTAAAGATCTATAGAGGGCTGTACAGCAGGCTTGAATTTGGATGTAAGCGCGTTGTTGAAGTCAATGGAGATGGATTCCAGATTATCTGCCTCAGCGATACAACCCAGTTGCCTAGTTGCGTCCAAACCATCTTCTATCACGGATCACTTGACAAAGCTACCTTTACGCGGCCACTTGAGGCCGGTTCACCAACATGTCCATCCCCAGCAACGCATCTCCCAGCTCCACCCTCGCGTCCCCCGCGAGCCACGCCTTCTCCGCGCTCCTATCTCCCCTAAGCTCCGGCACGCCAAACCCGCCCGCCCGGAGGAGCTCGGTCTCGTCCCGGAGCACGCCGGCGAGGTTGCTTCCCCGGTTCCAGCGCTGCGCAGCGACGACGTCGGAGGCGTCGCCAGTGTTGATTGCGTGCTCGATCTGCGGGTCGCACGGGTCGGTTGGGTGAGCACGACTGATCGCGGACGGCCAAAGTATTTGGCCCACCATCAGGCTGCCGGAGATCACACGGCCGATGCTCAGAGTGAGCTCCCTGAGCAGCCTCTCCATCCCTGGGTCCACCTCCTTGCCGTCCGCGCTGGCCGTTCGCATCATCTCGCCAGAGAAGCTCGCGACGAGGTCCGTGGCCTCCTCGACGGCCTTGGCCGCGCCGCGGAGCTCCGGGACCGAAGCGGCAGGCGAAATGCGGGCCAGCACGGACGAGCGGAGGAGGTCGATGGCGCGGCCCGAGGTCTGGTGGAAGACCCTGAGGAGGTCGTGGGAAAGGGCGTTGACCGTGCCTTCCCACAGGGTGTTCTGCGAAAGGAGACGCGAGCGATCAGAGAAGAACGAGCAACTCTGTCGAAAGGCAACTCACCACCATGACGTCGCGGTACAGACGCGCCAGCCCGGCGTCTTCCATGAATCCCTGCCCGCCGATGGCCTCCATTGCGCCCTGCACCACCGCCACGCTCTCGAGGCTGACAAAGGCCTTGGACACGGGGGTCAGCAGCCGCAGCATCCACTTGTCGTCCTCGCTCAGGTTGCCCGCAAGCTCGTCCACCTCGGTCTTGCCGACAAGCGCGACGGAATGGAACGTCAGGTGCAGGATCGCACGGTACGTGGCCGCGAGTTTCGACATGTGGTGCATGTGCAGGGGGTGTCGGTAGAGCGGCTTACCGAACGCGTAGCGCTTCGCGCTCCAGTCCGCGGCCAGCTGTAGCGCCCGAGCGACGTATCCCGAGGACCAGACGCAGCAGTGCAGCCGCGAGAGGTTGAGCATCGTGGCCATCTGGGCAACGCCGCGCCCGGGCTTGCCGACCAGCGAGGCGCGCATGCCGTCGAGCTCGAGCTCGGCGGTGGGGAGGGGGCGCGTGCCGAGCTTGTTCTTGAGGCGGTGGACACGGATCCCGTTAAGGCCGTTGGGGCTCGCAGGGTCGTGCATCCACGCGAAGAAGAGCGAGAGGCCCTTGGAGGAGGAAAAGTCCGAGAGCTGCGGGTTCTGAGGATCCACGTGCCGCGCGAGAAGGAATACCATGTCGGAATCCACCGCAGATGTGAACCACTTGAAGCCGTGGATGCGCCAGGATCCGTCATCGGCCTTGAACGCCTGGGTCTCGGTCCGCGACACGTCGGAACCGCCCGGCCTTTCAGTCATCCACTGCCCTGTGTATTGCATGCGGGTCTCGTCGTTCGTCGTGAGCCTGTCGTAAGCTTCCTCGAGTTCGGGTACCCCACGACCGTGCAGCTCTATCAATCGTGCAGCTGCGTCACTCATGCCAAGGGGGCATACGGCATAGCTAGACGAAGGCGAGAACAAGTGCTCCTTGGCGAATTGATAGGTCCGGGCGTGCTGGCCCCACTTGGCGCGGTCGTAACCAATTGAGATGAGCTTTTCGCGTGCCACCAGCTTCTTCATCTCCTTCCAGGCCGCCGAGGTGTGCAGCTTGTCGACGCGCTTTCCCCAGCCGTCGAACTGGACGATCTTGGGCAGGTTCTCCTCGCCCTCGCGGATGTGCTCGAGGAGGGCGGGGCTGACCATGAGGTCGCCGAAGCGGTGCAGGTCGGCGTCCCATTCCGCGTACATCTCGCCTGGCACGCCCAGTGAGCTCTTGAGGATCGAGCGGAGCACGGCGTCTGCGGTCCATTGGTTCTCCAGCGCGGGGGGAGCCTGGAAGAAGCCGGTGTAGGAACTGGCGACCGGCATGCCCCCAAAAGCCGTGCTGGGCGCCGCGTTGGCCGCCGCAGCCGGCAGCCGGCCGGCCGTCGCCACGGGGGACGCCGCAGTGGCGAGCCCGCGTCTGCCGAGAGCGCGCAGGAGCATCATGGTTGAGCCTGTCTCGGGTTGAGGATCGGGCCGGCGGGCGGCGCCGCCACACGCGACTTCCACGTCGGTGTCCCCCAGCAAATGTCGCAGTCTTTCTGTCCGCAACTCTGTTCAGAGGCTTTCAAATTGATCGACTGAGTTTCTTTCTCTTGTGCTCTGGCCGGTTTCGCCTACAGTGCATGTCTCCAGTGCGCCTCGCGTGCCCGATCGCCAAGATGTCCTCAGGTCCACCCTGCACATCGTCACGGCGCCCATAGAACGTCTTCAAAAGCTAGTATAAGAGCTCAAGTAGCTGCCGACATCAGCTGTTTTTGCCAACTGCCACGAGTTCGTGGGGAATGCGTGTCCCTACGTCGGAGTCTTCGCAATGAGTCGCTCTTCGAGCCTCCAGATCAGTGCACGACATGGAGGACATTCCATCGACCGTCTTGGTCCTCCTCATCATGAGCCACTTCGCTGGGGATCGGTCTCCGCGAGAAATCCAGCTACCGTCAACTACCCGCCGAATTCGCCGCGTGCAGGGCCCTCTGTGCCATGCTCGGGCGACGCGTACATGAGCGGGAGGCTATTAGGAAGGAGCTGAAGGCCGAGGAGGGCGCTTGCAAGACCGAACATGGGAGGACACCCGCGCCGGGCGACCTGAGGGGTCCGTCGAACATGAGTGAGTTCCGTTGTGGCACTCGGAAGGCAACGACCTTTAGCGGCAACGGCTCATTCTTAAAGTTTACAAACCTACGTTGCACGAGCGGCGGAGAAGGGAAACCGTCACGGGAGGCGCCCAGCCGTCGGCCACGGCGCGTCGTCCTGCGAGCGGTGCCGACCCCATCGTGGCCTTCCGACCCCGCGGAACGCTGTTCTTTCCAGGCAAGGGCAGGGACGGGCTCGCAGATAGGAGCACTTCGGAGGACGAGGCCTCGGAGGCGCCCGTGGTTCCCGAAGCAAAGAAGCGTCAGAGAGACTCCCGCCCGGGCCAGCGGCGCTTGGTGGATACCTCGCCGAGGAGAACTTTGGGCTCAAATGCCGTGTACTGGAAGCTCCCGGCGCCACCTAGGAAGGATGGCCCCCGCGCTGAGTATTTTGCGAAAGCGACCATCAAGCCGCCTTTTCCAACGAAGCGGACACTTTCGGCATCTTCGCCGTCGTCTTCGGACGAGCTTCTGGAGATGCAGTCACCGAGAAAGAAGCCACGTGCGGCTCCGTTACCGCCGATTTTAAACTTGGATTCAGATTCGGAGCTGCCGACACCGAGGAAGAAACGACGGTTGCTGAATAGCGTCCCGATGGAACACCATCTGAATGATTCCTTGGAGCCTTCAATCTCGGAAGAACGGTTTACATCAGCTGCTGCGAAGAAACTTGCCTGCGCGTGTCAGGGCAAAGAAACTTGGGACGATGATCTTCTAGAGCCGGACCACCGCCCGCACCGCGCTACCATCCTACAGCTCCGCAGCATGGGTTACCGCCTGTGCCTCATCCTGCAAGCTCTGGACTCCCTGATTGCCCGCGGTACCCCACCGTCCATGAACGCACTATTGGATGGGCTGGCAGCTCTGGACGAGAGGCCGTCGGCACCCGCCGAGGAAGAAGAAGGCAGCTGCATTGTGTGCTGGGAAAGGGAGCGGACCCATGCCGTGGTTCCGTGCGGGCACATGGTGCTGTGCGAGGGCTGCGTGCGGGATGTGGAAAAGAGTCGCCGCTGTCCGAAGTGCAGGGAGAAATGGAAGATGGCAATCAGAGTGTGGAAATGATCCCCAGATCGAGTGACGTTGATGTAAAGCGAGAGAAGATCGAAGAAAGACGTTGCACAAGTTCATGCAAAAGCCGAGACTGAAGAGCCTGGCGCGCGCGGGACCAGTGACTCGCGCGCGACCAACACCAAACCGTCCCGCGCAAACCTGCCTCTGAGTCTTCCACGGCGGCACCTCTTGACCGCCGCCGCCGCGCGTCTGCTTGCCTCGTGTCTCTGCGCCCCCCCACCGCCCCGTGACGGACGGATCTCGCCGGCCGCCCCGGCCGCATCGCTCCGATCCGCACCCCGCGCCGAAGCTCCCCGCCGCACCTGCAATGGCCGCTAACGACGTGGACCTCCGCATCACCTACAAGTTGCCCGGCAGCGTGTTCGCAGACATGAGCATCAGGAAGAATGCCGGCTCGCTCCTCTTTGCGGTTGCGCATTCGCGCCCCCGCCTCAACAAAGTATGGGCCCGTCCGGCTACGCGCGAACACCTGGAGAAAGTCACGGACGGTGGGCTCACTTTCCCGCCCGGCGCGCCCAGGGCAGCGCGCTGACGTCCGCCGAAGAGATTGTTATCAACTGGACGGCTGCGATCTTCGCCAACGTCGTCGACTCGCTCTCCATCGAAGTCTGGGACGGTCCCGAGCTGATCAAGACGGGAACCGACGTCGACCACATCATGCCCATCGTCCGCAAACGACTTGGTTTGGACGGATTCTTCGGCGTCCCGCACCAATTCGACCCAGAGGTCAGGAGGTTCTGCTCGTTCTGCAACGTTCCGAACCCGCCCACCGTCGACGGCAACGGCAAGTTCAAAAGGTGCCAAAGGTGCAAGGCCGTGGTATACTGCTCCAAAGAGTGCCAGAGGTTGGACTGGGCGGAGCACCGGAACGCCTGCGGATCCGCTCCGGCCCAGTGATCGGCCGCATTTTGCGTACGGGGTGGTTTCGGACAACATGGAGCAGCCTGCCGATGGAGGCCTTGAGAACGGGGACCGCGGTCCGTGGTACAGCAGCCTGACGTCACAGATCTCTGTACACCACGAGAACCACACGAAAAGATCATACCGCCGCAACGATCGCTGCAAGCGCCGCCAGTGTCCCCATCCATGCCACCTCCTCGGACGCTCCCGTGCGTCCAGCGCCCGATGGCACACGTGTGGACGTTGCCTGTCCTACGGGTGACGTTGCCTGGGTGGGCGTCGCCTGCACAGCTGTCGAGGTTGCCTGCGCCGCCGTCGCGGTTGCTTGCGCCGCCGTCGAGGTCGTTTGTGCCGCCGTCGAGGTCGTTTGTGCCGCCGTCGAGGTCGTTTGTGCCGCCGTCGAGGTCGCCGCCCTTGTCGACGTCATTTGCAGCTCCGTCGTCGTCTTCTTCGCCCCGCATGGCAGAACGGTCTTGACTCCCCCCGGTTCAAAGGCCTCCTCCGCCCTGTCGCACCACGAGCCCCTCACCACGCCCTGCTCCTTCAGCGGGCACAACACTCCGGCGACCACGCGGTCATTGGCCATCTCCGCCGGCGTCGGTTCTCCCGGCGCCAGCACCGTGCACGCCGGGTCCAAGAACCAGGAGCAAGCGGTGCCGGATTCGAACGCCAAACCCGGCACTATGGTGCCGTTCCTTGGCCCGGCGCAGGCGGTGCGAACGGGGGTGTTTCGGTTAACGGGGGGCAGCGAGACGGCGATGAAGTAGTGCCCATTATCGCCGGGGTCGCAGGAGCGCACGCATGTCGAGAGCGGGACGTATTTTCCGCCCCGATCCAGCGGGCACATGGGGACCGCTTCGCAGATCTGGGGGGACGGGAGGGTGCCGTTTAGGGCCACGGCGAGCGCGGCGGGGCACCACGAGGCCGTGGAGGAGGTCCGGTTGCAATTAGCCTGGGGGTAGTACGGGGGCTCGTGGAGCTGGGAGGCCAAGCCGAGGAGGAGGTTCTTGCACTGCGGATCGCAGTAGAAGGCGCACGATTTGGCCGGATTGATGTACGAATCAATGGTGAGGCACTCGGCGTCCGCGTTCGATCCGAGCCCCGCTCGGCGGATCTGCATGTGCAACCCCGGAAGCGGACCCCCGCAGCTGCGCACGCACGTCCAATTGCTGTTCCAAGGCCTATTGGCGGCGACGAGGTGGGAGAGGTCGGAGCAGCGCGACGATTCCGGCACGGGCGAGCGGAACAGGGAGTGATAGGCCTCGAAGCACCACGGAGAGAATGTTGTGAGGTTTGTATCGTTCTGGGGCGCGTCGCACAAGGTCGGGCCGGCCGAAGCGGGCGCTGGGCCGACTTCGTCCTTGCACCAGGGGTCCGAGAAGAGCGTGCAGGTGCCGTTCCCGCGGCACTTGACCTGCGCGCCATAATTCCACCCGGCTGCGTTCACGGAGACGACGCTCACGAACGAGCAGTTGAGCGACGGGATGCGGACGCAGCTCGCGGTGCCGCATTCTCCCAGGTCCGCGACGTCCCGCCGCCCGACGCCGAGCGTCCGAGACCCGCCCGGGCAAGCGCCGACGCAGCGGTGCACCGAGCCCCCGCCGGCGGTCGACCAGGACAAGAGCGAGCAGGTCCAAAGGCCCGTGGCGGGATCGATGGCCTCCGTCTGGTCCGTGCCCGAGTGGCCCGCCGTCGCCGCTCGGGACAGCGCGAGGAGGCAGAGAGCGAAGAGAAAAAAGGTGCGAATTGTCGGAAATGTCCGTCCGATTGGCATTAGATGTAGTTCGAGTTCGATGTGACTCGCGATGGGGACCGCATGCTTCGCCACGCGACGCCAAGGCCGGCGGTGACTGGGACCTGAAAACCAGATTGTTCACTTGCCGCGCCTGATCCTGTGCAGGATGGATGCCATGGAAATGCCATGCGTGGAACCGGCACCATGCCGACGTGGGATCGGCAAGGAATCTCAATGGAAGAAGGTCACGTCGAAACAGTGCATATCGGAGGACCTTCCGGCGCAGCCATCCCCAGGATGTGGAGGATGTGCGAGCCGGGGAAGAAGTAATGGGAACAGGACCAGTGTTGCCTGCCGCCGCTTCAAACGTCCATTACTGCGTCCCCCTAACCCCCCTCTTCCCCCCCTCCCTGCCCCCCTCCCCATCGCCCGTGCACCCACCCTTGTCCGCCTCGCACTCCCCCGTCTCGGGATGCTTCTTCTTCCTCACATCCCTGACCCGCACCTCCCGGATCCTCACCCCAACCTCGAGCACCGCATCCTCCTCCCCCGCGATGGAATCGAGCACCGCCAGCACGCGCGGCCAAGAGGTCCCCGGCAGCGAAGCGCCCCACGACTCGCGGCCCGCCGCGAAGCGCGGGGGCAGCGCGGGGCGGGAACCCTTGCGGCGCGGGGGGGGCTGCACGGTGAGCGTGAAGGAGAGTAGGGGGTGGGTGCCGTCGGATGGAGGGGAAGGGGCGGTGCGGAAGGTTCCCGTGGGGGCGTCGGCGAGCGGGACCGCGGGCGGGGCCGGGGGGGGGGCGGGTTTCTTGTCGGGGGAGGGGTGGTGCTTGCCCCGGGGTTGCCTGCGCGGGGACGGATGCTCGGCGTGCGCCGGCGCCGCGGGGATCGGTTCCGCCGCCTGATCGGCGCGCGGGACCTTCCTCGCCCTGAACTCGACGTCGAACGACGCCGTCCTGTTGAAGCAGCACGGGCACGATTCCGGCGCCCCCGAGACGAAGGCCGCGCGGACGAAGAGGGCGATTTCGTCCAGGGCGCGGGGGTCGCGCGCGGTGAGGATGTCGAGGGGGGCGGTGCGGAGGAGGAGCTGCCAGCCGAGGCGGAGCTCGGTGCGGGAGACGATGTCGTCGGAGGGGGGCTTGGTAGCTCCATCCTGGGCATTTTGGTGCCGATCGGCTCCCTGGATGGCATCCGGGAGGGCATCCGAGGTGGCTTCCTCCCCGGTGCCCTTGCTCCCCTCAGGCACGGGCTCCCCCCCCTTCCTCGCCCCTCCGTGCCTCTTCCTGCCCTCCGGCACCGCCACCGTCGTCGAAAAGCACGGCGAATGCGCGCCCGCGGCCATCGGGTCGGCCCCGATTGACTTCCGGATGGCCTGCCGCGTGAGCGTCCACACGATGGCCGGCGCGGACGGTGCGCAGCCGTCGCCGTGCGAGTGGCCGTCGGCTGCCGCGTGATGGGGTCGCTGCAAGTCCGCGGGCGGGGCGGCGGTGCGGGATTCGTCGGCGTGGTCGATGATGGACACCGTGGGGGCGGCGGCGGGGCACCCGCTCGTGGCGTCGGCCAGGTCGCCCGAGTGCGCGCCGTGGCCGCCGTCGAGGGACACGCGGCCGAGCAGGGAGGCGAGATGCGCGGGGGCGGGCGCGGGGGCGGCCATCGGGGTGGTCGTGGGTGCCGGAGAATGGGTGCTTGGGCGGAGGTTGGACCCGCGGCCGGCCGCGGGAGGCATAGATCGGAACTCGCGATTCAACTACGATTCACGTCCATCGACCTCCTGAGCGTAATCTACGCCTCCGCTTTCCCGTCCTCGACCGCCACCTTGAACCTCGTCAACGTCCCGACCATCTGGCGCTGCGGTCAGCTACGTCCGCCCACGACGCCCAAGCCGGCCACCCACCTCGTACCCCACCCTCTTGTAGACCCCGTTCGACGTCGGATTCGCCAGATCGGTAAACAGCGTGCACCCCGGCCTCCCCTGCTTCAACGCCTCCCTCCCCATCTCCGCCACCAGCGCCCCGGCATACCCCCTCCCCCTCCTCTCCCGCGGCGTGTACACCGGCCCCACGGAAACCCACCCCGCCACGTCCCTCCCGAACGTCGCGAAGCACACCGGCGTGCCGTCCGGCAGCACCCACAGCCGCGCGCCCCCCCGCGCGGCGAGGGCGGCGCCCCGCCCGGGCGCGGGGGGAGGATCGTGCGGCACGGCCTCGGCGGTGAATGCTTCCAGCCATCGCTGGAGCAGTTCCGCGTCGTCGGCCGTCGCGGGCCTCATCTTCCCGAGGGCGGGAGGGGGTGCGGGGGGTGCGACGGCGGTGAGCTTCCACAGGCCCTGCCGGTCCTCCGCCTCAACCCGCGCGGTCCGGCCCATCGCCTGCAGCGCGTCCAGCGCGCCGTCGGCGAACGCGCGCGCGGCGGCGTCCTCCCCGACGCAGGAGAAGCCGGCCGGCAGCGCAAACTCGGCGGCGTAGGCGCGGCCCATCTCGCGCGCGTCTTCCGCGGCCATGAGCGACAGGTTGGCCGCGTAGGGAGGGGTGTGCACCACGGCACCGCGCAAGGCACCATCGGGCGCGTGCAGCGTGCGCAAGCGCACGTCGGGGAAGCGAACGGGGTCGGAGGAGGACAGCGTGGGCAGCGCGAGCGGGAGCTGATTGAACAGCGGGGAGGCGAGCAGCGCGGGGGAGGCGGCGGCGAGGAAGGACGCGGCGTCGGAATACGCGCGGTAGGCGTTCGCCATTGTGGAAGCGGGTCGGTGTCGTGGGAATCGCCCGTCCTCCGGGGGTTGAAATGGCGGAGGTGGGACAGCTGGTGCGGCCCGCGGGCGGTGGAGATGCGAGTGAATGCGGGCCGCAGCGGGCGGACAGGTGGGTAATTGCGACGATGCGGGTGTTCTGATCGGCTTTGCGGGCTCGGAGGCCGCGATTCGTGGCCCGCGGCCGGGATGGGGAGCTGGACGGAGCGGGCGACCAGACGGCGGCGCGGGGCCGGAACCTGGGCCGGCACCGGGCGACGCACGCTCCTGCGGAACAGACAGACGGCCACACATGTGATGGACGACTGCACCATCTACTGCAATGCATCGCGGATGCACGGGCGTTTCCTCGTCGGGGTGTCGGGCGATCACGGGCCAAGGATTCGTCGGCGGCATCGGCCCACCAGGGTCCCCGCTGCCACGCTAAAGTCAGCAGGGCAGCAGCGAGCGATGGATCCCGCCTTTCCCCGCTCTCCGACGACGCCCCCGCCGTCCCCGCTCTCCGCCCCGCCGCTGCCCGGCCGCCGCCCCGCAGGGGTCCCCGCCGACGCCGCCGCCCGCGTCGCGCGTTGGTGCCGCCGCGCCCACGAACCCGCCGGGTGGCTGCTCCCCGCCCCCCTGCGGAAGCAGATGGCCGAGGACACGGGGCTGATGCTGGAGGCCGTCCTGTGTGCTCCGCGGGAGGTGGTCGCGGCCAGGGCGGGGTGGGGCGGCCGCCTCGCCTTCCGCTCGCTGCCCTCGGCCCCGGGCCACCCCGAATCCCTCGCGCGCTTCCTCGACGGCGCCCTCGATAAACGGTACACCGATTCGGACTGTCCGGCGGCGGTGCTCGAGGCGTTCCACGGGTTCCTCCTCGGCCCCCCCGACGCGGCGTGGCACGCCGGCGCCGCGCGGCTGGCGGCGAAAAAGGTGCTCAGGCTGCTGGCCGACGGCGCAGGGGCGTACAGGCCCATGGAACCGTGGGAGGCAAAGGCCTCGCGGGAGGAGGCGGAGAGGGCGCGGGGGGAGCTGGAGAGGCTGGCGGGCGAGGTCGCGGAGGAGCGGACCGCGCGGGCGGGCGCAGAGGACAGGCTGGCCGCGTCGCAGGCCGAGCTGCTGGCGATCCGGGAGCAACTTTCGTCCGCGCTCGCTGCCGCGAGCCGCCTGGAATCCCGCGGCGCCGGACTGCGCGCCCGCGAAACCGAACTCCATTCCGCGCTCGCGCGCATGCGGGAATCCCTCGAGGCGTGCGAGGGGCTGCTGGCGCGGGAGCGGCACCGCGCCGAGCTAGCGCACGCGGGATGGGCCGCGGCGCGGGTGGCCGCCGCGCATGCCGAAGAGGCCAAGGGGGTGGCGGAGGCCGGGTGGGCGGAGGCGACGAGGGAGGCGGGGGCGCTGCGGAAGCGGTTGGAGGACAGGGCGCGGGAGGCGGAAATGTTGGAGGGGGAGATGAGGAGGAGGGAGGCGGCGCTGGCCGAGGAGAGGAGGGCGCGGGGGGCGGTTCCCTGGATCGCGTGGGACGATTTGCGGAGTGAGTTGGCCGGACTGCGTGCCCGGAAACCCATGCACGGCTGACATGGTGATTGCCCCGTCAGAAACGCTCAAGGCCGCGGACCCGTTCGAGATCTCGCGGATGGTGTGCGCGTGGACGTGGCTTGAGATCTGACGGTGCGGTCGCTGGAGAGGGCGGCGATGGCCGGCGCGGGAACCACCCCGAGTGCGGGTGCGGAGACGCAGATTGTTTCGATGCGGTGTATTGTTTATGATCGAGCCCTTCGTCGCGGGGTTCAGCCCGTGATCGGGCAGAGATTCGGGCGAGCCCTGGGTCGAAGCCTTCGAGACGCCAGGCGCGATCGGCTAAAATCGGACTCCAGCGTCTCCCGCGTCGCGCGTACGTTGCGCCTGCCCGACATGTCCGCCCCGCATACGTGCTACAGTGCGTTTTCTCCGCGCTCGTCGCGATTCCGCGAGATTGAGCCGTCTCTCGGCTTCGCGCCCTCGCTCTTCGCGGCATGTGCCTCCCCGGTCCCGGCAACCGCTCCCTGCACCCCATCTCCCTCCTTGGCATTCAACCGGCCCAATTGTAGACCCCTTTGACCCCTCCACGCTCCCCCGGGCAACGTTCCCGCACAATGGTCTCACGTGGCACTACCTCGACTTCCGGCCGCGCGGGTTCGATGCGGCCAAGCCGGACGCGACGCCGACAGTGATCTGCATGCACGGGTTCCCCGACCACTCGTACGGCTACCGACATTTCGCGCCGCACATGACGCGGAGGGGTTACCGCGTTCTGGTGCCCGACTTTCCTGGGTTCGTCGGACCGACGCGTGCCGCCGCCTCCTGCTGACCATCTGCACACAGCTGCGGCCGCACCATCGCCCCGCAGGTTGTCAACGCCGACATTTCAACCCGCCGCCGTTACTACTCCACCAAGGCGCGCTGCGACGGCGCCGCCGCGCTGCTGGACTGGGCCGGAGTGAAGCGGGCGTACGTCGTGGGCCACGACTGGGGCGCCTTCACCGCGTGGCGGTTCGTCCTCTACTACCCGGAGCGGTGCTTCGCGGTGGCGCCCATCTGCGCGGCGTACGAGCCGCCGCGGGAAGAGCACCAGAGCCTGGAGGAGGCGCAGAAGATCACGTCGAGGCTCAACTACCAGCTCTACTTCTGCCGGGACGACGCCGAGGCGGAGATCGCGGCCAATTTGGAGCTGTTCCTGAGGAGCATGTTTATGGAGCGCTTCTGGCGCGACGCAGACGCCGACCCCGCCGCCGGCCCCCAGTACGCGCCCGCGTGCTCGCGCTGTGCTTCGGCCGCATCAAGGAAGACGGCGGCCTCCTGCTGCAGCACCCGCCGCTGGCCCAGCTGCTGCAGAAGGTCTCGGACTACTCGGCGTGGCTGCGGGACACCGCCGGGCTGCGGCAGCTCGACCTCCTGGCCCACCTGGCGGGGCGTCCCCGCACAGGACCAGCGCATGGCCGAGGCCCTGCGCCGCCGCGCGGCCCTCCTCGAGGCCGTCGACCTGATCCACGCAGCCCTCCCCGCGGACGTCACCGACGCCGTCGACCGCGCAGACTCTGCCGCGATCGCCTACGCCTCGTCGGCCTCTCGGACGGCGGCGCCCACTGCGGATCTGGTTGGATTGAATACATCACTTTTTCTGTTGAGCCGGCCCGTTCCCCAGCGAGTAACCAGACTGACCGCCTTTGATCTCTCCTTCTTTCGCCTGGCGCCGGGTCTCGAGCTTGTGGCAGATGACGTGTCGCAGGTCCGTCTTTGGCCCCTCGAGTATGGTGTCGCTCGCTCGGCGGCTGTTGGCTGAGGCGAGCCTGAACTGCTTCTGGGAGCGAAAGGGGTAATGGGCAGCGAGAAGATCGGCGCGGTTCAGATTCACCTGGTCCAGTGCGTGGTTGCAGTCGAAGATCAGGTCCTCGAGCGGCCCACCGCAGCCCGCGCACTTGCCATCTTGCTCGAGCCACTGGCCTAGAGTCAGCATGAGGACATCAGACAGGGAAAGCGGGCACCCACCAGGACAAGCCTGATCCAGTCCTTGAGCATGCGGCGCTCGGTGCACAGGTCGTAGTCGTATTCCATCTTGCGCTGGTTGCCCGTGGTGCGGGGAGCGAGCTGTGCGACGGTACGTCGGCTGATCAGGACCGGTCATCTGCGTGACTCACCAGGCCCTGCTCGATCGCCTCCTGCTTCCTCGCCTTCGAGTTGGCGGTGGCCTGCAGCTCCTGGGCTTTCTCCTTCTCGGTCTTGGCCTCCCAGGTCGTCAAGCCCTGAGCGGCCGCCGCTTCACGCCTCGCGCCCCGCCTCTGCTCGTCCCAGGCCTTCCGCTTCTGCTGCTTGGCAAACAGCACGGGGTCATGGGAGACGTCCTTGGCGCGCCGGCCTGCGTTCGGCGCTTCAATGGTGGGACACGGTGCGTGCCGGTCCTGCTTTTCGCTGACGGATCGCAGAGCGGCTGCCGGTAAACGTGTTCAAGCTCGCCTCCCCGACGCGCTCGTACTTCGAGGGCCTCGACCCGAACATGCCGCGGACCAAGCTGATGCTGTCGTCCGAGCTGGACGAATATTTCCGAACGTGGAAGGACGACCAGGGTTCCTTTAACGGCAGCCTTCAGTTTTACCGCACGAAACGGGAGGATTGGGAGGACGAGCGGGCAATAATGGGGAAGACGATCGGGATGCCGGTCTTCTGCGTGGGTGCCTCGCCCGGCGATGCCGCTCCCAAACTCGCTTGTGCTGATGCGAGTACCCACAGGTCATCCCGACGCACGACCCGATTGCCAAGCAGGACGTCCTGGACCGGATGAAGGCATTCATCCCGCGCTTCGAGCCGGCCTCGGTGCCGGGGGGCCACTGGGTGCTGCAGGACAAGAACGTGAGGGACGAGCTGGGGGACATGATCGGCGCCTTCTTCGACCGGATCCGGGCGGAGAACGGCCAGGCCAGGCTGTAACTGGGCACGCAGCGGCCAGCAAAAACGAAATTTATCGACCACCAAAGATATCGCGGCCCGACCCTGGTTTAGCTTAGGCACCGTCCTTCCGTTCCGGGTATTCCTTCCCTCAAGGGTATCAGTGGGACCGCGCGAGCTCGGAGAAGTAGCCCAGCAGGTCCTGCACGGTGAACTCGAGGTGGATCTGCGACCCCGGGTAGCAGCGCGCGATGAGCTCCTCAAAGAGCGCATGGCGCTTTATGAAGTCCTCCTGGATGTTGCGCCACACGACCTGCATGAGCGATGACGTCGAGTCGTCCTCCGTGAAGTGCTTCTCCACGCGCTTGTAGAGCACTTCGAGGGATTTGCGGATCTGGAGGGCGCGGGGGGAGGTCAGCCTTTGTCACAGATTCGGGCTCGTTGCAGCGACCCACCTCCTTGCCGGGGTACTTCTTGACGAGGTCACGGAGCGCACCTTTGCTATACGCCTGCCGGAATGCGACCTCGCGCTCGGCGCCATTCCGCACCATCTCGTCAACGCCGTCAAAGAACTCGAGGAGCTTCCCGAGGGGCCGCCGGACGACGACCTTGGTGTAGGCCGCCAGGTGGTACTCGTATAGCCCCTTGGCGCGCTTGACGCAGGGCTCGAGGGAGGGTATCTTGCGGAAGCGCAGTTCGGACGAGAGGTGGTGCATGTTCTCTGGAAACCCCAAGACGTCAGCCACAGCTCGCAGCCGAAAAATCCGCGACTCCCACGGATGTGCAGAACGTGCACAATAACCGTGTCCTCCTCCCCTCCACCGGCCGCCTTGGACCCGTACCGCCTCCCCTCGTCCTCCTCCTGCCGCGCCGCCTTCTCGACCTCGCGCGAGATGGCGTCCAGGGAGTCAAACATGGCCCGGGAGATGCGGTCGTACGCCCCCGCGATGGCCTGCCGAGACGGGGGCGCAGGGTCCTGCGGTGCGTTGGGGTTGAGGGCGAGGAGGGACTCCATGCGGTCGACAAAGAGCTGGGTGGAGTGTGAGCCACGTCTTGAACGAGCCGACCTGTAAAGCCCACCGGAAAAGTCCGGACAAAGTCGAAGATGCCGATCTTCTTCCGGTTCATTCCCTTGGTCTCCTCAATGATGGCCACCTGCGAATCGAGGAATCTCGCAAAGGCCTCCTTGGCCTTGTCCCCGGTCCGGTTCAGCACGCCGAGCATCCAATGCGACGGCGGCACGCCCTGCAGAGCGGCGGCAGCGACCAGGGCCTGGTGCTTTTCGACGACAACAAGGACGCCGAGGGAGGATGTGGGGTCGCGGCGAACGGCGGTGTCGAGAATGAGGACGAGCTCGGGGACGAGCGAAGGGACGAAGCGGTCCATTGTCTCGCTGCGCCCATGCAGGTCAGCCAGGCCGACTAGAGTACGAGCAAAGCACCCACGCGACGCGCTTCTGCCACTTGATGTCCTTCTTGGACACCGACCTGCTTATACCGTTCGACGCGTCGCCGTTCACGGAGCCCTGGGTCTGCTGCTTGGTCAGCGTTGCGTCCCGCTTGGTCTCGAGCTCAAACAGCTCCGTGATGAAGGCCTGCTGCTGCACCAGCGGCGGCGCAACGGCCGTCAGCACCATCTCCATCGCCTGAAGATGCTATGAGCAAAGTCGCCAGCAATATTGGGCAATCCACGCACCTCGTCCCCGGTCGTGCCCTCCTCGTCAATGTCCCCGTCCTCTCTGCCCCTCGTCTCCTTCGTCGCCACGCTCATGCGATCCGCATCCATGCTCGCGCGCGGCGTCGCGCCCGCGCTCGCGTTGGCGGCCTCCAGCGCGCGCACGTCGAGCTTGGCCCCGCGCTTGAGCGTTGCCAGAAAGGTGCCCGAGCTGTCCTTGATGCCCTCGACCGTCTTGCGGGTGAGGGTGGCGGAAAAGTCCTTGATGGCGGACGAGGTCTGCTTGATGTTGGACGAGATGGTGACGGTCGGCGCCGAGGTCTGCTGCTCGGGCGCAAAGACTGGCAGGGGGTGAGCGCCGCTTCGTTTGAAGGAATGCTAATGGGACCCACCGTAGGCGAGGTTGCCTTTCCCACCCATGCCGCCCCGCACGTCCCCGGCGAACCTCTTGACCTCTTTGTCGTAAAACGCCCCCACCTTCTCCACGTAGCCGCCAAGAACCTCGTAGTGCGCCCTCGGATCCGCCTCCCGCAGCCACTGCAGCAGCTCCCTGTAGCCTCCAAGAGCCTCAGCTAGTCTCGCCACCGGCACCCTCGGCGGTGTCCCCTTCCCCACCGCCACCGCCTTGCTGTGCGCAGCCAGCGCCCGCTCACAATCCCCGCCTACGTGCCTACCAATGCGCACGCCGAACTCGCGCACATACCCCGCCCACTCGGTCCGTCGGTCCCGCACGGCCCGCATCGACGCCAGCTGCCCGAAATCCTCCCCCGTGCGCGCCCAGAGCACCCTCGCGAACCGCACCGCTGCCTCCCTCCCTGCGGCATCCCCCAGATCCGCGGTCCGCAGCGTTTCCACCAGCCCCTCTGGCAGCCGCAACCGGGCAAGCAGCCCCTGCGTCTCTTTGAGCAGCCGCTCCATGTTGTCCCTCGCGGTGCCCTCCCGCCTGTTGCGCCGCTCGATCGCGCGCACGTCGGCGCCCATTCCGCCCAGCTTCTCGGCGTAGGCGCGGAGGTACCTGTCCTCGACTTTGCCGAGCTCCTCCGTCGCGCGGGCGACGGCCCGGTCCAGAGCGGGTTCCTCGGCGTGGGAATGCAGAAGCGCCCATGCGTTGCCCCGCTCGAGGGCGTCGGCTTCGGAGGCCACCCGGGCCGCGAGCTCGCGCGCGTCGCCGCCGGGCCGAAAGTCGAAGGTGGCGAGCACCTCGGACAGATCGGGCAACGTTTCCGATGGGGCGGGTGGGGGCATAAGGTGCTGTCGCGCCAGCAGGCGGTCCGCGGCGCTGAGGAGCAGGTTGAGATCGTACTCCTCGTCCTCGTCGTCCTGCGGGGGCGGCGGTGCCCCAGGCGCGGAGAAGGGGGAGGCGGCGGGGGTGGTGGGCGTTCCCCCGCGAAGTGAGGTGGTACGGGGGGCCAAAGTCGCGTGCGAAAGATAGTCCCCCTGGGCGGAAGACGCGGCCGAGGGCGGCACCGGGGAGGCAGGCTTGAGGGAGGTGGAGCGCGGGGAAGGGCTGGGTGAGACCTGCGACGGGGCGGCGGATTCCGGGGCGGGAGTGGTGGGGGTCGCAGCGGGTTGCGCGGCGGGCCGCTGCTTTCGCGAGAGGGTGGAAGCCGCTGCGGGTGCCTTTTCCCGCTCGGCCTCACGCCGCCGCTCGCGCTCCCTCTCGCGCTCGCGTTCGCGCTGCTGCTCCGACTTGTCCATGGGCGGGAGCCCGAAATCCGAGTCGCACCCGTCGAGCTTGACGGCGCGCTTCTCGTCCGCGGTCATGGCGCCCCACACGGTCCGCAAAAACTCGCCCCTCTTGTCGTCGGCCTCGGCCACCCACACGTATTCCTTGGCCTCCTGGAAGCCAAGGCGCTTGCTGCCCGCGAAAGAGACGATGAAGCTCGAGCGCGGGGTCGAGTAGAGCGCGATGGAGCGAAGCGACGAGAGCGGCCACGAGTGCACGGGCACGAGGCCAGAAGTCGGATCCGACGAGACGACCAGGCGCAGCTTGTGCAGTATCGGGTGCGCCGACGTGAGGCCTGGGAAGTTGGGCGGCACCGTTGGGACGCGTCTCGCGGCAGCGCGGTCGCTACCACCCACCGGTCACGGCCAAATAGCGGACCTTCCATTCTCTGCCTTCGCCGCCTTCGACCTTTTCGCCCTCATCGCCCTTGCTCCCGAACAGCTTCTTGCCCGAGGCCGGGCCGTCGTCCTCCCAGACCTTCAGCAGCTGGGTGTCCTTGTCCCTTTCCACATCCTCGGAATCGCGCTCCCTATCCGACGCGTCCGAATCCGAGTCCTCCGGCATGTCCTTTGCCCGCGACGTAACGGGCGAGAAGGCCGGGGCGCCCTTGACCGCGGCCTTGAGCTTGCCCCAACCGCGGCCCAGCATGTTCCGGCCCCCCACGGCGATCGGCGGCGGGTCCGGCGGCCGCCGCGGCGCGTCGTTCGATCGCCGCTGTTTTTCCGGCGGCTTCGCGGGCGGCGGCGACGGCGCCCGCGCGGACTGCGCCGACGGCGGCGGACGCGTCTCGACGAGCCCGCCGGCGCCGAAAACCGGCTGGATCACGACAGCCGGCAATACCGGTGCCGAGACCGAGACCGGCGGCGCGCGGGGGCCGCGCTGCGTCGGCGCCGAAAAGTCCTCGTCCATTTTGGGGGGGCGGACGAGATGAAAGGAGACGGTGGGCGACCGCAGTCCCGCCGCCGGTCCCGTGAGGCAGCCGATCACGCGTTTACGATGTCCTATATGGTATGGAGCGCCATGTTCCAGCCCACGAGGTCGTAATCCTTCGCCGGAACCTTCATGTGGGCCGCCGGCAGCACTGCCAACCAAAACGGGGACGAAAGACGAAGCCAGCAATGAACGGGGGCGTCAAGGTCCTTAGCCGTGCGAGTTCCCGCGATCGACATTGCGCCAGATAGGTGTTGATCCTCCCTGATTGAATTCTACGGGCATCGCCTCCATTTGATCTGATTCATGTCCGCACTCGCCCAATCGCCCGGCCTCGTTCCGGCCGACTTCAGTTCCGGCACCTTCGCATCTGGAGCGGAAACGAGTCAGCATCCTGTCAATCTGATCATGCGGTGGCAATGACTGCGATCCCACCAGAGATCAAACCGCGTCGCGTGCGGCCTTCTGCTTCTTCTTCCTCTCGGCCACTCTGGCTTCGTACTCGGCCCTCCCCTTCTCGTCCTCATCCGTCTGGAACGCTTCGTACTCCGCGACGGTCGCAAACACCGGGCACTCCCTGACCACCTTCTCGACCTGGTTCGCCAGTATCTGCGCCAGCGTGGGCGGCCGCGCAGCCGCCGCGTTGGCCGTCCCCTCGTCCGCGTAGACGCCGAGCAGTCCCGCGCAGCATCCCCGCTCCCAGCTTCCGACGACGTAGACCTTGTCGGGGGAGCCGCGGACCTCGAACGACGTCGGGCCGAAGGCGTCGGGGGGAAGGCCGAAGTGGTCCTTGGCGCGGAGCGCGGCGGCCTCGGCGGAGGAGGAGAGGACGACGACGGGGCCTTCGCCGCAGATCGTAACAACGGGGTACACGCGCATCTTTGGAACACGGAGATGGGAGGCGAGCGGAGTTCGACTTTGGGGACCGATGAGTCACTCAGCCGGGAGTTGCGTGGACAGTCGGCCGAAGAGGAACCGCAACCCCTCAACATTACAATAGATCCTTCTTCAATAATATCAATCCATCACCGGAACCCGCGGATCCACCACAGGCACACGTCGGCCGCCGCCAGCACCGCCAGTCCCGCGGCCCCTGTCAATCCAACAACCAGGTCCGATCCACCCTTCAGGAACATCACCGACAGGCCGGCGCTGGCGTTGAGCGACCCGTGGAACAGCGCCGGCGCGAGCACCGACCCTCCCGCGATCCGAAAGTGCGCCAGCAACGGCGACAGCAGCGTGCAGAAGGCCACCATCATCGGCACGCCCCATTTAGGATGACGCGGGTAGTTGTGCCCCTGCAGGATCAGCGGCGCGTGCCAGATGCCCCAGACGATTCCCGTGATGGCCGACGCGCGCCAGAACCGGCCCGGCTCCGAGGCACCGAGCATGTGGTGCAGCGCGCCTCGCCAGCCCACCTCCTCGCCGAAGGCCGCGACGGCATTGACCGTCGGTCCCGCCAGGAGCGCCTGGAACAGCACCAGGGGCAGCAGCCTCCCCGGGGGGTACTTTGCCAGCTGCTCCCTCGCCTTCTCCACGTCCTCGGGCGCGACCAGCCCCTCGAGCCTCTCCAGGAGCCCTTCCGCGCCGTAGCTCGCCTCCACGCCTGGCACCAGCGCCGATGCCCCGTGTGCGGCGAGCGCCAGCGCCGGGGGAAGCAGCCACGCGCCGAGCCACGCGGCGTTGGGCCTCCATTTGACCCCGGCCGCGTCCGCGAACCCCGCTCCCAGCGCGATGCGGGCGCCGAGCAGCGGGCCGAACATGTAGGCCACTTTGGCCGCGAGCAGGGCGGCCGGTGGGGCGCCGGCCCGGGCGAGGCGGAATTGCACGAGGGCGAGCAGCCACGAGGAGGCGAAGGTCGGGGCGAGGAAGCGGACGAGGAGTTGCATCGCGCACGTGTAAGGAAGCGCGGATCCAGACCTCCGCCCGGGTGGCGTGCACGCGGGTCGTCTCTTCGGCGACAATGGACGCGTCCGGCCCGCCCTCCCCCGCGTCCCTCGCGCTCGGCACCCTCGGCGGCCTCGTCTTCCTCGCGTGCGCCATGGCGGCGCTGCTCTTCGGCGCCGCCGACACGACGGGCTTCCCGCCGGGCCGCCGATTCCTCGCCGCGTTCCTCGCGTGCTGCGCCGCGCTCTCGTGCTTCTTCCTCGCGTTCAGCCCCGAGCTCGTCGCGCGGCGGCTGTCGGTCGCAGAGCCCGACGGGGGCCACGCGGCGCTGCAGGCCGCCAACGGCGCGCTCTTCTGCCTGCTCCTCGCGCTGGCCGGCTTCGAATACAGGCTGCTCGGGGAACGCCTCCCGCGCTTCGTGCAGGACTGCGGGCTGCTCTTGGTGCTGCTGGGATTCCTGGGCGTCGCCGTCGCGCTCGCCACCAACCCGTAAGCTGCTTCGACGGTGCAAATCTTCGATCAGAGACTCATTACCTCGGGCCCGTACGGGATCGTGCGGCACCCCATGTACTCGGGCGGCGCGCTGCTGCTGCTCGGCGCGCCGTTGGCGCTGGGGTCGCGCTGGGCCGCCATGCCGGCGATCGGGCTGCTGGCGGGGATCGCTGCGAGGTTGGAGCGGGAGGAGGAGATGCTGACGGGGCTGGATGGATACGCGGAGTACGCGGAGGCGGTGAAGTGGAGACTGGTTCCGGGCCTGTGGTAGCTGGCGGTGTGACCCAGTTAAGTAAGAAGCGGGATGCTCCTGCTTCGGGTCGGGCGGTGAAGCAGCCGCTGTGCCGGCTCGATGGGGAGCCGGTCGATTGCTACCTGGGCTTCTTTCCCGTCAGGAGACAGAGTCATTGCGCGTAGCAAGCCTTTGAATCAAATGTCGATTAAATGATGAGTTTCAGGCCGGTGGGAGCTGCATGACGTGACCGTCGGGTTCAGGAGGCTCACGATCCCTGCTTCGCCACACGACGACTCACATTCACATCAGGAGCTCCGTGCTCGCAGTTACAATGAAGAAACGGACAGCGTTCGGCCTCGTTGCAGCGGCGGTCGCCATCGTCGCGGCGCCGTCCCGGGCCGGCGGGCCGGTGTATGCGCCGCACCCGCGCTACCAGTGCGACGCGCTCGTCGGCTTCCTGCGCCTCCGCAACGCCACGGGGGTCGACGCGGCGTTCGCGCCCTTCCTTGCGCCGGGGCAGCCGTGGCCGCGGCCGGGCGAGCCGTGCTGCGGCTTCGACGCCGCCGCCGCGGGCGCCGGCCGCGCGGTGTCCTGCGACGGGGCGGGCCGCGTGCGGTCGCTGCGATGGACCTCGGGCGAGCTGGCCGGCGCGCCGCGGCTATGGCAGCTGCCCGCCGCGGCCGAGCTGCCGGGCGAAGGCGCGTCCGCCGCGCTGCTGCCGCTGCCGGTCTTCGACGAGATCGACCTCGCCGGCAACCCGCGCCTCGCGGGGCCCATCGCCCCGCGGCAGCTGCCCGCTGGCCTGTGGCTGCGCAGGCTGAACCTGTCGCACACCGGCGTGTCGGGCCAGCTGCCGCGCCTGGACGTGCTCACGCCGGCGCTGGAGGAGCTGGACCTCTCCGGCACCGCCCTGTCGGGCTGGCTGCCGCCCATGCCCAAGTCGCTGAGGATCTGCCGCATTCCGCAGACCGTTTGCAGCCACGCCGGTGCCGAATGGGCCGCGGGTACCCCGCCCGCGTGCGTGCAAGGTCTGCCGCCTTGCGCCGGCGACCCCTTTCCGTACAGCGAGCCGCCCCCGGCCTACCCACCCGTGCGGCCGCACTGGGGCGACGTGCCGAAGCCCTGGACGGATCACGGGTTGGGCACGATCGAGGAGCAGTGCGGGCACCTGGCGGACTGGTTGCAGGCGCAGCAGCCCGACCCGGGTTCGTTCGACCGGGCAAAGTTCCTCGCCGGCCCCTTCGGATCGGGCAAGACGTGCTGCGGCGTGCACCGTCAGCCGGGCGTCAGGGTGGAGTGCACGGACGGAGCAATCACCTACCTGTCCGCCGCACCTTACGGGTCCGACGTTAACGAGCCACGCGGGAGCATCTCGGAGCTCAAGGCCCTGATCCGGCTCGAGCTCTGGGGCGGGGCGAGGGGCGGTTTCCCGGATTTCCTCTGGGGAATGCCCGACCTCGCCGAACTGACACTGCGTCTGCCAAACGCCACCGGGCCCATCCCCGGGTCGCGGCTGGCATCGCTCGAGAACCTTGTCGTCCTCGATGTCAGCGGCAGCGGGTATGCCCCCGCCCTCGAGGCCCCCTTGCTGCACCCCGCCCGAGACTTGGGCGTGTGCTCGTTCAGGGACCTCGGTCGCCCGGTCAGGTACTGCCGCCTGCACGACTCCGAGTTCTATCCGCCTGGGTGTGTGTTTGTCTCCGGCGAGGTGCTGCTGATTGATCGCTGCGAGCCCCCCGTGCTGGCGTCTGAGGTGGCCGTCGAGACCGGCTGGACGTGCCTGGAGAGCAGGAAGTACCACCAGTGGATGCTCCTCCGGCGGCTGCGCGTGCGCGGGCGGCGGACGGCGCAGTGCCGCGGCCCGGACGGGGAATCGTGCTTCTTCTACCGGGACGGCAACTGCACCGCGCCGTACGACTGGGACGCCATGTGCTGCACCCCGCGGTCCGAGGCGGATCCGCTCGGGGATGGATGGACTTGCGAGCAGGTGGAGCTGGATTATCCCTACCCGGCAGGCTGCCAGGGACCCTTGAATTGCGCTGACTTTTGGTGCTCGGGCACGGCCAGGCCGTGGCTGGACCGGTCGGCGCCCGTCCCGACGTCCACCGCCGCGATCTCACCGACCGCGCCGCCTCCCACCTCGACCGCCCCTCCCACCGCTCCCACACCCTCGCCCACCACCTGGACGTGCATGCGCTCCTGCTCGGACAAGGGCAACTACGTCTCCGTGCGCCGCTCGCCCGGTACCGGCCGCCCCGCGTGCCTGGGGCCCGACGCCGGGGGCTGCTCGTGGTACTCGGATCCCCTGTGCCGCAACTTGGCGCCGGGAGAGCCCGTTCCGTCGACAAGCGGGGCGGGGTTCGAATGTCCCGAAGGGTGGGGTGGGTGGTGCGCGGCCGCGGAGGCGGTCCTGGGCGGCGGGCTTTCGGCGGACCGGACGTGCGCGACAGGGAGCTCGGCGGACATTCCGACATCCACGCCGTCGCCTCCGGCATCCACGGCGGCCGCCGTGTCGCGGGCGTCGGGATGGATCGCACTGACGGTGGCGGCTCTTGCATTGCTCGTGTGATGTATGGGCGCTCCCAAGCAATTGATATGGTCTTCCTGTCTCCTGGTGCGCGATTCGGAGTCCCGTCGAGATCGGCCTTCTTTGGATCAAGATCACGTGCTGAGCAATCGCCGGATATACACCGCGGCTCCTTTCATCGCCCCTCCGGGAACTCGTCGCTCGAAAAGGTCTCGTAGACCTCCCTGACCGACGAGAACGTCACGCGCCTCCGCAGCGCCGGCATCCTCCTCGCCAGCTCCTCGGGCGCATCGTGCAGCACCGTCCACACCGGCCTCGCGAACGCCGGATCCGCGGGCTCGGCCGCCGCCGCCGACTCGGGAACCAGGCTGGCGGTGCTGGCCCCCGTCCCGACCGACGCCTCGCTCAGCACCGACGCGCGCTCCGACTCGGACCACCGCTCGTCCCCCTCCTCCGCGTCGCGCGACGCCTCCATCCGCTCCATCGCGCACCCCCAACACACCCCCTCCACCTCGCCCACCCCCGCATGCCCGCACGCGGGGCGCGTCTGCCTCCCCGAACGGAGCATCTCCAGCTCCCCGACTCCCATCTCCACCGACCCCGTCTCGAGCACGCGCCCTAGGAGCAGCGCCACGGCGCGGTGCTGCTTGCCCCCGGCCGCGAGCATCGACATGCACGCAGCCACCATGCCGGCCGCACCCGGGTCGGCGGCGGGGCCGAGGGCGCGGGCGGTCAGGATCAGAGCCCAGCTGGCGACGGCGGCGGCGTGGCATGCGATGGCGACCACGAGGCCGATCGCGAGCCCACCGGAATCAAGGATCATGCGCACCATACGGGCCGCTGCGCCGGCCTCGGCAGGCACTTCGGAGAACGCGCGTGTCCTTGACCAGAGACGTAGCATTGCGGGGCGGATGGAAGCGTCGCCGGCGGGGGAGCGGATGTCCGGCGGGTGCAGCGCGCCCGGGTCTGAGGAGAGGTCGACGAAGGGTTCGGGGCAGCGCACGACGGTGCGTGATTCGAGAAGGAACGGCAGGTAGCCGAGCATCTGGAAGCGTTCGCCGGGAGAGTAGTGCGGGGGCAGGGAGGCGGCGAAATCGTCCCACGACCCCGCGCGGATGGCCGAGAGGAGGTCCGAGGGGAGGGCGATCGAGATGGCGTCCAGTGCCCAGCGGACGATGGCGCTGCGACGGAGGGCCTCGGGGAGGCCGGGGTTGGAGAGCACGACGTCGAGGTGGCGGGCCACGCGGGGCGGAACCGGCGGCCGGGGGTGCAGCGGGCGGCCGGGGACGGCGTGGCCCTTGGCGATGAGGTCCTCGGCGACGAGGAGGTCCAGGCGGAAGAGGCCGATGCTGCGCAGGAAGGTGCTGAGGTCCTCGATGGCCAGGCGGACAAAGAGCACCATGCCGCAGGTGACGAGCGCGCCGTAGTCCTTCATGTTGCGCACGAGGGCGAGCGCGCGCAGGCGCGAGCCGGGGTCCGCGGCGTCGCAATAGCGATGGTCAAACCATCCAACGTAGTCCCGCCAAGAGACTCCATACCTGGCGCGAAGCAGCTCTGGTGATGCCGGCGCGCTTGGGTCCCTGAGCGCCGCGGCCGGCAGCCGATCAAAGATGCCGCCGTGGGGCAGGATCTCGGCGTCGGGGAATTCGAGGGCGGGGTCGATGATCTGCGTGGCCGCCGCGCCGAATGCGTCGGCGGCGGACCAGGCGTCGTGGAAAGCCAGGCCGAAGAAGGCGCTCGACCAGAAGCAGTCCCAGATGAAGTCCTCGGCGTTCGGCGGGCCGGAATCAGCCTGCCCAGACCCAAAGTTCTCGCCCGGCAGCCGCGTCGCGCGGTAGACGCGGGCGCCAACGCGGATGAAGCCCCGAATGTTTGCCGTGCGGGTCGTGCGCGCCATCAGATGGTACGGCGCGAAGCTGCACACGTAGACGATGGCATAGGCTTCCGGCGTGCGCAGATGCGGTCCCGGGCCGGTCTTTTCGGCGTTCCTCTCGAACCTGGCCACCTCTGCGGCCAGCACGTCCTCGAGCCGCGCCTCCAGGGCGTCGACCAGGTCGGGGAGGGGCATTGGCAGCTTGAGCGCGGCCCGCCTTGCGGGATCCTTGCTTGCCAGGGCGGCAGCCGCCGTAGCGTACGTCCAGAAAGCCTCAAAGACTGGCGACAGGTAGAATCGCGGCCAGCGAGGGTCGCCCGTGTGGGGCCGTCCCTCTGCGCGCGCGTCCAGAGCCGCCAGGAAGGAGGGCCCGTGCAGGCCGACCGGCCGCGGGTGGGTCGCGGCGATGAACGCCAACGCCAAAACGCGGAGGGCCTCGCCGAGCGGAGGCACGCGGCGCTCCGCACGGAACGGGAACAGGGGCGGCACGGCCCTCGACGCAACGCGGCCCAGCGACCGCGAGCGGCGCATGCCGGGGCCCCGCGCCCGCCGCCGCTTTGGCGCCCACGACAGCTCGGACGCCGGCATCGCGATGGGCACTCCGGCTATTCCCCGATTCCGTCCTCGCGAGCCAAAAGGGGGGGCGCCAGCCGGCCGGGGCTAGAACCCCGACATCATCTGGGATCGCGTCCCTGAATCCACATCCTCGCGATCGGTCGGCTGGCGCCCTCCGGATCGCGTACGATATCTGTTTCAAGGAGAATTGTCTCGGATGCCCGCGGTTGTTCCGGCGGTTTCCCATGTCTGGGGGCCCGTCCGCGTCCCCGCCGAATCCCCGGTGCCGCAACGGACCGATCAGGGTGCCCATCGGGCCGCTCCTTCTGTGGACGAGACGGCACCGATTCATGCCATTACAGAAAGGTTTGCAGTTCCGAGCGGCCAGGGACGGCGAGAGGCCCGGTGCGGCGTACAGCGGCAAGGACGGGGGCAACCACCGACTCGGCCGCGCGGTTCTTGCAAGCCACAGTAACCTAACACTCAGCAACGAATGTAATTCCAGCTGCTTGCCCATGTACACCGCTAACGGGCGGCAAGGAACAGCCAGCCAGCTTCGTCGCCGCCGGCGCGCGAAGTAAATCGGACGTAAACAGGAACCAGAAGTTCAACTAGCGATGAGTTTCGGCCAGAAAAATCGCATTCGGGCTAGATCGCGACGTGGCAACGTCCATCCGGGACGTTACGTCGTTAGCCCGGTGACGACGTTTGACGTGGCTCGCAAGACGTGGCAACTGTTGTGCCTTGAAAAGTGCGAGTTGCCGCCCGAGCTGTGCCACGTCCCCAGGAAACTCCGCTGGCGACTCCCGGGCGCTCGCCCATTCGATTCGGCCCGGAACTGCGGTCGTCGACTTGTCAGTACGCCCTCTTCCCGCTCGCCGCGCGCGACCATGTGGCCTTTCCTCTGGGGTGACGGCGTCCGCCTCCTCGAGGCGAGCCGCGACGGCGACGCGCAAACCGTGCAGTCGCTCCTCGCGGACACGCTGCTCGATCCCAATTGCGCAGATGGCAACGGATGGACGCCGCTAATGCACGCGTGCTCGCGCGGGCACGCGGACGCGGCCGAACTGCTCCTCGCCGACACGCGCACCGACGGCGGGGCGCGCTCGAAGGACGGCTGGACCGCGCTGCTGCTCGCCTGCGCATCTGGCCGCTCCGAAATCGTCAAGCTCCTCCTGCACGACCCCAACGCGGACCCCAACGCCCGCAGCCGCGACGGGCTTACGCCCTTTGCCGCCGCATGCTTCTGCGGGCACGCCGACACCATGGAGGTCCTCCTCGCCGACAGCCGTGCCTCCGTCGAGCACGGGTTCAAGGGCATGACCCTGTTCATGATGCCCTGCGCGACGGGAAACGCCCGTGCCGTGCGCTTGCTCCTGGAAGACGGCCGCGCGGATCCAAACGAGCGCAACGCCGAGGGTGCGGCTGCCTTGGGGGTCGCGGCTGCTGCGGGACATGCCGAGGTGGTCCGTTTGCTGCTCGAGGATCCGCGGACGGACGCGGAAACTAGGGACAGGAATGGGAACGCGGCGCTGCATTCAGCATGCATGAAGGAGAACCTCGATGCGGTCAAGGCGTTGCTGGAGAAGCCTGGGAGGGTGCGGATCACGGCCAGGAACGCGATGGGGAGGTGGGCTTACGATCTCGGGGATGGCGACACCAAGTTTGCGGTGTACGAGGCCCTGGACAAGTCCCAGAGGGCGTGGAAGGAGGCAGAGGGCATCCGGGCGGCGTGGGAAGAGGCCCAAAGCAAGGTTGTGGAGCTGGAAACCAGGTTGAAGGAGCTCGAGGCCGGGAGGGAGGTGCACGCGGACGACGCATCCGAGTCGTGGACGCTCGCGGAAAGGGACGTGATGGGCCTGATGGTCGACGAGTGATTAAGTATTGTGTCAGCAGTGTACATCCACATTGAGGCATGGCGCATCCATAAGAGAGGCATATTTGACAGAGTGAGAAATGTGAATGTCAGGAGCATTGGTCAGAATCCGCAGCACGTGGCACGTGGTGAGATGAGGAGCCAAAATCTGATGCCACCACGAAAAGCAGTCTTCGTTGGTGTTTACCAGGCGACTGAACGTCATGACGAGCCCCGAACTCAAAGAAGAATGAACTGGAATCCGAAGCTCAGAGCAATCCGGGCCCCTTGACCTTCTTCGTCTCCTCGTTCACAATCCAGAATATGCCCACGATGACCGCGATCTCGGCGGCGATCAGCACCACCACCGGCACGATCACCGACGCGGCGGGCAGCATCGGCGGCACCGCGACGGCCGCCGCGGCGCTGAGGGCAAAGATGACCCAGATAACGGCCACAATCAGGCAGCCGTTGACAATAAGGAGCGCGGAGACCTTGCGGAGCACGGCCGGGAGGCGGCCGGAGCGCTCCAGGACGTCGCGGGAGGGGAGGTTCACGCAACCCCGTGGAACCTGAACGGCGGCGGCGACGGTCAGCCCTAACTTTACGGTGTTTCCGTAATGGACGAAAGCCAACCTTGGGAAGCAGCGCCAGCAGCCCGAACACGACGCCGATGCCCCATGCGACTCCTAACCAGATTCCGATGAAGCTCCCCGGGGAAGACCAGCCGTTCGGCGCGCCGGACGAGTCAAAGTGCGTGGGCATGGGGTCAGGCAGGGTGGGGAGGAGCACGAGAGCGTTGGCTGCGTCGTGCCGGGGGCAATTCGGGGGATTGGGGCGGGAAGAGGCGGGGACGGAGGTTGCGGGAAGGAGTCAGTCCCGCGCACCGGAAGCGCGGGGAGCAGAGCGCACCGGTGGTGCCGATGAGGAGGGCGAGGAGGATGAGCAGAGGGAGGAAACGGGGATCCCGGAGGAACGGCGGCGCCATCGTGACTCGGAAGTGTGGTGTCACTTCGGACTCGAGTGGCGAGGTCGTGAGGGAATTCGTCCCTCAGCGATGCTGTTCCAAAACCACTCGATTCAACCACTAGACTAGCAGTAGGGCTCTATCTAGCAATACGTTTGCCCGATCAACCAATCCGGCGCCAGGATCCGCCCACTGTCGTCTTGGCGTCCGCGTCCGTGACGTAGCTGCCGTCCCGATCCTCCCACATCCACGATCCAACACAAACTCATCCAGGATCAGAGCCAGTCCAATCAGTGCGCCTTGCCGTTCGCCTTACCGTTGGCCTTGACGGCGGCAGGCCTCGACAACCAGCCCGCGAACGCGAGGAGGCAAGGCATGCCCATGGCCCAGATCCCGACCAGAACCAGCCCAGGATTGCCGACCTTGCCAAACAGGGCGATCGAAGAGCACCAGAGCCAGTTGACGGCGTAGGAAAGGAGGGGCAGGAGCTCGTACACCGAGCCCTCGGCACGGGGCCCGCCGCCGTAGTACTGCCGCACCATGCGCGTGCCGAGGTAGATCCAGAAGAAGCTCGCTAGCCAACCAGTGTAGTAGTTCGGGTATGGCACGCCGAACCAGTTGTTCTCCATATTGAAGCCGCGCGAGTGGCGCGTGCCGTCGGCGTCCTGCGAGGGGAACGGTTGGTGCGACTCCCAGACGTAAACGCCTTCGAACGAGGCGATGGGATCAATAACCACGTCCCAGCCCGTGAAGTAGAGATTATCGATGATGGGGAGCAAAAAAAACGACATGAGAGGGGAAGCAGCGGCCGACGGCGGGAACAGCAGGTCCGTGAGGACCATGGAGGCGTAGCACATCTGCAAGATGCCGTTCGAGGTCAGAACACGGTCATATGGAGCACGAAAACGACGACGAGCGTACCGGATACATTGCAAGCGTTGCATAGACTGGAACTGGTCCAACCCAACCAGCATATAGGGCTTTTTCATGGTAGGTGTGGGGTCCGAAGAACCAGTCCAACTTGAGCACGCTGTCGACGTAGCAAGTGAACCAGACCACGAAGGCCTGGAGGGCGAACATGGCGACGACCTCGGCCGCGCTGCGCGACATCGACAGGTGGTGCACGTAGGCAAAGAGCAGCCAGGTCACAAAGTTGATCCCTCCGATGAGGTCCGCGTCGAGGAGGCCCCATTGCGGGTGGAGGGCCATGTACAGGGTCATGGCGACATGCGGAACGAAGAGGGCGACCGCGGCCCATCTGAGCGTCGACATGTTGACGGGCCTCGCGTGCTCTTCCTACGTCCGAGCCGAGGTGGCCGCAAGTTGCTGCAGAGTAATGGAAGGAGCTCTTTACGACCCCGCAGACGCGACGGCAGCCGGTTCTAGCAGCGATGCGTGGAACGGCCGGGCACGTTTGTTTCGTGGCCTGGCCCTGAGTAGTGATGGGCCGATATCCCCACCAGCCGAAACACGCACGCATTGCGCCTGGCAGCCGCACAAGATCCTGCAGGAGCGGCTGATCATCAAGCTCATCATGGAGCTGCCCGACGTCGCCTGGGACACCTGATCGCTCAGGCGGCGCGGGAAATCGGCGTGCTACCGCCTGCAATCTCTCCAAACAGCACTAGGGTATCATTTCCCAACGAGCTTATCAACGGAGCTCGGCCTCATGAAGCTCGTCGTCGCCCTCTCGCCAAAGACCAGGCGTTCCAGCTTGCCGAGCCCCACCGCGTCCAGACCGAAGTACGCGACGTCTTTGAACCTCCTTGCCGTGTCTGCCCTATGTTCTGCCAGGGCATCCGTGGTGTACGTCATAGAGAGCACGATCCGGAGGCCTCGAGTCTGGGGCGTCGCCCGATGGAAGATCTTGTCCCTGATCAGGTGCCTTGTGAGGCTCGATAGTGGCCGAAACCAGGTTAAGTACCCTTCGAATGCCATCAATTGGTTCTCCTCCAGCTCCAGGCTAGCCACCTTGTTGGTCTCCCACTCCATGAACTCGTACCGCGTGTCCGAACCTCGGATCACGATCGGGAGCAAGACGGTGTAGTGACGACCTCTGCAGCGCGGCCTCGAGGTTAGACATCATGAGCTTCCCTCGATCATACGCTTCCTTTCCTGTAGAAGTTGTTGTCGTAATGCCAAAAGATTGTATCGCCGGGGTCTTCGTAAACGAGCACCGAACATGAGGAGAGGTCATCGTCCTTGGTGCACTCCACAGTCTGGCCGCCCAAGACAGGCGAAAGAAAAGCCGGAAGGGAGCGGTACAGCGCGAGCGTCTTGGGCAAGCGCGTCCTGATCTGCTCGAAAGAGATCGTTGCCCCTTTCTTGTAGCCTTGCAATCAGGCTATCAACGGCCTGAAAGAGGAAATACGTGGGAGGAGCACCGACCGAAAGGCCAGTTGTAGCGAACTCGAAGCTCCAAGTTATCCAGGACTTCTTGTCTGACCTGCTCCCCAGTCTCGCTTTCGTACAGCGGACCTTGTGGACGACTCGGCCGTACTCACCGTCTCCGGCGTTGGGAAAGGAACCAAAGTTGGAGCCAACGCCGGGGGTGCGGAGCGCTGGGGATCGTAGAATTGGGAGTAGAGGAAGCGAACGACGTTGCTCCGCTTCGCGAGAGGCCGCAAAACCGGCACGAGCGGCGAACTGGTCATCGCGCCGTGCTCCGATTCGCCCGGCAGCAGGCCGTCATTTACATGCGGAGCGATTTCAGGGACTCTTGTCCCGACGTCCGTCTCGCGCGCACGAGGTGACCTCGTGCTCGGGTGTCGCCGCTACATACCAGCCCGCTCCGATCCCCCGTGCACCTGCACAGCCGCACTGCTCATGTAAAGCATTTCTTCGCTCCCGTAAAGCAAAATGTCGTTAGGATCTATCCGTCAAGTATGTGTTCGCGGCCGCCAGAAGCCCCCTCTATACCTTGGCGACTAGCTTCCACTTTGCCCGCACGAACCTCACCCAGGCCAGAAAAAGCACACCAAGCAAGTACATTGATCCACAGAAAATCTGCGCGTAGACATAGTTGCTCGATACACGCGTTCCCGACGAGTCATAGACTGCTCCAGCGTCAATTAGAGCGCCCATGGTCGGGCCGTTGGCAAAAAAGGCGAAGCAGATCGAAAGATATATAGATCCGATCACCACGGGGAACGGCCCCAGGTCCACAAAGAGAACAGCTGCTGCGGACGCCAGCAGAGAGAAAAAAGGGCCCCAGAAGATGCCCCAAAAGGCGGCGTAAAAGTAGAGCAGCGCCGCGTTCGTCCCCGCAGGTATCCAGAACATGAACGTGGACAGGGCCGCAAACAGCTGGCTGACGACAAAGACGTTCAGCGTCCCGAAGCGCGAGGCAGCAAGGCCGCCGAGAACAGTGCCGACGGCACTAAGGCCCGTGGTCACGGCCACCAAATTTGTTCCGATCGAGGGATCCATGCCCTTGTCATAAACGTAGCTGGGCAAAAAGAAGGGCGCGGGAAAAGCCATGCAGCAAATGAACGCGCCGGCAAAGAGGCGAAGGAACTGCGCGTTCTTGAAGAAGGAGACGTTGAAGAAAGGCGTCTTTGCCGCGTCCTTCGGCGGTTTCACCCGCCGCCGCAGCAAGAGTGCGGCAGGAAAGAGCATTCCGGCGCTGATGATTGCGTAGACCCGCAGGGTCCACGGCGATCCGAGGTTGCTCAGCAGCGCGGCGGTGATGAACGAGAACGCGAGGCCGCCGATGCCACTGCCGCTAATTCCAATGCCAAAAGCCATAGCCAAGCGCTTCGAAAAGTACTGTGCCGGAGCAGATACGGCTGCGTTCTGCGCAAAGCAGCACCCGATCCCGAACAGGATGCCCTGCGTGACCCAGATGGTCTGTATCGTGGTGCAGAACGAGGCCGAGACGTTCGCAATCACCATCAGAACCACGCCAATCAGTGCGGTCTTGATCACGCGGGGACGGACGGTCAGGCGAGCCACGATCAAGGCAAGAGAGGCCGACTCACTAGCCGCGGTCCGTATTGGTCCGTCAAGCGGCCAACGAAGGGCCCCAACAGGAAGGAGAATCCAGACATCATCGACACTGTCAGCGAGACCTGGCTCGCGTTGACTGTCCCCGCAAAGAGCACGTTCAAGTAGTAACCAATGAAGATGGAATAGGATTGCTGCACTCCGATGGTGTAAAAGTTGAAGAGAAAAACGCAGGCAACGACAATCCATCCGTAGCCACCGTCTGGCATCGAATCTACCACCACGACGTCGGCCCCGACGTTCGGGGGGTACTCGTCGACTTCAAGGTCCCCGTCCGCACGTTTGTGCAACTTCCCGTCGTCCACGGCTTGCTCAACAACAGACTCGCGCTCGTCGACGAGGACCACCGGTGCGAACGGCGCCAGCGCCTCCTGCAGCTCGACAGAATGAGGCGCGGCTTCACGAACATGGTGGACGACAACGGGGTGCTCCGAGCCGACGTCCGCGGCGGAGGCCGAGGCCTCGGGCAAAGCACTTCCATCGGAAGGATTTTCGGCTGCCGTCATTATCCTCCAGGGGAAATGGCGGACTCAAACTGTTGTGGCAACGTGGGGGACAGGCGGATTGAGCCGCCGCCGATCACTCCGCCCAGATACCCGAGCAAGCTGGAAAAGATGTGCTTTTTCGAGAAACGTGTGCTTCATCTGAACAGATCGGTCTTGATGTGGCAAGCACTGATCTGCTCCGTTCATCTTCGACTTGGTTCTTGGCTGCCAGCGCGGTTTCGGCCAGCGTCAACTTAACCGTTCTTGAAAAGCGCTGTTTGGGTCCAATAAAAGGGCATAGAATCGTAGCCATCAGCTTCGATGCGCTATGGATCTGAATCGAGTTGAGCTCTCGGCGATGTTTGGTGATGTCGCACGGGGGGGCCCAAGGGCTGCGCGGCCGAGGAAGTCGCGTCGGCGCGGCTGATCTCGCATTGCCGCGTTCACTTCGCGCCGCCATGTCGACCACTCGGAAGGGCGGCAAGGGCAAAGGCCCGAAGGGGGAGAGGACAATTACCACGGACTCTCTCGGGCCGGGGCTGGACCTGCACTCCTTCATCCTCGGCAAACTCGCGAAGCACGATGCCGGCGTCGTTGCTTTCCGCGACCCGCCTCCGTCCGGCATGCAGCTGACGCTCGGCGAGGTTCGGGACAAGAGCACAACTTTTGCCGGCGCGATGAGGAAGTTTGGCGTTGGGACGGCGCTGGTGAAGGGGAAACCCCCGCGAATCGGAGTGTGGGGCGGCGAGTTCTCCCCGTGCAAGTTTGCCATCTGCTGCCTCGGCATCATCAAGGCCGGTGAGGCTCCCAGGACGTGACTCTGCTTGACTAGCGCTCAATGTGCCTTTGCAGGCGGCGTTCCTGTCCTTCTCCCGCCTTCCGTGCCGTCCGAGGAAGCCTTCAAGGCCCTTGGTCTATCTCTGCTCATTCTTCATTCCTCTTTCTTGCCGTCTCTGCCGGAATCTACCATCTCGTTGACGAACGTCATCGTGCTGGAGCTTGAGGCGGACGCCAACACGACGGGGCTTATTGATGTGTGGGAATGCTGCGAGTCCCGGACCACGACGCGCTGGCACTCGGATGGAGATGCTGAGAAGGTCGGGACTTCGTTGGGTCTGTGTGATTCGTCCGTCTCACTCTCTGCGGCACATTAAGGAGGTGGAAAAGGGCGACGGTTACATCCTTGCCTCTTGGGACGGTCCAGAGACAGCTCTAACGTCGGGAGAGATCGTGAAGGGACTCGGAGAGTGGGCGGATCGCGCGAAAGCCGGCCCCGCGCTGACGAGCAGCAAAGCTTTCTCGGTTTGTGATCTCCCTGAGCACTGTGCTCGTGTCTCACAGCTATTGGCGTTCCCAGGACCCGGAAGGCCTTGCAGCTTTCCATGCGGCCATCTTCCATCGAAAACTGCTCCAACTGGACCATCCCGTGCCTTCTGCATCGGGTTCCGCGGACGAGGATGAGGACGACGAAGATGAGGACTAGAGGGTCGCTTGATGTAGAAAGAGATGCTCGATTCATGGAAGTGGAGTTTTTGGCGTCGTACATTTGTAATCTGGCCGCCCTTTGGTCAACGGTTTGGTCCGAGGAGTTGTTCGCAACGCGTCACCGGTCCGGTCATACAGCCGCCACCGGACAGACATGGCGTCTGGAGACAACGACGCTCGTCCCGAGGACGACACTGAAATGGAAGACAGCTCGTTGCCGACGGCGGCCGCCGGAGGCCGGGGAACTCGCGCTGCCGCGGCGGCTTTCGAACTCGGCCCAGACTCGGCGGCAACGGACTTCACCTCTGCAGTTCCGTCCCCGGTCGCGCGCATACTCCGCATTTCGCAGAGCTCCGCACCTTCGTCGCTGCTTCCGGAGGATGCGGTTCCGCGTGGCGGCAGAGACAAAGTTCTCGTCTTCTGCGACGCGGCCATTGACGTCCGGCCTTTGGCATTTTCCTACCCGTACACGCCTTTCGTGCGGGATTATGTCTTTGTTGACGGACGTGTCGATCCAGCCTTGTCGAAGGGCTACTTGCTCGCACTGTTCGAGGAGGCGCTCGATCACTGGCTCTGGCCAAGGGTCTTGCGGTGCGAAGACAAGGGGAGCCACGTCGTCTACCGTCTCAGCGACGGAAGGAGGTTGTTTCTTTTCCTGAGGGTCACGGCCGAGGACGTCGTTTCCGGCACTGCGCCCGCCGAGCTCCTCGACCTTTGCCGGACCGCGGCTTTCTTGTTTCTCCACTCCGAGGCTCCCGACCCGCGCATCGTGTTGATGATGCGCGATCTGGAAAGGATCATGGGCCCCGGCCGGGTTCTCGCGGCATACGAAGCGCGGTTGCGCTCGATCGACGTCTCACATGGCGAAGGATCGGCGAAGAAGGAGACCAAGAAAGCACTCAAAATCGTCCGCCGTCTCTCGGAGAAAGTGAACGATTATTGGTTCGACGAGGAGGGGAACCGGTTTGTCGAGTTTGGGGACGGGAGTTACAGAAGCGCCTCCGATCCAGAGTCGCAATCTGCAGCAGGGGCGGACCACTAGCAGCCCCGTCTTTCATGAATCTGGCCCAAACATGTCTCATTTCTTCGATCGATTTACATTTGTTTCGCCTTCTCTTTGGTTGCGCAAGCGGATCGTGCTGATGGCCGCGTCGGATCGGCAAAATCGTTCCGGGCGGGGGATGCCAGCCCTTTGGCGGCGGCCGGCCGCATAAAGGGCTGCCGATCCCGCCTCCACTCCACCCTGTTTCCAAACGACGCACCGACCGTCTCGAGTCCTCCGCATATCTCGAGCCGCTTCGACCGCGTCCGCCTCGTCGATACCGGGGCATTTGGAAGCTTCCCGCAAAGGACAGCGTCGCGCCGACCGTCGCTGCTGGAGACCCCCGGCACCGCATCGCCGCCCTCTTCTCCGCAAGCACATCGGCCGAACGTCATGAAGGTCGTGGTCACCGGCGGCGCCGGTTTCATCGGATCCCACACTGCCGAGGCCCTCCTTCGCCGCGGGGACGACGTCGTGATTATCGACGAGGTCAACGGTAGGATAACCGCGCTCCGTCGCCGTGGGCCGGTCGATTGACTTTCTCTCGCCCGCCAGACTACTACGATGTCGCCGTCAAGCGCGAGAACCTCACGGTCGTGGACGATGCCGCGCGGACGTGCGGCAGGGTGCTCCGATTCTACAAGGCCGACATCTCGGACATGGAGGCCATGGACCGGATCTTTGCCCGCGAGCGGCCCGACATGATCTGCCACCTGGCGGCCCGCGCCGGCGTGCGGCCGTCCATCAAGGATCCCGAGCTCTACGTCAAGGCCAACATCAACGGCACGCTCGTGATGCTCGAGATGGCCAAGAAGTACAACGTCGCCAACATGGTCTACGCTTCGTCGTCCTCGGTGTACGGCAAGAACGCCAAGGTGCCCTTTGCCGAGGACGACAAGACGGACAATCCGGTTTCCCCCTACGCGGCGACCAAGAAGGCGTGCGAGCTGCTCGCCGCGACCTACAGCAACCTTTACGGCATCAAGGTCTCTGGCCTCCGCTTCTTTACCGTCTACGGCCCTCGTGGACGGCCCGACATGGGTACGATCTTTGTTCCGGGTGCATTGTGGCCTCGCTGACCTCCTGTTCCGCAGCTCCCTACATGTTCGTCGACCGCATCGCTCGCGGGATCCCGATCGACAAATTCGGCGACGGCAGCTCCTGCAGGGACTACACTTTCATCGACGACATTGTCTCAGGCATTCTCGCCGCGCTGGACAACCCGCGCACGTGCGAGGTCTACAACCTCGGCAACAACCGCGTCGTGAGCCTGAACCAGTTCATCGCCACGATCGAGGACACCCTGGGCCGGAAGGCCATCATCAACCAGAAGGGCGACCAGCCGGGCGACGTGCCCATCACCTACGCGGACCTGACCAAATCCGCGGCGCTGCTCGGGTACGATCCCAAGCACCCGATCGAGGAGGGCATGCGCAAGTTCGTCGACTGGTACCTTCGGAACCAGGACCCCCGCATACGGATCGGCCTGCCGACGCCTCCGCCTTCGCCCTTCTTGGAGGGCCGCGACGCGGAGGAGGCCTCGGAAGCCGACACGGACTCAGAGACCGGGAGCGTCAGCGACAGCGATGCTTCCTCTTTCCTGGACTCGGACACCGACGTCATGTCGGTCGCGACGCTCACAGTCTCGGACGAGCCGGTCGCGGGGATGGCGACCGGGTTCCGGTCAAAGGAAGTGGAATCGGACACGTCGGCGCTCAAGAGCGCCCGGCCGCTGGTCTTTGCCGCATAGCACCAGCTACTGCGATGGACTTCGAGAGAGATGGACGTCGGTCTCGTCGGTTTGTAGATCTGTAGATCTGGGAATGCTCTGTTTCAAATAGCCCGCTCGGGTCGGGCTTAGAACTGTACATATGGCTCTGTTTCGATGATTATGATTCTGTTGCCTTCAAACTTCCCGCTGGCAAGAAAGTCGAGGGCGCCGGGAGTCAGGCGGGGGGGAAAAGTGATCGAGCGCAAGGACAGCCTCTTTGCCGCCGGCTGTGTTCCCCCCTCTCCCAACCCTTCCGAGACCTCCTCCGGCCCCGCGATACGTCTCAAGGATGTCCATGTATCGGTACGTTCCTCCTTGCGGCCCCGTGGCGTCAGCTCGCCCGTTTCGGAGGCGACGCCGCTGCGGACACAGCAAACGGGTCCTGACTCCCGCCCCCTGCCCCGCGCCCAAAACGCGCCTGTGCTCCGGCCGCGGCATGCCGTATCGTGCATTTCACTCGTCGGACCGTGCCTGGCTGCCCGGCAACCGCGATCCGTTCGCCGTTCCTGCTCTCGCCCGCCGGACCGCTGTTCGTGCCCTGGTACCCGGAATCTGTTCGCCTGGCGCACGCAACAGGTGCCACATGAGCAACAGCCGCAAATGCGGCTCCGTGTGCCCCCAGGCCACGCTGAACAGGATCAATGAGATCTCGTCGGTCACGCAAGGTGGGTTTTCCGTCCGTCCTCCAAACTGCTCTCTCACCTCTATAAACTGCTAACTTCTTCTAGCTTGTGATGAGTACGTCAACAACCAGGCATACAGCACCTGTGTCAGGGTGGGAAAGGCCGGATTGTGTTTGCGCTCGCCCGACCGGCTGACGCGCATGCTGCAGTGCCTCGACTCGCGCTTCGTCTACTACCTGGAGCAGAACTGCCCCCAGCTCGTCGGCGGCGCCTCGGCCCTGAGCGCGACCCCCAAGTCCGCCACCATCTCCATGGGCGCCATGTGCGGCATCATCGTCGCCGCGGTCGTCGCCATCGCCGCCATCGCCGGCCTGGTCCTCTTCCTCCTCGCCCGCCGCCAGAAGAAGGAGGTCGCCCCCGCCGCCGCCGCTGCCCCGGTTCCGGTCAAGCCCGTCGACGTCAAGGCCATGGAGGAGGCGCTGCCGGCCTACCTCGAGAAGGACCCGGCGCTGCCGCCGGCCTACGCCGCCGAGACCAAGGAGGAGGCCAAGCCGCCCGGGGCCTGAGCGCCCGTTTCCGGCTGCAGGACGCTATAGCGCCCCGCCACATGGCGGGTACCTGGAGCCGGCACGCTTGCCGTTGGACTGGATGCGTCTGCAAAGTTAACCTGTACAGTTGGATTCCGCTGGGGTTTCAGCGCAATGTGTCATGAATTGGGAATGCATTCATTATTCACTTCAAGTTCTGCATCTCGGCCTCGGCCGCCATCTCCGCAATGAGCCTCGCGACCCCGGCCTTGCCCACCATCCCCCGCTCGCGCTCCGTCCCGAGCCTGAGCACATATGAGCCGTAGTCATGCCCTGGGTAAATCGCCGTCTCGTCCGGCAGCCCGTCCAGCGCCGTCTCCAGCGTCCGCATGAACACCTGCGGATCGGACTCGGGAAAGTCCATGCGTCCGCACGACGATGGGAACACCAGGTCCCCGGAAAACAGCAGCGGCGGCGCGTCCTGATGCGCCCGCGAGGAGAGCACGAGCGATTGTGACCCCGGGGTGTGCCCCGGCGTGTGCAAAAAGACTCCGCGGAGGGAGCGGCCCGAGAAGCAGTCCAGCTCGGTGCCGTCCGGAGTGAAGACGAACCGCGCGCGCTCCTTCTCGAGCTCCGGGTTGTGCTCCAGGATCTGCGGAAAGTCGTCCGGGTGCGCGTAGGCCCGCGCGTGCGGGAACTTCTTGAGCATCGCGGCCAGGCCCGACACACGGATGCGGTAGCTGTTGAAGGGCGGCGGCGGGAGGCCGCCGACGTGGTCAAAGTGGCCGTGCGTGACGACGATGCCGACGACCTTCCACCCGCGCGCCTTGGCGGACTTGGCGATCCCGTCCGCGTCCCAGCAGGGGTCGATCGCGACGACCTCCTTTGTCCGCGCGTCCCCAACGAGGTGGACAAAGTTCCTCAGCTCGTTGGCGAACTGGTAGATGAGCTTCGAGACCGGGTTGATCGACGCCCGGCAGTACTCCCCCCTCCCCGGGAACAGCGAATGCACCAGCACCCCGTGCTTGGCGTTCCGGATCCCTACTTCGGCGCAGAACAGCCGCTCCGCGACCTTTTTGTCCCTCGGCGACCGCTCCAGCGCGGCCGCGAACGCCTCCCGCGCGGTGTCGGGGCGTTCCAGGTCCAGCAGCGCCTCGCCGCGCCGGAAATGGCCCTTCACCCAGCCCGGGCGGAGGGAAACGGCGGCGTCGGCGTCGGCGAGGGCCGGGGCGGGGGAGCCCAGGCGGAGGTGCGCGGCGGAGCGGTTCGAGAGGAGGGCGGAGAGGGCGAGGGAGGGTTGGGAGAGGGAATGGAGGTCCTCCGCGGTCAGGGGAGCGGGAGGTCCGGGGCCGGGGGGCGGCGCGGGCGGCGCGGGGGACGAGAACTGGGCAATGGCCTTTGAGTACTCGGCGAGGGCGGCGGAAAAGTCCTCCGCCGCAAAGGCGTCTGACGGTGAGCATAAGCAGACGCTCAATCCAGGCGAGCCGAGCGTTGTACCGTTTCCCTTCTTCTTGTGGGCGAGGATCGCGCGCAGCGAGGGCTCCGACAGCTGCGGAGGGCAGGCCGGGATGGCGGAGTGCGGGGCGGCCGAGCTCGCTCCGGAGGACTTGAAGATGTTCGAGATGCTGCCGAAGAAGCCGCCGGAGCCGGACATGTCGCTCCGCGGCTTCGCTTTCGAGTGGAGTTGGCCGGCGTGGACGCGTAGGAGCTCTGATCGGGTGTGCGGCCCAGAACGGCTCCGTCCCCCAAGCGAAACCCGTGTGGAATCGACCTGGACTTTACTCGATGGGACGAGTGTGGATGAAACTGAATGCTGCCAGCTAGCGGTGGGATGCATCGGCTCGATTGTCAGGAGGATTGTCCGGAGTGAAGCTGATTGCGGGCCAGAGAGCAAGGTAAGCTCTTCAAGACTCCGCGCTGCCACTTACGAGGACTGGCATTTGGAGATCGTGTACCAGAACTTTCCACGGCCCGTCTGTGGCCGAGGCGTCGGCTGGAAGACCGGCAACAGGTGAAAGCATGTGACGAGCCCCTGCTTCGAGAAAGCAACTCCGCACATCATTCACAGCACCGCGATGGCCGCGCAGCAGACCCTGCAGCCGTCGCTGCTGTCGAGCGTGGCGGGCGCGCTGGCGCACCCGCTGTCTGCGCTGTCTGCGCTGGTGGGCGCGCCGCTGGCGCACCTGCGCCTCCTGCTGTTCGCGCTGCTGCTGCCCCCGCTGCTCGCGCGCGTCGTCCTTCCGCGGCTGCTGACGGCGCTCGTCGCGCGGTCGTCGCTCGCGTTCCGCGCGATGCGCCTCGCGCGCTTCGACGAGAAGGGCTTCGCGATGGCCGTCGACGGCGCGATGGGCCTCCCGCTCGCCGTCCCCGTCGCCGCGACCGTCGAGTTCGAGGGCCCCGTCGACATCTGCCGCATCGCACACGACGCCGACGGCAGCGAGCGCTTCGTGCCCATCGCCTCGCTGCCCATGCCGCCCATCGGCCTGGCCGCCGGCGCCGCGGACGCCTCGCTCGCCGTCGAGGCCCGCGTCACAGTCACGGACCCCGCAGAGTTCGACGCGTTCGCCGGCGAGATGATGCGCGGCGAGGAGTTCGTCGTCGGCATGCGCGGCAGGGTCGGCGTCGGCGCGCTGGGCGGCTGGGTCGGGATCAGGGGCGGCTGGCTCGAGAAGGCCGTCAAGATGAAAGGTGGGCATTCCTGGGGTCGGTTGCGGGATTGTGGCGGGCTGTCAAAAGCCCAGTCGATGGGCCGAATGGGCCAAGTGGCGTGACGAAGGACAGCACCACGTCCTGGCGGGCCTCGTCGTCCTCCTCCCCGGTGCACAGGACCTGTTTAACTCACATTTCATCTCTCCATTTCCAGGGATGGCAGGGCTCGCGGACGTCTCGGTCACTTCGGTCCAGGTGCTCTCTGGCACGCCGCGCGGGATCCAGATGACGTCGCCCGCGAAGCTCGTCAACCCCGCACCGATCACGGCCGATCTGGGCGACGTCTCCTTCATCCTTCTCGCCCCCGTGGTGCCCCCCGCGCCCTCAGACGACGATTTCGCCGGCTCGGACGATGCGGCCGAGGCCAGCGGCCCCGAGAAGCTCGTGCCGCTCGGCTCGATCCTCATGCCCAACCTCAAGCTCCTCCCCGGCGTCAACGAGCTCCCCTCGGTGCTCGCCACCTTCCACCCGGACCCCACACACCCTGCCGCCTGCCGTACCGGCCTCGCCCTGCTGCAATCCTACCTCACCAACAACCCCTCGACGGTCGTGATCCGCGGCTACCCCGGCTCGACCCCCATCCCCTACCTGTCGGGCGCCGTCTCCTCCCTCTCCATCCGCTCCGCACTGCCGGGCCTCCCCGACCCGTTCATCGAGTCCGCCGAGCTCATGCTCCCTTCGGCCGCGGACCTCTGGTCGGGCAAGATCCGCAGCCGCCTGCGCATGCGCAACCCGTTCGACTGCCCCATGGCCGTCACTGGCGTCGAGGCGCGCGTGACGATCCCGCCCTCGGCGGCGCCGATCCCGACGCAGAGCTCCATGAACCTCTTCTCCTCCTTCCTCCCCGCCGCCTCCACCAGCGGCCCGACGCCGCTCGGCACCCTCACCGAAACCCCGCTCGCTTCCCCCATCCAGCTCCCCGCCGCCACCTCGACCGTGTCCCCCGCGCTCCCCATGGCCCCGCTGATCTCGATCCCGGCGCTGACGGGCATCGTCTCGCAGGTGGCCGAGGGCGGGCTCAGGCTGACGGTGGACGTCGAGGCCGAGATGGGGGTCACGGTCGGGGAATACGACCTGGCGAAGCTGGGGACGGTTGGGTACAGGCAGAAGGGGGTGACGGTCGGTGTGGCGCTGGCGTGACGAACGTTGCAGGGGAGGACATGACGTGTGAAGCGGACCTGGACGGCTGGGCGGGACGGGTGCGATCGCGGCGGCGACAGAACTTACGGACAGACGACAGTACTAGATCGATGAATGGATTCGTGAAGACCGCAGGTAGCGGCAGTTTCATCAAGCGGGTGTCTTTGAAGTCCGATCGCTCTTCCCGCCAACGGAGTCCTCGAAGCCATTGTCTCTGGCCGATTCAAGGTGCTTTCCTCATATCGTGGCTTTGCCAGCATAGTCAGGTCCCGCAGCCTTCACGTGCGACGGTCGGATTGCGCCTCCGCTCCGTCGCACCATTTTGGGTTGCTAGGGGCGGAGCTCCTACGCAACGCCCCCGCGAAAGAGAAACTGCGAAACCCTCCGTTCCGGGTCTTTTCTCGGAAGAACGAAAGAGCATTCATCGCGGAGCTGGTTTGCACCTGCCTGCCTCCTGAACATCGGTTGCTGCGGCACTCGACGAGTCAACCCATTCTTGTGAGATTGGCTCCTCTCCAGCCCGCTGCCGAGTTTGGGGCACAGCAACTCCGGACCGCTCCTGCACGCCTCCACTGCGCTCCTGCCCCTTCGGCTCCCTCTCTACCACTTCTCCAACACAATGAGCTCCGCTTCGCTGCCTGGGCTCCTCCGCAGCCTCGAGGTCCACTCGGAAAAGAGGGACCCCGTCGGCCGGGCGGCGCTGCTCCAAACTTTCTCGAATCGGGCCTGCTCGGCCCGGGACAAGGTTCCTTTCCTCCAAGCGTAAGCTCCGCCGCCCTCTCCGCCCCCACCGCCCGCTGACACGGCCCTCCGCAGCCTCCACGCGGCCCGCTCCAACGGCGTCGTCTCCGCCGACGAATGGCGCCGCCTCTTCGACGATATCGCCGCCGCCCTCTGCGCCGACATGGCCAGCGGGAGCATTTACGGCGCCTCGCATTTCTGAGCCGTGCGCTGGACCCCGCCGGTGCCCGGAGAGCCCGGCGGGGAGGGGCGGCGCTGGGAGACAAGGACCCTCGCCGCCGATCGGACCCGGCGGACCGCCGGCGGACCGCTGCTGCTTCATGCTATCTTGTTGTCATTCGGGACCCTTGCTGCGTCGTCGTTACAAGTTGTTTGCCGCCTCGTTGCGGCCCTTGGCCAAGGTTGGCCACACCAAACAGTGGACCCCTGGGAAGGGTTTCACGATACCGAGCATTGTAGATACGCTGCACCGTCACGCTTGTACGTAGAACGGCGGGACTAGAGCGGTCCTCGTCGAAGCTCGAAGCTGTCCGTGGCCCAACGTCTGGTCGACCTGTTGATGACTCAGTTGTCGCATCTCGGGCTCGGGAAGCAAACCAGAGCTCGTTTTCACTGCTTCAGCAGTTTTGGCAATCTGGCTACCAGGTGGTATCTGTCGGAACCCGGAAGGAGAGGCACGAAGACTCAGGCCGCGGGCAGGGCCGCGGGTCAATGTTCAAAGTTCGAACCGCCGCTCGTGGCCATGACAACGGTAGCTTCGTCCGCTCCCGAGCCTTCAATGCCGTCGGCACCGGGCTATGTCGACGCCTTGGCTTTTGCCGAGAGGACGTGCGAGATCCTCCTTTCCCAGCTGGGCGAAGCCCGAGACCGCGGGTACATAGGCGAACCTGTTTCCCAGCTCGAGCACGCGCTCCAGGCCGGGCACTTCGCCGGCACCTTCTACGACAACGATTCCAAAATTGCGACGCTGCCCGTGTCGCGGGAGAGCGCCGTCCTGGCCGCTCTGCTCCACGATGTTGGCCACCTTTCCCCTCACCAGTTCCACGAGCACATGACGGACCCGGCGGCCGACGGCGGAACCGTGACTTGGGGAATCGTTGGACACGAGACCATTGGCGCGGAATATCTGTTTGACTTGGGGCTGCCGAAGCAGATTTGCGACCTGGTGGCGGCCCACGTGGAGGTGAAACGGTACCTCTGTTCCCGGGATCGTGGGTACTATGAGCGGCTATCGGAAGCCAGCAAAAGCACTCTACGGCATCAGGTGAGCTCACGTATGTCTTTTGGTGGCAGTCGCTTCGCCTGACAGCAGCTTCCAAAGGGCGGGCCAATGAGCTCTTCCGAGTGCGAGGCGTTGGAGGCCTCGGATCCGCTTCTGCCCATGAAAATCCTCGTCAGGATGGCGGACGAGGCAGCCAAGGACCCGACGCTGGTCGTACCTCCCCTGGAAACCTATCGGGACCCTCTGCGAATGGTGATAGTGACCGAATATCGGCGACGGCAACAGGAAGGAGGCTGGACCGCGGGACACCCGACGCCGGATGCCAGGACGACGGCCGCGAAATGAAGAAGCTCAACGCATGAATCGAGGTGTCGATTTACATTATCCTGATCCGTCACTCGTATGTTGTCCACCACTGCGCCCCACACGGCGGTCACCAGAAGAGTCCGATTCAGCCGCAAGTCCGCGAGTTTAGAAAGGACGAATAGCCGAGGCAGCGGCAGCGGCTTCCTCTGGGGGCAGATCGTCCAGGTACTTGTACCTGGGCGGGGGACAGCGCGTGAGTCACATCAGAATGGTTCGCAAAGCACCAAAAAGAGGAATGGCCCGAGCGGACATCCATGCCCTTCCGGCCATTCGAGTCGATGGAGAGGCAACTTACGGTGCGGCGAGGCCCTCCTCGATAGCCTTTCCGGCTTTGTGCACGCCTTTCTGTTTCCATCCCCCAGGTTCAGTCCCTCACGTCCGACAGAGGCAACGATACGGGACTCACCTTGATAACGCGACCACTTGTGCTCAGCACGGTCATGATCGACTCGGCGAAACTCTTCCTCGACCCCTTCGAGCCGGCCGAAGCGACCGAGCCTCTCCGAGCGCCGGTGCCTGGCACGGGGAGGCCCTCCGTCGTCTGCGCCTCCGTCTCGTGCTCGGGGCCCAAAGCGGCGTCGATGTTGGGGTTCTTGGCGCGCGCCAGCGTCGGCGGCGTGACCGACATGGCGAGCGTGGGGGCAACCGGCGCGGGAGGCGTGACCGACATTTGGATCACGGGAGAGGCGGGCGCGCCAACGGTCGGCTTCGCGGCGTCGGCGGGGCCGGACATGTTGCTCCGAAGTAAGGAGAGGTTGCAAAAAGGGTTGTTGGTGGTTGCTGGACCTACGAAGAGCCCTTTTGTGTGCGTCCCCCGGAGCGTTTCCAATTAGAAGCGCGGGCGGCAGTGGCAAGCAGCCGAGCCGCAGAAAACGAGCCCCGCCACACGAGGGGATTCCAAACGCGCGACTCAAAGCGCTTGCGAAAATCACTGCCCTTACGCTTGCTTGACATCGTCGTTGTGATGGACATGCCGCCTCGATTGGCGCCTCAATTGGCTTGGACATCGGTCACCCGATCAGTAGCTTACGCGAATGGGGTCGGCGTCAAACTGCAAAGTGAGTTAGTCGTCAGTCAGACAGGAAGGCAGCTAGGAACGAAGAAGTGCGCGCGTTCCATCCGGCAAACAGGGCAGGAAAGGGCCTCATCACGTCCGAAAACGTTGGGCAACAGACGGAACAAGTCAATCGCGACCATACGGCGCGACACAAGAGGGATGATCCTGATGGCGTTCCTCAATGTTTAGCATCGTGTGGATTTAGCCCGCTCACTCGGTGCTGTGGAGATGCAGAGTGACCGGTGCGGGTGTGAAGCGGAAGAATCGCCCGCACTCGTACCGGCCGCTTCCGGGCCGGCCTCCGGCACTCTCCCGCACACCAAGGTCGGTGTTTCCACGCCTCAAGGCCTCCGTAATACTCTCCAAGGCCTAAACTGTCTTGCTCCCCGGCAGGAATCGAACGGCTTTGACATTCGCACGCGCTCTCGTCCGGAATCCCCGCCAACGGAGTTTCGGCCGCACGGAGCGACGGAGTATATCTCATCTGAATCTCTTCGGCACCGAGCTTCGTTGGCCACCTCGCAGGCTCCCCAAGGCCTGCTTCGTGCTTCGGAACCGGCTGTTTTGCTTCTTCGTGCGGGCTTGCGTCGTCCGACGCGGCCCTCTGCCAGCACCCTCTCCCCCGCACCATGATTTCCCTGCTGACGAAGCCGCAGTCGCCCATCTTCGGCTTCGACTCTCTGCTTGCCCCGGGCTGCCGCAAGTCTCCACAGCTCTTCGTTCGCCGCATCAAGAAGACCCCCGCCGAGACACTGACCGTTCCGGTCGGCTATCTGGACGCTGACCAGACGAGCTACCTCTCGGCCGATCCCGACGGGAGCTTCGAGCTGATTCCGCCCATCGGCGAGCCTTTCGACGACGAAACTTCGTCTGCTGAGTCGGTCCTGTTCGATCAGCCCCTCTTCACCGGGTCGATGCAGCCTCTGGTGGCCGAAGGTGCCGTCGGTGTTGCTGGTGATGATCTCGCGTGGAACGATTTCCTGCTGTCGTCGATGCTGGGGGCCCAGGGGGCGACGTTCGGCAACGGCTTTGCCGAGGACGAGTACTCGCCGGCCCTTTCGGCCGCCAGCGTGGGCGAGAGCACGGGGCTCGATCAGCTGGTTCTGGACGATATCAGCGCTCGGGCCGTCAGCTTTTCGCACCTCGATCTCTCCGCATACGACAGCAGCGGCTCGTCGTTGCGCGTTCCCGACGGGCACCACCCGAAGCCGACTGCAACCCAGCGGCGGCGCCGCTCCTCGGGCGAGAACAAGCTGCACAAAGCTACCCACGCCTGCGACCTCTGCATCCAGCGGAAGCGACGTTGCGACGGCTTCCCGGCCGCTTCGTCTCCGACCGGCGCCGTCAAAGGCTGCACCTACTGCGCGTCGCACGGCGAGGAATGCAAGTTCACCCGCGAGGTGAAGAAGCGCGGACCAAAGTCCAAGAAGATGCTCGAGGAAATGGCCGCTGGCGCCGCCGTCTTTTCCGAAGACTCGCACGGTTCCGATCTCGACGTGACTGCGCGTCTGGAGCGGCTGGAGAAGGTGACCGAAGGCATCATTCGCAAGCGTGCCAAGTCGTTCTCGGCAGTGCACGACGCCAAGCAGAAGCAGCGGGAGCACGGAGGCCTGGAGCCAGCTGCAGAGCGCGCCTTTACCTTTTCCGAGGGGCACGGTGCCTCCTTGGACCCCTTGACTTTGGCCTCGTCTTCGGGCGCGCCGTCCTCGACGGTATTGCAATCGCTTTTGCTTGCAGCTGCCCAAGGCAAGGTCGCGAGCCACGATCCTGCCATGGCCGTGCCGACATCAGTCCCGGCGGAGCACCCGTACACCAAGTACCACTCGTCGGCCACTGCCGACGACCCGCCATGTGTGTGGGATCCGGAAACCGGCTTCTACGATGCCTCGGACGTGGAGGCCATGATGCAGGCTGCTGGTGGGCTCTCGAACGAGGGGGACGGCGAGATGGGGTGGCTTCGCATTCCGTGGAAGTTCTAGATCTTGATGGCCGTGTCGATGGCCCTGAGTCAGAGTATGCGTTGGACTGGTAGAGCCTAGATCTGTCGTTGTACATAGCCTTGCGATTGATGGGAGTTGTCTAGTCACTCTATGTTCCCTTTCACAATGTCCATGGCGGTGCCTAATCATAGCTTCGGCGGGTTGCGAAGCTCGCGCTTCGTCAGGCACGTCTGCCGGGCAGACGCCACCATCCGCTTCCCCTCGCTGTCCCAAATCACGGCCTCCAGCTCCGACAGCCCGCCTGCCACGTGCGTGATTGTCGCCCTGGCCAGAAGAAGGCCCTTCTCCGATTCCCTCGACGGTTCCGGCAGCGGCGGGAAGAAGTGGATGCCAAGTGACACTGTAGTTGACCAGAATCTGTACGCGGGGTCGGCCTCCATTCCGAAGAGCTCGTTGATCTGTTGAGGGACCCAGATCAGGTCGGCGATGAGACAGCAGCGAACGCGCCGCGCGATCTCACCGCCCAGAGGCAATCCGTCATCAGGCCCACGGACAGCCAATCATGCGGCCGCGGCTGCTCGTGGCCGGGGTCCACGAAACCAACGAGGCACTCAAGCGTCATGTCCATCTGCTCCTGAACCTCGGATCCGGTGATCGCTGCTTCAAACATGCGGCCCCGGAGCGCCGTCGCACGCTGCCGTACTTCGGCCGCCCGCCGGCGGTCACAGAGGAATACGAAGCCACGATCAGCCTTCCGGCCAGTGCCGAGACCGAAGGCGTCGAAAAAGTCCACGCAGTCCTTGCTCGAGGGGACCACGGGAGGAGCACTGGGTCGGAGATGAGAAATGGTCCGCGCTTGAACGTAGCCGGCCGGCATCTGCTTCGTCGAGGCGTAGACCAGGTGTGCGGTCGTGCACAGGATGAGCTTGGACCCGTCGATCTCGTACAGCGTGGCGAGCAGGAAGATCATCGTCTTGCCGACCTTGAGCGGCTCGACGACAATTCGGCAGGTCGCCGAAACTGTCCAAGAAGGCAGGTTACCCTCGAGAGCGTCTTTTCTCCAAGGGCAGACTCACGGCTTGCCGACCGAGCGTACTGGAGGTAGTTTGTCACCGGAACATCGTAATCCCAGCCCTTCTTCTTCATCTCCTGGACAGCAGCGTTCATCAACATGGGGATGTAGAGGCCCCCCAGAGGATTTCCGTTTCCATTTGCCCATCGGGGATTGAAATGTATCCTGTAGCTTCCGTCCTTGTGTGGCAGGGGCGTGATGTCGCGGTCGAACAGCGACATGGAGTCGCCATGCGGGACGTGGGAGGACTCGAGCTCCATCGCAAACGACCCTCTGCGAGGCGAGCGCTTCCGGCGACAACTGCGAGGCGAGCGCTTCCGGCGAAAAGGAATAAGCTTCAGGCTCTCGTTGACGAACGGAGAGGGCTCGGAAAGAACGTTTGCTGCAGGAAGTGCCTCTCCGGGGAAAAGATCCGCCGCGGCCCGACGCTGTCCCCGCTCCGCGAGGGATTTTCTGCACTGGAGGGAACCCGCGCGAGTCCCTGAGCCTGGCCGTCCCATTTCCGCCCCTTGTAGCCGGTGCTGCCGCCGAAATGTCGTCCGGGTCGAACATCATCACCCTGGTCGGGGCCGTCTATCCCCGAATGGACCAGAACATCGAGGACACGGCTGAGAACCGCGAGAAGTACAAGGTTCCTACCGGAGCCAAGCTGACGGTCAAGCTGCAGGTGCTTACGGCTCTTGGTCGCGAGCCGGACGGAGACACTCATTGAATTCATCCGACAGGACACGATGCGGGTCGATGCCGCGGCGACGGACGTCGTCGAGCATGTCGCGGAACTGGCGGACAAGTCGGCCGAGTGGCCCCAGGTGCGTATCGGCTGATTGCCTTCGAGTGGAGTCCCTGTCTGCGATTGCTGGGAGTTCCGGATGGTGCTGTTTGCTGCTGGCTTGGGTGTCCGTGGGCGAGCGTGGCCGGAGGCGCTCGTGATCCGCGCACCTCGCGAGTTGAGAGCGGCCGGGCCCTCCCGACAAGCCCAACGGGCTACCACATATCCCTGATGGCACAAACAGGATGGCTGCCGGCGATCAGGATAAAGCCCTGACGTCCTCCCCTCCAACTCTCTTCAGCACTTCACACTCAAGATCGACCTCGATAAGCTCGACGAGCGGAACGACTACACTATCTCTGCCCGGGTCGAAAAGGACGGGAAGCTGTGGGCCTTGAATGACGTCCGGTGGGAGTGCTGCATGCAGTTCATTGCGGAAGCTATGCTCATCCGATGTTCCTGTCCAGCACTGTCGCAGTCAAAGCTGGCAAGCGCGTCCAGGGCAACAACGAGGTTGGACTTCAGGTGGAGCTTAAGGTCGTCGGCGTTGCACCGGCAGCAGCAGCAGCAGCAGCAGCCCCGGCCGCTGCCGCCGCCTCCCCGAAGGCGGCCGAGTCTGGGGTCACCTCCCTCTTTGGAGCTGTCTATCCCCGTCTCGACGCGAACATTGAAGACACAGCGGAGAATCGCGCCAAGTACAAGGTTCCTGCTGGAGCGAAGCTAACTGTCAAGCTTCAGGTGTCTTCCTCGTCGCTGCAACCGCGACACACGGACTCATTGGTTCCTTCGCAGGACACGATGCGAGCCGATGCCGCGGCGATAGATATTGCCGAGCACGTCTCGGAACTCGCCGAGAAGTCCGAGTGGCCCCAGGTGCGTTGGTCATGAGACTTCAGCGTGCGCAATGTGCGTTATGATACTTCTTCCTCAGCACTTTGTCCTTAAGATCGACCTTGACAAACTGGACGAGCGTTTTGACTACTCAATCTCTGCTAGGGTCGAGAAGGACGGCAAGCTTTGGGGCATAAACGACACTCGGTGGGCACGGGGCCTGCTTGGCTTCGCAGTGTTCTCACGGACGTCTTGCAGCATTGTAGGTGTCAAGGCTGGCAAGCGGGTCCAGCGCAATGGCGAGGTTGGGATACAAGTGGAGCTCAAGGTCATATAAGGAGCTGGCTTATACGCGCAGAAAAAGGGGCTACAGCACTTCTACCACGCTCCCGCACGATTGCCTTTCGCCGTCTTCCGCTTCCACGGTGTCCTTGGAGGCGATGACTCTGTCGGGAGTTCGGCAGCGTCTGATTTGACACTGTCCTCAACACCTGGTGCTGTCACAGGTGCTGGCTCCGGTTCCGCCGTCTCCTCTACCCATCCGCGCCAAAGCGTCACCCAGGTCAGCATCCACCAAACCACGTAGCTAAAGAAGCTCAAAGCGACGCGGATGGGGTTGTAGGTGGGGTCCTTGGGAACGAAATCCGCACCGGCGGTGAGCAGGAAGAAGATCTGAACCAGATGGCCGAGGGGCCGACGCGGCACAGTGTCGGGTTTCGCGCGAAAGATCTGCGAACGGTCACGGTCAGACACAGAGCTTCAACTTCGCTGTTCCTCTTGCCTTTCTGATCCACGCGCTGCCTTCGCCCGGTGCGAGAAGATAAACTGCAAGTGTCACGGCACTCGCTAGCTTCATGTACATTCCGGCTTCGGCCTCCCGTGCCGGCCTCCGTCCAGCTGCATCTGCCTCTCCAAACACAGCGTGGTAATAGAGATCCGTCTTCAGCAAATGGTAGTGAGCGGAGACCGCAGCCGACGCGAGCAGCACGAGAGCGCGCAGCGGTTCGCGACGCCGCAGAGATTCGCGAACAGGTAGAAGGGAGAGGAGTGAAGTCGACGCGATGAATATGGAGGGGATGGAAGGAGTGTACGGTGCCAACCGTTCGCCGAGGAGGACCAGTTCCGAGAGCGGCCATGGCGGGAGGGCACCGCTCGACGCGTCATCGGGAGGAGAGGCGGTCATTTCGTCACGAACGGCGACCCAGAAGGCACGGCGGCGGGCTCTCAAGGCGCTCGACGCGCTAGCTTTCGAAGTCGATGACGGATGCGAGCTAGACGCACGACCTCGCGATCGACCGCGACCGCGATCGACCTATCGCAAAGCTGCCGCTAAACTCGATTCAAATGCAATCTAAATCTCCATGACGACGTAGCTCAGATGAAGTCTCGCGCGAAACCCCAGATTTCAATCAGCGCGATCTGGAAGTCGGCTTTGCCAACCTTCTTGCGGGCTTCCGGATCGGTCAGATTCTCACTGGGGAGCGAAACAAGGATTAAAGTCCTGATCCCGCCAGCAAGAAGAGACCTGCTCACGGCAAATCCTCGTCGGACCCCAGGGCAATGCCTCCCAAGTTGTACGTCGGACTCGAGCCGTCGCTGTACCCGTTGAAGAGATCCGCCGCGATGTAGAGAGCCACGGCACCCGATTTGCCGCCTCCTCCGAGAATAATGCAGTCCTGCTGCGTGGAAATGAAGTAATCGTTGTCCATGGAAGCCTCGTGGAGCCAGAGCCGCGAGCCGTCCTTCATCGTGTGCACCTCTGGATGCTCCGTCGTAGAACCGTCCGCGGTTGCGGTTTTGGGCAGCACTCGCCAAAGAAAGCTAGTTGGGCGAAGATTAGCGGGACGACCACAAAGATCGCGTCACTCGCGAACCTCTCGCCAGTTCCGTAGTAACCACCCGTCTTGCCCGCCCGCGCGTTCCCCTTTCCGTCGTCGGCAACCCGCACCTGCTCCGAGACAAAGGCACCAAAGACTTTGCCCTTTGTTGTCTTGATCGAAAGGAAGACGGGGCCGCCGTTGAGCAGGTTCCGGTACAGGGTCGACATGGAAGATCCGTGTTGAGTGAGGGAGTAGAGGAGGGTCCAGTGAGGGGAATTTCGGAGTCGACGAGGAATGTGGCGACGAAGCTGAGAAAGAACGGGATGTGAGTGACGGAAGCAATTGGCTTGGGCGGATCAAACCTCGCTCGCGATCTCCTTGCTGATAATGGCCTCGTCCGTCTGGCGTTCCTTCAGCTCCAGTTCCGGGTACGTTTCGTGTTTCCTCCATGCCCTCTGGATCTTGCGGGCAGCCTGATCCTCCGTCAGCGTCGGAGCGGGAGAGGCTGTCGCTGCCTCCTCCTCGAACTTCGGCGGTCCCTCGGCCAACGCCTTCTCGAAGGCGGCCATTTCATCGTCCACTGTGCGACGCGACACCAGAACCTGGGGCTGGGTGCCCCCAACGGGCCGCGGAAGCTCCGGCTCCTTTTGAGCCTTCTTCTTCCGGAAGAAGCTTTGGATCTTGGTCGCCGCAGTGTCCTCGTCCAAGGCAGGCTTCGGAGCCGGCGCCGTCGCCGCCTTCTGAGCAACGGGCTTCAGGTTCTCTTTCGAGGATGACTTTTTCTTCTTCCAGAAACGTTGAATCTTGCCCGCGGCCTTGTCCTCGGCTGAGTGGCGCCCGTCAACCACAGGTTCCGGTGCCCGCGAAGCGACAAAGGAGGGCATGGGTGCCAACCTTCATGATCAGACTCGACCTCCGGGTCATCAACGCCGAGGATGGCCGCCGCGTCTGCCGAGGAGTGGACGCCGACGACAGGCGCCGCCTTGGACGCTTCGACGCGGACCACCCCCTCTTTAGGCGCCTTCTTGAAGAGAGAAGACATCGCGGCGGAGATCGATGCCGGCTCGGCAACGGAGCGCGGTTGGCGAGCAGCCGCGGCCGCGATGCGTTCCGGGAGTCACGCGCGGAGTCGCAGGGGTGTGGACGCCCCGCGCAGTTGGCCGCGCGCGCAATGCATCCGCCCGTCTTCCCTCCGTCAGCTGCTGTTCGTCCGCATTCAAACTCGATCCTACTTAGGGACCTGTCCCTTTACATCTGCCAGAGCCTCTTCCTGCCCTTCCATTCCCCATCCCGGTTCCCGGCCGCGAGTAGGAGCCGCCCGATCGCCCAATCCTCAGCGGCCGGCCTTTGCGCCGCGCTCCCCGACGCCCCGGCCACGCCCACCCCGAGCATCTCCACAAGCAGGTTGTACGTCGATTCGTTGAAGTGCTTGAGCTGGGAATCCGGGACGATGCGCAGCGTTCCGCCTTCGGGCCCGATCTGCAGGACCTCTCCGCCGGGCCCTTGGTAGGCGGGCCAAGCGGGCACGGAATCGTTTCCAGAAGCCGAGGGGGGAAGCAATCCGGAGGCAAACGAGGTCCAGAGGTGGACCATGTTGTCGGCGGTGAGCTGCTCGGATGCGTTCAGGAAGTTGGAGGCGTTGAAGACGTACGGAAGCTCCACTCCCTGGCATTTGGCTTCGTTGCGGGTGATCGCGAATCGCACGAGGTAAGCTCACATGGAACGAGCCGAGGGGGAGCCCCGGAACTTGAGCAGAGGACACAATGCCGGAGAAGCGGTACTTGAACAGCTGATCAGTGATGTTGCCCGCGGCAGCAATGGCAAACTCGCGAATCGGGACGTAGAACTGATGCGAGCGGATAAGAAGCCACTTCAGAAGCTGCAGATGCGCTCCCACCAAAGCATCGCCCAGCACGTTGGAAGCCGCGGCAAAGGCAGACCGATTGGTCGTCCCAATTGGGTACAGTTCGTGAAGCGTCGCGTTGATTTCGGGTCCGAAACTCTCGTAGAATGCGCCAACGGCGCGCGGGTTGGTCAAACCCAAGCCGGCGGCGAAGACCGTCCTGCTTGAGAAGCGGAGATTGAGCCCGAATGCAACAGCGCCTTCTGACGCCTCCCACCCTTCGTCGTCGTTGTCTCCGATGATCAACCCGCTCAGGTTGCCCACATATTCTCCCCGCGCGACCAGCTCCAGCTCATTGCCCTTGACCGTCGTCCCGTCCACGCTCGGGTAGAGGTCCAGCCTGGCCGACGCCTCCAGAAGCATCTCGGCCGGCGCATCCTTCAGCGCCGCGAGCTGCTCCTCCTGCGGAGCGGTGGCGTTAAGCCCGAGCTGGCCGAGCACGAATTCGTACTGCGCTGCGGTTGTTTGGGGGCTCGGGGGACCCCACGGGGCGGGCGACTCCGCGATCGCGCGGTGGAAGAGGCCCGTGTTGTCCGAGTTGAGGATCTGCCAGATCACCTTTTTCGGCGTTGAACGACGTCATCAGAGTTGGTAATGCGCTCGATCGCGCTGCATGCAACTGACTGAATGGCCGCCGGCCGACTCGCCCTGGATCGTAACATTGTCCGGGTTGCCGCCGAACGCGCGGGCGTTCTCCTGGACCCAGCGGAGCGCGGTGCGCTGGTCCTGCAGGCCGAAGTTGAGCGAGCCGTTGGCGCTGCGTATGGCGTCGCCGGCGATGAAGCCGAAGATGTTGAGGCGGTCTGTCGGTGATCAACGGTCAAGCAACATGGACGTGCGAAGCCCCGCGCGTCGAGCTGCGACACGATGACCGACAGTTTGGAACGACGTAGACGACGTCCTGCGTAGCCGTCACCCTCGAAGCGTTGAAGAGCGAGAGGTCCTTGCATCCGGTCTGATGAGATCCTCCGTGGTAGTAAACGACGACGGGGAATCCGCCTTCCGGCACGGCCCGCGAAGTTCCGGGCGTGAAGACGTTGAGGTACAGGCAGTCCTCGGTGTAGTTGACAGGGCGGCCGAGAGAGGCGTTGGCGGACGCAAACTGCAGGCAGCACGTCCTGGCAAAGAGTCGGGCCTCCGTCAGCGTGAATCGCTTTTCCAGACCAACGTTGAATGCTCACTGTCCCTCGAACGTGGCGTTGCGGGTCCCTTCCCAGGCGCGCGGGCCGTAGACGGGGGAGGCGAAGCGGAGGTTGCCGACGGGCGGCTCGGCGAACTGCACGTTCCAGAAACTGCGGCGGACGCGTCGTCCCAGGCCCCATCCAGCATCACAAATCCGACGGCGACGGCCGGTCTAATGGCGGATACACGCACCAAGAGCCCGCCGACCCGGCTACTTTTTTCCCCTCGACATCATCTTCCCGACGATGTCCCTGAAGCTCCCCTCCCCCTCCCTCGTCACGTCCTCCCACAGCCCCTCGACAAAGTCCTCGTGCCCGTCCTCCACCGCCGCCACGAACATGTCCGTGCTCCGCCGCTTGGTCAGCGCGCGCGGGCGGTGCGGCACCGCGAGGTACTCGAGGCAGCGCTGCCGCGCGAGGTCCTGCAGCGAGTCGTGGTCCGGGCAGGTCTCGTCGACGAGGGAGTGCAGCAGGGCGGCGTTGGGGGTGAGGAGGCGGCCGAGCTGGAGGTGGCGGTCGGTGCGGTGGGGGCCCATGGTTTCTGGAAAAGGGGTCGGCGGACCGGAAGTCAGGGTACGAAGAGCCAGATGATCGGAGAAGACGAGAAAGCAAGCACGACGAACCTTCAGCGAGCTGGGCGAGGAAGGCCGGCACGGTGATACCGACAGAGACCTCCGAAAGACCGATGGTGATCTTGTCGTCGTCGACAGCTATGCGATAGTCACATCTGGGAGAAAAGGCGGCGCGGAAGGGCGAAAGAGCGATAGAACGCCAGAAATCAGGCTCGACCCCACGATTCCGAAGCTCAAGCCCGCGGGAAACCCACAGCAGCATCAGCATCGTCCCCCCCGCCGGCGCCACGCCGTTCACCGCCGCCACCGTCGGCACCGGCGCCGTCCTTATCGCCAGCACCAGCTCCTTCAGCAGGCCCAGGTACTCCCCCAGCTTCGCCTTGTCCGCCGCGTTGTTCTGCAGGCCCATGAGGAAGGGCAGGTCGAGCCCCGCCGAGAACACTGGATCGTCCGCGGGAGACACCCGCGTCCGGTCGTCAGCCCCGCCCCATCCCGCCCCCTCCCGCCGCAAACCGCGCACCTTTGGGCCCCAACGCGCTCGTCAACACGATCCCGCGCGTCGTCCCCTCCCCCGGCGCCCCGCCGTCCTCGGGGTACTTGAGCTTGGCGAACGCGTCCCGCAGCTCGGCCATGACCTGCGCCGACAGCGCGTTGACCGGCTTGGCTGCCATCGCGATGGTCGTGATGCCATCCGGGGCGTGGGAAACGGTGACGCGCGGCGGCGCGGGAGCGGGAGGCGGCGCGTCGGAGGAGAAGAAGCGGAAGGCGGGGCGCGGGCACGACGGCCGCGCGCGGGGGAGCGCGGGGCCGGCGAGGAGGCTGAAGGCGCGGAGGAACGCGGGAGGAGGAGGGCGGGGCGGCATCGCGGCTCGCGCGGTCCGTGGAGCGAGGCAGGATCGGTGGCCGCGGTGCCGCCGCCGCCGATCGCGAACCGTCTTCCGTCCGATCACCGCCGGAGCCCACATCGAATCCCGCTTCCGTCAAAATTAACCGTAGATACATCCCTACATCCCGCCCCGCCTTCCTTCCGGGCCTCCCGGGCCCCTGTCCCACCACCGCCTCACTGCCCCTGCCCCTGGCCCGCGCCCTGCCCGCCCTTCTTGTGCGGCTGGTACGTGAAGTAGTCCACCTCCCCCCCGGGCCCCTGGCTCGACGGCGACGCCGAGCCCACGGAGGCCTTGGCCATCACGTTGAACAGCCGGCTCAGGCTGGCCGCCTGCGCCGTCATGGGCGCCAGCGAGCCTCCCGGGGTGGTCGCCGGGGCGCCGGGGGTCAGCAGCGCACCGGGTGTGAGGGAAGGGTTGGATCCCGTCTGCGGGGTCGCGGAGCGGTTGGGCTGCAGGAACGAGTCGCCCGACCTGCTGCTCCCGGCGTCCACGGGGAGCATGCCGGCGCCGGGGGAACCGTACGCGGCGGAATCGCTGCGCTGCTGCGCGCCCACGGCGGCGGGGAGGGAAGACAGGCTGAGGTTCTGGAGGAGGCCGGCGACGTGCTCGCGCCCCGAGAAGACGCGGCCGGGGGTGGAGGGGGAGCCGGAGGCGGGGGAGGGATGGGAGGCGAGGGTCGCGGAGACGGCGCGGGGCGGGAGCTCGCCCAATGCGAGCGGGGCGCGGCCCGAGGGGAGCGGCATGCCCTCCGAGACGGTGAGCGCCACCGGCACGCCCAGGTCCTCCGAGGGCGCCGACGCGACGCTCGACCCGATGCTGAAGTCCGCGGACCGCGAGCCGTCCGCGGGGAGGCTCTGCGAGGGCAGCCCGCCGCGCGTCCGCAGCGCCGCCGGCGAGGGCGCCAGCAGCGCCGCCATCAGGTCGGCCGAGTTCTTGCGCCCCTGGATGCCCGCCGGAAGGGGGGCGCCGTCCGGTTCCGCGGGGGACGCGGTCAGGTACGGCGCGGAGAGCGGCGACGGCACGTAGGTCCCGTAGGCATGCGCCGCCGGCGACGCCCTCGGGGAGGGCGACCCCCCGCGCTCCCCCGCGGCGCCGAACGACGGGCTGCGCTGCACCCCCTGCGCATTCGCCGCGGGCGACCGCTGCGGCACCCCGGCGTTGGCGTCCCCCTGCACCGCCGCCGCCGCCGCCGCGATCGCCGCCGCCCTCGCCAGATCCGACCCGGGCGTCATCGGCGTGCCGGGTGCCGCACCGAACGACGGGCTGCGCTGCACCTGCACCCCCTGCGCCGCGCTGCTGCCCAGCGCGAGCCCGAGGCTGCTCGATCGCGGCAGGATGGCCGCCTGCACCGGCGCCGGCTGCGGCGAGGGCGCCTCCTCCGCCTGCTCCACCGCAAACGCCGGCCTCGCCAGGCCCGCGAAATCGTACCCCGGCGACGCGCCCCGCACGGGCACCGGCATCGCCACGCTGGCATCGTACCCCGCCTGCTGCGCCGAGGAAACGTCGTACCCCTCCTCCTCGTCCATCGGGCGTGCGACCATCCCCGGCAGTATCCCGGGCGTGACGAGGGTCATCCCCATGTCGTACCCGCGCGGATCGTACCCGAACGACGCCGGGCTGCCCTGCTGGAGGAACGGCGGCGGCGACACGAGCGTCATGTTCATGTCCACGCCCCCGCCGGGCATGGGCGCGGGCGCCCATCCCTCGTCCTCCTCGTCCGCGGGGACGGTCGGCACGGCCGCGAGGCCGGCGGGGAGCGAGATGGCCATGAGGCGCTTCTGGTCCCGCGTGCGGTGCACGTGCGCGGGGTCGGGGACGCCGTTGGGGACGGGGGCGGTGCGCGGTTCGGCGAGCTTTTCCGAGGGGGAGCGGGCGATGGAGGCGCCGGTGGGGGCGGAGGGTGGGGGGAGGCCCGAGGGGTAGGTGGCGGCCGCCGAGGGGCGGTTGAGGGAGGAGGGGTTCGGGGCCGTGGCGTTGCCCAGCGCGGGGGTGAGCACGGGGGAGGTGCGGGAGGGGAGGATGCCGTTGTAGACGGCGTGGGATTTGTCGGGGTCGAGGGAGGAGGAGCGGTCGAGGGCCTTGGTGAGGTAGCCGGGAAAGAGGTGGGAGGATTTGAAGAGGACCAGGACGACCTGAACGCCAAAAAGGGGCAACGATGTGTGAGGCGGCGAGAAAAGGGACGGAGCGTCGCAGCCGACAACCCACCGTCATGTTGTCCATGCCCCGGGCGTCCTCGGTCGGTGCGGCGGGCAGGCAGCGCTCCACGAGCTGCTCGCAGATCTCGCCCGCGCCGAGGCCCGCCGACAGCCGCTGCCGCACGAAATCGACGACCTCCTGGTTGCCGACCACGTCCCAGATGCCGTCGCAGGCGAGGAAGAGGAACTCGTCGTCCGCCGACAGCTGAGTCACCGTCACCTCGGGTTCCGAGGACACGAGCTGCTCGTCCAGGCCCAGCTTGGGGTTCTTCTTGAAGCGAAAGTCCCCCAGCGACCGCGACACGGCCAGCTCGCCCATGACGCGGTTCTCGAACACGTCGCCGCCCGCGCGGCGGATGCGGGCCGACTCCTGCGGCACGTCCGGCTTGTGGTCCCTCGACAGCGCGCGCGCGGGGCGGCCCCGCGTTGCCAGCACGGCGCGGCAGTCGCCTGCATTGCCGACCCACAGCCGCGCGTCTGCGGTCACGAGGGCGACGCAGGCGGTCGAGCCGCACGTCTCGGAGCCGGCGAGGTCGTCCAGCCGCGCGGCGTTGTCCGTGTTGAAGAAGCCCCAGCGGATGGCGTTAGTGACGTCGCCTGCGGCGAAGGCGTCGTGGCCGACGATGTGCTTGTGCAGGAAGCGCGATGCGAAGCGGGCGACGTGTGCGCCGCCGTGGCCGTCGAAGACGGCGAAGTAGTCGACGCGGCGCGCGGGATCCGCGGCCAGCGGCGGCGGCAGCGGCAGGTTCAGCGTGGCGGTCGCGTAGTCCTCCATGGCCTTGCGCCAGCCCTGCGTGGCGCACACGGCGAAGGCGAGGCGGGAATCGCCGCCGGTCGTCGCCATCTTGCGCGCGGCGGGGCCGGGCCCGGGGCCCCCCGCCGCCGCCCCCGCCGGCTGCCGCGACACGCCCAGCGTGGCGAGCAGCGACGCCGCGTTCATGCTCGCGTTGCCCAGCAGCCCGCCGAACGACCGCGTGCCCCAGCCGGGCGGCGCCGCACCCGCGCCCGCCGCGCCCCCGCCGCCCGCCGCCCCCGCCGGCCCCTTCTTGCCGCCGCCGCCCGTCTTGGCGGCACCGCTGCTCATCGCGGCCGGGGAGGGGGATGCGGCATCGGGGCCACCGGGAGGGGGATGGGATGGGGCTGCCCCGTCAGCGACGCCGCGCTCCGCCACGCGATTCCACCGCCTGCCCCGACACCCATCAAGGCCGGCGGCCGATCGCGGCCGATCGATCGCGGCCAGCTTCCGATGATACAGCCAACATCTGATGATACAGAGTGCCGGGCTGGGCGGGTTTCCTGCCCCGGCCTGCCGCGCGCCGACGCCTCCCCGCCTCACCCCCCCCCCCCCCCCCCCCCCGCGCCGTCCATCCGTCTCCACGCATCTGCCCGCCTGCATTTCATCGCGCATTTCTTCCCGCAGCCCGGGGTTGCCCGCGCGGGGTGTGGGGATGGCGCTACCCACTCAACGCCCCCGCCGCTCCGTCCCCCACGCAACGCAATGACTTCGCCCACGGAACCCGCGCCCGCCCCCGCGGCCGCGGCGATGCCCCCGCGCGACGACGCGAGCGAGCACCCGCTGGCGGACGGCTGGCCGCCCGTGGAGGACTCGCCCGACGCGCTCCCGAACGGCCCCGCGCCCGACGACCCGGCCGGCGAGCCCGACCCGCCGGCCCCCGCGGACGCCGAGATCACCGTCACCCTGGACACGGAAACGGACATTGACGCGGACCCCGACCCCGACGGCTACCCCCTCTCCCCCCTCCCCGACGACGCGTCCCGCCCCGTGCACGAGGACTTTTCCGACCTCCCGCCCCCCTGGGCGTGGACCGCGTGGCGGCTGTGGGCCGTGCTGCAGGCAGCGGGCAATGCCGCGTTGCTGGCACCGCTGGTGGTCGCGATGGTCGGCGAACCGAGGCCCGTGTGTTCGCCGAGCCTGTTTGCGTTCTCGGGGGTCCAGGCCGCGCTGAGGGGGCTGCAGATACTGTTTTGCGTTCTGCTGGCGGTCGTGATGCCCAGGGAAGTGGGGAGGATCACGTACAGGGTCCACCGGAAATTGGAACGGATGAAGGGAGCATGGGTTGCCACGGTCATCATTACTTTCGCGCAGATCGTCGACGTGATGGTCGGCCTGGGGCTGGTCATGTACGTGGACCCCTCATGCGTGGGTTCCCACCTTGCCGCGCGAGCGCCCCGGTCGCTCACCGAAAGCACGCTGCGTGGAACCCACAGAGGACGCCCACAACCTCACCCCTCCTCGCGACGACCAACGTGCTCACCCTCCTCGAGCTCTCCATCTTCATCGCACCCGCGATCCTCGTCTACATCCTCCCGTGCCTCTCCGGTACCCCTTGCTTCGCACCCCCGCACGCGATACGTGCTGATCGCGCCGTCCGCCAGGCTTCCTCCTCTCCCTCCCCGCCAACTTCTCCGGCGCCACCCCCGCGCAGATGCGCCGCGTGCGCTCCGTGGTCGTCGACCCGCGCGCGCCGTCGCCCCCCGCGGACGCCGGCGGCCGCGCGGCGTCCGCCGCGGGCCACGTCTGCCCCATCTGCCTCGACGAGATGCCTGGCGGGACGAGGGTCAAGGAGGTTCGCTGTCCCGTCCGCTTTCTGGGAGGACGTGCTGACGTTGCCGTGCCCTCCGGGGGAAGCTGCCGTGCGGGCACAGGTTCCACGGGGCGTGCATCGGCAGGCACCTCGAGGAACGGAGCGAGTGCGTCCTGCGTTCCTTCGTCGCCGTCCGCCGCGGGACTAACGCGGGCGCAGGTGTCCGTACTGCAGGGCGGGGCTGCCGGGGTGATTGCCGGGAAGGGGAGGGGCTGGGGCACGGTCGCGGACTCGGAGGCGCTGGAGCACGGATGCCGTTCGGGACAGAATGGATGCGCGTTCGGGACGGAATGGATGCGCGGTTTTTCGTATTCGGACTGTGCGGTCGCGTCGCGTGGAGGTCCGGAAAGCCGCGGGGAGTCTGCACCGCCATGGTTATCGCGCATCATCCATTCCCGGCGTTTACCGGGCCGTTCTCAGCCACGTACCCACCACAAACGAAGAGAGAGCCGCGTCTGCGAGTTGCCACAGGGGTGGACAGGGGACCGACTTCACCATAGGCCATTGGCCACCGCGGTCCCTCACAAGTGAACCAAGGCCCAATTTGCTTCGGCCCTGCCGCCCGATGACATATCTTCAACATGGCATCGGTTTTACCACGCTCGAAAGGGAATCTTCGGGCCGGCCTGGCGTCCCAAGTGAAGCCCGTGGTTTTGATGCTGATGCCGCACGGGGCGCGGGCTGACGATGCTGCCGCAAGCACGCAGTCATCCCATCCCTCGCTTCCCCCTCCCCCTCCGCGCCAGGCAGAATCCTGGCCGAACAGACGATGCGGCGAAATAGGACACAATGGCCTCTCCGGGGCCCGCCGCCGCAGCCCGCGGGGCCCGCGGCGGCCTCTTTCGGTCGGCGGTCCCCCATGCGGCCCGCCTTCCTCGCGGTGACCCTCCTCGCGGCCCTCCTCGCCGCGGCCCTCGCCCTTCTCCCACACCTTTCCCATGCTGCGCCGGTTGCGCGCCCACCGGACCCGCGCACGATGGCCGTGCGGTGCGCCGTGCCGCACAACCGGGGCGCCTGGCTGGCCCTCGCGGAGCGCCTGCGCTTCGACACCCTCGGCGCGACGGACGGCGGCCGATCCGTGATCGTCCGTATCAGGCCGGAGCACAAGGCGGAAGCGGACGCAATCTCGGATTCGCCCTGCGAGGTGGTCCAGCAAAATGTCTACGCCACCGACGGCGGGAACTCTGCCGGTTCGGACTCGACCTCGAACGCCGCAACCCGGGCCTTGTCCGCCAATGACCTCGCCGGAGATGCGGGGTTCTTTGATACTTATCGGCGGTACGCGGAAGTGGTCAGCTATCTGCGGAACCTCGCCAGCTCGCTGCCTGCCGGCGTCTCGGGATCCCTGTACAGCATCGGCAAATCGACCATGGGCCGCGATATCTACGTCTTCCGGCTCACCGGCAATGGCGTTGTCGGCGAGAAGAAGCAGATATGGATCAACGGCTTGCTACATGCTCGGGAGTGGGTCGCGCTGTCGACGGTACTCTACGTCGTGTCCTCCCTCATCGGAAACTACTCCGCCTCGCCGGAGGCGCTGGACAATTTCGAGTGGTTCTTCACGCCGCTCGCGAACCCGGACGGCTACGAGTATAGCCACGTGGTCGACAGGTTCTGGCGCAAGAACCGGGGGGCCAATGGGCGCGGGGTGGACCTGAACCGCAACTGGCCGTACTTTTGGGGATACGAATACGGCTCGTCGTCGGATATCAACTCGGAAACGTACCGGGGTACGGCTCCGCTGTCTGAGCCCGAATCCGCGGCCATCTACGACGCCATCATGGCCCTGCCCCGCCGCTACGCCCTCATCGACTTCCACAGCTTTGGCCAGCTCATCCTGAGGGTTCGTTTTCCCTGTACTGCCGCTGCGACTTGCATTCTGACATCCTTCCTCAGAACTGGGGCTTCATCTCGCCCTTCACCTCGCCCAACGATGCTGCGCTATCCGCGCTCGGCTCTTTCATGGCCCGCCGCGTACGCGAATCCACCAACCAGTACTACTACTCGGGGCGCGGCATCGACCTCTATCCCACCTCGGGATGCCTGGACGACTGGGGCTCGGCGGCGGGAATGGTGACCTTCACCGTGGAGCTCCGCGACCAGGGCACGAACAACTTCGACCTCCCCGCGGTGTGGATCAGGCCCACCGGGGAGGACGGGCTCGCGGTCGTCAGAGGGCTGGCGGATTACTTGGCCTCCCCCGCGGGAGCGTCGCTGGGGCCGCAGCCGTCGCTGCCCAACGACGGGGTGTACATCACGGATGGGAAACCCAGAACGGCGGTGGAGAGCACGAGCAGGCCGCCGCGTACGGTTCCGCGCACCACGACGAGGCGCAAAACGACCACGAGGCGGAAGACCACGACGCGGAGAAAGACTACCACTCGGAGGGCGGTGACGACCAGAAGGAGACGGGTTGGACAGTGATTGACTTTATAGTGATGCTTTGAATGAATGCTTGCTCACACCTGTTCCATGGTAAAGTTGAGTGATCGCTGTGTGTAATGAGGAGCTAGCCATCCAGGCGCGATGAGGGATCGGCAGGGGTCCCAGACCCTGTGCCGCCCACACGGACCTTCGCGCAGATCGTCGAATCCCAGCCGGACGTGCTTACCGTTCAAAGAGAACAATGGCGGAACCTACCTCTTCCTCCCCCGCGCCGGCCGCCCCCGCGCCGGCCGCGCCCGTCACGCTCGTTGCCGGCGACGCTCCTTCCTCCTCCGGCGCCGCCGCTTCAATCCCACTTCCTCCTTGCGATGCGAAGCAAATGGTCAAGATCTCATCGGACGGGGACCGCCTGCAGCGAATGATCCAGTTCGATATGGTCCGCATGGCACTTCTTGTCGAGACGAAGCGGAGGAGCGACGTCGAGGCCGACGGACGAGGCTGGAAAGAGCTCCGCGTCGAATCAATCCAGGAGATCCGGAAGGGCCCGATGTCCGAGGTGTTCAAGAAGCACGCCAAGAGCCTGCGGCCCGGGGAGCACGAATCCTGCTTCACCGTGTTCTACGTGCGCAACGCCCAGAACGAGAACGTGAACCTGATTGCCCCGAGCCCCGCGATCGTGGACGCCTACCTTGACGGCCTGCAGGCTCTGCGCCTTACGCCGCGGGACGGCTCGGTCACGGACCTCATCGAAGTGTTCGTCCAGCGGGTGTGGAAGGTCGCGGACAAGGACGCGGATGGGTTCCTCTCTGCTGGGGAGATCGTGGACATCATGAATCGCTTCAATGTTGCCGACGTCGGTAGGCGAAAGGTTCGGGCGCTTATTGCCAAGGCCAAGCCGGAGAACAGGAGCCCGGACGGGGAAAAGATCAACTTCCAAGGCTTCGTTGCGCTGTTCAAGTACCTTCGGAGACGCGACGATGTCAAGGCCGTCTTCGACCTCATCTGCTCCAAAGGACCCGGGGACGAGAGCGTCGTGACATTTGATGCCTGGAAGACGTTCATGCGGGAGGTGCAAAAGAGCAAGCTGGACGACGACGGGCTGAAAAAGCTGTTTGCCAAGTTCGTTCCCGAGCCGGAAAAGGGCATGAACTTGGAAAACTTCAAGGTCTTCCTGTCGTTCTCGGAGGAGTGCCTGGTTTACGCCCACCGCCGGAGCGACGTGTGGCAGGACATGACGCAGCCGCTCTCCAACTACTTCATATCAACCTCACACAACACGTACCTTACCGCCAACCAGCTCACTGGCGGGGCCAGCATCGAGACCTTTGTGCGATACCTTGTACTCGGTAGCAGGGTGGTGGAGCTCGACACCTGGGAAAAGAACGGCGAGCCCGTCATCACGCACGGCCACACCTTGACGGATGCCGTGAGCTACTACGATGTGATCCGGGCCATCAAGGCGTATGGTTTCCGTGGATCGCCGTATCCGATCGTGCTCGACCACGAGCTGCACGTCTCGCCGGCCGTGCTCACCAAGATGGCCAAGTTCCTGCGCGAACAGCTCGGTGACGCCATATACGCGCCTGCAGAGGCACCAGCGGTGCTGCCGAGCCCAGCAGGCCTGAAGAACAAGTACATTATCAAGGATGGTGGCGCAGTCCGGCGTGCGGATCAGAAAAGCGAGAACGGGCTTCATCCAGCAGGAACCCAGTTCCAGGGCCCCCCCACCACGTTTGCCCGCGACGGAGGGCCCATGCCAAGGGAGTTTGCCGAGCTCGTTTTCCTGCACGACTGGAGGTTTGCGACGCTGGACAAGTCGAGGCGTGGGTTCCTTTTGGAGGCAATCTTGCAAGTTTTGACTGACTCTGGCCACTAACTAGCGGTTCCGACCAATGTGATCTTTGAGCGGGACGAAAGCGTCTGCACGGGACTCATAAAGACGGACTGGTCGGGTTGGGCGACCTACGCGGCCAGCCATCTGTGCCGAGTCTACCCCGAGGGGCTCCGCGTTGGCAGCTCGAACATGGATCCGACACCGTTCTGGGCGATGGGGTTCCAGATGTGTGCCTTCAACATGCAGACGTTTGACCGCGCGCTCGAGCTCAGCGATGCGCTATTCGGAAGCAACGGCTTCTCTGGATACGTGCTGAAACCCGAGTACCTGCGACCCGCACCTGGAGACGTCGCAAAGAGGCCGCCGCCGACGCCGTGGACCGTCAGGGTGCGGATTGTCTCGGCTTCGGCGCTGCAGAAGCCGTATGGAGAGAAGGTTGGCGAGGTGGTGGATCCATACGTCGAGGTCAACATGCTCGGGCTCAATGCCAAGATCATTTCTTCTTCCGGCTCGGAGTTCCGCGGCGTCAAGTCGGATTTGCCCGAGAACCTCTCCGACGAGGCACGGAAGGAGGAGGAAAAGAAGGCAGAAACAGCAGAAGCCGCGCGGCTGCACATCTACTCGACCAAGGCATGCCGTCGCTGATCCGCTCCGTCCATCCATCCCTTGCTCACGCTTTTCGCCCGCAGACGGTGCGCGACAATGGCTGGGATCCGATATGGAACGAGGAGGTCGTCTTCCAGGTCGAGCGCCCCGAGATGGCCTTCTTGAGGTTTGTCGTGAGAGATGACGAGACGTTTGTCAAGGACAAGGTGATCGGGAGCGCCATGCTCTACCTGTCAAACATCCGCGAGGGGTACCGCGCGGTCCCGCTGTTCAACTGGAGAGGTTGGTGACCCAATCGTCGTCGCAACAATTGGTGCTGATCGAGGACCTCCTCGAAATGCAGGTTTCGCCACCTTCGCCAGCGTCTTCGTCAGGATAGACATTGCGAAGTAGCTTATCGGTGTTGGCAGTGGCATGATCTGTTGTCTAGGTGACTTTGGCTTCCAACGGTCCCCATCTGTTGCGAGTGAGCCTTGTTAGTTTCTCGTCGTGGCTCCGAGTTCGCAGATTGATGCGTAGGTATGGCTCGCAGAGGCCGAGAAGCTCACGGAAGCGGATCGCTAGGCGCGATCACACTCTCCAAGCACAGTATTGCTGGTTTCATGCATTTCGCGGGACATGACGTAGGACCGGAGTCATTTGGCTTCGGGGCTGGTTCGGAGCCTGGGACCAGCAAGGATACAGCCGTCAGACCCCATCCCCCCACGCCCCTTCGCGCGTAAAATGGCTCGTCTCTCCATCGTCTACTTCATGCTGGTCATCGTCGCCGCTTTTTCCGCGCCCGCCGTGGCAGTGCCGGCCGCGGGCCCCGGCGCCGCACTGTTCAGGCGCTCCTGCGCGGACTGCAGCGACGTCGAATACTGGTACACCCCCGTTGTCCACGCGTCCGCACACGCGATCCTGACCTTCAATCTTCCCTCCACGTGGGCCGCCCCGCCCCCGCGATCCGCGGTCCGGCTTCCCTCGTTCGGCAGCGAGTTCGCGTACCCCGGGGCCCCCGCCGGCTCCGTCGCCTGCATTACCTACGCCGGGGACGGCGGACGCAGTCTTTATCGCCGGTACAACTTTGCGAGCGACTGCACCCAGCTGGGCTATTACCAGACTTGCACGGAGACCCCCACCGACACAACTGCTGGGATGGCAAGCAACGCGGACTGCTATGATTACTGCATCTCCAAGAACGCCGCCGAACGCTGGGCTTGGAAAGGCTCGGGATCGGGCGACTGCAAGTGCTTCCCTGGCACTACCTGCACGCTTGCCGGGCAGTACGGCTGGATAGTCTACGGTTGCAACATCTGAGTTTCCGGGGCCGCAATAAGAGGGGCATTAGTTTCCCAGTGCGGCAGTGCCAATCGAACATCGACGTTCTCGTTCAGCGTTGACGTTACCGTCAGAAGGATTTCAGTGTAAACTCAGAGGACTGTGGTAGGGGCTCTTTGGTGTTTCGCGAAGGCGGTGTATCAAAGCGCCACAGATATCATTGGAGCAGCGTTAGGACTTCAACACCATGCTTCATGTAGTTTATCATGTGCCTGAAGCAGAAAACATGTAACTCAGGAGCTTTCTGTCCCCTGATTACCGATTGGACGGCATCACGATCCGCACCCAGTGTCGTCCATATCTGACTCGATAGCTACGTTGGAACCACCATCTCATGAAGTAGTCACCATGCTTCATGTAGTTTATCATGTGCCTGAAGCAGAAAACATGTAACTCAGGAGCTTTCTGTCCCCTGATTACCGATTGGACGGCATCACGATCCGCACCCAGTGTCGTCCATATCTGACTCGATAGCTACGTTGGAACCACCATCTCATGAAGTAGATTTGTATTTCGGTGCGTTATGGCCAAACCAACCGAGAAGTCGGTGCGATCGAGCTGAAGATTGACTCGTCGTGCTTTTGCCGCCACGCCAGCGTACCTTTCTCTCGCCCGCTCTCCCATAGCGACAACGCGCAACGGTGTTTGCTGCCGAAACCGACCGCATTTTTCGGTCAGCTTCGGGCCGGCGTCCTCGCGGTTCCGTCGCGAGCGCCGTTGGGCCGCCCGCCTCCAAAGGCGCGTTTTCGGCAAGACCATCCCGTTGAGGCTCCCAAGGCTCCGCAGAGCTCTGGGAACGTTCTGTTGCTGTCTCGGGTGCTTGGAACGAACTGGGAAAAAGGCCGGAAAAGGGCAACCGGACCACGGACTCCAGCTATCGCGTTTCGGCCTTCCCTTACCGCACTTCTCTTCTGGACGCGCTAGAGTGCCGCCGACATGAGAGAAATCATTACGGTCCAAGTCGGTGGGTATAATGAAGTGCGCTGCCGGTGTTGAATTGGTTCCTGACGGAAGCACCGGCGTGTTTGTCGGGTTGTCCCTGAACAGGCCAGTGCGGCAACCAGGTCGGCGGGAAGTTCTGGGAAACCATCTGCAAGGAGCACGCCATCAATCCCGATGGATCTTTCAAGGGCACCGCGCTCCAGAAGGAGCGGATCAACGTGTTCTTTCAGGAGTCGACGTCGGGCCGGTATATTCCCCGGTTGGTAGGGCTCGGCCACGTCGTTTCCCCTCGGCTGACCTTTCTTTCCATTCAGGTCAATTGCCGTGGACTTGGAACCGGGGACGATGGAAGCCACGAGGGCTGGACCCTACGGCAAGCTTTTCCGTCCCGACAACTTCGTGACTGGCAAGTTTTCCGCGCGGTTGGCACGAGCCTTCGCTCACACGCGCCTCATTTTCCAGCCCAGTCTGGTGCTGGCAACAACTGGGCCAAGGGCTTCTATACCGAGGGCGCGGAGATGGCGGACAACGTGCTGGATGTGGTCCGGCGCGAGGCCGAGGCCGCGGACTCGCTGCAGGGCTTCCAGCTCCTGCACTCGCTCGGCGGCGGCACGGGATCCGGCATGGGCTCGCTCACCATGAGCAAAATCCGCGAGGAGTTCCCCGACCGGATGATGGTCTCGTACTCGGTCGCGCCCAGCCCGAAAGTCTCGGACACCGTGGTGGAGCCCTACAACGCCGTGCTGACGATGCACCAGCTCGTGGAAAACTCGGACGCGACCTTCTGCATCGACAACGAGGCGCTCTACGACATTTGCATGAAGACCCTGAAGCTCACCTCGCCCACGTACGCGGACCTGAACCACCTCGTCTCGGGCGTCATGGCCGGCGTCACCGTCTCGCTCCGTTTCCCCGGCCAGGTTGGTTTCTCAACGTTACCCATCGCCTGGGAGATTGTAGCTGACTTTTGTCCCCGCAGCTCAACTCTGACCTCCGCAAGCTCTGCGTGAACATGGTGCCCTTCCCCCGCCTCCACTTCTTCGTTCCTGGTCTGGCACCGGTTCGTGTCCTGTTCCTTCAGCTGTTTTGAATTTGCTCACCTGACACCGTCCACCAGCTCACGTCCCGGGCCAGCGCCGCCTACGTGAACGCTTCCGTCGTCGACATCACGACGCAGCTCTTCGACCCCAAGAACATGATGGCCGCCTGCGATCCCCGCCTGGGCCGGTACCTGACCGTCGCCGGCTTCTTCCGGGGCAAGTGCTCGATGAAGGAGATCGAGGACACGATGCACAAGGTCCAGACGCTGCACAGCGAGCAGTTTGTCGAGTGGATCCCCAACAACGTCAAGCTGTCGCAGTGCGACGTGCCCCCCGAGGGCCTGCCGCTCTCGGCGGCGTTCATCGCCAACACCACAGCGATCCAGGAGGTGTTCAAGCGGATCGGGACGCAGTTCACGGCCATGTTCAGGCGCAAGGCCTTCCTGCACTGGTACACGGGCGAGGGCATGGACGAGATGGAGTTCACGGAAGGTGGGTTCGCTTGCGGCCCGCCGGATCTTTGTGAGCCTGACGCCCGACGGATTGCAGCCGAGAGCAACATGAACGACCTCGTTTCCGAGTACCAGCAGTACGCCGAGGCCGGCATTGACGACGAGGGTCTCGAAGTCGACGTGGAGGAGGAGGTCGCCGCGGACGGTGCCAACGGCGCCCCCGTCGCGGAGGAGGCGTACTAGATACCCGGTAATCGTAACCGTATGCGCTTATCGTGCCAGGTGTATTCGCGGGAGCTTGAGAGTGAATGCGGTGGTGTCGAAGGAGTGCGCGATACGGCGAATTGGTCCACGTTCATTTGACTTCCACTTGAATGACATCCAGCGTTGGACTACAATGTCCGATCTGTACATACTATTCCTCGCATAAAACGAGTTCCCGTTCCCCACTTCCCAACTTCAGTCCCTCTCGTCCAGCATCCGCGCGATCCTCGCCCTCGCCTCGTGCTCCACCCCGCTCCCCACCATCTCCACGTCCCTCAGCTCCGGGCTCGCCGCCACCAGCCTCTCGAGGGCGTCCCCGCGCAGGCGGCGACAGCACCGCACCTTGAGCCACTCGAGCGGGGTCGGCGCGCGCACGTCGAAATCGAGGGTGACGTCCGAGCCCGAGAGGTCCAGGATGCGCAGAAAGGGCAGCGAGAGGGCGAGTTCGGCGCCGCGGTCCGTCAGACGCGGGGGTGGCCTGCAGAAGGACGAGGCCGAAGGCGAGGCGAACGAGGTGCCGGAGCGGTACGAGCCCGCCATCGACCTGCCCACGGAGCCCGAGTAGCTCCGCGAGGAGCCGGCGCCCGACGCCGCGGTGGTCCCCGAGTACCGCGTGGCGGCGGACGACGCGGCGTCGCCCCGCGCTGGCGGCGGCCGCGGGTCCAGGGAGAGCTTCTCCCCGAACCACCCCTCGAACCCGCCCTCCCCGCCCTCTTCGTCCCCGTCCCCGTCCCAGAACGCCGACCCGTCGTCGCTCCCCCACGCGTCCTCCTCCTCCGTCGCCGAAGGCAGGATCTCCATCCCCCTCATCTCCTCCCCGTCCCGCTCCACGCCCCCGTCCATCTCGTCCGCGTTCCACGACCCCACGAGGTACCCCAGGTACAGCGTCCTCAGCCTTCCGCAACCCGCGACGAGCCCGCGCACGCCGCGGTCGCCGACCGCGCATCCCGAGGCGCAGAGGCTCTCGAGCTTGGGGCACGCGCGGCCGAGCTCGCACAGCACGTCGTCGTCGGCGAGGTCGCACCCGAAGAGGTTCAGGCTGACGAGGTTGGGGGCGAGGGAGAAGAGGCTGCATAATGCGGGGGGCGACAGTAGGCGGAGGTTGTGGAAGCACAGGAGGGTGAGCGAGGGGAGCGAGGAGAGTGAGAGGTGCCGGATGCCGGCGTCCGAGATGGCGGTGCAGCCCGAGAGCTTGAGCGTGCCCAACTCGTGCGCGTCCAGCTCGCGCAGCGCGGCGTCCGATACGCCGGGTAGCAGTCCCAAGTTAAGTGATCGCGCGGCGCGGCCCGAGAGCAAGGCGCGCACGCCGGCGTCGGTCACCTTCTCGCAGGCCTTGAGATCCACCTCGGACAGCGGCAGCGGGTGCAGCGAGGCGAGGCCGGCGTCGGTAAGGAGGTACGAGCCGCGGAGGTCGAGCTTCTCCAGACGCGGGCTGCAGCTGGCGAGCGTGCTCGCGAGGTCGTCCGTCGTCGGCGGAACCAGCTGCGCGATGGAGAGCGTGCGCAGCGCGGGGAAGCGCGCGACGATGGGGCACAAAAGGTGCGTGCTCGATGCGAGGGCGGAAAATGCGACGTTCGGGACAAAGAGCGTCGTCGAGGTCAGGTCCAGGCTGGCCAGCCGCGCGGCGACGCCCGAATGCGCGGCGAGATACTCGAGCACGGGCACGCCGAGCACCAGGTTGGACAAATCCAAAGCCAGTTCCGCGCCCGCGCACGCGGGATCGTCCTCGGGGAAGAGCAGCTGCATCACGGAGCGCGTGACGACAGGCACCACCGCACCCGAATCGTCGTCCGCCGATCCTTCGCCGTCGTCGCTCGCGTCGGGCCCGAAACCGGCCTTCCAGCCGAGCTTGCCGAGGCCCAGCATCGTCCAAGGTGCGCAGGCGATCCCGGCGTCCCGTGCCGCCGCGCGGCCGCGGCCCAGCTGCAGCAAGCAGTCCGTGGTGACACCCGAGCACCCGGCGACGTTCAGGTGCGCCAGATCCGCGCACTCTCTGCCCAGCTTGTACCACGCCGACTTGCCGGCGTAGTTGCCGGCCGAGATGCGCGCCTCGCCCAGGCCCGTCTCGCCCATGCACAGGGTCTCGATCCGCGGGCAGAAGCGTGCGATGGCCTGGAAGGCGGCGTCGGCGCCGCGGCCGGGGATGCCGAACAGCTTGAGCGAGCGCAGGTCGCGGCCGAGCACCTCGACGAGGCCGGCAATGGCGTTAAAGGAGAGGCGGTTGCAGCAGGACAGGTCCAGGCGCTCCAGCACGGGGCGGCCGGCCCTGCGTTGCGCCTTCTGGTGCTCGCGCAGGGCGGCGACGGCGGCGTCGGTGAGCTCCGTCGAGTATGCGAGGCCCAGGCTGCGCAGGGCGTGGCAGTCGCCGAGCAGCGCGGCCAGCGCGGCGTCGCCCAGCTCCTTGGGCGTGAGGCCCGCCAGGTCGAGCGCCGCCAGCCGCGGCAGCAGCAGCGCGCCCTTGAACTTGCGCGGCAGCGCCGACGGGTCGCCGAAGCGCAGCTCCCGCAGCACGCCGCGGCCGCACCCGGCGGCGCCCGCGAGGAGCTCCTCGCCGGTGGGCGCCCGCCTCACCGCCGCCCCCGCCGCCCCCGCGCCGCCCGGCACGTACGAGAAGCCGGGGATCTCCAGCGCGCGCCACACGAACCCGTCGGCCGCCTCCCTCAACCGCCGGGAGGCGCGCCGCACGCCCGCAAGCGCCGCGAGCCGCTCCCAGTGCGACCCCGCCGCCGCTCCGACAGGCAGCAGCCACTCCAAAATGCGCTCGAGGATCTCCTCAGGCAGCTCGGACAGCGGGCTCGCCATCCTGACGTGCCCGTGGGGAGTTGTCAACGCAGGCCAGGCCTGCTGACCAAGCGACTCCAGCGATCACTTCCCACGCTTTCCAAACTGGAACAACAACGGCCGGCTGCGTCCGGAGGCACCGTAGATGGACCAATATAGAGCCCACATGTCGCACTGCGACTACACTTCCGCATCCGCGGTACACTATTCCCCCACGAGGCTCCCCGATCGATCCAATCACTGGCCTTCCAGCTCACTGCGCCTGCGCCTGCCCCGCGGGCCTCCCCTCCCCCCGCTCGCTCCGCCCCAGATCGTCCATCTCCACCTCCTCCCCCGCCGCCCTGGCCTCGTCCGGATGCGCCTCGATCCACGCGGGGTGGTCCGCGCGGCATACGGGGCACTGCCAGCGCACCTCGGCCGTGCCGAAGCGCGTCGCCTTGCGCTTGGACTCGACCCACGCCCGGGCGCATTCCTGGTGAAACAGGTGTGAACAGCCGGCGAATTGCAGGAGCACGGGGGGCATGACAGTGCTGGGCGAGAGCGAGGTGGGGGCCAGCGAGGCGGCGTCGGCTGCCGGGGCGGGAGGGGGAGCGTCGGCGGTCGCGGGCGGCGCGGCGTCGACCGGGGCAGCGGGAATGGAGGCGTCGGCGGCGGCTGCAGGGAGCGATGCATCCGCGGCGACCGGCGCCGGCTCCTCGAACGGGTTCGCCGGCTGGGCATCCGGCGGCACGCTCCCCACCTCCCCCTTCTCCGCGGCCTCGGCCGCCTCGGCCTGCTCCCTGACCCCGTCCACCCTCGCGAACCCCGAATAATCCACCAGCACCGGTCCGCCCTGCAGACCGCCCTGCATCGCCGCCTGGCCCGCCGCGCGGGCGATGGCGTCCTTGGCCGTCTCGGAGTCGACCTTGTCCGGCGGCGGCTCAGTCATGGACGACAAGCATATGGGGCAGTCAGCGGAGCTGACGACGTCGCTGGGGGGGAAGATGCGGAGGAGCTCCTCGTCGGTGAGGTCGCCAAGGGGTTTCTCGTAGAAAACGGAGAAGAACGAGGCGCGCATTTCCTGTGGGAACACACCCAACGCTTCAGCCCCGCACTTTCATGCGCGGCCAGCCGGTACACCCACCTGGTACGACATGCCCTGCTCCCGCATCTTGCGCACCTTGAAGATGAGGTAGTTGCACAGCCCAAAGATGAGGAGGAACACGCCCAGCAGGAACGGCCCCACGATCATGCTCGGCTCCACGGGGCGGATCTCGTACACCACCGGCGGGTCCGCGCCGCGCGCATACCACACGTACGGCACCGCGCCTGGGGGGACGGTCCCGTTGGCGTACCCGGGGCTGCCGAACATCATCGCGAGCTCCGAGTACTCGGATGCGTTGCCGACGTAGGTCATCGGCAGGGCGGGAAAGAACTCGGGCAGGCCGACGCCGAACCGCGAGGTGACCTGGCCGCCGTCCGAGTCGATGTCGCCGTAGAACAGCACCGCCGAGGGCTTCTCGTACGGCGGGGGGACGCCCGTGGCGTAGGCGTACTTTGCGTGCGAGAAGCACGCGGCAAACACCTCCACGAGGCGGTGCACCACCGCGACGTACTTTGTGCCCGGCGTGGCGGCGGGGGTGCCGGCCAGCGCCGAGTAGGGCAGGGTGGGGTAGCTCGAGTTGGGGCACGCGGCGCCAAAGTGGATGACGGGCCACGCGTTGGCGTCGGCGGGCAGCATGTCGGCGTTGGCGGGCCAGGGGGCGTTGGTGAAGTGCGAGCCGCGCACGAGGACGGGCGTGGACACGTTGACGCCGTTGGAGCGCAGGGCTGCATCGGGGGGGTGTCAGGGGCGGTTCCGGGCATCTGCCGCGGGCACCCACAGATTGTGATCCACGCGGGGTCCGCGAGATCTCTGTTGTCGGCGAGCGCGGCGGTCGCGAGGAGCAGCAGCAGGGCGGCCACCGCCGCGCGCGGGCGGAGCGGTGCCATCGCGGCGCGCGGATCGGCGGGCGCGGAGGGCTCACGCGCGCCCGGAAATACACCGCCGGGCCTCAAAGCGACCCAATGATTGCGTACGCGCGGCGGGCGGGACGTGCCGGCGCCGGGGTGCGTGTCCCGGAAGTCCGAGGGCCGCGCTGCCGTTGCTGGGAGACCCCGATAGGCGTGCCCGGGGCGCCCGGCGGGAGGCGCTGGCTGTCGGGCGCGATGCGAGACCCGGGCTGCTCGCCGGCAGGAGGAAGACACGCCGGCCTGGGCCCGCGAGCGGGCGCCGGATGGGCGGGAGGGTCGACCAAGGCGGTGCCGCACAGCGGGTCCAGCCTGTGAAAGTCCAGCGGCCGCGTCGACGGAACCGCCGCATCACCAGCGCCTCCTGATAGATTGTCGATCATTTATGCGATGTAGTAGTAGATACAGTGCGATGTAGTCAGACGCAGTTGCTCCAAGCCTTCCCAGACCATGCCAGCAGCGTGCCCGTCCCGATCTTCCCCACTCGGGCTCCCACCCAATCAGTTCATCACCGTCGACGCCGGCCACGGCGCGATCCCGACGGAAGTCAGCTGCCTGTTGAGCCTGTCCGTCCTCGTCTCGGTGCAGAGCTGCCCCGAAAGCGCCGCGTTGCCATTTGTCCAAAGCCGCTCGGCAACAGCACCCGATCGAGGCCAGACGACCTTGTCGAGCACGCCCGAGTAGGTTTCTTCACTCCAGAATGCAGCCTCGCCCCCCTTGAAGTTCGCCGGCGCCGATCCCGTGGCCGGGATCGGCGCATTGTACGCCGTCGTCATGCTCCTGCTCCCCGTGCCGGGCGTGCACCACTGGCCGCACGTAAAGTACCTGATCGGACCCGTTGGGTTTCAGAGGCAGGCCAGGATGGATGCAAGTGCGGTAGATCTCACCACCAGTCCGAGACCGAGAACAGGGTCTCATAGCCCTTGGCGATGAGCCAGTTGTACGTGTCGATGCTGCGCCAGGCCTGCACCACCATCTTCTTGCTTGCCATGGGCGGCACAACCGTCCCGTCGTCGCCGATGGTCTCGTAGTTGAGCCCCGATCCCTCAAGGCTGGAGGGGGTGACGAGGTCCTCCCAGGTGACCATGAGCCTGTCGCGCTGCGAAACGACCTGGTCGGAGACGAAGGTCTGGAAGCGCTTGTAGGCCGTGAGGAAGTCGTAGTTGGCGACGATGTTGTTCCAGTTCCAGCACCACTGCGTCGCGGACGAGGTCAGCCCATGCCCCTGCGCGCGGGGGCCCCGATCAACCAACCTTGTGCACCTCGTCGCTGCCAATGTGCCACGCCGGGCTCGACGCGAACGCCTGGTCCATCCCCCACGCGAACAGGTTCTCCAGCACGTCGTAGGTGCGGTCCACCAGGGGCTGCAGCTGCCCCGACGGCCTGCTCATGTCCGGGTTGCAGCTCATGATCTCGGGGTACACGAGGTTGAACACGTCCGCGTGCCCGGGCATCGTGAGCTCGGGGTACACCTCGACGCCCCTGCGGCGGCCGTAGTCCACGAGGTCCGCGAGCTCCGCGGCCGAGTAGGCCTGCGGGTTGCCCTGCGCGTCCTTGAACGCGCCGAGCTGCCACAGCGTGCCCTGGCCGTCCATGCCGGGCCACTTGAGGGGGAAGGACTGGCTGTCGATCAGGTGCAGGTGCAGCCGGTTCATCTTGGACACCTCCATCCCGTCGATGGTGCGCCTGAGGTCCGACAGGGGGAAGAAGTGCCGCGCCGTGTCGATCATGACCCCGCGCCAGGGGTAAGCGGGGCGGTCGTTGCGGATGGCGGCGGGGCGGACGGCCCAGGCGAGGGGCGAGTCGATGCCGGGCACGGAGTTGACGGCGTTGGTCGCGATCAGCTGGGTCAGGGTCGAAAGCGCGCGGACGATGCCGACGGCGCTGTCTGCGGTGATCGCGATGTCGCCGACAGCGGGGATCAGGATCGAGTAGGCCTCGGAGGCGTCCCAGGCCGAGAGGGAGGGCGAGCCGAGGGTCACCGCAACACAGAGGCGGACGGCGGGGGTGCCGGCAGGGATGGGAACCAGCGCGCGCATGCGGGAGTCGGCCCGAGCCACGGCGTCGCGGAGGTAGGAGGCCGCGGGGGCGGCCCCGGAGACCGAATCGACGACGACGCGGAGGGGGCGGATGCAGAGGGTGTTGAAGGTCCTGTAGCCGGTCGAGTTGCTCATCGTCGTCGCGGTCGCGGGGTTGGGAGCCGGCCAGACCGCGGTGGTGTAGAAGTTCGGGGCGCCGGTGATGGCGCGGGGGAGGAGGCGGGGGATGAAGCCGTCGTCGGGGAAGGAGGAGTTGGTCCGCTGCGGGATCAGCGATGGGTGATCAGGGATGACAGCCGCCCCCTGGCCGCCGAGGAAGGAGGGCGCGGCCGGTGCGTGCGACATGGGTGGGCGAAGATTCGGAAACAGGAGTCCGAGTCCAAATGTGGCCGCGATGAGCAGCGTGAGGGTGATTTCGGCGGCAAAGACGCCCGAGCGGTGTCTCGTGGGAGAGACCGGGGAGTCGGCCTCGCACTCGGAGAGGCTGCGGGTCTTGAGGGTGGAAATAGAGAGAGGGAGAGACGAGAAGCGCTTGTTTCCCGTCGTTCTGGGGCCTGGCAGGCAGAACGACCGATCAGAACGGCTCCTCCGGTTCCCCGCTCGCACGCCGGCCGCCTACCTGCAAACGAAGGCCCAATCGCCTTGGCCGGGCCATATAGGGGCCCGTGCGATGAGCACGAGGCTCCGCGGCCCTCCTGAACGGCCATGCGGGGCTCGGAAATCAGGAGTGGTTGGCGACTTGGCTGTGGTGCGCTCGGCGCCGTTGCGTTGTGCGCGGGGTCGGCGGAGCCGCGCGGGGCAGCCGAGGTGCTTGCAGGGAGACCGGAAGGTTGAGATCCGTCCATCGTGGCGTTGCTGTCGTGTTTGAAGGTCGTTCCGTTGCTTAAATTGGTGCTCGAGCGTCTGGAGTCACCAGGGCGGTGCGTCCCAAATTCAAGGGTAAGGGTTCGAAGACCCGGCTGGTGATTCGACGGCATCCCAAACCACACCGCCCGCTCCCCGCACCGCCCGGCCCCAGGCCCGGAAGGTGAGGGCTGTTGAAGAAGGGAGTGAAGCTGGGACTTCTTTCGGTCCAGAGTCAATGCTCGCTACAATCCGGTTGAGGACCGCGATAGACTGGAAAATGGAATCCGGCAGCCGACATTTCGGAGAGCGTAAGGTGGCCCAAACTCGGTGATGCAGCTCTCAAAGAGCAGTAGAGCTACACATATAGTGCACAGAGATTGATTGAGACCGAACAGATGCGGATCTCTCGAGGGCGCCGGAAATCTCTTCGTCGAATGCCTGAAAGCAGAAGCCTGCTGGGCCCAAGTGCAACCAAGCTGGCACTTGCAAGGGGGCGAGAAGCAAAGCCATCTCTCTAGGAGAACATTGGCGTTCTGTGGTGAAGCGCAGACTCGGCAGAAAGGGGGACCGGGGATCCCGAGGTGCGGCGGGGAAGCGGCTGGCTGTGGCAACAACCGCATTGCGTCACATAGGGGCCCTGCCGAACCCGGCAACAGCTTCCGGTGGGCCACCAGACAAAAATCATCTTCATTTATCGCGGCACAGAGCTTCGGATCTGTCCCGCATTGCTGTTGCCGACAATGGACTTGCCCAGAACTTGCACCGTTGCCACGGCGCGCCGCGGTTTTCGTCCGGCACGAAGCGCCGCGCTTGGCACCGCCCTGCTCCTCCTCGCCTCGGGGTTGCTCGCCGATGGCGCCTCAACTGCGCAAGGAGCTTTGCCCAAGAAGGGCACGACGACGACGGCGCCGCCGAAACCGATTCGGACGGCCACGACTTCCGTGGCCGTGGCCCGGGCCGCGAGCTTCGCCGCGGCGGACGTACCGACCGGGAGCGGCGACATGCTCTTCCAGGTGACTTACGACAGCGCATCGTGCCCAACGTCTGGGAGTGAGTGCGATGTCCACCGCTTCCGCCTCTCGGCCTCTAATCGTCTTGCCGAAGACCCGTCCTGCCCCTTCGAGATATCGACCTGGACGCAGGAAAACTGCACCGCCTGGGATCCTGTCAAGCGGGTTCCCGCTCCCGATGGCTTCCTTTTCAGCCGTGGTTCGGCGTCGGACTGGTGGTGGTCCGAGCTGGCGAACACGGGGCAAATGATGTGGTGCTCGCCCGGCGCGACCGTGATCCCGGTGTCGGGCGACGGATTTCTCGGCTGGTTTCCGACTACCACCGTTCCGAGCGCCTTCAGGACCCGTGGGTGCTCCTATTCCGGGCTCATTGCCGCCATTTCACCCTCACCGTCGCCTGATCATAGATCCGTACACGAAGGTCCTCGTCGGCTATTACGACGGGGCGCCTACTGGATGTCCTTTGACGAGCAGCTCGATTCATGCTTTGACCATTCGCTTCGTGGGTTTCGGTCTCCCGTCCTCCCCAAATCGGTGTTGATCCCCGTTCCTTCCGTTCAGTACACTCAAGCTGAATGGGCCAATTCGGGCTGCTTGGGGATCTCTGGGCCTGTGTGCACGAACCAGTTGGGCACGTCGAAGAGCCTGCTGTTTTGTGGACCTCTTGGTACGTCGTCCGTTCCTTTCCCGCATTGCGGTTTAGCTCATGATCTCGTTCTCCAGACAACTCCCCGCTCCTCGTCGGAACCACGCCGGCCACGGGCCAGACCACCGCAACCGTGCCTCCTGCGCCTGCCCCATCAACCACAAAGGCGCCGATTTCGACGTCCACAGCTTCGGCATCCGCAACCAGCTCGGCCAGTCGGACGGCCACGACCTCGGTTACGGCGTCCAAATCAGCCACCAACACCAAGAGCCGCACTTTGAGCCGCACCAAGACCACCAAATCGGCCACCCGAACCGCCTCTAGGTCCAACACCTTAACCAAGAGCGCCTCGCGAACGTTGACCAGCACCACGTTGCCCCCTCCTCCCTCGAGCACGACGGTTGCCCCTCCTCCCTCGAGCACTACGAGCGCCTCGCAGACTCCAGCCCAGCTGACTTCCTCGAGCGTCACGCGGAGTGCGACATTGCCGCCCCCCTCGAGCACCTCGACGCCGTCCTCGACAACGAGGGAACCATCTACGACGGTGCCCGTTCCGTCTTCAACCACCGCCCTTCCCTCGACCACCAACGGACCGTCCTCGACCACTGCACTGCCAGCTGCCACGTCGTCGGCGACGAGATCGGGCACCGCGACCGCCTCACCCACGCCTTCATCCACTTCGGCGAGCCGAACTGCCACGGCGACGCCTTCATCAACTTCTGTCTCGCAGACTGCGACGGCCTCGCGGACCCCCAGGACCTCTTCGATCACCGCCACCACCTCCTCGGCAAGCGGCACCTCATCCGCAACGCAGACTCGCACGTCGACCGCTGCCGGCGGACCGCCTGCGAGGCTTTCCTGGGGCCAAACGGCCTCCTCGGACCGCAGCCTCTCCGGAGAAGTAACCATCTACAATCTCGGCGCGGTGCCTCTTTCGGGCTACTCGGTCTCCTTCACTGTGGACCCCGCATGGGAGCTGCAATCACACTGGGTGTACAATTGCGGCTCGTTCACCGGACCCACGCCGGCGAACGGCGGCAAGGCGACCTGCGTGCTGAACTCTGGATCTTGGAACGGCGACGTTCCGGTCGGCGGAAACACGCGGCCGATGGGGCTCTACATCCAGAAGTTTGTGGCGTCGCCCGGAGTTCAGCTCTACCTGCGCAACGGTGGGCCTAGATTGGCACTTGAACGTCATCGCTATTGGCTGATTGTCTCCGCGCAGCTGCCTACGACTGGAAGGTCACCATCAACGGCGTCGAATACGCCGTGGAAATGACCGACCCCTTGGATCCGGGCACGCCGACGTCGGGCGCTCCTTCCCCGACCACCCCTACCGCTCCCCTCCCCAGCGGCCCTGCCTCCCTCAGGTGGGGCCAGCAGTCGGCCACGGCAACGAGCCTCAACGGGGAGATGACCCTCTACAACACCGGGATGTCGGTCATTTCGGGCTACTCGATCTCGTTCACCGTCGATCCCGGATGGGATCTGCAGGCCAGCTGGGTCTACAACTGCGGTTCCTTTTCGGGTCCCACCGCGGCGAACGGGCGGATTGCGACGTGCGTGCTCTCTTCGGGAGCCTGGAACGGGAACGTGCCGATCGGGGGCAACACCAAGCCGTTCGGGATGTACATCCAGCGGATCGGGGCGGGAACGGGGTCGACTTCCTACCTGCGCGAAGGTGGGCTGCATTTGCTCGGGAGCATGGCTTCTTGGACTCACCCTGCGCGTCGCAGCGGCATACAACTGGACCATCACCCTTTCCGGCGTCACCTACTCGATCGGCATCACCGATCCCTCCGATCCGACGCCGGTTGCCGACAGCCCGGCGCTATTTGCGATCCCGGCGGCAGAAACGGCGACGCGCAGCCGCACAACGACCGCGACGCGCAGGCAAAAGCCGAGCACCACGCGAACAACCTCGCACACCAAGACTCGGGTGTTCCGGACCCTGAAGCCGAGGATGGAGGCGGATGCCGAGGCCAGCTGGTCTCCGAATCCCGGGCTCCGGGACCTGGCGTCGTCGCCGTGGGGACGGTGATTGGAGGATGCTGATGAACGGTGCAGGTGGATGCGGCCAGTGCGGCCGCTCTTTACCGCCGTCTAGATCGGTCGTCAAAGACTGAGTGTATTGGTCTTGATCACGGGACGAACATTGAAACGAAATTGACTGCGGAGATGCCCGGCAAGATGGTTTCCGACCACATCATTTTGAGGGGCAAGTCAACCATCCGAAGCCCAGTGGGGGCCTCTAACACCAAGCCATGGTCCTCCCAGTCCTTTTTGGCAAATCAACTCATAGGTCATCTAGCCCATTAAGCCACGAAAACATCCAGGTTGGCCGGCCCTGGCGGCGCGCGGCGAACCAAACAGGGGGAGGGGGGCCGCGTTTTAGGGGGGCGGCGGTCACGCAATCCGGGATCGAATGGCGCCATGCGCGGCCGGCAAAAACCCCCGTCCCGGCACCCGCTCACCAAATCGCGCTCTCCACACAGTCCACTGCGAATAAAGGGCAGACGACGGACGCCGCGCATTCCCAGCATTCAGCGCGACCTCCCCCGCCCGCCCTCGCAATGGTCGCGCTCTCCACGTCGCCTTCGCGCGCATCGTTCCTCGCCGGGCCCCCGCCGCACCACGGCCACCACGCGCCGCACCCCGTGCATTTCTCGCACGAGGCGCTGGCGAAGCTGAACGAGCGGCTCGTGGCGCAGACGCCGCAGCAGGTGCTCGAGTGGGCCATCCTGACGTTCGGCGACGGGCTCTACCAGACCACGTCGTTCGGCGCCACGGGCTCGGTCATCCTGGACATGCTCGCAAAGTGAGGACGCCGCGGCACCGCCCGCGCCGGGATCTGCCCCCCGGCGGGGCGATTGGCTCGCAAACGGACGCTGACGGTGCCCCCTCCGCAGGATCTCGAAGCGCCAGGTCGCCGCGCACCACGCATCGGCATCCGTCTCGCACGCGGATCCGGCCTCGCGGCATCAGCATCTCGTGCCCCTGATCTTCATCGACACCCTGTACCACTTCCCCGAGACCGTCGAGCTGGCGCACCGGTCTGCCGCGCACTACAATGCCCCGATGCACGTCTTCAAGCCCAAGGGCGTGGAGACGACCGAGGAGTTTGAGCGCGAGTACGGCAAGCGTCTGTGGGAGACGGACCCCGAGAGCTACGACTTCTTGGTCAAGGCGGAGCCGGGCAACCGCTCGTACCACAGCATGCAGCCGGCGGTGCAGTGCGCCATCACCGGCCGCCGGCGGTCGCAGCGCGGCGACCGGTCCTCGATCAAGATCCTCGAGTACTCGGCCAGCCAGGGCGTGTACAAGCTGAACCCGCTGGCCACCTGGACCTGGGACCAGGTCTGGGCCTACCTGCGCGACGAGGGCGTCCCGTACAACCCGCTGTACGACCGCTCGTACCGGAGCATTGGGGACTGGCACTCGACGCAGCCCGTGAAGGAGGGCGAGGACGAGCGCGCGGGCCGCTTCGTCGGCCAGACGGACGGCGACGGACAAAAGACCGAGTGCGGACTGCACAAGGACTACTTCAAAATGCGGGCTGCTTTCAAGCAGCGGGAGCGGATGCTCGCGAAGCAGGCCGCCGAGGCGGCGGCGCCGGCGGCCGGGTCGGGGAAGGAAAACGCGAGTGCATGACGAAGAGCAGGGTGCGGGGCTATACCATGGATTTTGTAGATTGCCCACGGGGCCTCTGAGTGGATCTGACTTCTGACCAGCTCTTTGCCTGACTTGTCCGTCGATGATCGTCTGACTTTGCGGATTCATAGACCGTCGTCGGCTCTTCCCCGCTGGCGCGGAGGCTCCAAAAACGTCTCCCGTCCCTGTGTCCCGCTGCTTCGAATCGCCATGGCGCCCCAGGGGAAAGTCAAGGTTTTTATTCATCGCACGAGCATTTGCCGCACCGTTCGAGTGACACGGGCGCGTCTCTCCCTTCTCGTTGCTCTGTTCGACTGCCTGGTCTCTTTCGCGCGTTGCTCTGTTCGATTGCTAGTCCAAGACCGTCGTTATGGCGAGGTACCCGGAAGGAGCGCCGGTGCCGGAGGACTTTGGACTCGTCGAGGAACTCTTCGACTTGGACGTGGAGCTCAAGGAAGGAGAGCTGCTTCTGTAGGAACGTTGCCGCGGCGGCAGCGCGCCAACTGACCAGCGTCCCCCGAAACGAAGGAAAAACGTCTATGTTACATGTGATCCGTACATGAGGATGCGCATGGCTCCTGGTGGACCTTGTGGGTGGAATCGCTGACGGGCAACCGGCTTTTCTCACCTTCCTTCGTCACTTCTACTCTGGGCTATCAAACACCTGTCTCCTCAGCGTACTCGGGCGGCTCGTTCCAAATCGGCCACCCGATCCAGGGCTACGGGGTGTCCTACGTTCTCCGCTCTGCGAACCCCAAATACGCTGCCGGAATCTTCATTTCGACTGTGCTCACCAAATGGGCCGAGTACCAGGTCAGCCGTGACCTGGACAGGCAGGCCGTGACATGTTGTTGACATCTTCACCTTCACATCACGTACCAGGTCCTCAGCGCCGCCGAGGTCGCTTCCCAGGAAGCTTCCAAGATGCTGGTCGCCGTCGACCCGGAGGAGGAGAAGCGGGACGGCATCCCGCTCCCCTACTATGTTGGACCTTTGGGGACGAGCGGGATCACGGCGTGGGTCGGGCTGAACCTCAAGGGAAAGCCCGCTGCCGGCGAGACGGTATTGGTCTCGGCGGCGGCCGGGGCGGTGGGCCAATCGGTGTGCATCTTTGCGAAGGCGCACGGGTGCCGGGTGGTCGGCAGCGCGGGAGGCGCGGACAAGTGCAAGTCGCTGCTGGAGGATCTCGGGATCGATGCGGCCGTGGACTAGTACGTCGATCTCATCACCACGACAGACGCGTTCTCACTCGCCGTTCTCGAATCACCAGCAAGCACCCCGAGGGAGGTTCTCTCGCGGAGGCCCTCAAGAAAGCCTGCCCGAAAGGGGTCGATGTCTACTTTGACAATGAAAGTATTTCTCTATTTTCATCGTATTCTTCGCTGATGCCTGTTCCTCTCTTCTAGGTCGGCGGTGACTTGCTCATGGCTGCATTCCACGCCGCTAATCCCGGCGCCCGATTCCCCATCTGGTTCGTTTCCGCAGTAGACGTCTTGTTCACTGTTTGACTTGGTACTGTGCAGCGGACAAATCTCCAGGTACAACACCTCGCCTGGGCTCGCCATCGGTGCCGGATTGCCCGAGGAGGCACAGAAGCTGATCGATGAGAAGAAGATCGACTATGCACCGTTCAACGTCCGTGACTATCGGGCACAGTGTGAGTAAGCACACGGTCCCTTCACTGCTTTCAACTGATCTCGTTACAAAGATTTCGAGGAGGCCGTCAAGGACATCAAGGACGGTATTCGTCGCGGAGACTGGAAGAAGTACCGCCTCGACATCCGGCCGGGGCTCAAGGGTGCGGGGGCATTCTACTGCGAGATGCTCAAGGGCGGCAACCGGGGCAAGAGCATCGTCGAAATCTCCCCGCCCCGGGCATGATGCTTTGAAAGAGAACATGTTCGAGCAAAACATTACACGCCCCTGCCAGCCACGCGCTGTTCAGTCTCCACCAGGCTCTCCAGACAGAACATCCCGACCGATTCCACCCAGACCACGGCGTTACGACGAAGCGTTCCTCAGCTTCGCCAACCTGGCTCCCAGCTCGTCTTCTTCCCGCGTTGCCTCCTTCTCCTTGGCCGCCTCGACAGCCACCCCCGGCAGGTCCATTTTGAGCTCCAGCCCGTGTTCGTCCGCCACCTTCTGCATGAGCTCGTCCACCTCATCCTGCGGCGTCGCCTGCGCCGTTGTTTGGGACATGGTCGATTCCATGTAGGACGTCTGGACGTCCAGGTCCTCGAACTGCTTCTCGAACTGGTCCATGACGTTCGAGATCTGTCGAACGACGACGAACCGTCGTGAGGCTCGTTCAAAAAGTGCCAAAAATGCCGGCGAAAAGCCCACCTGCTCCAGGTTCATACTCTGCATCGCCTTATCCATCTGCTTGACGACGCCCGCCATGCTGACCGACACCTTCCTCATCGTCGACGCCGTCTGCACCCTCGCCGCGACGCCATCTATCCTCGAGCTCAGCCGCAGCAGGTTCAGAGCCTCGTTTTTCTTCCGGATCGCGTTGGCGGCGTAGATCCGCGCGCCCTCGATGTTGCCGCTCTGTATGGCTTTCTTGAGCTTCAGCTTCTCCGCGGCCTCGTCCTTGTTGGCTTTTTTGGACTGCCGGGCGAGCTGTTTGGCGGTGAACTTGAGGTTGAAGAGGTGGTCTGGGTCGGAGAAGGGAGAGGTGCCGGAACGAGCGGATCGCGTTGTCCGGGGTCGCGGAGCAAGTTGCGGCGAAAACGAAACGGCGGAGTCGATGAATGTGTTCCAGAAAGAGCAAACGTCCGGAAAAGAAGCCAGATTCCGGCGAATGGGCGAATGTAGAGGGGCCAGGGAGTCCGTTCGTTCCAGCACCGCGGAAGGTCTGCGTTCAGCGGTCCGCGCGCGTTCCGGGCCCGGAAGACCCACTGTCGAGCCCGCTCATCGCGGACTGATCGTTCCCCAGCTTGCCTGCGGCCCGCACGGGGGTGCAGGCCGGCGAGCTGAGGTGGTTGACGGGGCTGGGCTGGCCAATCAAGCTTGCGCCGAGAAGTCGATCAATCTGGACGGCAACTCGGGAACGAAAGGACCATCCGAAAGCACCTAAAATCGAATGTCGATGAACAATAGAGACGATATGTACATTCCTGGACCGAGCTGCTTACACAGAAGGCAGGTACAACGACACACGAAACGTAACAGTTCCAGTAACGCAGTTCGTGACTCGAAACGAGGATATCAATCGCCGCAGTAGCGATCGAAGTAGCGTGCGCAGTCGTCATGGCAGTCCTGCACGGTGCACGAGTACTTGGGGTCGTTGCAGAGGAAGACGCACCGCGGATAGTCGCACTGAACGATCAAGTGCCGAAAGAAACGGCCGGTTAGCCTGGAGCACGACAAAAAGAGCAAAAGCAGATAACCCACGAGGTACTGGTCGAACTGTGGGCAGTGGTAGCGGCTGTTGACAGTCAGCTCGGGAACGTGAAGCCCGGGAGAGACCGGCTTCTGCTTCCCGATGCCGTCGATCCCCTCCACGGGTTCGGAAGCCCGTTCGCCAATGCCAGCGGGATTTCCCGATGGATCCAGAGGTTGGTGGATTGTGACAAGTCCCGCCGGGTCCTTGCCGGCCACTGGAACTCCGAGGCAGCCAGGAATCGCGTCCAAAAGGCAGATGGCGATGACGCCGAGACCGAGAACTATCAGGAGGAATGACCGCTGGCTCCTTTGAGCCCTTATGGCCGGGCGAGCACGTCTAGGAGACATTCCAAAGACGTGACTCCAAGACGCGACTCCGGCGCGGCAAGATGCAAGCTCGTAACGAGCTCGATGACTGAAGGCTGAGCACCGATATCTGCGGACTTCAGTGCCGGGAACTGCTCAGTTCGGGAGGAGGAACAGGAGCTCCCGACTCCCGCGGCCCGCGCGTGATCGGAGCGCGAGCGCCGCGAACTCGGTGCAACCGCGGTACAGCTACCCCGGGGCGCCATCCGCCGGCGAGCCGCACGCATGATAGCGAAGGTGTCTGTTGCCGGCCGACGCTAGGCCGCATCTCGAACCGGCGGCCACGAAAACAAGGTCTGCCCTGGGACGCGGGTCACCATTGACGTCCCGCCGCCATGGCGAGAAAGAAGTACTACGCGGTCGCGCGCGGGTACCGCACGGGCGTGTTCACGACATGGGAGGAGTGCCGGGCGAGCACGTCCGGGTACCACGGTGCAGTGCATAAGGGGTTCATGACGCTTGCCGAAGCGAACGAATGGCTCGCCGCGCAGTCGGGCCCCCCTGTGGCTGCTCGCAACTCGCCGGCGTTTGACGACGGGCTCGATGACGTGCTGCTCAGTCATGTCTCGCACGAGGAGGAGGAGATGACGGCGGCCGAGGCCGCTGCCGAGTACCTTCGTGCCATCGGCCAGCCCCCGATACCTTCGCAAGCGCCGCCCCCGTACGAGCCTTTCAACGGCGGTCCTGTGGGTCCTCCGACCACGCTGGACCTGCCGCCACCTTACAGCAGCCAGCCCGCTACCACGCTCGAGAGCGCCCGCACGGGTCGCACAACCTTCGACCGGCACAACGGCCAGCCGTTGCAAGTGGCCATCCCAACCGTCGCTGCCCTGAGCGCCGCAGCTGCCGGACCCTCGTCTGCGGGACCTTCTTCCGCCGGGCCGACGCGGGCCCCTCCTGCCCCAGCTCCGCCGCCGCCGCCCCTCTCGGAAGAACAGCAGGCTGCGCTGGACCTTGTGCTCGCGGGCGAAAACATCTTCCTCACCGGCCCGGGCGGGACCGGCAAGTCGTTCCTCATCGAACGCATTTGCCAGGAGTTGGAAATGCAGATCGCGCCCATTCCGAACGGGCAGGCCGCCAATCCTGCGCTTCCGCAGCAGCGGAAAGTCGTGCACCGTACCGCAACGACGGGAATAGCAGGTGGGTTCGGTATGCGAGGAAGTTGTTACATAGCTGAAGGCTGTCGCTTCCAGCGATCAACATCCGCGGCATGACAATCCACTCCTGGGCCGGCCTCGACAAGGGCCTCGAGGACGCCAGCTTCCTGTCCGGCCGCCTTTGCAACACCAACATGCGGCCCAAGGCGTACAAACGCTGGCTCGAATGCGACGTCCTGATTCTGGACGAGATCTCGATGTTCTCGGACCAGCTGCTCGATCTCCTCGACGAGCTGGGCCGCAGGGTGCGGAGCAGGATGCAGCAGGGCGAGTCGCCCCCCGGAATCGACCTGAAACCGCACGAGAAGCGGATCCAGTCGTTCAACCCCGACCTGCCCTTCGGAGGCCTCCAGCTGGTCCTCGCCGGGGACTTTTACCAGCTGCCCCCCGTGGACATCAGCAAATGGAAGCCCGGGTTCATGCAGGAGCTGGCCCAGGGGCAGGGCACGCACCGTCTGCGGGCGAGCCTGCAGTACCGCCCGAAGTACGCCTTCGCGGGCAAGGCGTGGAGGGACCTGAGGCCGAGGACGGTGGAGCTCACCAAGGTGTTCAGGCAGGCCGACGAGGCGTTCGTGAGGGTGCTGGAGAAGATCAGGGAGGGGACGGTCACGCCCGAGGCGAGGGCGGCGCTGTCGGCGAGGCAGATGATGCCGCCCGCGGACGTTGGGGACAAGGTTCGGAAGCTGACGCTGAAGCCTGCTTTCCTGCTCACCGCATTAGCAGATCTTCAAACTATTTCCGTTGAACAAGGATGCGGACAACGAGAACAACCTGCGCTACGGTGCTCTTCCCGGACCCGACGTGATCTACAGCGCGCGGGACGGGCAGACGCCAGAGTCGGAGGAGTACTTCAAGTTGCTCAAGGAGTAAGTCCCGCGTGCATCTGACAAGTCAATTACTGACGTTCGCTACGCGGCGGCGAACAGCCTCACGTGCGCCGAGGAGTTTCGTGTGCGCGTCGGTGCGCGAGTCATGCTGCTGCACAACCTGGACACGGCTTCGGGATTGGTCAATGGGCAAACGGGTGTCGTCGTCGCTTTCCAGTTTCCCTCGGGGCGTGCACACCAAACGAAGCTCAATGCCATTCAGCTCGGCACGGCGGAAGAAGACAAGATCTTGCGAGCGGCGTACGACAACTGGTACAAGATGAACGCGGTCGACGCCGCGGCGCCTCCGACTCCAATGTCACCCCGGAGCGCGGCGCACGGAAAACCGGCCCCGCCGCCGCCTCCCGCTCCCAGGCCCAGCGGCCGTCCGCTTCCGGTGGTCCAGTGGGACAACGGCCAGCGCGGCCTGGTGGAACCATACCATTGGCGGGTTGACGATTCGCACGCCCACCTGAAAGCCTGGCGCATCCAGCTGCCTCTCCGGCTTGCTTGGGCCTTCTCGGTGCACAAGAGCCAGGGCATGTCGCTCGATTCCGTGCAGGTCGACATCAAGAACTGCTTCAGCGAGGGGATGGCCTACGTCGCCTTGTCTCGGTGCCGCCGGCTCGAATCGCTGTACATTCCGACTGGCTTCGACGCGAGCAAGGTCAGGGCCAGCAGGGAGGTGCACGGATTCTACCATTCCATCCGATCGCGAGGTCGCGGCGCTGCACCGCCGTTGCCCGCGACCCAGTCCTCGACGCAGCCGCCGCAGAGCAACAGGAGGGACTTCAGCAGCAGCTCGCCTGGGTTCGGGAAGCACACGAGCTCCACACCTCCCTCGGCGCCTGTTCGGGATCCTGGCAGCCCGGCAAGGCATGCTGGAGGACCGAGCTCGGACTCCTCTGATGTGCAGAGCGTGGCCGTCTGGAATGGATCGGGCTGGGAGGCGCCGGGCCTGCAGCGTTCGTCGCGCACGAGCACCGTTCCCCTGGTTGACCGCAGACCGGTGCCGCAGCCGAGCTACGGACACGCACAAGCGCATCCGCCTGCCAACGCTTCCCATTCCGCGGCCAAACCGGCGTCTGCCCCGCGAGTGCATTCGCGATCGGCCCCGGCGCAACCGGTGGAGGTCATTTCTGTTTCCTCGGACACGGACAGCTCCCAGCAGGAGCGGCGTGAAGGAGCAAGCGCCCCGCCTGCAGCAGGCCCCAGCCGCGGCGTCGCCAGTGGAGCCTCGCTCTACGGCCGCGCTCCTGGCCTTTCGACCGGCTCGCAGGCTCGAGCCGGAACGGCGGCCCCGATCGCTGGTCCTGCCGGGAGCCAAGGCGCGAGCCAAGGGCGCCCGATTCGGCTCGCGTACACTTACACCTTGTCTTCCGACTCCGAAGACGAGATGGACGAAGACTCGGACTCGACGCCGAGGCCGCTGAAGAGGGGCCACGAGGAGTCGTCCCCCGATCCGGCGTCATCATACTTGAGGTCGCTGTCGAGTCTGAGGGCGTCGTTGGGAAGGGCTGTGAGCAGTTCGCCCCGGAGCCAGGAGACGCCTCGGAAGAAGAGGAAAACCTGATTTCAGACTTTTTCGATTGCCAGTGATTCACATTGTCTTCAGATACATTGACTACGATGACCATCATATCTGAGCTTTTTCATCGTTCAGGCGACGCCTCCAGCTTCGAGCCTTCGGCAGGTGTTCCGCTCGACGGTTCCGAGTCTGTGCTCGACCGCGGCGGCCCTTCCGGGGACGCAGCCAGATCGCTCGCCTTTGCCGTGAAGTTGAGCGAGGGCGCCGAAAGCGACGTGCGGCGCATGCCCGGTCGCAGCGGCGTGATCCCAGGCACAGCTAGGGGGACCAGTCCACCTGAGCCCGCCCGTGATGTGCCTTCCAGGACTGGGCTGTCGACAGCAGTTCTCAGCGAAGACTGCGTCCGCGTTGGGCTCGGCGTGCGCGACTTTGGAGGCGGCGAGGAGTCGCGTCGGAAGGGCCCAAAGTCGATGAAGTCCCTGAAGCTGCGGCGACGACCAGAACCATCCTCGTCGGGCGGCCAGTCCCTGTCCATTTCCGGATCATCGCCCATGAAAGACCTCGTCGGATCCCGGAGCGCGAAATCGTTGGCGTACTCGTGCTGGTCGCGCAGATCCTCAATGATCTTGCGCGCGCGAGGGAGTTCCGTCCAGAAGGCTTCAACAGCCGTGCTGAGGCCGTCCTCGGATCGGATCTTGCGGCCCAACTCCTCAGCACGGGCCTGCATGTCCGCGTCGGTCGTTACCGCCAGCAGCGCGGAAGCCAGGTTGGAAGCGTTGAGCTTCTTGACTTCGACGCCAACACCGAGACCTTCGACAATGTGTCCCCAAAAGTTCTGATCCCCGAAGAAAGGGCAAACGACCGTCGGCTTCCCTTCCCGCAGCCCAGCGGCCAACGTGCCGGCGCCGCCGTGGTGCACCACAGCATCCATTTGCGGGAACAGCCAATCGTGAGGTATCGACGAGACCAGGTAGATCGAATCGGGGGGCAGCTTTTCCTCCTCCTCCGCGTCCTCGTCCTTCTCTTTGCCCTTGCGCGCGCTCCAGCCTTTGCTCAGCACGACGCGGACCTTGGCCCTCCGAACGGCCTCAACGACAGTCCTGGTGAGGCCTTTGGGATCCGGCACGACGATGCTACCAAAGCCGACGTAGATCACCTTGTCCGCGGGCGAGCGGCGCTCCAAAAAGGCCGCCAGATCGGGCGGCGGCTGCCACCCAACGTCCGGGTTCTTCAAGAACCAGTATCCGCACACGTGGATGTGTTCGGACCAGTCGGGCGGCTTCGGGAGCACGCTTGGGGAGTAGCAGTAAAGCGTCGGGACCGTGGATGGATCCACAGGCCCCGCGAGGGTGGTTGGAGGGATTCCGAGCACGTTTCGGCGCCATTTGTTGAGCGTGAGGAGCAGGGCGACATAAATCGCGCGTTCGACGACAGAGTAGCTGAATTCGTTGTATAAGCCGCCAAGATCCGTCGCCGGCACCATGAACGGATGCGGAAAGGCGCTGGTGACAACGAGATGAGATCACAAACCCGCTCAACGCGGCGCATTGAAGCTCACCGAGTTCGTGTCCAAGGCATGGTGAAGACGAACATGAAAGGGATGCCGAGCGCTTCCGCAACTGTACAATAAGCAGAGTAAGGGGCGAGCTACCGCGCCAAGAGGAATATGACTTACCATGAGGTCCGATGATGGCGCTAGGTCCAGCCAGGATCACATCCGACCCCTGGCACGCCTCGAAGCCGCTCATCATCAAATCCGTGAGCCACGGCCTCAGTCGGGCATTGGCCTCCCTCACGAACGCGTACGTCGAGTGCCCGTTCTCCACCATGACCGACATGATCATGCCCGGGTCACCCTTGACCTCGCGGAACTTGAGCCCGTGCGAGGTGATCCACTTTGCGAATTCGGGGTGCGAGGCGATGGCGACACGGTTCCCTTCGGCCTTGAGGCGCTTTCCCAGGGCGATGAAGGGCTGCACGTCGCCGCGGCTGCCGACCGTGAGTATGGTGATCCGCTGCGGGGTCGGAACAAGAACGATCGACGGTGGGGGAGGGTTCAGAGGAGAGGCACCGGTTTTGGGCGAACTCGAAACGGTAAACATCTTCTGAAGGGACGAGGAAAGAGCTGGAATGGTCTGCGAGAGGGTCCACGAGCCAGCACGCATTTTGCCGGGTTCGATCGCCCGGCCGGCCGACGGCGAGGTCCGCTCGTCCTGATCGCCGGCATCGTCGGCCGGGGGAGGAGTTTGCGACCGCGGTACATCAGCCGCAGCGACGGAAGGCGAAGCGGGTCGCGAGTTCGGAGAAACTTCCGACTCTGGAGCGAAACCCAGGAGAAAAAGCAGCGCCGCGTAGCACCTGTCGCGGGCGTTGCTGGAGTTGAAGACGAACACGTACTTGCGCCTTTCCCCGGGCGAAATCAGCGGCGCAGGTCGCGGCGGCGACCCCGGTCGCGCAGAGTACGATTGCAGGGCCTGTCGGGACCCCGCATCTGAAACCCCGTCGTCGGTGGATTGCACGGAAACGACTGAAGATCCCGTGGCTGTCCTCGTTCGCGTGCCAGCCGTGGCAACCCCGACGCGCTCCAGAGTAGACACCGGGAGCGATGCCGCGGCTGATCCAGTGTTTGTGCGCTGCGTCAGCGTCCGCTCCAAGGTAGACGCCGACTGCGACGTGACCGACGAGGCGGTTTGGGAACGTCCCGGGCGTTCCGCGGAGCCGGGCGCGTCCTCGGCGTCCCAATCCAGCTGCGCCAGGACGGCGTTCCTGCCCGCACCCCCGTGGCGGACGACGACCGAGAAACCGGGGCGGTCGATGAGCAGCTCCGGCCGGCCGAGGATGTCCTCGGGGATGTCCCAGACTAGCTTCTCCTCCGTCAGCACGTGAAGGGCGGAAGTCCGAAAGACAACGTGGCCAGAGAGCACGTAGATCTTGCCCCATTTGCGGCGGAAGGAGTTGCTGTGGTAGAAGTAGCACTTTGCCGACTCAAGCCTGGGCCGAAAGTGGGCAGCAGCACGGCGAGAAGGCAGAGCAGGTCGAAGAGGGTGGAACAGAGATCAATTACACTCAATTGCGAGCCAGCAGCGGGGAGCACTCACAGCTCCTCGTCCGGAAAGCCGAACCGTTCCGGCGGCAGCTTGTTTCCGCCTCGGAGCGCGGTGAGCGACGGCGGCCGGGGCAGCGAAGCGATTGTCGACTGCAGCCCGGACAGGACCGCCGGCAAACCCCGCGAGGCCGGCGATACTTCGGCGTCCGTGCGCGGCGGAGGCGTCGGAGAGAGCGCGGCGAGCGGCGGCGCGGTGTCCTTTGACATTTCCGTGTTTGTCGCCGCGGTGTCCCTCGACGGCGTCTGGAGCCCGTCCGCCGCCGCGGCGCAAAGCGGGTCACTGAGCTCGGCTCTGGACACGCTCCTCTGCCAGCCTCTCCGGAGAGATCGGTGAACGCGCGGGGGGCGCGCCGCGTCTTCGACGTCCGCGCGCTTGGTCGACAAAGTGCCCTCGCGTCCCCGGCCTTGCGTTGTCGTCGGTTGCGCACCGACCTGGCCTCGCGACAGCCCACGAAAGCCGTCATTTCACGAATAAATCAAACAGAAGATGTTACAGCATTACCATAACTTTGACATCCGTGGTCCGTCGGGCAAGTAAAGGACCGCGAGACCCCCTGCCAGCCAAACGAAAGTCCTGGCCATGCCGAGATTCCAACAAGGCCAGCCGGAGGACATTCCAGCTCTTCTTTGCCGTCCGAGCCCGCGGCATTATCAGAGTGGAGCCTCAAGGATCCTCTCCGGCGTTCCATGCCGCAGTCCAGTTCGCCCGAGCCTCCAGCCCGTTCTGTCGCGCGCTGGGCGCCACCTCCTCCCCTCCTTGGTCAAATTCAGCAGCCTCCGACAGGCTCCGTCGCGTTACGCCCCGGGCGGCAGCACCCTGCCCTCCTTGTCCACCCGCATCCCGCAGTTGGCGCACCTCTTCACCCCCGTCGAGACTTTCTGCTCCTGGTAACCCACTTCCCTGCCGTCAGAATGCGTCCCGACGGAGTCAACCAAGTGAGAAACCCACCGAAGCAACCGCACATCCTGAACTCCGTCTTTTTCTTGACGGCGGGCTCGTCGGTCCATCGATGAACGCAGGAGGACTGCACGGGTCCAGGCGCGGGGTCAGGGGCGGGGCGAGAGGGGCAGAAGCGGGGCGCGCACGGGGGAGGACATCCTGCCGAAGGAGGAGGCGGGTGGAGGTTTTGAGGATCGGCCCTGATCGCCATCGAACACCAAAGCACTCAATTATCGCACCTCCGCCGCCTCCAACGAGAATTGACTCCAGCCGCACGGATCAACAGCTATGGAGCTTCTGTTGCACACGCTGGGGGTCAATTATCTCGTTTCCTTTACCCTCGGGTAGCTGCCACTCTCCATTACCGCCACTCAACAGAACATGATGTACATCGCTTCCACCGTGACCCTTACAAGGTGAGGTTCCCGTCAACGACCATATGGAGCGCATCCCAGTACGAGATGTCGCCCCCGCCCAGGCCGTGGCCCCTGAGGAGGCTGTTCCACTTTTGCCCGACCACTGGGTCCTTCAGCTGGAGCTCGAACTCCTCCGTTCCGTCCCAAATCAGCTCCGGGTCCTCTTCGCTCTCGTCCTCGGCGGTCATGTGCGCGGGGAGCGCCCAGCCGTCGGCGGCGCCGGTGCGGTCGTACTCCGAGGGCGAGAAGGTGAACGCGGCCACGACGACGGGGTCGAAGCGCACGCGGCGGACGGGAGGCACGAAGGGCGAGTTGCTCGTAAAGGAGTCCCACAAGGGGGTGGGGGGGATGGCGGCCGGCGGCGGCGAGGGGTCGATCTTGCCGGTGGGGGCGTCCGGCGGGTCCTGCGAGTGCTGCAGGTCGACGAACCGGTCCCAGTGCGGTGTCGGCGGGTGCTCGGCCACCGGCGTGGGCAGCGAGCCGGCCGACTGCGGCGAAGCGGAGGAAGCGGGGTTCGCGGGGTCCGTGTGCCCGTCCGTGTCCGGTAGCGTCTGCATAGGGCAGGCGGTGGGCGCATATTCCCTCAGGAAGGTTGCCGCCTGCGGCAGCGGGCCCAGCGAGAAGCCGGGCCCCGGGCGGCGGGGCAGCTTGGGCGGTGTCTTTGTTTTCGCCGCGCCCGGCTTCGGCAGCGCCCCCGGCCGCGGCGGGGCGGACCGGCTGCGCACGAGCGGTGGGTGCGCGGAGTGCTGCGGCGCCGCGGCGGCCGGCCCGTCGTCCGCCGCGAGGCCCATCAGGACGCGTGTAAGCTCCCTCACCGGCGTCGGCGGGGGTTCGGGGCACCGCAGCGCGGCGAGCGGCCCCGGCAGGGCGGGCAGAGAAGCGGCCACGGGGCCCGAATCGGCCCCTCCGGCGGCCATGGCGGGGGCTGCGGCCGCGGCGATGGGTGCGTCCCAAATGGAGAGCACGGCGGCGGCGATCCGTGCGGGGGTCTGGGCCCCGGCGGGCCGCCGTGCCGCCTGCCGACTCCCAGCCGCCGCTGCTCGCAAATCGCACCATCCTGTCGTATGCTGGTGTTCGGCACGCTGCCATCCGCCGCGGGTTAGTGGCTGCACGAGGAGAGGCATGGTGCGCGTCTTTCCTCTCGCACGCCGATGCATAACTGGACTTGCCACCAGCGGCCCTGTCGGCCCAGAGGATGAGCCTCAAATCGAGCGGGGTCCGATCCGTCGTCGACCATATGTCGGGCTCCTCAACTAAATTGTGAGATTGACAGCAAAGAGGCCGCGACAACGCCGCGTCACGTGAAGATACCGGCACGCAAGAACTCGCACCCGCCGCTCCGAAGAGTCCTGTCTCGAGGGCGCTACCGGATCGGCAGGAAGAGACTGCAGGGGGCTATTTCTGACCTGGAGTGCACACTTCTTCTTTTAGACCACCCAAGTTTGGTTGTCACTCGCCGTCGCGCGCCGTGAGACACGGCAGCCGGCAACATCCATCCATATATGATTCTCGTCAACTTGCAAGAGCAGCTTCCTGGTATCATCATTCTGGCAAAGAACTCCGAACCGCAACGGGGTAGAGCGGGAGGTCTCTAAGCTGAATCCGGATCAGCCTCTTCGACTGCACCATCCTCGGACGAGTTTCTGCGCAAATAGAATTGGCGCTTAGTTCCTTGCTCGCGCTTTCTCAAAGTCGATGAATTTCGCATTTTTCTTATTCTCTGAAGGGACTCTCGGTGGATGCTCGCTGGGTGAGCACTGAGCACGGGCCCGAGTTGCGCGATCGACCACGGAGACTCGCCTACCGACGCGTCGTCCTCGCCCCGCTGCCTTCTTTGCCCTCTTTGCGGCCGCCGCACGCGCTGGCCACCCTGCTACGTCTCGCCCCGCGCCGCATCGCCGCCCGAGTCCCGCCTCTCGCGGCCATCTTCCCCCTCGCGCGTCCCGCACCCGCTCTCCTGCCCCCGCCCTCCCTCCGCACCCCGCGCCGCGCCATGTCGATCCCCACCGCCGACTGCTGCTCCACCCCCGTCCCCGCGGCCTCCATCGTGCTCCAGGGCACGGGCTACGCGCCAAAGGGCCGCGTGATCGACGAGTTCGTGCCCGGCGCGAGGGCATACTGGACGGGGCCCGAGCGCGCGTCGGCGGCGATCATCCACGTGTACGACATCTGGGGGTTCGAGCCGGCGCAGAGTGGGTCGCGTTTGGGGGTTTGGGGAGGTTGAGCAGGCTGACCTGGGGCGGCAGACAACAATGGGAGGCAGGTCGCGGACCTGCTGAGCGAGGCGACGGGACTGCCGGTTCGTGCTTCTTTGCCGTTCGGTGGACCAAGCAGGATGAGGCTGACGGCCGCATTTGGCACCAGGTGGTCATAATCGACTTCTTCCGCAAGGTCTCTCGATCTCGCTTCACAGCAACTCCCCAAACTGACCCCTTTCCGCCGGCAGGTCGCCATCACGCAGCAGGAAATGGTCGAAAAGGGCCCCGCTGCGGTGCAGAAATACGCGCAGCGCACCAACTTCCCCGGCGTCGTCGAGCCCGACCTCCACGCGGCCATCGCCACCCTTAACAAGGTCGGCTGTACCGCCTTTGGCGTCGTCGGCTTCTGCTGGGGCGGCAAGATCTGCATCCAGGCCGTCGGCACCCCCGCGCTGGTCGCCAAGGGGGTGCGCGCGGCGGCCAGCGTGCACCCGGCGATGCTGGAGATGTCGGACGCGGAGAAGGTCGGCGGGGCGGTGTGCCTGCTCCCGAGCAAGGACGAGCCCGAGATCGTGTCGGGGGAGTTCTGGGAGACCATCCACAAGAAGGAGGGCGTGGGGGCGAGGAGCGTGCACAAGAGGTTCTCGGACGTGTTCCATGGGTGCGTCGTGTACACTTCCTCCGGCCTGGCCATGCTGACCGCCTTCTCGCCGGTGCCCGCAGGTGGTGCCAGACGCGCGGCAACTTCTCGGATCCGCTCAACAAGCAGCGCGCCGAGGAGGCCGTGGCCATGATCGCAGATTTCTTCCGCAAGGAGCTGGTCGACGGCGCGGCGCCGTCGCTGTGAGGGCCGCGGCCGTCGCAGGGGCGGTAATGTCACGGTGCGAAGAATAGCAGCAGCTCCCACGGCGGCGCTTGCGGCGGGGCGGGTGTCCTTGGCCCTACTGGTCGTCGGCGCAAACCCCTCGCCGGGCGGGCGGTCCAGCCCAAGTAGGAGCAGGGACCGCGGCGGAAGCCCGGGATTGCGACGACGGGACCGGTCCGTCGGCCGAAGCAAGCCGTAAGCTCCGACGAGCCCGGCGCCCTGGTAGGATCCCTCGAGGACCGGTTGGAAAGGGGATCGAGGGTGCCACCGACGTCATTACCGCATTAGGTCATGAACCGGTTAGTCACCCGAGCGGACGGTCCCTCGGTGGCGGGCGGCCGGTGGGAATGGGAGTGCGGCCGCTCGGGCAGTGCGAGCGTCCGGGAGGCGCAGACGTTACGGAGTGGCCTCTAACGACCCCGGCCGTTGGGCAGAGCGTCCCTGGGGAAAAGGGTTTCGAAGGGGGCTGTCCTCAAGGGAGGAAAACGGATCCCAACGACATCATGCGCGCCATGGGGGCCGCTTGCTGACCTAAGCATCGGAGGGACGGTCGGACACCTTGTTCCCCTTTTGACCCCGGAAGGCCAGAAAACGCGGGGAAAGCACCGGAACCACAACCAATGGGCCTGGCCGGGCCCGAATGAGAGAGTGTGTGGCCTCCGGTGGCCTGGCTCGAAGGTTTCGGTTCAGGGGACCGCGGGCGGGATCCCTGAAATTAACGATCCCAACAAGGGCACGACGGATGACACAACGAGGGACGCGGCCACGATACAAAAGGACGGGCCCTCGAACCGGTTCCCCCATCATTCGAACGACATTCAAACACTGCAACACCCACTCGTCTCCGCCATGCTCTCGCGCGGCAATAGGCTGCTCTTCGGAGCGCTCGCCCTCGCGGCGTTCGTGGCGCCCGCCGCGGCGGCGCTCACCTGCACCATGCAGCTCCCCACCCTCGGCAACGACACCGACGTGAGCTTCCCGTTGCGTGCGGGCCCCCGTCCCGGCACTGACGTTCCCTCCCGCAGCCCGGCTACATCCCCGCTGGTCCCCGCCTGCTCGCCACCGGCGACTCGGCCTCGTACTCCTACGTCGTCAACGGCACCGACGACCTCGAGTTCTGGGTGCAGACCGGCCCTCCGGCTCCCGGCGACGGCACTGGCTACTTCAGGTGGGCATCTCACAAACGTCGCAACGCGGGCCGGCGCTGACCCCTTGTCCTCGCACAGGAAACTCGACATTGCCCTCTCCGGCCCCTCGGTCACTACCTACACGGACGCCGTTGCCGCCATTTCCGGCGGGAACGCTCAGTGCAAGCAGTCCTTCGCCCGCTTCGCCGACGTCGCCAGCCCGGAGCCCAACGTGGTCATCAGCACCGCGGAGGACTCTCTGACTGCGGCAAGCTCCGGCTCCACCTGCTACTTCAACCACAGATGGGTCATGGCCTGGGAGACCTTCCGCAGCTCGGGGGTCGCCAACTGCGGCTTCACCATCTCGGCCAACGAGTCGGCCCTCACCAACGGCACCTACCGCAACTACAAGGGCCGCATCCACGTGCAGTGGCAGGACAACGACCTGGTCGGCGCCACCGGCAGCGTCGACGGCATGCCCCGCTCGGCAATGTCGACCTGGTACGACGTCATCATCCAGGTGCAGAGCGAGGTCAACAAGACGACCTCTGAGACCTCGAGCACCGAGGACTTCTGTGAGTTGCCTCGCCAAAGGCCTGCCTCCACCTTCTGACGCATCTTTCTCTTGCAGACAAGAATGACTTCACGGTCACCGGCGTCACGTACGAGAAGAGCGAGGCCGGCGTCGTCCAGGCCCACATCTCTTACGAGCTCACGACGCTGTTCCCCTACTTCGCCAAGCTGCCCATCTACGCAGCCAACGCCAACGGCTTCCTCGTGAACGACGGCAGCAACACGTACGCCGGCAAGGACCTGACGGACAACGCCGTCTACCCCGGCGGCGTCTTCAGCAACTCGTTCACCAACAACCAGGACGGCTACCATACCCTCGCGGGCACCGCATGCGACAGCATTGGAGAAGAGTGCCGGGTCGAGGGCGTCCTCACGTACACTTGGACGCCGACCCTCTCCATCGAGGCCTCGTGCTCGATCTCCTCGGAGACTGCGTACCAGTTCGACTTCTACCTGGACTGCAACTCGACCTACAACGGCACCCAGAACTTCCAGTGCGGCGAGGTCAAGATGCGCGACGCGCTCCAGCTGTCCAACCTCGGCGCCTTCAAGTTCACCGGCAACATCGACTTTTGCAAGAGCGCGCAGACTGACTTCCCCATCACTTGGACCACGCAGTTCGACGTGCTTGCGTGAGTTTGCCGGCGACGTGGCCCATGGAGCTGCTGCTGACGCTTCTGTTCCGCGCAGGACCTCGCGCACGATCGGCCAGACCGTCGAGGCCAACGGCGTCTTCACCACCAACAAGCAGCTCGACGCCGTGGCCATCAAGGAGTACCGCGTCGCCCGCACGGGCACGAACGGCCTCTCGGGCTACTGGGGCCTGTGGACTGCGGCTGACGCCACTGCCGTTTCCGGTGCCTCTGCTGGCGCCCGTACGACAATCGGCACCAACGTCAATTTCGTCAGCGCCATCGACTCGGCCGACTCCGGCAAGCAGTGGACCATCCGCACCTCGTTCACGCCCAACATCCGGCTTCGGTCGACCGAACTGAGCGGCTTCGACAGCGTGGACGACAGCACGGACGCCATGATCCTTCTGCCCAACGACCGCAACAAGCAGCTCTCGTACACCATCACCCTGCTCATCAGGATGTACGCCGACCAGAGGCAGAACTTCGCCGGCCAGCGCCGCCGCCGCCTCCTCTACCGCGACGTCGAGGTGCAGAACATCGAGACGGCCTCGTCGATCCAGGACGCCGAGCTCGTCACCAAGCCCGTCTCCATCCGGGTGCCCGAGAACATCCAGGTCTCCAGCGACGGCTCGGTCACCGTGCTCAGCACCTCCTCGACGTCTCTCTCGCCCGGGGCTATCGCCGGCATCGCCGTCGTCGCCGCCGTGGTGGCGGCCGCCCTCGTCGCCCTCGGCGTGCTCCTGGCCCGGCGCTCGAAGCGCAACGCGCAGGCTAAGGCCGACGCCGAGGCGGCGGCCGAGTCGGCGGAGAAGGTGCTCGCGCAGGCCAAGCTGTCGAAGACCAGCACGAGCGCGCGGGTTGTGGCGTAGAACTTGGAGGAGTGCGGAGTGGGCGAGGAACTGGAAATGCTGATGTACAGTCATGGTCATCTTCTAGATGAGATTCTTTTTTATATTTTTCCTTCGACTCCGGTCTGCGAGCAGCAAGAGATTCGCGGCGGAGTTGTTTGGCGCCTCGTGCTTGGGCGGCGGCTCGCGAGCGACGAGTCATCGTTCCGAGGTCACCAACTCCGAACCAAGATGCACCTTTCCGACAAAGTTAAGGCGTTTTTTGAGCGCTCAAACAGCGAGCGCAAGTCGCACGATGTTTCCTGGGTTTGGGAGTTTGTCGCCGACCCCGAAAAGCTGTTTCTGGTCGACATGGTCTGGGAGTGAGTGTCTCCCGCGAGCCGGTCACGCGGACCATGATAAGGTCCGCCTCTACAGGTATCTCGGGAAGGAGGAAGTCGAGGGAGCGCTCAAGGGCTGGCGTACGTACGACGGCTGCGCTGGGCGGCTCATGGAGGCTTGACTCGGATCGCCACGTCTGCGCATGGAAGTTGACCTGGAGATGACCGCCGAGCTCAAGTCGTCGGTCGACGTCCATCTGAATGCTCTAGGACAAGGATTGCACACGGCTGCGGCGACGGTGCTCTCGACGACGGCGCGCCCGGCTCTGGATGGGCTGTGGACCGGTGGGGCTCCCTCACCGAGTCTCCAGCTTTCCGCACCTGATTCCGTGTGCTTGCAGACACTTTGCTTCGCTTCAATTTCCATGCCAACGACGATCTCAAGTTCACGCGGGTGCGTGTTGATGGAGCCGTCATCCTCGGCCCGTCCTTGATTTCCACCTTCGATCGTGGCAGATCCAGATCCAGGCAGCCGATCTGCGCACCAGGGATTTCTCCCTGCGCATCCTCCGAGCCCTGGATAAGGAGCACGGGGTCCCTCCCGGCGAGTACAAGCGAGCCAAGGAAGCATTTGTCGCGGCGATCCAGGCCGTGTCGAAGAGCGCAGACAGGGTTCTGGACTTGATGGACTCCAACGTGGAGTACATCGATCCCTTTGGCGGCGTCGTGGTTGGCAAAGGTGAGATTTCGCTGTTTGATGGGCGAGGCCGGTGATAAACGCAACATATCCAAAGAGGAAGTGCGAAAGAAGCTCGACGAGTGGTACGGGGCCGGCCTTACCGACGCTCTTGAACCCACGGAAGTCTATACACCGTAAGCTGTTGATGCTCCGGACCGTTGCTCGAGTTTTGATCTTGCTCGTTGATCTACGCCCCAGCGCTCCGAACCGTGCCAGGGCTCCCATTACTTTCATCTTCGGCAAGCTGCCTATGGAAGCCGACATTGCGCAGCGTCAGTAAGGGCTCGGCCGCGTTAATATCGATCATTGTGCTTGACGTGCGACGATAAGACGCCCCTGATACCGACATCGCTCACACCATCGACGACGAGGGCAAGATCGTCAGGGCAGCTTCGCTCCCCGTTGACGACGTGGGCCGCGCCTGGCTTCGAGACCTGGCTGCTTGGATCGGACGGGGCTCGGCCGCCGCTTAGTAAGGAATTGGATCGAAGCTGTACGTTCTTTTCGGTGTCCATGGAACTGGATCATTAGCAAGAATACAATGCAGATCATATCGTCGTGCTTGTCCGTCCGTCCGTTCAGATGGTGAGATCTGAGCAGAAGAAGTTTGAAGATCGACGCTTGAAACGCAAGCGCGGTGGCCCGACTCCTCCGCTGCTCTCCAAACTCGTGACCATTGCCCGGCTCCAGAACAAGATCTGCCCCGTTCGCCAGTTGGAGGAATAGTAGGAGCGGTCGAGGCTCCATTTTCCGAGCTTCCGCCCTTCCCCGACGTCGGACGCTTCCGTTGCGGGACGGGAGATCTCGAAAGGAACGAACCGGCCCCTCGAGGGCGACCGGGTCGGCTTCGGCACCGATAGAACCCTTGGCGAGGGGCTCAACATCATGGACTTCATGGACTTGGGCGGTCCTCCGCCTGGCGACTGCGTCGGGGGTCGCGTCGCGGAGCCTCCCGTGTTCCCGAAAGTGGACAGGAAGATCTCGCTACAGCTTCCGTACCTCGCGCCATCGTCTTCGCAGCTCTTTTCGCACTCGCCGGAGGCCCCGAAAGATCCTGGGGCGCGATTCGAGGCGGAGGCCGCTGCCCTGCTGATGCCAATTGTCTCGGGGCTGGGCACTTCGCTCCTGGCAGGGGACTGGTACGGTGGAAAGGCCAACGGCGGAGAAGCACGCGTCGGAGTGGTCGGCTGGATCAGGAAATTGAGGCAGTACACGGACATGAAGCTGCCGTTGCCGGCGGCACAGAGGGCGGTGCTGATCAGGACGCTGTTCGCCGTTCTGGAGCTTCCGACCTCGCGCAACCCGTCGGCAATGTCGGACGAACCGCTCTCGGAATCGCCGCAGCTCGAAGGCCCGGATATCTCGTCCTACAATTCGCGGCTGGATCCCGGCGTGCTGGACCCCGTGCTCGGTTCCTTGGCCCGGCTGCTCAAGAAGCGAGAGGAGCTTGAAAGCCTGCCAGAGGGCGACAAGCTGCAGCTGGACTGGCGGCCTCTCTGGAAAGCATGGAAGGGAATGATGGGCATCAAGGGACGCGATCGGATGACCCCCTCGGAAACGTGAGCGATTGCCGGCAGCACGGAGTGAACCTTGCCTAAACTATTCCCGACTTCAGCAAGCCTCTTACCAACCTGTTGGCCGTGACGGATCTGGCACGCCACTTTTTCCGTGATCCCGTCGCCTCTCGTGACGCCATGCTCCGCGAGTTTCTTCCTCTTGTCGACCACGAGTCAGGCTTGTCTTCCACTATAGCATACCAGGCGCTCGGCGGTTTCCTTCCTTACGATTTTCCGTGAGTGCGCTTTTGTGGCTGCACCAATGTGCTCTGCTCAATTGTGCCTGAAGTGACGGCACGCAAGATCCGTACGAGCACCTGCCGGTCATACTCGCGCTCTATCTGTCCTCCCACTCCACCTCCATTCCTCCCACTTCGCTCCTCACCCTGCTTTCCCGCTCCGCCCGAGCCTCCCTACGACTTTCGTCGCCAGCCATTTCTGTTCCACAGCTCAGAACCGCGACGGCCGCCGCCCTTGGGATGGGAGGGGCGGTCGAACTCCCTATTGGACCCGGCAAAGCACGTTCCGGAATCGCTGCGATCCTGGAGAGCATGGGTGGCGCTGCAGGGGACGCGTTGGGCAAGGCCAAGGGCGAAGGGGTCAGAGGATTGGCTGAGCTTATGGTCTGGTCCGCGCGGCCGGACATTGCTTCATCAGAAGGCATCTGGGAGATTCTGGAGGAAGCCGTGGCGGCGCTGGATACCTGGTTTCATCCGAGCAACACCGGCAAGTGGACTCAAGGCCTCGTGCGGTGGTTGGCCGGTGTCGCGGAGCACACGCTCTTGAGGTGGAGGGAAGGTAGGTTTCCGACGTTGGTTCGGTCTTGCACCGCAAGTATAACCGCTTCACTATCAAGAACGTGCGGAGGATTCCAAGATACCCGAAAAGAATCGCCTGACCGGGGATCATGTCCGGAGTCTCGCAGCAATTCTTCGCCCGCCGCTACTGCTCGCCGCTTACGGCAAGGATGGACATGCAGTGGCCATCTCGCATCAAGCTCTCCGCCAGCTCGCCTGGCTGGACCCCGAGGGCACGATCCCGCCCTGCCTCGAGGCTATCGGCAACGCTCTTGTCGGGGAAGGCGCCGCGTCAGTGCACCGCACTTCGGCTTCCATCCAACTGCTTTCCCAGCTCGCGTTGCCGATGCTCACCCGCTCGCACTTCCCGGCCGGTGCGGCAAACTTGGTCCCATTGCTGCAGGCAGCACTGCCCGGCATCGACATGAACGACCCCGGCAAGACTAGGGCCAGTCTCTCGTGGATCCTTGCCGCCGTCGGGACTGTGCCGTTAATCGACGCTGGAGCCGTCTCGAGGGGCGAGCCGTGGGCGCCAAAGCCGAAATGGAGGGTCACGGGCGCTGCGGTGGGACGCGAAGAGGGAAGGACGAGATCGCCGGACGCCGAAAGCGACGGGAGCTGGCTGGTCGTTGAGGGCTCGGGGGAAGAGGCAGAGTTGGAGCTGAGGGACTCCACTGCTTTGTTTGCCGCATGGGTGGACGCTTTCCTGGACAGGGTCTTCCTGATGGTGAGCGGTCGTCCGGCGAGCACGCACTCTGAGGTGATTCTGATCCCGCGCTTCAGTTCCAAAACCTGCCTCAAGGTTTCGGCTCGAGTGGGGCGAACCAGAGCGAGGATCAGGTCATGGCCATGCTCATGGTTTGTGACTTTCGTGCTTCTTTGGCGGGCGTTTGCTTAAAACGTTACCTCTAGCCCACGTGTTCGTTCATCTTCAACCACTGCCCTCCGGACGTGATTCGATCATCGATCTCCCGCATCCGATCCTTTGCCCTCGCCAACTGCATTCCCAATGCCACCAAGCCGATGGGGCGCCTTGTCGGATCCGTTGGCGGGTACGATCCTTCGGCGATGCTCGACGTCTTCCTTCCTCTCGCCGCGGACCGCATTGCCGAAGAGCTTTCGCACGGTGCATCGTCGAGGCCGCTGCCTGGGACTGCCGAGGTGCCCAGCTCGGACGGACCCCTTCATTGGTGGCAGAGCATTGCGTACAACGCGTGCCAGACCCTGCCGGCGAACGAGATGCTGCGACGGCTGCCGTTGGTGGAGCCACTCCTCGAGCTGACGCTGGACAAGTGCAAGAGCGACCGAGGGTTCCGCTACGCAGGGAAGCTGCTCCGGCGAATCGTCAAGAGCCTCGTGGACGTTTACCCCCTGGAGACTCGCTGCGTGGATCCGCAACGCTGGGAGGACCAGACCCATATGGGGCAGCACTACGCGCACTGGGGCGAGATGCCGGATCCGGGGGATCTGGGCACGGAATGGAACGTGCCCGGCGATGCCGAGAAGGACGCGGCACTGAGGATCGTCGAAACCTGGGGTCGTCGTGCGCTGCAGCGGTTGGAAGAGATTCGGACCGCGAACGGCGCTGGTGCGGTTGGCGAAGCCGTCGATCCCCGCGAGGCTTCGAACGAGATCGTCAAGAACCTCGGCATCGTCAAGAACTGCCTCTCTGGGATGCAGAGCATGTTCGCCGAACCCAACGTGCCCAACTCGGTCCGGAAGCGGGTCGAGGCTGGCTACGCCTTCTCGGACCCCAGTGATCCGCGCTTCCAGCGCGCAAGGCAGCTCAGGGAATCTTTTGGTTCGATGCTTCACGACATGGTCGTCTACCTCCGTCAGCATCGCGAGGACGACATCGAAGCCTTCAAGGTCCTCACCAAGGTGATCGGCGTCTTCATCTGCGACTCAAGCTTGAACCCGGGCAAGTACGACCAGGTCGCTAGGTCATACAGCTGGTACAAGTCCGTAATCCGGACTCCGGAGCACGGCCACCGTCTTCCGCGCTGGATGCTGGTCAACCGGCTCTACGCTGCCCACCTCTACCGGCTCAAGAACAACAACCTCAACCTTCCGCGTACGCCCATCGTCGAGACCCTCCTTGTCGACCTGGCGGAGCTGTCGCTTGCCCGCTACGCCAAAGTGCGCCAGTACGCGCAGAGCTTCCTTTCGGTTTCATTGCGCGTGTTCCCTTCGGCAGTGTTTGAGCTGGCGCCCAAGGCGATCGCCGTCCTCGAGCAGCCGCCGGCGGCGGAAGAGGAGGACGCGCTCAAGGGCGCGCTGTACCTGCTCCAGTCCGACCGCTTCGGCCGGGCCTGCCTCACGGACTTCAACCTCCTCCAGCGGTTCGTGACTGCGCTCACAAAGGCACAGTACGCGGAAAAGCCGACGTTGCAGGAGCTTATCCGCAAGAACTTTTTGGAATCCCTGGGCCGATACGCCGACATTTCCATCAGGAGCGTGCGGAGCGGTCTGTTCGAGAACCCCGTCGCGGACATGGCTGCCGCGTTTGGTGTCCAGCTGGACGCGTCGCTGCTCTCGCGGACGCGAGGCGAGGTGGATGCCGCGGATTCTATCAAGGCCGACGCCTACAAGAGGACGGTCGACTCGCTCCTGGAGGTCGCGGCGTCGCCCAACACCCACTGGCGGTACGGCTCAATGGCGTTGAACTACCTGGAGCAGATCCTGCGCGATGACCTGCCGGTCAGCCCGGCGCTGACCGAGGTCTTGCTCCGCGGCGTGCTGTCCGAGATTCCGCACATCCGCCGCGCTTCCATCAGCCTTGTTTGCCGGATCTTGCAGTTCATCAAGCGCCGCGCGGGTCTTCTCGCCCCGGGAACCAACGTCGCTTCGATGGCGAAGCAGCGCACCTCGGTCGGTTCGCCGTTGCCCGCAGATTACACCGAGCACTACCTCTCTTCGTCGTTGTCCCCTCCCACGGATTCGACGGTGTTCTCCGACCGCCTGACGACGGGATTCTTCTGCTGGCCGGCCTCGTACAAGACCTACCGTGCCGCTCCGGAGCGGCCGCAAGGCACCTTGCCGTACTCCGATCCCACCTCGGCCGAGGCGTCGGATCTCATCTTGAGGACCCTGTCGGACGCGGTGTTTTGGTCGCGGCACATGGCCTACGTCAGCCAGGAAGCGTCCGGCCGCAACGGCGGCGAGATGGCCTTCGAGGTGTTCGACGCGAAGGCCGCCAAGTTCTACAAGACGGCCTTTGCCCACTTCGAGGACACCTTCCTCGAGACCTGCGTGGCGCCTTTGCTTGAGCAGTACTGCCGGCAGACGGGGGAGAAGAGCAAGCAGAGGGCGGCGGCGGAGCTGGCCGCCGGCCTGGTCCGGGGCATGAAGCACTGGCCGCTGGCCAAGCAGCAAAAGACGTGGGCATGGCTGGCGCCGCTCATCCTGGGGACCATGATGGCGTGCGGACCCGAGGCGCTGGGTTACTGGACGACGTTCCTCGTCACTGCGATGGTGGGTTGCGGCCGAACTCTCTCCGACTGGAAATCTGGCTGACCGCGATCCATGTTCAGCGCAACCGCGACCCGCGCCGGCTCCTGCCCCTCATCGACGGCATCCTCTCCCTGCGCCTGGATCCCAATTCGGAATCCTTTTTCAACGAAACCAAGAAGGTGGAGCTGATCCAGATTGTCTTCGAGGGCTACTGCTGGCGCCTGCGGAGCGGCGTGCTGCCGATCCTGGACTCGCTGCTGGCCAACGTGCGGAACCCGTACGAGAAGGTCAGGGAGATGATCGGCCTCACCGTCAACGACGTGCTGCAATCCGTCTGGTCGCCCTCGTTCGCTTCGGCCGCGGCCGCCGTCGAGGCCTTCGCCGCCCGCGGCGACGGGGGCACCGGCGGCATCTTCCCGACGGACCCGGACGCCGAAGTCATGAAGAGGCTCGAGCCGCTGCTCCGCGACATGGCCAAATGGCGCGGGGAGGGCGAGGTGCAGCGCGCGGCCAACGTCACCGCCGTGACGGACTACGGCAGCGCCTGCAAGACCGTCACGGCGTGGATCGGCGACGCGCTCGCCGGCCCGAGGCTGCAGGGCACGCTGCCTTACATCCACCGCGGCCTGCTGCAGGAGGTCCTGGCGATGGTCACCTTTTCGGAGCAGGAGCTGCAGAAGCGGGCCCAGGGCGTGCTCTCCCTCTACGGCGTGATGCCGCAGCCCCCGGCCAGCCTGCGCGAGGGCCTCGCCATCCTCACGGGCGCGCTCAAGTCGTCGACCTCGTGGCACCTCCGGCAGAGCGTGCTCCCCGTGATCCAGATCGCCGTCTTCCGGCACCTCTTTGTCCTCGACCCGCCGACCGTCAATGCCGTCATGGAGGCCGTCGCGGGGATGCTCACGGACCCGCAGATCGAGGTGCGCCAGCTCGCCGCGACCTCGCTCTCGGGGCTGGTCCGGTGCTCGCAGCGCGAGTCGATCGACCTCCTCCGCGCGCGCTTCTCGGACATTCTGAGGAAGACGCGCATCCCCGCGAGGCAGCGTGGGCCCGCCGCCCCGCCGCCGACGGCAGAGTACAACGACGCCGTGCTCCGCCGGCACTCTGCCGTCCTCGGCCTCGGCGCGCTGGTCCGTAGCTTCCCGTACGAGGTCCCCGCGTGGATGCCCGGCGTCCTCACGACGCTCGCCGCGTGCCTGGACGACCCGTCGCCGATCGGCAGCGGGGTCAGGGCGGTGTTTGCGGACTTTGTGCGCACGCACCAGGATACCTGGGAGCTGGACCGCGCGGCGTTCACGCCGGACGAGCTGGAGCTGCTGAGCGGGGCGCTGATGGGGCAGAGCTACTACGTGTGATGGAGTTGGGGGGAGCCGGGGGGCGAGGAACGACAAGGACATGGAATGGAGGAGGAGACCGGGAAAGCCGGGGAACAAGGAAGAAATCGGATCGGGATTTTCGTGCACGGGATTCGCATCTATCATGTGGGCTTCGGGGGGTATAGACAGCTTCAAAATGACCGCGGTTTCAAGGTCGACGTGACGAGCTGGCCGTGTGGGACGGCCGGCGATGTTAGAGTTACAAGCAAAGTTGCCCGCGCCGCCAAGGGTCCGAGCGTCCCTGGTCGCGCGCATCGGTGGGACCGGCCGAGCCAAACTCAACGTGTCCCGTTTTGGCGCGGACTGTGGTGCTGGTTTTGGCTCGCCTGCGATCTGGGATGCGCGTTAGGCTCGGGCGGCGTTGACGGACCGCCGCCCGCCGACAATTCGTCCGCCTGCCCGCGGGGTGGGCGCATCCGCCGTGGGGAGCCGGTCCGGACCAAGCGGTATCTGCGGACACATCGGGAGAGCCCGATCCGTACGACGCCCTGGTGCCGCATGCGCCGCTCCCGCCCCCCGGGCGTCCCGTGGGATCGATCGCGGCGGCCGACGGGGCGGCAACTCGGACGCCCGCCGCTCCCGCTCCGTCGCATGATCCGGGCCCGGGGGCGTCGATACATCACCGTCCCAAACCACCGGCCCGTTCCGCGGGCTCCAGCCGGTCCGGCCGTCGCGCGGGTTCGGGGAACGGAGACCCATCCGGTCCGCCGCTTTCCCGCCGCGAGATGGATCCCTCGATTGCGGAGGCTTCCCGCGGGACGCACCTTGCCCCTTTCCCCCCGGCGAGCGGGCACCCGGCGGCAGCCGAAGGGAGCGCTTGGGAAACCGACCCGCACGCGCCGGGTGCGCGGGCGTGCGACGCTTTGCGGGGTGCCGGGGATTCGGGGTCGGCGCGGTCCGCCGTGCCGACGGGGTCTTTTGGCCAAGCGGGGGTCCGGCACGGCCGACAGCACATGGAACAGCACGGAGGGGTTATGCCGCGCCGCGTCGGTGCGGACGGGCCAGGGAGGGGGGAGGAGCCCTGGCGGAGGGCGCTGCGGATGTTCCGGGCGGGGCACGCTGGGCCGCTGAGCACGGACGAGGAGTTCGACGCCGAGCGGCGGCGGTGCCTTGCCTGGCGGGCGGAAGCCGACGGGGCCGTGCCGGGGCGGCCGGGCGACGGCGGGGGGGCGGAGGGCAAGTGGGAGGCCCGGCTGGGGCCGTTCGTGCCCGGTGCGGGGCAGACGTCCGCCGCGACGTGCGTCGAGATCCCCGGCGGGGAACAGGTGCTGCCGGACTCGGAGGAGGAGTCCGATGCCGGGGGCGGATGGGACGGCAGCGAGACCGAGGCGGGGAGCGACGACGGCGAGGACGGACCGTGCACCTGCGGGGCGGGGGAACCCCCCCGCGAAGACGGCGCCGCGGATGCGGATGCGGATGGCGACGCGGACGTGCTCTTTGCCGCCCTCGGGCGGCTGCGGCCCCGCGGACCCCCGGACCGCGCCCGGATCCGGGGCGCGCTCGCGAGCCTGCCCATCCCGAGAGGATGCGCGGAGCTGGCCGCCGGGTATCTGGACCTCCTCCCCCGCGGGAATGCGGACGCGGATGCAGCGCATGGGAGGCTGCGGGAGGATCAGCATTTGGCAGCGTGCGCGGCGGTGCTGCTGGCGAGCAAGTTCTCGGGCGGTTCGTAACCCCCTTTGGCGCGCGCACGCATCTGAATGACGTCTGGCCCCCCTCCCGATCAAGCAGACCGCCCCGTGCGACTGAGGACCCTTGCGCGCGCGTGGTGCATCCCTTGGAGGGCGCTCGCCGAGGCCGAGGCGGAGTTCCTGGACGCCGTGGGGTGGAGGCTCGGGTTGGGGGCCCTCGCTGCCGCCGGACAGGGGGACCAAACAGGGGAGGGGTGATTGGTGAGGGATCGGGGGTGAACGTGGGGGGATAGGTTGGACGGAGGGCTCGGACAGGGGGGTGTGTGCGGGGGCTCAGGGCACAGTGGGCCGTTCCTGGACGTGAGGATTGCGTATCGGATGCTTGGCGTCATCCTCCGTTCCCCGTCGAATGTAACATACAACCAACGCGCATCCGAAGCACACGAGAACGCACGCGCTGCACGGGCTAAAAGGGGGACCGCACATGACCCCTCGCCGACCAGGGTCCCCTGACCCATGACCGCATCGGCGTGACTCAACCCCTTCCCTGCACGCACCGACCCCACGTCCGCAGCCGCCGCACCCCGACAGTAGCCCCCGCCGAACCCACGGCATCGCGGACCGGATCCGACGCCCCGCGGCGGGCGGAGCGGGCTGGATCAATCGAGGGACGCTGCGGGCTTCCCGCGCGCTTTGCCGCCGTCCCACAGGGTTGGAAGTGTCCACGTACTCCACCCCGTAACATCCCTCGCCCGTGGGAGTTTATGGCTTCTGGGACGCGGATGTCACGGCTTTTCGCGGAAGGACGTGCGGCAGGGTTCCCCCGGGGCTGGGGGCGGGAATCGTTCGGACGGATTCTGCCGTGGGCTTGGCGAATGCGTATGGGGCGTAGATCGCCAACAAACGGCGTGTAAGGCGAAGGGAGCGCGGCACGCGTTCTATCGGGGCCGATGGGCAGCTTCGGTCCGCGGTGGCCGGTCGAGGATGGGGGGCGGGGAACGGAGCCGCCAATCGTGGCAGGCGGCCAGCCGACCGGCGTCGCGTCGACCGACGGCTGCGCATGCGGGACGGAGCGCGGCCGCGGATGGGGTCGAGAGCATCCCAGGGAGATCGTCCGCTCGGAAAGAGGGGACGCGCGTCGCCGGATGCTTCTCGGGGATATGGGGAAGAAGGATCGTTGGTCCCCTCTCCAGCCTCCACGCAGGACCCGCCTCGGCTTCTCGAAGAGGTGCCACCGGCCAAGCCAAAACCGCCGCTGAGGACGGCCTTCCCCGTGCCCGCACGAGCAGCGCGCCGCACGGAGAACGATGGACATGTTGGCGGACTGCGCGGCGGGGTGTGCCCGCCTGGACGTGCGGCCGGTCTCTCCGGCGCCGGGCGGCGGGCCGGCCACCCCGCCGAGCGCGCCGCTTGTGCCCGTGCGCCGCGGGGGCGCGCGCGTAGCGCCGCTGCCGGACGGTCCCGATGCGGGCGGCTCGCCGGGAACGCGGAGGGCGCGCGCCGGGGGCCGCGCGGCGGGCGAACCCCGCCCTCCGGTGGAGCCCTGGAAGCGCGAGCTCATGCGGTTCCGCCGCATGCGCGGGCTGGCCCCCGTGCCGCAAGCGAGGCAGTTGCTGGCCCGAGAGGCCGGTAGCGCCGCCCACAGGGGGCAGGTGCCGCACCCCGGCGACGCTGAGTGCTGCCGCTCGGCGTCGTCCTCCGCCACCGCCGTCGACGACTGGGAGGCCCCCGAGGGGGGCGAGGGGGGCTCGGAGGAGGGGGGCTCGCCGGACAGCACGTGCTTCTCGCCCGCACCGGGCTGGCTGCGGCGCCCAGAGCCCGCGTCCCCCCCTCGCGTCGACTCGGACGACGACCCCTCGGACGCCTCCCCCTTCCCTCCTCCAGCGCACCCCCCTGCACGCGATGCACCCGCGCTCGCTTCCCTCCCCCCGCTCCCCCCGCCCCCGCACGCAACCCCGGCGCACCTCCGCTCGCGCTCGCACCCCCCCGCGTGCTGCACGCACCCCCCTCCCGACACCTACCCCGCCGACCTCCTCGTCTCCACCATCATCTCCTCCGTCTACGCATCGTGGTACCCCCCCTCCGCCGCGGGGGCGCACGTGAGGCACCCGACGCTCTTTTCCTCCGACCAGCCCGCCTTCGCGGCGTACCTGGGCAGGCTCCTCGCGCACGCGAGGCCGTCGGCGTACGTGGTGTCGCGGGCGATGGGGTACGTGCGGGAGCTGCGGCGGAGGGTCAAGACCGAGGCGAGCTTCGCGGTGGGGTCGCACTACGCGGTGGCGGCCGTCTCCCTGCTGCTGGCCGCAAAGGCCGTCGACGGTGCGCCGTGCCGGTGCGCATGCCGGTGCTCCGAAGCTGATCCCCTGCCATCGATGCAGACGCAAGGCATTCCATCAGCCGCTGGGCGCACGCGACGGCCATCCCGGGGGCGACGCTGCGCCGGATGGAGCTGGAGTTTGCGGACTTTCTCGATTGGAAACTCTAGAACCTCCAGCTTCACTCGGAACCACTTGGAAACGATGCCCGCATGCATGCACTGTACATAGAAGCATTTGGTTGTGCATCTTCCGTGGCTAGTCTGGGAGGGAGGTGCGACTTGCCGCCGCCGGCCCGACGCATGCCGAATCCGCCCCGTCTCCCTCCGCATCCCACGGCGCATCCCGCCCCTCCGCCGCGATGCCCTCCTTCGCTGACCTGCTCGCATTGGTGCCGTCCGGCGCGGAGCCGCTGGACGCGCTGTCGGCCTCGGCGCCGCCGGAACCGCGCTCGTTCCTGCGGGCGATGGTGCAGCGCAACCGCGTCCGCGAGCACGCGGCGTTCGCCGTGCCGCGGGAGAGGGTGCACGCCGCGTGGCCAAAGTACAAGCGGCGGTTCGGGAGCGCCGTCGCCCTCCGCGCAACGGAGCGCGGGCGGCGCGATGCGCGGGCCGAGGAACGGGCCGGCGGCAGGGCGGTCTGGGCCGCGTGGCAGCTCGGATCGATCATGTCCGGCCCGCGGGGCAAGGCCCAGGGCGGCGTGAGCGCGGTGCTGTTCCTGCGCGCCGCGGAGCAGCTCGTCTCGCTCGCCGGCGGGGGCGAGGGGGCAAGGCTCCTCGAGATGGAGATCGATTACATCAAATCGGGGGCACTGCCTCTGCTGGCCACCTGCCTGTGCAGGCTCAAGGAGGTGCGCACCGTGCAGGGAACCGACGGCAGGCCGGCCAGGCTATACGAGGCCGAGTGCGTCATGGTCGATTTCCCAGCAAACGACCTGTGCTCGTACGGCCTGGCCACGCTCGTCGCCGCCGAAGACGCCGCAAACCTGCCCGCGGGTTGTGTGCCCTTCAACGACCCCGCGCTGGCCGCGCTGCCGCCGCACCCCGCCTCGCCCGCGCGGGGAACGGGATTCTACGCCTCCTCCCCCGTGCCGCAATCCGTACCCCCCTTCCTCTCCGCGCTGTGGAACGCCCGCACGACGGTCAGGCTGACGAACCTCATCCCCGAGGTCGTGCCGAACCCGATGATGTCGGAGCGGGACGGGTTCCGCGGCGGATTCATCTGGGGCACGCAGTTCGGCGCCGAACCCCCCACGCACCCGGCGCCGGAGGACGAGCCGGCGAACGTGGATCCCGATACGGGGGGCCTGGCGAGGCGCGCGTTTACCCGGGCGTGGCAGATGCTCGACCTGTCGCGGTACCGCGCGCGTCCCGAGGGAGGGAGGCGGCTCGAGGACGCCGAGGGGATCACAATCGTTCGGCTCGGCACCGGGTCCGCGTCGGATTCGCGCGGCGGGGAGGTGCACCGCGGGTTCCTGTTTTCCTTGGTGGACCACATCTGCGGGGACACCAACGCCCGCCTGACCGGGGGCGGGTTCACGGCGACGATATACTTTGCGTTCCCGGCGGTGCCGGTGCTCCGCGTGCCCGAGGCGGGGGAAGATAGCTACATGGTCGTGCGGTCGCGCGTCATCTCCAACCAAGGGCGCAAGAGCTCCGTGCTCGGCACCGCGGAGGCGATGCACGCCGAGGGGCCGGGGAGGAGGGGGCCGGAGGCGGCGAGGTGCGTGGGGCTGTTTGTCGGGCCCAAGGGCGGTGGGGAGGGGGCGCTGGGGTGGAGGAGGGTGAAGCTGTGATGCGGTGCGTGGGAAGAGAGAGATCGGTTGCCAAAGAGGGAAGGCTACATGTCCTCGTCCATGCCCTCCTCCCCCTCGTCCGGGTCCTCCTCGTCTTCGCCGCCCTCGCTCCCCCCCTCCCCCTCCCGCCCGCCACGCTGCTCCCGCGGCGCCCGCCTCCCGCCCGTCGCGGGATCGTACTCCTCCAACCACACCCTCCGCATCTCCTCCAGCACCGGTCTCGGCCTGCTCCTCGCCATGTCCCTCATCTGCATCCTGAACCGCGCGTTCTCGGCGCGCAGGCCGGCCACCTCGCGGTTCAGCTCCGCGACGGCGAGCTCCAGCGCGCGCTCGCGCTCCGACGGCGCCGTCCCGTCCGGCGCCGCGCCCCCCTCCGGGCCCGGGGCGCGCGTCCGGTCCCGGTGCGGGTGCAGCTCCACCCTTCCCTTGTTGTCCCTCCGCAGCCCGCCCCTGTCCTCGGCTTTTTTCCTCCTCGCAGGCTCGCGGTACGGAACCCCCTCCGCGTCGCCCCTTTTCCTCCTGTTAGGCGCCGCCGCTTCCCCGTCCGACTCGTTGTAGTCCCGATCCCTCCCACCCCGGAGGCCGGACCGTGCGGGTTCCTTGCCCTTGTTCTTGCGGGAGGGGGGTTCCGAGTCGGAGGCGTCGACAGGGGAAGGGGGCGTGCGGGATCCGGCGGAAGGAGGGCGCCGGCGCGGTGGGGGATCCGAGAGGATCGGGTCGTCCGTTGGCGACGCGGGGGAGCGGGATCGGCGCCGTTGGCGCGGCTGGGAAGGTGGGGAAATGCGCGGGGGTGGGCGCCGGGGAGGCGGCGAGGCTCGCTGCGGGGTCGGCGGCGAGCGGGCGCGCAGGGAAAGGGAAAGCTCGGGGCTTGCCTGCCTCGCGGGTTCGCGCGGCGGCTGCGGGGCCGGGCGCGGCCGATCGTTCGCGGGCCGGCGGTCGTCCCGCGTCCGGGCGGCGCGGATGCTCGGCCTGCGCGCCTCCTGCTCGTCGTCCGAGTCGAGGATCTCGACGACCTCCGAGGACGGCGCCGCCGGGCGCCTCGGCGGCGGATCGGCAGCGGCGGGCTGCTTAGCGCGTTCCGCGGGGGTCGACGAGCTCTCGGCGATCATCACGCCGTCGTCGTCCAAATCCGCGTCCGCACGAGACGCCCCGACGCGGGGCTTCTTGGCGGAAGGGGAAGAATCCGGGGCTGGATCGGGCGCACCGCGCTTGGATTTGAGCGCGAAGCGGTCGGGAGCGTTGCCGAAGAGCGGGCTTGACGAGGAGGATGAGGAGGAGGGGGCAGGCGGGGAGGCGCGGGTCCGGGCACGGTCGCGTTCGCGTCCGTTGTCACGGTTGCCGCAGCCACGGTCCGAAGAGCCCTCGGCATCGTCGTCCTCGGCGCCATCGTCGTCCTCCGCGCCGTAGTCTGCTTCCTGTCGGTCGCAGGGAAAGACGTAGATTTCCGGGTCGGCCCAGAAGAGGTCGCCTTCCCGCATGGCCTGCTTCTGGATCTTCTGGAGGCGCCTGCGCTCCCTTTCGTCCTCCTCCTCGATCTCCCAGGGGTTTGATTCGCCGGCCTCATAGAGGAGTTCGTCGATGGGCGGGTCGAACCGTTTGTCGTAGTGGTAGCGGACGTACCGCCGGGCGCCAGGGATCCGGGTCAGCCTCTGCATGAGCCTGCAGAATGAGTTGGGCCTGTGACTCTTCTTGCACTCATCGGGCATCTCGGATTCCGGTATCGTGTGCCAGAGTCCCTCCGGCACCTCGACGCCGGGGAAGAAGTTCTCGCCAAGGTCCTCGTCTCGGAACCACAGAACGGCCCGCTCCAGCGAGCCCGTCACCGCCGGGGCCGCAGCACCTTCGTTAGGTGCAGCTCTTTGCGATGAGCTTCCCGGCTGCCCGGCATCGTCCGGAACCGGGCCGCCTCCGTTGTCCGAAAACGAACCGTTTGGGCTGGCGGGGGACCCCGCATTCCCCTCGCCCTCCCGGGCCGCATCGCTGCCGTCCGCCGGCGGCACCAGCTCCAACGATTGCTCCGGGTCCTCCTCGCTGTCGACCGGCTCGGGCTTGACCCCGCCGCGCGCCGCCCGCCCGAAAACGGGGGGCGCCTCCAGCGCGGCCTCCTCGCCGTCCTCGTCGCCCGCCGCCAGCACGCGCGCCATCTCAGACGCGTCGGCGGGCGCGAACAAGTGGGGCCCGCGCGAGGAGGACGGCGATGTGGCGCTGCCGTCGGCCGGCATCGTCGCGGATGCAGCTGGATCGGTGACCGGACCGGCGGGGCAGCGGTCCCGCGGGCAATCGCCCTGACGCTTTGGCCCCTTCTCGATCCCGAAGTTCTGAAGTCGCCGAGGGGCTGCTTTCGCTCTCCCGCATCGCCTTCCTACCGATCCGAATAGTCCGCTGATCCGTACAGCGACTTTTTGAACCCATCCCGCAGAATCGTTGACGGTTCAACTCCCTCATCAGAGCCCCAGTCTGCTGGCCACGATCCTTGTCAGCACAATCAATCAGGTCGACACATTGGTCCGCCTGTGCCATCGTCTCCCCAAAGTCGCTGGTGCGTGAGGGCGGTTGTGAGGGATGTGCTGCGGGCGGCCCGACTTTCCGCCGCTCCCGACTCCCGATCCCACTTCCAAACCTCAATCGCCCATCTCTCCGCGAGCCAGGCGCGGCGCCGCAGCCCGGACCTGCGCCTCCGCGCCGGTCAATGCAGGCCCCGCGGCTCGCACGCCTCGCGCAGCTCACCTCGCACCTCTCGCGGCCGGCGTCGCGGAGCGCGTACAAGAAGCGCCCGCTGGACATGAACCCGGCGGCGGGGGGCGGGAAGGACCCGCGGACGGTGGCGTGCCTGATCATCGGGGACGAGGTGCTCGGCGGGAAGACGCAGGACACCAACTCGCACGTGCGGTGGACTCGGCGCCTCCCGAACCGGGTCCGGCTGACGGCGGTGCTCTCTCTTCCCCGTTCTTCCAACGAATCGCGTCGTTTCGCCGGTCGCCCAGTATCTGGCAAAGAAGTGCTTCGACGTGGGCCTGGATTTGCGTCGAATCGAGGTCGTCCCCGACATCCAGGAGGACATCATCGAGAGAGTGCGGTATCTCAGCGAGCGCTTCGCCTGGGTGTTTACGAGGTGGGTTTCGGCCTCGATTCTTCCACGTCTGCAGTATTTGACCATGTGCTTTCTGTTCTCAGTGGCGGCATTGGGTGTGTTGGGAGTCGTTTGTCCAGCGCCGGGCATGGGCGCTCACTGAATGGTCGACAGGCCGACGCACGACGACATTACTTACGAGGCGCTTGCCAACGCGTTCCCTGGACACCACCTGGAGTACCATGAGCCGACGATCTCGCGAATGCAGAAGTGGCTCGAAGGTTGGCGGTGCCCGGCCTTCCCGCTGGCCGCTCGGTAATCCGGATCACCCGCAGAACGGAACGCGACGCTCGACCCCGGCGTGCCGAAGATGGAGATGACCACCGCCCGCAAACGGATGGCCCTGCTCCCCACGGGCGGCCCCCCCGGCCTGGAGGCGCAGCACATCGTCCCCGACCCCGCGCTGTGGGTCCCCGTCGTGGTGGTCAACGGCAACGTTGCCGTGCTTCCCGGCGTGCCGCGGCTGTTCCGCGGGCTGCTGGACGCGTTCGTGGACAAGGTCATCATGCCGAAGCTGCCCGCGGCCGAGGCGTGGGAGAGGGGGCTGGTGGCGACGAGCATGTTCGAGGCGGACATTGCGGACGCGCTGACGGACATTGCCGCGAGGTCGGAACCCGATGGCATCAAGGTTCGGGATGACGGCTGCCCGGCATTGTGTTCTGTTTCACATTTTGTCCTTCGCAGATCGGCTCGTACCCGAAATCGCCTCCCCGGGGCCCGGATGGGCAGCCTATCGACCCTGCGGCGTGGAAGATCAAGGTTGTTGTTTCCGTCGTCGGCAAGGACGCCGCGCGGGTCAACCATTGGGTGGAGGTCGTGAAGGGAAAGGTCGACGGGTGGACCGTGACGCTGGAGGAGACGCAGAAGCTAGAATGAGTGTGTTGGTGTGTAACGACAGTTTACTATCGTTGAGCAGGGCTACATCACGCGCACGCTTCCGATCCTCTTTCCCTTTGTGTGCCCGTGCGGCACGCCGCCTTTTTCCGGGTTCTCAATCGCCTCGCGCTCCCGCGCGTCGGCCTCCCGGCCGCAGATGATCCTGAGCACGAGCACCGTGATTCCGGCGAGGATCCAGCAGCACGCCGCCATGATCTGCATCGGGACGAAGGAGCCCGTGCGGTCGTACGAGAGACCCGCCAATGCTGGAGGAAAATGTCAGCTTCGCCATCTGCTAGGGCGTGCCACAGAACGTACGTGGACCGGCGAGGCCACCGGGGCTGAAGGACACGTAAAGAAGACCCATCTTGGCGGCGAAGTTCTCGACGCCAAAGGTGGAGGCGAGCACGGTGGGCATCATCGACAGCAGCGCTCCTGAACGATCGTGCAGGTTAGCAACCTCAACTCGCGCACCCGTTCCTCGGCCCGAACGAACCTGCAAAGAAACCGTACACGATGGCAAACACGAAGAGCAAGCCCACACCAGCAGCGCTCGCCGGCAACCAAAAGGCGAAGATGGCGATCGTGATGACCACCGACGACGTAATGAGCACGTTCTGTGCCCCGACGCGGTCCGCGACGCCACCAAGGACGATGCGGCCGGCGGAGCTGACGCCGTTGGCGACCCCGAGGACGACCGAGGCCGTGGCGGCCGTCGTTCCAATCACGGTCGTCGAGTACTGAGGAACTGCAGGCCAAGGAGATTAGTGCTGAAGCGCTGCGTCACTTGGGGTACGCACTGAAGAAGAAGGGGATGTTCAGGCCGAAGAAGGCTGAGCGGAGAACAAGGTAAGCAAATGCAGGCCAGTTTCCGCCCCGGATCCACGCACCGAACACTCCTGCCATAAAGAGAATGTTAAACTTCGGCACCTTGAAGAGGGAGAAATCGATCATGGGTGGCTTCTTCTTGGGAGTCCCCCCAGCTGGCGACGCGGTCGATGCCGGAACCTCCTGCTTCTGGCCCCGCCTGAAGACCTTCAGAATGTCAAACTGGTTCGGCGGGTTCACCCGCAGCCGAAGGGTCAGGGAGCACAGGAAGCACATGAAGCCGCCAGCCAGGCCCCAAATCCGCAGCGTCCAGCGGAAATCGACGGTCTCCAGCAAGAACTGGGTGAGCGGGCCGAGAGCCAAACCTCCCACCCCAGCCCCGCTAACACAGATCCCCATCGCAAGACCCCGTTTCTTGTTGAACCACGAGGCGGGAATGGCCACGGCGGGAACTGATCGATGTTTGAATGGGCGGGATCGGATCGAACCCGAATTGAGTTACGGAGCCTTATCCACGTCTCGTAGAAGACACTCACTCCACGTTGTCATTCCAGCAAAGCCAAAAAGAATGCCCTGCGTGACCAAGATAGCCCAATACGCGTTCGCGAAGGAAGCCGCGATAAACACGAGGCAGAAGAACAGAGATCCTAACGCCGCCGTGGTCCTGTTCCCGATCTTGACGGATATCGCACCCACGATCGGTCCGGAGAGGAAGCCAGTAAACGCCGACATGGCGCCGACGAGGGCGAGCTGCGTTGTTGTCGCTCCAGGGAAAGTGTTGTGGGCGATGTAGAATCTAAAAGTAGTGCCATGAACAACTGGCAATCCTAGCGTAGGAGTAGGCTCATACCTTTGGAACACTCCCCCTGCGAGCCGTCAGCGGTGAAGGGGTGAGAGAGAATGGAGCAGAGAAGTCAGCACTCCGCTCTCGCCAATGTAGCACGAGGGCTCACAGCAGTAAATGGCTCCGATGACGATAAAGTGCATGAAGAAAGAACCAGCAACACCGAGCCATCCGTAGAACCCTCCTTCTGCAAAGTCCATGGGGCCGGGTGCCGCAGCAGCCTTCGGCGCTTCCGCCCCGGCCGCGGACTCCATGTCGGCCTTCTGAGGGAGTCCGACGGGTTCCGCAATGTCCTCAATGATGGTAGCCGGCGCCGATTCGTCAGCATCGACCGCGGTCGACAGACTGTGCTCCCGAGGCTCTGCGTCTCCCAAGGGCGCGGACGGTTCCCCGTCCGCCGCCGCGGCCGTCACCGGCTCGTTCGGCACCTCTAGTGACTCGGAGGATGGTTGCGGCGCCATCGAAGAGGGCGCCGTCTCGGGCTCCGACATGTTTCGTGAGCCTGAAGGTCCGAGTGGGACAGACTGGTGGCAAGGACGAGGACGACCAAAGCCGAGGTGAGCCGCATGTCCGCTCGACCTCATTCCGACTGTAGATCAGAACGACATTCAAGATTCATTACAATTCTGTACATTCACTCTAGGTTCCTCGCTAGCAGGCCGGATCCTGTGCGAGGATCCCGTGGGAGGCCCTGCGTCGTCGGCATACCACTGGCCGCCCCGAACCAGGAGATCGGCCAGCGAGAAGTAGCCACAAAACGCCATCACTTCTTCTCCAGCAGCTTCATCGCCAGCTCCGACTTTTCAAACAGTCCGGCGTAGCTTATGCCACGCTCCTCGAGCATGTGCTTCAAGTCCTTGACCGGGTGGGTCATGAGCTGCTCGTAGGTCTCCTTCACCGGCGGCAGATCCTTCTTCGGAGCCGGCTTAGGCGGCGGAACGATGTAGTTGGACTTCACCGTCGAGTAAATCTTGTTCCAGTCCGCCCCAACGACCGATGTCAGCTTCTGCCCGTCCTTAAAGTAGAGGATGGTCGGCATGGCGGTGATGCCGAGCTTCGCAGCCGATTGCTGGAGCTGATCGACGTCCATTTTCACGAAGACCGCCTCCGGAAACTCGCGCGGAAGCTGCTCGAACTTCGGCGCGATGAACCGGCATGGCCCGCACCAGGTTGCGAAGGCGTCGATGACCACGAGGCGGCCGGGGTTGGAGGCCAAGATGCTGGAGAGTTCGGAGTCCGAGGACGGGTGCAGGAGGGCGTGCATGGTTCGTTGCGCTGTCGGCGTTGAGGGTCCTTGGGAGTCTTCCGGCTTCTTCCCCGCTTCCAGGACGGGGTACGGTACTGAAGTGCCTCAGGTGGTTCGAGATGGCCACTTCCGCCGGCCGCAGACGGCCTTTTGTAGTGCTGGATAGGTGGGGACGTTTGGAGATGTCGGCGGTTCGCGCTGACCAAGCGGCCCCGGCTCATCCATTCCCCGATCACGCGATGTTGGAACTCGGTGGAAGATGCCAGAACCTTCCATGCGGACTGATGCCGGTCAATACGATGCCTAGATCCATTGTTGTAGCGCAGTGTGACGTACCGTCGATGATGGCGAGGAGGCTAGAAGCACAACCTCATGCACACATGTGCCGTTTAGAATGCCGTCCACCTGGCGATCTTGGATGATGGCCGAACTAAGCTGGCAATTTGGAGGTCTTGATCGTCTTGATGGAGAAATCGTCCTTGGGAGACGGTCCTGGGACAAAGGCGACCTGTGCGCTGATAGAGTGGGCGGACCAGCCCGCGCCCGACCGAAATCAAACTGAACGGCCCGGCTCGAGGCATCGGCGATGGCGGACGCGTCGCCGCCGCTGAGGCGCGATGCCACTGTCGATCTCCAGAAGTTGGCCGGGGCTGCCAACGGAACCGCGTCGCCCCCCGATGGCGCAGTGGAGCGACACCCGGAACAGAACTACATCGGCCGCCGTCTCTTCTACGCGACCTACACGACCGAGGTCATCGAGTCCGTGCTCGGCTCCCACCGTCTGAGCACCCTGATTCGGACTCTGGCACTTCGGAAGCGCGATGAGTTGCTTGCCACGTCGCCGAAGAAGGTCCCGCCGCTCGAGGACCTCGAGAAGGAGCTGTTCCGGCGGGCAAACCGCATACTGGACAATCTCGTCGCCAACATGAACTCGGCAAACTGGTTGTGGACAATGGCGGCGGCCATGAACAACGTGCTCGGCCGCCTGTACCACCAGGTTGGCACTTGTCACGTGGAAGGCAGAGCGGGAGTGTTCTGACCAGTCTTCACTTTGCAGGGCATTCATCTCCGGGAAGAAGAAGTCAACGAGTTGCGGCGCTGGGCCCTCAAGGCCGAGCGCGAGAAACTCAGCCTGCTGTTCCTGCCCTGTCACAAGTCCCATATCGACTACCTCGTGTTGTCATACCTGTTCTACCGGCTTGGAATCTCGCTCCCTGCGATCGCCGCAGGAGACAACTTGGACATTCCGATCGTCGGGCCGATCCTGAAGAAACTCGGGGCGTGGTGGATCAAGAGGGGAAACTGGAGCGCGGATCCGCTCTACGTGGGCGTGATCCGGGAGTACGTCGAGGACCTTCTGAGGCACGGACAGAATATCGAGTTCTTTGTGGAAGGTACGCGCAGCAGGACGGGGAAGCTTCTGAATCCCAGGTGAGCTGAACCGGACGGATTGCGTCGAAATACGTTCATGGCGACCCACTTCCAGGTTCGGAATCTTGAAGATCATCTTAGAAGCCGTCACGAACGGCAACGTTGCCGACTGCGTCGTCGTGCCCATCTACATAGGCTACGACAAGGTGATCGAAACCGGGAGCTACGTGAAGGAACTTCTCGGCAGCGAGAAGGAGAAGGAGTCGTTGAAGCAGGTTGTCGGTGCCACCAGCGTCCTATCTCTTCGTCTCGGTCGGATCGACATTCGATTCGCCAAGCCGTACCTGCTCTCGAGCTTCATCAACGAGGAGAAGGACCGCGCACGTCGCCCCAACTGGGACCCGAAGAACAATGCGGAGCACCGCACGATCCTGCTCCAGGCATTTGGCTTCCGGATCCTCTCGGAGATCAACGGCGCAGCCGTGATCATGCCGACCTCACTCGTCGGCACCGTGCTCCTGACGCTCCGCGGTGCTCAAGGCGTCGGTCGCGAGGAGCTCATTGCGCGATTCGAATGGCTGCGCGTGCAGATCCTGGCCCGTGGCGGCAAGGTGGCGGACTTTGGCGGCATGTCGGTGCCGCAGGTTGTCGACCGGGCCATCGAGGTCATGCGAGACCTCATCGGCACCAGGAGCGGGCTGCTGGAGCCCGTTTACTACGTCATCAAGCCGTTCGAGCTCTCGTTCTACCGGAATCAGGTGATCCAGGTGTTCTTGACCGATTCGATCGTCAGCAGCGCGCTCTATGGGACCGTCAAGGCACGCGTTCCTTGTCATCGTGTAAGGCCACCTGCTGACATTTACCGATCCAGGGCATCGGCACGCAGTACAATCCGCGGAGCATTTTGTACGATGACCTGCTGCAGGACATCTCCTTCATTAGCCAGCTCCTCAAGACCGAGTTCATCTATCAACCCGGGCGACTCGAGGACATTACCCGCCAGACCATCGACGCGCTCGCCAAGGCCGACGTTCTCGCCCTGGACGCGGACTCTGGGGACGAGTACGTCACGCTCTCGGCCACGGAGACGCAGAACGGAAGGGAGAACTTTGGTTCGTGGATTGATCTCGACCTTGCCGGAAGGCTAACTTGTGCTCCGTCCAGACTTCTTCTGCTTCCTCCTGTGGCCGTTCCTCGAATGCTATTGGCTTGGCTCGCTGTCCTGCTTCATGCTCTCTCCCGACGGTGGCAGCACGCTGGAGATTGACGAAAAGACGTTCATGGCGCGGACGCAGCTTCTGGGACAGACCCTGTACTACGTCGGCGACATTCTTAGCATCGAGGCCGTCAACAAGGAGACGCTGAAGAACGCCGTCATGAGGATGCGCGAGTACGGGATCCTTGTGATGCGCGATGGGCCCCCGAACAGCAAGGACGGCAAGCTCATTTCGCTGCACTCTGATTGGGTCCCCACCTTCAGCCTCCCCGGGGGCCGTCAACCTTTTGGACGGCCGAGTGGGCGCATTTGGGAGCTTGTCGAGAGGATCGGGCGATTCCGCCGCGAGGGCAAGCAGCGACGGGACAACGCCGGTACGAGCTTTCGCGTGCTCAAGATGGCCCGGCTGTGCTCCGAGTCGATGCAACCGAAGAGGAAGGAGGACAAGGAGGCCGTACAGGTGGCCGCGGAAGACATGAAGAGGGAGGCGGAGCTGATCGCGGATGAGAAGGAGCAAGACGACGAAATGCGCGGCGTGGACAAGGAAGCCGCGGAAGAGAGAAGAGGCGAGCTCAGGGAACGTGGAGGAAAGCTTTGAAAGTCAGTTAGGGCGATTTCTTTGATCTTGGAGTTGTCGATACTGTTTGAGCCGCCTGGAGTTCTCGAGTCCGCGAGAGCTCCAAATACGGGCGCGACGAACCGTCCCCGGGTGCCACCATGGCGAAATATGACCCTTCACCGGTGCATTCTGTGCCATTCGATAGCACTGAGCCGTGCGGGAAGGGCGTCGCGGCCCTCGCGGCCGAGCTCTTTTCGCTTTTCTCCGTGTTCCGACGCCAAGCTTCCCGCGCGCGTCTTTGCCGGCCATGGCTCTGTCTCGTCGACGTCTACCATTCGCCGCAATCTACAATCTTTGCAGAGGGTCTGGAACGCGCCTGGAGCCGCCTCGGCACCTCTGGAAGTTCGACGCGGACCCTGTTCCTCCGCACGGACGACGCCCTGCTGCCACATGTCGATGTGGCCCGGCTCGCGCAACAGTACATGACCGACGACCCAGTTTTCGGACGAGTCTGCGCCGATCTCGATCTGCAGGCGCTCTTCGACGACGCCAAGTGGACGTCTCTGGTTGCTCGTGTCGAGGCGGCGGAAGCAGGCTACGGGGGCGAAAACAGTTACGACGCGATCTTCGTCGTCGGTCTCGGCGCTATGGTCCCTCTCGGTGTTCGTGAATGGGCCGACTGCGCCGTCATTGGAATGGTCCCACGCGAGTATATCTATCATCCCCTCAACATGACGCCTTTCTTCCACTCGCCCATCTCGGATCCTCATCCGTTGCCGGCATTGGAAGCTGGAAGTGGGCACGCCGTCAATGGACACGCGAGCGGACGACCGGCCAACGGAACAGCCCATAGAGGCTTGGATGGACTTCCTGCGGGCTACAAGACCGATGCCTGGTACCGCTACAAGCGTTGCTACTACTTCGACTGGCCCATCATGGACCGCCACCTCCACCGCGTTCTGCCCGATGCGGATCTCGTGGTTGACCTTTCAGGAGTCTTTCCCCTTGATTTGACCCCGGAGCTTCCGTCCGACAAGCAGGTGTTGGTTCCGGAATCAGTGATGGACAGTGTTGCGTTCGTGTCTGTGCCGGCTTTGCTTTCCGCAATCGCGTCCCTGCCGAGCTCGCCGCTCCGCACGCGATCTCTCTTCATGCCTGGCATCTGGGGAGGGAACCGGCTGCGCGAGCTTGTACCCGGCCTCGGGAGCGGATGGATGGAAAAGTGGGACAATGTTGCGTGGGGTTTCGAAGTCGTCGCGCCCGAGATCGGGTGCACGCTCGATTTCGGACCCGTCAGGCTCGAGGTTCCTTTTGCCATGGTGTTGGAGTATCAAGCCGAAGGAATCTTGGGCCGTGACAACACCAGGCGATACGGAAAGGTGTGTTGTTTGCGGTGGACCTTGAAGCCACGGTGCAGCTGATCTCCAATCTTCTCAGTACCTCCCTCTGCGGTTCAACTACTTGGACACGGTCGGCGGGTCGAACCTGTCGGTACAAGTGCACCCGCCCACGTCCTACATGCGGCGTTTCGGCGAGCCCATCGGGCAGCACGAATCGTACTACGTCGTCGAGTCTCCGTCGCCGTCGGCCCTGTGTTATTTGGGCTTGCAGGACGGAACCGACCGACGGGCCGCCTTCCTCGCAGCGGTTGCTGCGGCGGAGAAGGAAGGGAAGCACTTTGATGCGGTGGAGCACGTGCAGGCGCATCCCTGCCGTCCCGGGGATCTTTTTCTTATTCCCGCTGGGACGGTTCACTGCTCGGGCGCCGGCAACCTTGTCCTGGAGATTTCGACGACGCCGTATCTCTACACGTTCAAAGTCTACGACTACCTCCGCGCTGGCAAGGACGGGAAGCGGAGGCCCATCTCGTACGATCGCGGTTTTGAGGTCCTGCGCGAGGAGAGGAGGGGACCGTGGGTGAAGGACAGGATTGTCATGCGGGGGAAGGAACGAGTTCGGACGCTCGGCAAAGGATGGACCAGGTACCTCCTGACCAACGGGGAGCCGCTGTTCCCGCACGACATTGAGCGCTATGAGCTGGCGGCGGGGGCGAGATGCCGCGTGAACACGAGGAGAACTGGCTTCCAGATGCTTTCCTGTGTGAGAGGCGAGGCGGCAAGGCTGGTGCCCAAAAATGGGAAGGAGCTGCTGCTCAAGTACGGGGAGTGCTGCATCCTACCGGCGGCAGTGGGAAGCTGCTTTTTCGAGGCCGTCGGAGACGGCGAGGTGCACGTCGTAGCCACCTACATGCGCAAACCAGGCGATCACGGGGCTGACCATTGCGCTGGAGATTCGACCAAAGCTGCGAGGACATGGACTGTGGCTCTCGACGTCGGCGGAACGAGGCTCAAGAGCGGCGTCATCTCCGAATGGAGCGAAGGGGGGGAAATCTGGACCGAGCTGGCCGGGGCTGGCGTGTGCGCGGACGACGTTGACGCGATGGCGGGCAAGAACGACGTGCTCTCCCAGCTCGCCGCGGTGATCTCAGCCCGAATCCAAGATTGCGCGGCAGAAGCTGGTCACGAGATTCGCCTCGCATTCTCCTTCCCGGGGCCCATGGACTACGCCAAGGGCATTCCGATGCTGCCCCCTTCTCTAGGAGGCAAGTACTGCTCCATCTCTGGTGTCCACCTGCCCAGTGCCTTGGTGCCCCTGCTGCCGGCCGATTTCAAGTACTCGTGGACATTTGAGAACGATGCCGCTTGCGCCGGGCTCGCCGAGGCCGGTCTGGGCGGGTCCCAAAAGGCGATGGCCATCACCCTCGGAACCGGGCTCGGCTCGTGCTTCGTCCAAGCCGGCAAAGTGCTCTCCAGCGGGGCTGGGGTGCCAGAAAATGGGTGGATCTACTCGGGCATTGTCGACACCGCGGCATGGATAAAGAAAGCGGGCATGATCGGTGCCTGGGGAGCCGAGCTGGATCGCAAGAGCCATGGCGGAACGGTTATCGCCGACGACACCTGGAGCGTGCGCGGTCTGGCGACGTTGCTGCGCAGCGCGGGTTTGGCGTCGCCTGAAGTGGTTGACGCCGATGCCGTTCGTGATCTGGATCCCGTCGCGGGGCGCGAGGCTCTGGAGCTTTTCGCCGCGACTCTCGGCGACTATCTCCGCGGCTTCGCCGAGTCGTTCCGCCCTAGCATGCTGCATGTGCTGGGCGGCATTGCAGATGGTTACTGGGACGCCGTGCGGGCGGGCATCGACGCCTCGTTGGCTCCGATCGGTGTTTCCGTGAAGCCAGGGCGGCTGGGCGCGGCTGCCGGGGTCCTCGGGGCCGCAATCGCCGCCGGATCCAAGTGAAGAGCAGGGCAAATGTATTCAATACCCAACTTGGGTCGTTCCGTGAAGCCGAATCGGGGGTGTGGCAACGGATGAGCGGCGGCCCGCCGCAGGCGGCAAACCGCCAAAGGCGCGCGCCGCGTCTCCCACGCGGACTTCACTCGCACCGAGCCAATCCTGCGTGAGCGCCGTTCAAGGAACTCCTTTTTCTACAGCCACTGATTGCTTTTTGCACCGGACCGTGCGGCTCTGCGTTGTGGTCGCTCCGGACGGTTGTTCTGCGATCGACACCAACCGGCCGCTCGCCCCCTCGGACTTTGCGGCTCTGTGGTCGTTGGTTGCAATCTCGAATACTGCCGCCGCGGCTCACAGCAAGCGGCCCTGCTCGCACCTGCAACCAAGATGCCCTTCCCGGACCCGCTCATCAACCAGGCCTTGGAGGTCGGCCTTACTACTTGTTCCGGGAAGCTCCGCTGAGATTCCTCGCCTCGCAGGATGCCCCAAAACACCGGAGGATCCGGGTCGTCCACATCGGCGGCGCCGCCTGTGCCTCCTACTCTGCCATTCGGGTCCAAGGGCTCGCACGGAACCACAAGGCCATGGACAACGTGGAGCTGATGTGCTACGACAAGAATCCGCAACATGGCGGGACATGGCTCGAAAATCGCTGTAAGTTCTCTCGTACGCTTCCCCGAGCTCTGGCAGCTCACTCTGCTCGTGTCATGTGCCTTGCCCATCGCGCCTTTCCGCTTCTCCCAGACCCTGGATGCGGCTGCGATGTCCCTAGCCACCTCTACTGCTGGAGCTTTGATCCAAACCCCTCTTGGACGAAGACGTACTCCGACTCTCCCGAGGTTCGGTCGCCCGCCTCCCCCCCGGCCCCTTGTGACCTTGATTCTCTCATTTTCAAGATTTGGGAATACTTCGACAAGATCTACAAGAAGTACAACGTGGAGAAGTTCGTCAAGTACAGCACGCGCGTCAACGAGTGCGTCTGGAACGACGAGACCGGCAAGTGGAAGGTGGGGTATGGTGGCATTGACGTGCGGAACCGGCTGATCGAACCAAACGCGCCCGAAGGTCCTCATGACGGATCTGAACACGAACCAGCCTTTCGAGGACGAGTGCGACGTCCTCGTCCACGGCGCGTAAGTGACGATTTCTACGGGTTCCCCGGCGACTTCTTGCCAACTCGCCGAACCCCTCGCAACCCGTCTCCAACTCGAATTCCTTCTCTTCCAGCGGGATTATGAACAACTGGCGCTGGCCGGAGATCAAGGGCCTCGACGAGTTCCGGGGCAAGCTCATGCACTCTGCGCGCTGGGACCAGTCCTACGACTACACCGGCAAGTCGGTCCTCGTCATCGGCACCGGCGCCTCGGCGGTGCAGATCGTGCCCTCGATGCAGCCCGTGGTGAGCAAGATCACCGTGTTCCAGCGCAGCCCCGTGTGGATCCTGCGCAAGCGCATGCCGGTGTACTACTCCGAGGAGGAGATCAAGAAGTTCGAGTCGGACAGGGAGTACCTGGACAGCTACAGGCACATGCTGTGGGACCAGCTCGAGAGCATGTACCCGGCCTGGGTCAACGGATCGCCGGCGCAGGAGGCAATGAACGCCATGGTCAAGCAGGAGTACGGTGGGCTCGCGAACGGGCCCGGATTGCGTTAGCGAGGTCTGACCCCGCCCTCCCGACCCCAGAGGAGCGCATCAAGGACCCCGTGCTCCGCGCCAAGCTCATGCCCGACTTCCGCGTCGGCTGCCGCCGCGTGACCCCGTCGGATACGTACCTCGAGGCCATCCAGGCGCCCAACGCCGAGATCGTCTTCGACAAGATCAGCCACATCACCCGCGAGGGGATCGTCACCGTCGACGGGAAGGAGTACAAGGCGGACGTGCTGGTCTGCGCGACGGGGTTCGATACCTCGTTCACGGTGCGTTTCGGTCGCGGCGGGGCGGACGTCAGGGGCGGTCTAACTCTTGTCGGCAGCCGAACTGGAAGATGGTCGGCCGCGAGGGCAAGGTCATCCAGGAGATGTGGGCGGACTACCCGGACAACTGGAAGTCCGTCATGGCGCCGTACATGCCCAACTTGTGGGTCCGGATCCGCGCTCCGCTGAGGCTCCGCTGACCCTTCGCGTTTCCTCACTAGCTACATCACCTGCGGCCCCGTGCGTTCCCTCCCCACCCTCCCGTAGATCAGCTGACCCCCGTCTCCCGCCCCAGAACTGGCCCACGATCCACAACTCCCTCCTCCCCCTCTTCGAGGAGGTCCTGGACTCGATCTTCTACATGGTCCAGCGCATGCAGGTCTACGACCTCCACTCGATCGAGCCCCGCGCGGACAAGGTCGCGGAGCAGATGGTCGCGTGCCAGGAGTACCTCAAGGGCACGGTGTCGTACGACCGGTGCAACGGTGGGTCCCCTTTTCGGGCGGCCATGCGGGCGGGTGGCTGACGGGCGGGCGGATAGCTTGGTACAAGTCGAAGGATGGAATAAGGGTGTCGGGAGTTTGGCCCGGGGACACGGCGAGCTTCATCGAGACGATGAGGACGATGCCCAAGGACGAGCTCATCTGGAGGGCTTGGAGGGACGGGAAGGTTGTGGAGGTGCCGGCGTCGGAGATTGTGCTCTGAGGGCGGGGGGTTTTCGGTTCCGCAGGATTTGGAGGCCAGTTGCGTCACATCGCTTTGTGGAGGGCGCGGGAATCTGTTGTGCAGCCCGAAATCCCCCCTATGGGCTCGATCCCATTGTATGTCCTCGAGCACGTGCGGCGCGGTGCCCTTGCCCATCGAGGACCGCAAATGAGCAAGCGAGCCCGATCCAGGCCGTGCGTCCTACCCGTCCCCTAAGCACCGCCCGATCCCTCATCGCGCGATCGAGTCGCGCATTTCGAGGGCGCGGCGGCAATGCGGCGGCCCGCCCTTGCGCAGGGTGGCGAGCCTGGTCGGCACCCCGGCCGGCCAGCGCAAAACCGCAGGGGTCCCCCGATGCGTCCGAAGGTTCCCGCCGCAGGCGGCGGGCGGTCAGATCGGCGGGCGGGGTTGGGGTGAGTCCGGAGCGGGGAGGCAGGCCTGGGTCCGGGGCCGGGGTGACTCGGCTGCGGTCACGCCCTTGCGTCCCGATCGATCGCGGGGCAGCCGAGGGCGCGTCCGCAGAGTTTGGCTGCGGGAACCGTTCGATACGGCGGCCTTGTTTCTGATCGGGGGACGCGGTCCGAGGGCCGATGGGGGCGGTTGCGGATCTGGACCCGCAGGAGGGAACCTGCCGATGGCGGCCGGGCTGGGGGGGCGATGGAAGGCCGCCCGCCCCGATCCGCAAGGACGGGGCAGCGAGGCGCACCTCGAGGCCCGCGATGCAGTTTATGAGGCAAAAGGAAGATGTATCGCCAGCGCCGGCGCGGATCCATGCATTTTTCGCGGATCAGTGGCGTTCGATCCCCGTTCGTTTTCGGCTGCCTCGATCGAATGAGGATCGCGCGTCGGCGGCGGTGTCCCCGCCGGCCAGGCCTCCCCCACCAACCGCAAACGAGGGCGCGACCGGACCGGCGGTCCTCTAGCGAGGGTGGACTGCGCGCGCCTTCCCGACGATGGCCGCCGCGCAGTGTGCCGTGTTTCCGCCGCCGGCGCCGTTCGCGTGGGCGGTGCACCCCGCGGCGAGCCGCCCGCCTGAACAGGACCGGCGCGGGCCGCCCAGGGCTGCCGCGCCGTCCTATGGACTCCCCGTCGTCGAAGCGCACAAGGCCGACGGGCGCTCGCCGCGGCGCAGGCGGCGCACCGAGTCGGCGGGCGCGGCAAAGGGCAGCCCCAGAAGGAGGCTCGGCGGCCCCGGCTCGGCCCCCCTGAGGCCCGCTTCGAGGGCGTCCGGCGTCCTGCCGGCAACCAAACCAGACTGCTCCGGGGGCAGGCGCCCCGCGGACGACCTCGCCGACGCATTCGACTGGTCCGCCCTGACCGGCGCCTCGCCCACATCGACCCTCGCCGCCTCCACCTGCGACATGGGCCGCACCCTCGCCTCGCGCGCATCCTCGGGCACATACTTCTCCTCGCCCACACCCCCGGACCGCTCCCCCTCGACTCCCGGCACCCAAACTTCGTCCGTGTTCTGGGACGTGGCCGACGGCGACCCCTACCCCGTGGACCTGCTCGTCTCCATGTGCGCCTCGACCGCGTACACGGCGTGGTACCCGCAGCCGCCCACGCCGTCGCCGTTCAGCGCCGGCCCCGGGCCGCACGCGAGGGCGGCGACGCTCTTCTCGCAGGACAGCCCGCACTTTGCTTCCTACCTACGGCGGCTGCTCACTTTGATGCACCCGCCGCCGTACGCCGTCGCGCGGGCGTCGGACCTCGTCCGCGCCCTGCGTGCGCGGGTCAGCACGCAGGACAGCTTCGCGTGGGGAAGCCACTACGCCGTCACCGCCGTCTCCCTCCTGCTGAGCACAAAGGTGCTCGACGACTCGCGGCACTCGATATCGCGGTGGAGCGACGCGAGCGGGATCCCCGAGGCGGCGCTGCGGAGGATGGAGGTCGAGTTTTTGAGGATGGTGGACTACCGCGTAGTGTTTTGAGCAACGACAGGGGCGAAAAAGGTCTCGTGGAGGCATTGTAGCTGGTCAACCATACCGCATTCCTGGGACTCCCCGTGCCCGCCGTCCACCGCGCCGACCGCAGCCCGCCACGCAGGCCCTAGCACACGTACTCCCCCTCCTCCCAGCACCCCGCATACGCCTCCCACCCCAGCCCCTTCAACAGCCCCCTCGCCTCCCGCACCCCCATCCGCGGCGCGACCGTCCACTCGCCCCCGCACGCCATCACCCCCGCGCCGAGGAACCGGTGCAGTCCCTTGCCCGCCAGCATCGCGTCCCCGGGAACCGCGCGGCACCACGGGTAGCCGGTGTAATCCCCGCGGCACCGCATGCGGCCGTCGGCCCAGCGGATCCACGAGGCAAAGACCTTGTATGCGCGGAGCCTTGCGCGGTGGCCGCCGGGCAGGCGGAGGTCCAGGGCGTACGAGGGGGAGCGCGGGGATGCCGAGCGCAGCGGGGCAAGGGCGGCGCGGGAGCAGGCGAGGAAGGCGGAGGTGGATGCCGAGGGGTGGAAGGCGTTGCTGCAGATGGTGAGGTTCCCCTTTTCGCTGCCGGGGGGTTGGAACGGGAGGAGGGGGACGGGGACGGGGGAGGCGGGGGAGGGGAGCGCGTCGTCGCCCGAGGGGAAGCCCGAGGCGTGCAGGGCCTGCATCCGGAAGGGCCACCGCGGGTCCGGCGCGCGCGCGGCGTCAGGAACGGGGGTCCACCCGCCCAGCCCGGCGGCCGAGAGGACCAGCTCGAGGAGGTCGCCCTGGTCCCCGATCCTGCCGTTGCGGTAGCGGGGCCGTTCGCCCTGCAGGTCGCCGCCCATCCCGTCGTCGGTCCCTGTGCCCGCGCGCCCCGCGAGCGCCGGGTCGCCCCACCACCCGTACCATGCCCGCAGGAACGCGCGGCCGCCGGGGGAGTTGCGCACGAGGAAGGAGCACGAGCACAGCTCGCCGTTGTCGCGGTCGGGGAAGACGACGTCGGCGCCGAGGGGGCCGAGGAGCTCCTCGGGGGCCGCAAAGGAGCGGAAGATGTCGGCGCGCGAGTCGGCGACGATGGTGTCGGCGTCGGTGAAGAGGAGCCAGCGGAATTTGGGGAGGAGTGGAATGATGGGCGCCAGCTTCATGGGGAGGGAGTCCAGCGGGGCCTCGTGGTCCTCCGCGTACGGCAGCAGGTAGAAGGGCAGGTTGCGGAGGGCCGAGTAGCACGCGGCGTGCGGGAGGAGGTAGCTGTGCCTGAGGATGTACGAGAAGGTGGCGGTGACGACCCAGGCCATCGGCGGCAGCAGCGAGGCGTTTGGTGGCGTGCCGTGCTCCGCAAGCTCCTCGACGGAGGGCAGGGGCATTTTGGGGAGCACGGCGTGGGCAAAGTCGAGGTGCTCCGTGCCGGGCGGCCCGGGGGTGCGCGGCGGCAGCGCGGGGGGTTGTGGTGCGGCGGGCCGGGGCGGGGGCACGCTCTCCCTCAGCGACCACGCGTCGATGGGCGGCACGGGGAGCCCGGAACCGCCCGGTTGGGGGTCGGCGTCGGGCGGCCCCGGGGACGCGTCCGCGGCATCCGGGGGCCGAGTCGCCGGCGCGGTCGGAGTTCGCCCCCGCAGCGCCAGCCCCGCGGCGAGCCACACCGCGAGCAGGCACGCGCCGGCAATCCCATATAACAGCTCCCGGCGGCGCGGCGGCATCGTCCGGGCTAGTGGCCGGCTCGCCGCCGAATTCGGGCCGGTGGTGGGCGAGGCCTTGGGCCAACTCCCCAGGAAAAGGGCAAGTCCCGAGGGATGGACGGCTCCCGGCCTGCGGCCAACCGGCTTCACTCTCCCGTTCTCCCGCCGACGTTTACAAGTAGATATTGCAGGTGATCGGTGGAGGGATGCGAGTCCCAGGGAAACGGAAGGACGCCGCCCCGCGGGCGATCGGGTCGCCAATAAAATGTGCCGCGCCGGCGTCCCGCGGCTGCGCGTTCTCCTTGCGGCGGCTGCAGCGGCGGCCGCTGCACTGCTGCTGCTCGGCGCGTCGCCGTCGGGCCGCTTTCCGACCGTGGCGCCGCCGCCCTTCCGAGTGGACGCCGCGGACCCCGCCTCGTGGCACAACGTCTCCGTGCCGGAGTTCGACGCCGCTGCGCCCCTGCCGCCCGAGTGGCCGTACCCGCCGCCTCCGCTGCCGCACCCGATCCCTCCTCGCTGCACCCTCATAGCCCACCTCTGCTCGACCGGCCGCGCGGCGCACTCGAACCAGGCCCTCGGCCTCGCGCGGCTGCTCTGGGTCGCGCACAAAATCCTCAATTGCCGCGTGGCGCGCCCGTACTTTTGCCAGTGGCCGGAATGGACCAGGGGCGCGGTGGACCCGGACGAGCTGTACGACGTCGACTGGGCGCTGCTCGGCGGCGTGCCGGGGTTCGCCGAACTGGGCCCGCCCGAGCTCGACGCGAGGATGGAGGAGCCGGCGGGGTTGCCGCGGTTGGAGGTGCCGTGCCTCGTCGACGCGTTTTCGCTCGGGAGGGGGCGCGAGCCGCCGGAGCACTACCCGTCGCGGCCGTTCCGCTGCGCCGCCGTGACGCCGATCGACCCCCCGCGGACAAACCACGGCTCGCTGCGGGGCACCTTCGGCGTGCCGTTTCCGTTCAGGCTGCCGGCGTGGCTGCGGCCGCCTGTCTTGAACGCGGCGGGGGGAGAGTTTGTCATGCTCGGCGAGGAGGCCGCGCGGATATTGAAGCCCAAGGAGTGGCTCGTGGACCGCGCGAAGAGGGTTCTAGCGGCGGTGATGCTGCATCCCGAGGGCCCGGGGGCGTGGAGCAAGGGTGGGCCCGCGGCGCTGCCCTCTCCCGCACCCGAGTTCTCCGAGGCCGCGCTCCCGCGGTACCTCTCCGCGCACGTGCGCTCCGCAGACTTTGAGCAGACTTGCGAGGCAACCCGCAAGGCGGTCGGCAAGGACAAGCCCGGCTGCGGCGTGGACCTCGCGGCCCTGGGCGCCTTTCTCGCCGCCGAGGCCCGCGCGCACTTCCGCCGCGGCGAGCGCGCGGTGCTCCTGATCGGCGGCGACGCCCCGCGTTCCACGTGGGACCTCCTCCGCGCCGACCTCGCACGGCTTTTGCCCCCCGACCCGCCGCCCGGGGTGCTCTTCCTCCCGCGCCTCCGGTCGCACCCCCTCCTCTCCCCCATCTTCTCCTCCCCGCCCCCGACCGCCCCCACCAACATGACCACCGACGCCGCGATCCAGCGCGACCACGCGGCGGCGTCGGTGCTGGACCAGCTCCTCCTAGGGTGCGGCGCGAGGCTCGTGGCGACGCGGCGGAGCACCTTTTCGCAGCGCGCGAGGGAGGTGGGCTGGGCAGCGTGCCCGGGGCGCATGCTGTGGACGGTGGAGGGGTGGGGGTACCTGCCGGCGCCCGAGAACGGGTGAGGATGGGGGAGGGAGGGCGGGCATGCGAGGCGCCGATTTCCAAGGTGGACTCGACGAGGCTTCAAAGGCTAGCCGAGTCAGGAGCGCGTCTGTCGAACCACGGGGTCGCAATGTGCGCCGCAATTTCGCCTTGCAGTACATGCCTGCCGCACTTTTTCCGAATCGCTGCCGGACCTCTTTTGCTGACGCGGGGGCCCACCCCCGGTGTGAGCGGCCCATCCGAGATGCGAGGGGCCCCCCGGTAGTGGCCAACCGTGGGTGAGCAGCGTGTTCCGTCGGGGTGGCCACCCATAGGGAGGCGTCTTGCATGACGGCAACTGTGACTTCACTGCCAGGACGTCTCGCTTGAAACCCCTGTTGGCTGCTAGCTGGTGAAGAAGATTCCCACCTTTGCTCCCCGCACCCCTTGCACAAGCAACCCGGCGGTCGCTCGGTTCGGGCGGGCGCGGCAACTGCATCTCAAGGCTGAAGAGATCGATCGCGCCCGTGAGCGGAGGTCCGCTTCGCGAAGTGCACGACGGTGGCGGAGCAAGTGAAGGCGGCCGGGACCAACCGCAGCGGCGAGGTCCGGGACAGCGAGCAGTCCGCGCGGTGGCTTGCATCTTGACGTGCGGCATCAGGGAACACGTGCGTGAAGCCGCACACGAGGCTGGCGATTTCCGCCGTGCCAAAGTGCGTGTCCGCAGCACGCGCTTGCACGGTGTAGCGGTCCCGTCATGAGGTTGAGATTTGGTCTCGAACACGGCGTCGGATCGAGAGGAGCAGCATCTCAGACTTGCGAACCACGAGCTCCAGTGCCTTCCTGCCGTTGCTCTGGATCGCGTGCCGAAAGACGTTGTGCCTGAGCTCCTGCATGCGGCCAGGCAGGCTTTCATCACGTTCGACAAATACTTCACCTTCAGCACCTTCCACAAAGGCAAGACGCCGCTTGACAGGCGGCACGCGCCCGAGGCGCAGCCGTTTAGTGGAAGGGCTCCGTGGCATGATCGCGCGGGCGTTCGAGGGGCCGCTGGCGCTGGAGGAGGTCGCGGGGTGGATCAGGAAGCTCGCGGCAGTGCTGGAGCCGTATGCGGAACAAGGTTTCGGGGAGGCGGTGGAGGAGCTGGTGGCGCTCGTGGAGGACACGGCAAGGGACGTGCTGGCACTCCTCCAAGGAAACAGGTAACGTCGTTCCTGTACTGCCGAAGATAAGGCCACATTGCCAAAGTAAAACACTTCCCCATGAAAAAGGTCCGCCAAAGTCCATGCAGCAGCATCCGAAGGGCTCCGTCCAGCCTCAACCGGCGACGGCGCCCCACCACCTCCCGAGCAGCACCAGCGGCCCCGCTTCCTTCAACCCAGGGGCGCAAAACCCCGCCCGGATATCGCAGCCCGGCGCAAGCCCCCTGTCCGGGTCCGGGAACGCGTCCGCCGGCAGCACCGGCTGTCCGTCCGCGTCCAAGAGAACCAGGTCCCCGTACTCCTTCGAGGCGAGCCCGAACGCCTCCCTGACACGCGCCGCGAGCCCGGCCCCCGATGTAACGTCCCCGACGGCCACGTCGCGCTCCCTGTCGCCCAGCGCGACGCGCACGTGCGGGCCCGGTGGCGGCGGCGGCGCGGCGGCGGGCCTCCCGTCCCCAGCCTGCGCCTGCGCTCCGCCCGCGGGTCCGACGGCCGCAGCGTCGCCGGCGCCTCGTGCCGGGCCGCCAGGGGGAACAGGCCGAACAGCGGCGTGCGGCCGACGAGGTGGCAGCCGGCCAGCGCGGCGACCGAGTCGACCGTTGCCGCGGCGGCCCACACGCCGTCGGACGCCGGGTCGTCGGGCGGCAGCGGGCCCGCGTTGCGCAGCTCCAGGCCGCTGCTGAGCGGCGGCGGCATGTGGCCGACCGCCGCGGCAACCTGCTCGCGGAGGTCCGCGACGGTCGCCACGCCGCGCAGGTCGATGGCGTGCCACCGCCAGCTGCGCTGCGGCACGCAGACGTACGCTATCGGTGCGTAGGGGTCGCTGTCCGCCATCCGCTGCGGGGCCATCTTGGTCACGGCCGACCTAGGCTGCCGTGTTCGTGGAGACTGTGGGTAGTGAGGGCTTCGCTTTTCGTGTAAATTTGATCACGCGCGTAGTGAGGACGCTGCCTTCGTGACTGCGAAGCGCCTTGCAGGCAGACTCCGGTATTCGCATTCCGGGGAAACCGTCGTGAAAGAGGTATGCTTTACCACAAAAGAGACACTTCTTCGTTTACTACTGCCAGCTCTGCCACAATCGCACGCCAACGAAGACCAGAGTGGCCACTATCGCCCCAATCTGCAGTACCGCCCCGGCAAGCACCAAATTGTTCGCCCAAGGATCCCCGACGGTGAGAGCCGTTCCTACGAGAGAAACGAGCTGCGGGCCAATTGTCCATTTGAGATCGGCTTTTCCGCGCTTCTCCATGCTGTTGACGGCGGCCTGGAGGGTCTCCACCGATGCTTGTCGGGCAGCGTCCTCGGCGGCCTTGGATTCCCACATGGAAAGCTCGTCCTTTGCGCTCCTGTAGGCGGCGTGAAACCACCAGTCGCTGCTGAAAGGGGCAATGGTCGCGAGCTGCTCGTACGTGGCGACCTACTTGATCCTGAGCAGCTCTGCGCCTCCGGTTCTCAAGCACCCGCCCTCGTGCGCAACTCGTAGCTGCCACTGTTCACAACCTCCGAATCTTCGAGAGGACCACCGGCCGCATCGGTTGCCGCAGGCCCGTTCGAGACGAAAACGTCTGCTCGTGCGGCGAGCGGATCGATGAGGACCGCGCAGTGCCGAAGCGCCGCCACAGTCGGGGCATTGACTTCGTAGGAGAAGGCAGAGGCCCACGCAAGCCTGATAGTGGCAGCCATGGCTTGTTCACGTCGTTTCGGGGACGCGCGTTGGGATCGCCACATCATCACCCCCCACAACGCGATGGCCGAAAATTTCGACGATTCCGGCAGCGAATGCGAGGACGGCGAGGGCGGGGGCCACCGATGCGTGAGGCGCTGCCCGCCCACGCGACCGCTTTTTCCGAGCCGGGCTCGCGCAGCACGTCTCCGCGCACGTCTGCTCCGCAGACTTTGAGACACCTGCGAAGTCACCCGCAAGGCGGTCGGCAAAGACAAGCCCGGCTGCGACGTGGACCTCTTCGTCCCCGGCACCTTCCCCGCCGCCGAGGCCTGGCGGCGTCGTACTCCCCGCGAGCGCGCGGTGCTCCTGATCGGCGGCGATGCCCGACATTCCACGTGGGACCTCCTCCGCGCCGACCTCGCACGGCTTTCGCCCCCCGACCCGCCGCCCGCGGTGCTCTTCCTCCCGCGCCTCCGGTCGCACCCCCTCCTCTCCCCGATCTTCTCCTCCCCACCCCCGACCGCCCCCGCCAACATGAAGCGGAACGCCGCGATCCAGCGCGACCACGCGGCGGCGTCGGTGCTCGACCAGCTCCTCCTGGGGTGCGCGGCGAGGGCGCTGGCGACGCGGCGGAGCACCTTTTCGCAGCGCGCGAGGGAGGTGGGCTGGGCCGCGTGCCCGGGGCGCATGCTGTGGACGGTGAAGGGGTGGGGGTACCTGCCGGCGCCCGAGAACGGGTGAGGATGGGGGGGCATGCGAGGCGCCGCTGTCCAAGGTGGACTCGACGAGGCTTCAAAGGCCGGCCGAGTCAGGAGCGCGTTTGTCGAACCACGGGGTCGCAATGTGCGCCGCAATTTCGCTTTGCAGTCCGTGTCCACGATGCCGAAGTTCTTTTGCGGCCGACGGCCTTGCCGTTCCTCATTGGGCCGTTGGTGCTTGCCTGGGTCCTGGGGCTCCAGCCCTTGGCGGCTGGGCCGCCTCTTGTTTGTGCGACGCCAGCACGCACCCATGCGGCCGCCCGTCCTCCGCGCGGCATTCCACGCGGCCTGCGTGCTGCTCGCGTGGCTCGGGCTGATGTCGCGGGGGCGGGACGGCGGGGGCGGGGCCGGGGAAGGCGGAGTGGTCGGGGTCGGGGTCGCCCCACCGCCGCTGACGCCCGAGGGGGAGCCGCTGGCGCACCACGCGGCTCTGGGGGTGCGGCTGCGGGCGCTGCTGGACGGCTGGGAGGGCGGGCGGGGAGCGGCACACGGCGGGCGGACAGCGGGGCTGGCCGGCCGCGAGGCGGAAGCCCGCGTGCTGCTGCCGTTCCTCGGGCCAGAAAGCGGCCTCGGCGGGCTGCTGGACCCCACCCGGCGCAGCAAACGCGGCATCGTGGTGCCGCTGGCGGACCGGCACTTGCGGCACGCGCTGTTTCTGGCCGCGCACCTCGGGAGGCTGACGGACCTGCCGCTCGAGATGTGGCACCTCGGCGGCGGCGAGCTGGACGTCGGAAACCTGAAGGGCGCCGCGGCAAAGCTCAACCTGACGCTGGACGTGCGCTCGCTCGCGGACGTCTTCGACCCAACGGGCATCGCCCCGGCGTCGGTGGGCAGGCGCTTCGGCGCCAAGATCTTTGCCGCCCTCGCCTCCTCCTTTGCCGAGGTCCTCGTGCTCGACGCCGACAGCGTCTTCCTCCTGACCCCCGCCCTCCTCTTCTCCGACCCCCTCTACACCGAATCAGGCACCCTCTTCCAGCGGGACCGCCACGCAATGTGCCGCGGCCGCCCCCACCAACGCGCCTTCCTCCGCTCCCTCCTCCCCCCCAACCCCTCCCCCGCGGAACGCGCCGCCCTCCTCCGCCGCCCCCTCGCAACGGGCGCATCCTTTCACGACATGTCGTCCTCCGCCGTGCTCCTGGACCTGCGCCGCCCCGCCGTGCTGCGCGGCCTCGTCGGCGCCGCCGCGCTGGCGTCCACCCGCGCGCGGCACGGCCTTTTGGCGCATACCCACGGCGACAAGGAGGCGTGGTGGATGGGATGGCACCTCGCCGGCGCCGTCTCGGCCAACGCGAGCTACGCGTTTTCCCCGCACCCCATCGCCGCGATCGGGAGCTTCTCCTCGCGGCCGCGCTCCCCCAGGGCGGGGGACCCGTGCCGCCCCGCCCTGCCCGCACCGGCGCAGGATGCCCCGCGGCTGTGCAGCGCGGCCAAGCAGGCGCATCTGGCGGCGGTGCCCGGGGAGGGGGCGCCGCGGCTGCTGTACTGGAACGGGGGGTTCGCGCCCTGGGGCCCGTCCTCCCGCGCGGGGGCGGGGCCGTTCGAGGCGTGGGTGGACGAGCCGGTGGCGTGGGAGAGGAGGGCCGACGGGGAGCACTGCGCGGTCGTGGACGAGGGGGCGGTGGGCAGGGTGAGGAGGCTGGAGGGGGAGGCTGGTACGAGCGCGAGGGTGGAGGAGTGGGGGGCGCTGTGGGAGGAGGTGGGGCGGGCGGTGGAGGGAGGGGGATGAGGATGCGGGCCTGCTTCGATGGACTCGATGTCTGGATGGTCTAATCGATGTCGGCCGCCCCTTCTTGCAACTACGATAGCCAACAGACGGCCCGCTCCCGCAACCCGCACCCGCGGTCCCACCAAAATGCCAGATGTGTACTGGCGGACAGCCCGCGCGATTGCCTGCCTGCTGCTCTTGCTGTTTGTTGCGCTGCCCGCGCTGCCGGTGCCCCCGCCGCCGCCCGCACGCACGCGCCCCCCGCGGCTCCCCGCCGAGGCCATCTCCGCGGTCCTCGACGCGCACTTTGCCGCCATCTCCGCCCGGGGGATCCGGCCGTCCGACTTTGACGACGGCCGCGAGGCGTTCCGCGTGCAGCGCCTCGGCGGCGCGTGGCACCTCGTCGTCCCGCCCGCGGACCAGCTCCTCTCGGCAACGTCGCCGTGGAGGTGGCCGCCGGCGCTCGTCCGGCTCGCGAACGCGCTGCTGGCGCTCCCCGACGGGCCGGGCGAGCCCGACGCCGACATGCGCTTCGGCATGGGCGACTGCGACGAGGCCGCGGGCCCGGTGCTCTCGCTCGTCGCCTGCGGGCGCTCGAACCTGTCGGTGCCCGTGGCCGTCTTCAGGCACGCCGTCGACGGCGCGGTGCCGCGGCCGGGCGAGCAGTGGAGGCCGCCGGCCCTGGAGATTCCGCCGCCGCCCTGGGAGGAGCGGGCAAACAGGGCCGTCTTCCGGGGCACCCCCGCAGGGAGGACGAGCTTCGGCTGCGGCGAGGGGGGCACGGCCACGGACATCAACGCTACCCTGGCGCACCTGGCTTCCTCCTCCGACGTCGCCGCGCTTCTCGCCCACCCCTCCTCCTGCGGCGGCGCCGCCCCGGCCGCCGTCGCCATCACCCCGGAGAACTTCCCCCGCATCGCCGGCCGGCAGCGCCTCCTCGCACTCGCCCTCGCGGACCCCTCCTCCCTGGACGTCAACCTCCGCGGCTTCCCCCTCATCTTCCCCTCCCTTCCCAACGCAACTGCCCCGGAAAGGTACCGCGGCACCCCCCCGGAATCCATGCCCGCCTCGCGCTTCGCCTCGTACCGCATCGCGCTCCACGTGGAAGGCAACTGCGGCTGGGCGGACCGCCTCCGCCTCCTCCTGGCCCTGGGCACCTGCACGGTGAGGCAGCTCTCCCCGTGCCGCGAATGGTACGACCATTTCCTCGTCCCCTGGCGGGACTACGTCCCCTGCGACGGCCGCCTGGACGCGCTCGCCCCGACGGTGCGGATGCTCCGCGGCAATCCCGGGCTCGCGGGGCGGATCGCCGCGCGGGGGAGGGAGTCGATCGCCGCGGCGATGTACGGGGACTCGGTGCGCGCGTACGGCCGCGGGGTGGTGCAGAGGTGGGTCGCCGCGCAGAGGTTCGCCGCGGGGAGGCACCCGCGTGCGAGGAGGGTGTATCCCGGGGTCGTCGGGGCCGGGGGCAACGGGCCGGAGGGGCGGAAGAGGGTCGATTGGGGGGGGTTCTTTGGTGGGGAGATGCCGCCGGGGCTCGGGGAGCTGTACGACAACGGCGGTCAGACGACGTGACGCGGTGCTCGCTGCTTCCGGCTCTACTCGATCCTGCTCCGTCCAACACGATCGAATCGGACGGCGTTCGAGTCCGAGGCGGTGAAGCGGCAAACGGGTCCAGTGCCAGGCCGACGCACCGATTCCGGCGCGGAGCCCCCGATCCGGCGGATTCCGACGCGGTCCGACACCGATCCGCCGCCGCGGCCACCTGCGGACCTCGCAGACCTCGACATCGGCCGCCGTGTTTTGCGGCAAGTCGAGGCCTTGGCCGGCCGGCGGCTCGTGACGACCGGCCAACCGCAACCCGCCCGCCAAGCGATGCCCATCGGCGCCGATCCCTTTGCCGAAGGGCGGGCGAAACGTCGGGAATACCTGTTTTTCGGCGTGCTCGGGGGCGGCGCGCAGGGGACGGTGAGGCTGGCGCTCCATGTTCCAACCGCGCGGCTCCGGGCAGTGAAGAAGTGCGAGCGGGCGGGGGGCGGAGCGGGGCCGGCGTCGCCCGGCGCGGCGGCGGTCGGCGTGGCGGCGGAGCTCGCGGTGCGGCGGCGCGTGGCGGAGCTGCCCGGCGCGGACGGCTGGCGGCACCTCGTGCTGCCGCTCGTGGACGACTTCGAGACGCCCTCGTCGCACTACCTCGTGTTCGAGCACTGCGGGATGGACCTGGCGCAGTACGTGGCGAGCAGGGGCGGCGCGCTCCCCGAGCCCGAGGCGTCGGCCATCCTCGTCTCGGTGTTCTCCGCCCTGGCCGGCCTGCACGCCGCGGGCGTCGCCCACCGCGACCTCAAGCCCGCAAACATCCTGATCCGCGACGCCCGCCACCCTGCCTCCTCCCTCTGCCTCGGCGACTTTGGCTCGGCCCACGTCGGCCCGCTGCCGCCCCCTGACGACGGCAAGCTCCCCTCGGAGCGCCTCGAATCGGAGCAGACGCTCGTCGCAACCTCCCCCCGCGGCGCGTTCCCGCCCCCCGCCCCCATTTCCCGCTCCACATTCACCGGAACGCCGTACTTCCTCTCCCCCGAGCTCGTGTTGGGCCTCCCGTACGGCCCCGGCGCGGACGTCTGGGCGGCCGGCTGTACCGCGCACTTCCTCCTCACGGGACGGACCCCCTTTTCCGACTCGGCGAGCCTGCTGGAGCTCTACAACCGGATCGCCGGCGGCGCGCTGGACCTCCCCGCGGCGCTGTCCCCCGCCGCCCGCGCGTTCCTCCGCGCCACCCTGGACCCGCACCCCGAAACCCGCATAACCGCCCGCGAAGCCCTCGAACAGCCCTTCCTTGCCCCCGCGGACGCGGACCACTCCGCCGCGCGGGTCGAAAGCGGGCAGTACGTGGACCTGAACGCGGACGGGGAGCTGGTCCTCGTCTCGGGGCCGCACGGGAAGGAGCCGGAGCATCCGGGGGTGTGGTGGGAGGAGGCGGTGGAAAGGGCGAGGGCGGCGATGGACGGGTTGCTGGCGGCGCTGCAGACCGTGTGACCGGACGGGCGGCAGGCGGAATGCTGGCGGATCGAGCACGAGGTAGCGCAAAGGTCGTGTGGAACCAGAGCGGCAAGCTCGGGCGCGGCGGCGCTCCCAGCATCGATCCCACATGCTCCACCTGGCGGCATCGAGCTTCAGTTCCGCAAAAGCCATCGATTCCTCGGCTATCAACAACAGCCCGTCCCGCCGATCGCGCGCACTTCCGGGGCCGCCGCGTCACCCCGTTGCCGGGCATATGCTCTGCATGGTCAGGTACACCCCCAGTCCCCTCAGAATGGACCACAGCCCCACGGCAAGCGTGAAAACGGTCACCAGCAGCGTCCGCACCACGCCGTAGACCACCGGGATCCCCAACAGCCTCGCGCGAAACCGCTCGACGTCCAGGAAGGGCGCCAGCGCGTCGGCGTCCGAGTCGAGCAGGGCCAGGAGCGCGGGCGGCGCGGTGCGGACGAGCTCCCGGCGCAGCTCCCGGAGTTCGCGGAGGGCGTCGAGGAGCTGCCCGCGGATGCGGTCGATAGTCGCGTTGGCCGCGGCCACGTTGACGAGGTCGATGAGCTGCATGAGGCCGTTGTAGCCGATGTACATGAGGTAGAGGGCCGGGATGCAGGAACAGAAAATGGGGTTCAGGATCGCGCCGACAAGCATGCACGAGGTGGAGACGATCATGGGGGAGGAGGCGTTGAATTGGCGGACGCGGCGCTGCCATTCCGCAGCAAAGAGGGCGTACAGGTCGAAAGCGGCGGGGCGGGGCGGGAGCGCATCGGCGTCGAAGTGTGAGGGGCCGGAAGCCGCGGCGGTCCGGTAGGGCGACAGCATCGAGTCCAGGGCGAGGTTCATGGCATGGGACTCAACGCGTTCCGCGAGGCGGAGCATGGCCACGTTGTGGGAAAACCTGACGAGGCATACGGGCGCAACTATGGCGAAGATACCCACAGCCCAGTATAAGGCGCCGAAGAAAGCAGGCCACGGCGTCGTCCACACCGAACGCGCGATATTTGGGTACGCCAGCGGTGTCCAGCTGATGAGGAGCACATTTGCCAGCGTGTAGCAAAGCTTGAACCCGATCTCGAAGCCGAGCAGCCACCCGGCCCGAACCGGAATCCCGCCCGCGCAGGACTGTTTGCTGCACGGACAGTGCGGATCGCCGTCCTGATGCTCGAGCAAGGGCGACAGGGGGAGATCGATAAAGCCGTGGTCCGTCGGCATCCTTCCTTTCGTCATCTGGACCCAGCGGACCAGGCCTGCGGCCGCGTGGGTCGAGTAATCCGGGGCCACGCTCAGCGACGCCCCGTAGGCGGCAAAGATGGCAAGCCCCATAGTAGCTCCAAGCATCCCGAAGCACACGGTGGCGGTGCCGACGGCGAGCTCCTTTGTGCCAAAAGACCCGTCGTTGAACACCCACGGTAGGGCAAGCAGCGGGATGAAGGAGACGAACCACGCAGCATTGCGCGCAATGGTGTGCCTCGCGAACGGCGCCAGGAAAAGCTGCACCCGTGCGGCGGCGGCGAGGATCGGAGAGGATTCCGACAGCCCGGCGAGCAGCACCGGGGCGGTCATCGGCGCGTCGGCGCGCGCAGGCCCCGCGGGGTCGCGCACCGCCGTGCCTCGTGGCCCAGGGCCCGGCGGCGCCCGCGGGAGGACGGCCAGCCACGCCGCCTCCGGCAGGAGCGCCGCAAGGGCCGTGCGGTCCACCGTCTTGTCGGACAGCGCCATTTGTCTCCCGCGCCGAGCGTCCTGGTAATCGCTGTTGCCGCGCGTTCCAAGATCTTTTCATTGCCTCCGGTCTTAGGTGGTCGTTGCCTTCTCTCGGGCTTCGGCGGGGCCGGATGACTCGTCGCGCCTGTGATAGAGATCTGAGTTACGTCCCCTGTCGCCTCACGATTCTACGGAGAACAACCCTCGTGCGACCACGATGCCTACCATAGGCAGAGGCAGAGGGGGAAGTTGGACGAGGGGAACGGCCCCGGGTCGGTCTTGTCATCCTGCACCGGCAGCCCTTGGCTTCCATCGGGGGTTTCCATTGTGTTCGCCGGCGGATCGAGCACGAGGTAGCGCAAAGGCCGTGTGTAACCAGAGCGGCAAGCTCGGGCGCCGCGGCGCTCCCAGCATCGATCCCAGATGCGCCACCTGGTGGCATCGAGCTACAGTCCTACAAAAGCCATCGATTCTTCGACACTATCAACAACAGCCCGTCCCGCCGATCGCGCGCGCACCCGGCGCCGCCGCGTCACCCAGTTGCCGGGCTTATGCTCTGCATGGTCCGGTACACCCCCTGGCTGCGCGTCTCCCAACCCGGCCTAGCCCATACCGTCATTGCCGTTGCCTAGTGTAAGCTTTTTGAGGCCCCGGTAGTTGCTCGGCTTTTTCATTGCCTCCAGTCATAGGTTGCCTTCGCCTACTCGCGCTTCGGCGGCGCCGGATCAACATCTTGCAAACTGCGGTGGTTTTGAGGCTGTGAGATCTATTGCGCAACGGAAACATTCTAGGCGGCAGTCAGCTCGAGGCATTTGTACCCGTTCTCCTGCACCTCGGCACACCGCACGACGTAGTCCGGAAGCCCGATCAGGGGCACTGATCGCGAGTCGAGTCAAATTCACTTCCATCGCAGGCGGGATGAGCACCCACTAAAGACCCTCGGCTTGCCTGCTACGTTGGCCCCTAAATGCCAGCTCGCGCACGACCGGAACAGGGTCCCGTCCGCGACGGCGTTCACGTGGCCGACCCAGCCGTCCTGGGCCTCCTGTGTCGCCTCGATCCGCGCAACACCGTCGCGTTCCATGTCGAGGATGCACCTGCTGAGGATCCATTCCGAGTGATGCTCGATCGAGTTGATCATGCAGGTGAGCACGCCAGGGGATCCGGGACCCTGCCGTCCAGCGCGCGCGCCAATCAGCACCCGCACGCCGGCCCGCATCCCCGCCCAGAACCCACCGTGACGATAAACATGTTGTGGAACCCGCGGACGAAAAGGCCAAGGTAGTTGACCGGCCCTGCCTCCCACGCCTCCTTGATCGTCAGCCCGTCCCGGCCGGTGATGTTGATCCGCATGATGGCGCCGGTGAGGGCGTCGAAGCCCGTCGCGGAGACGATCACGTCGAAGGGGCCGTAGGTGGTGCCGTCGGCCAGGGTGATCAGGCCCGAGGGGCCGCCGACGTCGGTGATGGCGTTGGATTTGACCGAAACGAGCTTGACGTGGGGGAGGTTGTCTGCGGCCACAAGCGAGTCAGGGAGGCATCCCTGCGGCGGTAACAGGGGGCCCACAGGTCTCGTAGTAGTTGGTGTCCACGCAGATGCGCTTGCAGCCGACCGCTATGGGATCGGAGTGGGGTGAGCGCGGGCGGCGCTCGAACATTCCGCACTCGGTCCCCGCCGTCTCCCACCATCCCGATCTCCGCCACCGACTCGACCTCGGCGAAACGAGTCTGGACCCTGACAAAGCTGTTCATTCCACGTGCACCATTGTTGCCCGCGTGGTCTGAATGCGGATTGCTGGGGTGGGCTCCGTTTGCTGTCATGTCGTGTTTCAGGTCGCTGACGCGGCACGCAGCTCGGCTCGGCCGCATGAGCAACGCGCTCAAGGACGAGATCAAGGCATTCCCGGACGCGCTGGGCACAAGGAAATGGGCGGACGCCCTGCGCGAGCACAAGGCCAAGGTCTCGCAGGTTCCCCCCGACGGACATCCTGCTGCGAAGGAGGGGGTTCGAAAGGGTGCGCACGGCGCTGGAGAAGGGGCCGGAGGCGTTTGCGGAGCTGCTCGCCGACGACGGTGGGTCCATGGCCATGCCCGCTTCTGCTTCTGATCTTTTCCCGGTTCTGTACCTGCAGCCGAGCACTACGGCTCGTCGGGAAATGGCCTCATCGGGAAAGGTCTGTGCCGCTCCCGAACCCGAAGTGAGTTAACGATGGATGCTAAGCTGCGAAGCATCCACAGATCCGATCGCACACGTCATACGGGAGTGGTTCTCCCTGGGCCTGCAAGGTCTCGACGTCGTGGGCGGCAAGGTGCACACCCCCGCGGTGGCGGGAAAGATCGTCCCCATTCACGACGCTTTCCCAGGGCCTCCGACGTCCTTCCTCAGCCTCGTCTTCAACGCCGACGGCAAGATCAAGCGGATCGTCTCCCTGGACATTCAGTCGGAGGGGTACGAATGGCTGAGAATGCTGGGCAGTTGGCAAGCTGGAAAGTCGCGGCGGGCCCCGACGCAGCAGACGGAGGTGCCTGTGGGCGCCGCGGTCGTCTGATGGATCGTGGGCCTCCCACTTGGATCTGCTTAGGAAAGCGTGGTGCTCAGCCACGGTCAAGGGCAAATACAAGAAGTCGCTCAGGGCCCTGCCCGCCACCGCACATCTCGCTGCAGAACCGCATTCGAGCCGCATTCCTTCCGCATCGCACCGCAAATCGCCTCCGAACCATGTCTGCCGCCGCCGCCGACGCCGCCCGGGCGTGGCTCGCCTCCCTCCCCAACAAGACCTTCCCGGCGTCCCAGACGCTCGCCCTGACTGCGCACCCCGCGCACGGCGGCGGCAAGCCCGTCTCGTACGGCGCCAAGGGCATGGCCGTGGGCTTCTCCGCCCCCCTGGAGGCGGACGACACCGCGGCCACGGTCGCCGCGAAGCTGCGGTACATCGCGCCGGAGCTCGGGACCCCCGGACTGGCCGTCGAGGGGTGGACCACGAGGAGCATGGTGCCCGTGTCGTCCTTCCGCGAGGGCGTCGAGGTGACCAAGTTCGAGGTCGACGGCGGCAAGGCGACGCTGGGGCTCGAGGCCAAGGTGAAGCACTTCGCCGTCGCGGGGACGAGGGACTCGGTCACGGTGCCGGCCGACGCGGGGTACAAGCCGGACGATTACTTCCAGGTCCGCGAAGAGTTCTACGCGGACCTGACGGGGGAGTACACCCTGCCCCTCTGAGTGGGACTCGAACTCGGTTTCGTCGGCGATCGCCACCGGCGCTCGGACACTGTGTCGCCCAACGGACAAGCAGAGGTTGAGTACGGTGGACACCCGCGCGGCGCAACTATGTAGTACCCGAAGAATCATACCTATTGGCCCTACCCTTGACGTCCATCGCCCACAACCCCCCCTTCCATCGTCCATCACGGCGTGATCAGCTTCCTCGGCTCCCTGCACGCGACCTTGTGGCCCCCCCACGCCATCTTCTGGCACTCGGCCGTGCAGTACCTTGCCACCCTGCACCTGGAGCACCTGTTCCCCGCCTCCCCCTTGCCGCACGCGTCGCACGGGTCGGGCACGCTGCCCTCGGCCTTGGCCCCCTTGCGCGCCGCGCCGAGCTCGCCTTCGGGCATCCGTGGCATCCAGCCCAGCGGGCCGCCCCGGCGCACGGTGCCGAGAAGGGTTAGACCGTCCTCGATGGCCTGCGCGAGGGCCGGGTGGCACCGCGGCTGGCGCGCGAGGGAGGACATGTTGGCGCCGAAGGAGGCGGCGGCAGAGTTGAGCCCCTTGGCGTGGTCGCGCCATGCCGAGGGGGATTCGAGGAGCGCGCGGCGGGCGGGGGAGAAGATGGCGAGGAGCTCGGAGCGCATGGCGAGCTGGTCGGCTTCCGTCGCGCGTGAGAGGGAGGGGTCGAGGTAGGCGTGCTGCCAGATGCGGGGTCCGCAGTACGAGGCCACAATCGCATTATCGAGGAGGAGGGTGTCCGAGGCCAGGCGACGGCGGGCGGGACGCGAGGTCGACAGGAGGGAAAGCATGGCCAGGGCGCGCGAGGCGGCGGGCCAGTGGTGCTCGATGAACTTGGTCGTGGACGCGGGCATCGCGGGGGGCATGCGCTGGGCGAAATCGACGTCGGTCACGTCGATCGCGCGCCAGGCCTCGCGGCGGGATGGGTCGATGAAGTCCGAGACGAGGCGGCGCAGGAGGGGGAAGGCGCGGGGGAAGACGAGGCCGGCGATCGCGGCGAATGCGATCGCGGGGCAGGGGGCGGCGGGCACGGGGTCGATGAAGGGTTTGAGGGCGTCGTCGTGTGACTGATCCGATGGGGAGCAGAGGTAGGCCAGCGGGGCATAGGCCAGGGCGAGGCGGTGGCCGTACGCTTCGGCCCTCCGCAGCAGCGAGTCGTCGTCCGGCGGCGTTGCCAGCCTCCCCAGGGTCTTTGGGTACAGCGACACGCACTCGGCCAAGGCGGCGACGACGGTGTCGGCCAGCTTCTTGGCGTCTAGGGCCTCCCAGTCCGAGCCCGCCAATCCGGGCACCGCGATTTCCGGGAGCGGTGACGCGTCCACGGCCACGGGGCTCGCATCGCCCTTGCGCCTCTCCCTGCGGCCTGATTCCACCTCGTCCAGCAGCATCTCGCCCATTGCCTGCGAATAGGCGCTGCCGTTCATGAAGAGCCCCATCATCGCGTTGAGAGTGGAGAATATGTTCTCGGCGTCGGGGTCCTCGCGCTCCGGCTCATCGGGCTCGTCCTGGGTCGGCATAACGATAATGGATGGACTGCTGTTTGAAGGATAGCGATGGTGGTCCGAGGACGCGATAATCGCCGTGGGGGACAGCGCGGAGATAGGAGTCGCGTCGAACGCGGCGACCAACGCTCTCCCTCCGCGCTAGACCCTCCAACTGCGCTTCCGTAAACCTTCCGTGGACTGATTCCTCTAGCTCCTGAAACCCGTCGCGGGCTAACATGGCCCCGGTGAACGGCACCGCGAGCCCGTTATGCCGCGGCGACCACCCTGTAGACGGCAAGAAGGGCTGCGGCAACGAGCCGTGCCGCGGGCTGGACCTCTGCGTGGCCGACTGCCCGGGCTGTCCCGGACACGCCCATCCCGCCTGTCGCGGGAAGCACCCCGCGGACGGGCCGGGGGGTTGCGGCACCGCGGCGTGCAGGGGGCGGAAGCGCTGCGTCCGGACGTGCCCCTGTCCCGACGCGGCCCTGGGCGACCGCAGTGGCTTTTTCGGAGGGCGCAAGGGCAAGGACATCTTCGTCTACGTGGCGTGCCTCGCCGGCCCCGCGGACCCGGCGCAGCGGAACGACATCCGCTTCGTCGAAGGGCTGATGCGGCGGCACGGCATACCGCAGGAGAACGTGTACATGCTACTGGAGCGGCAGTGTACCTCGCGGGCGATCCTGGCGACCCTGGCCGACTGCGTCGAGACGGTGGGACCGGGGCAGGTTCTGTTCCTCTACTTGGGAGGGCACGGGCACCCCGCGGACGGCAACTCGCACTGGTCGCTGGGCTCGTACGGCGCAACGGGCGGCGCCGATATCGCAGCCCTGCTCGCACGATGCTGCGGCGAGGTGTTTGTCGTGACGGACAGCTGCCACAGCGGCGGCTTCGCGCTGGACCTCAAGGCCACGCTCGCCCGGGACCCCGCGAACTGGATGTCGCCCCGCCTGACATTCCTGGGGTCCGCGCAGGCCTCTGTGGTCGCGCAGACGGGCTGGAAATTGGTCGCGATGCTGATCGAGTGCGCGGAGGGGGACCGGGCGCCGAGGGAGGCGGCGAGGTTCGTGTGCGGGGGGCTGAGGACCCCGGAGAGGACGCAGAGGGCGCAGCTCTGCTTCTTCGAGGGCAGGGAGGTGGTCGAGGAGACGGATCAGCGGATCTGATGCGTCGCAAATTTGCCACCTTGGCTCCCACGGAATGGGCAATGATGGACGCTGGCAGGCCACCTGGTCGGCTGCATTCAAAGCTGATCATACACCTGTTATTAGTCCGTGCTGTATGTCGCGTGTTCCTTGCAAAAGGCTGTGCTGCAGGGGTGCCGAATGGAGATCTGGCGGACAGCTTCAACCGCGCCGCTGGGATTTTCCAAACAGACCCCGGAACACCGCGCACCTCTGCCAGCCGCTCCGCCGTTCCCGGCCCGCGGCGCCCTCTTCTTTAACCGCCCTTTTTCGCCCCCGCGCGGGCCGGCCCGCTCCCCGGCCCCCCCGCTCCCTCCCCACCTCCCTCCGCGCTCCCCGGCCCCGGCGCCCGCGATGCCGATCAAGGTGCCCGACGACCTGCCCGCGGCGCGCGTGCTGGAGCAGGAGGGCGTGGTGGTGATGGGCGAGCGGCATGCGGTGCGGCAGGACATCAGGCCGATGAGGATCGCCATCCGTGGGTGCGGCCGGGCCGGCTGTCGGTCTCCGCTGACCTTGATACCCCGCTGTCCCCGACATTTGCCTCGATTTCATCTTATTTGGACTGTTTGCCATCTGCTTTACGACTTCCAGTCAACCTGATGCCGCTGAAAGCGCCCACCGAGACGCAGCTGGCCCGCGTCCTCGGCGCCGGCCCGCTGCAGGTCGAGGTGACCCTCGTCGCCACGGGCAGCTACGTCCCCCGCAACACCCCTCCCGAACACATGGCCGCCTTCTACAAGCCCTGGGCACAGGTCCGCCACATGCGCTTCGACGGCCTGATCGTCACGGGCGCGCCGGTGGAGCACATGAGGTTCGAGGAGGTACAGTACTGGCCCGAGCTCGCGGACATCATGGACTGGGCGCGCACGTCGGTGTTCCGCACCCTGTTCATCTGCTGGGGCGCGCAGGCGGGGCTGTACCACCACTTTGGGATCCCCAAGCACCCGCTCCCCGCAAAGGCGTTCGGGGTGTTTTCCCACCGCGTGCTGGACCCCGCGGACCCGCTGCTCCGCGGGTTCGACGACGAGGTGCCGGTCCCCGTGTCGCGGCACACCGAGGTGCGCCGGGAGGACCTGGACCGCGTGCCCCGCCTGCGCGTGCTGTTCGAGTCGGAGCAGACGGGCGTCGGCGCCGTCGTCGACGCGGTGACCAAGGACGTGTACGTTTTCAACCACCTCGAGTACGACTGGAACACGCTGGGGGACGAGTACCGCCGGGACGCGGACCAGGGGAAGGACATCGCCCTGCCGGCGAACTACTACCCGGGGGACGACCCCAAGAGGACGCCGCCGAACCGGTGGAGGAGCCACGGGTTCCTGTTCTTCGGGAACTGGCTCAACGAGGTGTACCAGGGGACCCCGTTCGACCTCGCGGACCTGCCGAAGGTCAAGGCCGCCGAGGCCGCGGCGCTGGCCAACGGGAACGGACATGCGGCGGGGGAGAATGGCGGGATCCACCAATGACATGTGGCGGGAGCGCTTCCGGTCGGCAGTGAGGCCTGTAGTTTGGCATCGATGGCCAAAAGAGGGACGCTCCTTGATCTCCTGATCCCCGCGTCAAAGGACCACCGACCAGCCACGCGCGCGGTCATATTCCCATGCCTGCTGCAGTTCAGAGGTGCGGTTTTCTCGCATTCCTCTGCCGAGGCAGACGCCTCAGGCGGATCCAGCGGCGCCACTCGACGCCACAATAAACAACCCCACACCGCCTTCTCATTCAAAGACGTGCCGGTCCTCTGGCCGTCCCTCGCACCATCCTTCACCTCCGACCCGTCTCTTGAATGCCGCCGAAAAAGGCCGGGCCGGCGCCGCCCGCGGCGCGGTTCGGGCGCGTGCGGTCCAACCTGCGGATGGGCGTCGTCGGGCTGCCCAACGTCGGCAAATCCTCGCTCTTCAACCTGCTCTGCGACCAGTCGGCGGCCGCTTCCAACTTCCCCTTCTGCACGATCGACCCCAACGAGTCGCGCTGCCCCGTGCCCGACGCCCGATACGACTACCTCTGCGAGCTCTGGAAGCCGCCGTCGACCTACCCGCCCTACCTTCACGTCACCGACATCGCCGGGCTGATCAGGGGGGCCTCGACGGGTGCGGGGCTGGGCAATGCGTTCCTGTCGCACATCCAGGCCGTCGACGGCTACTTCCACGTCGTGCGCGCGTTCGACAACTCCGAGGTGGTTCACGTGGACGATACCGTGGACCCGGTCAGGGACCTCGACACGATCCAGACGGAGCTGTGCCTGAAGGACCTGGAGACGGCGAAGAAGGCGATAGAAGCCGAGGAGGTGGCGGTCAAGAAGTCGCAGGGCAAGTTCAAGCTGTCCCCGACCTTCCTCGACGTCAAGGAGAAGGTGCTGTCGATGCTGGAAAAGAACGTCCCCGTGCGCGCGGGCGAATGGAACACGGGCGAGGTCGAGCTCATCAACGAGAAGATGCGCTTCATCACGACGAAGCCCTGCGTGTACCTCGTCAACCTCTCCAAGGACGATTTCCTGCGGAAAAAGAACAAGTGGCTGCCGAAAATCAAGGCGTGGATCGACGAGAAGGACCCCGGCGCCACGATGCTCCCCTTCTCCATCGAGTTCGAGCAGGAGCTGTGGAACCTCCGCGGCGATGCCGAGGGGACCGCGGCCCTCGTCGCGCAGGGCGTCGGGGCTCCGGCCGCGAGCATGATCCCGCGGATGGTGACCGTCGGCTTCTCGGTCCTCAACCTAATCTACTTCTTCACCGCGGGCGAGAAGGAGGTGCGCGCATGGACGGTGTATAACGGCGCGACCGCACCTGAGGCGGCTGGGGTGCGTTGCTTTCGCCGTCCTCTCGCGTCTGCGCTCTCCTTACATAGTTCCGTGTCTTGCAGTGCATCCACTCTGATTTCGAACGCGGCTTCATCAAGGCGGAGGTGTGCGCGTTCCAGGACTTCAAGGACCTCTCTGGAGGGCAAAAGTCGATGGCGGCGGTCAAGGCCGCCGGGAAATACAGGATCGAGGGCAAGGCGTACGTGGTGCAGAGCGGGGACATTGTGCATTTTCAGTTCAACGTGACTTCGGATAAGAAGAAGTAGACGGAGCTTCACGCCGGAGGGCAGCTACGTCGGCAGGACGAAGGCGTGATTGGGAGGGATAGGTGGCACATGGACGGGTGGAGACGAGATCGCTGGTGTCGCGGAAGACGGACGGCGGATGGGGCGGGGGTTGTTGTAATGCAACCGGATGTGATTTGCTGCGGTACTGCATTGTCGATTTGCCACCGGTTGTGCTCTATTTTAGGCTCCTCGCCGCCTGCGGTGTCCCAGTGGCAAGCCCGCGGAGGGACGCCGCATATTGCGCATATTGCGCTTCCGATTTTCCGGCCCACGCAGTATCCTGCCCCGAAGCACAGGCAGCGGCCCTCGGAACTTCCGGAACGCAGATTGTTCGTGCTGATGATTTCGCTGCCTGCATTGTCCTGGTTATGGTGCGATGCGGCGCGCCCAGGGATGCAGGGGGGATTCGGGGATCAGAGGGATGGCCGAGCTTGGCCACCGTGCGGGCCGCTTCCTTGCCGTCCGCATGTCCTCAGGGGATCACCGCCACACCAGGTTTCGAGAAACACTGCCCGCAAGAAAGCAGAAGAAACGAGAAGCACGACAGCAAGCAAGCAATGATCTGCATCGCCACCGTCCTCCTCCTCGCCCTCGCGCTCGCCGGCACCAGCGTCCAGGCCGCGTGGGTGTCCCCGGTTTCCGGTCCCCCGTGCCACCGGCCTCTGACGATGCGCCCTCTCCAGGCCCGCACCGAATCTCCTTCGCGGGCGCAACGTTACGACGATGCGCGCCGAAAGCTGCGCGGACTGCCCGGTGGAGGCCTACTGGTGAGCAGCAGCGGGGTGTTCTCCGATGACAGCGCTCCTGACACTCGACTGCAGCGAGTACGGCGTGACCGATGGCCCCGTATCGTGCGTGTACTACTCCGACGGCCAACCCGGCCTGTACCGCCGCTACACCTCCTCCGACCCGGTTCCGTGCGGTGCCCTCGGCGAGGCGTGCTGCACCGGGACGACGAAATGCAGCTCCGAGACCGCCGCCTGCTACGAAGGGCTCTGCGCCACCTGCGGCGGTGAATCCGAGCCGTGCTGCACCTCGGGGGACGCCTGCACGTTCGGGCTCGACTGCCTGGCAGGGAACCTGTGCAGGGCTTGCGGGAACGACGGCCAGGCGTGCTGCACGGGGAACAGGTGCAACCCGGGTAGCCAGTGCGCTTCCTTTGTCTGCGTGGCGTGCGGCGCGGAGGACCAGTCGTGCTGTCCCGGAGACGTGTGCGACGGCCAGCTCACGTGCGACATGGGCGCGTGCATCAGCCCTTCGTAGATCATTGGGGAGCTCCTGAGTTCGGAGGGAAGGTCATCATTATAAGTCGCCACGTATCAAATATCGCAAAGCATCACCTTTTAACTACCGGCAAGATTGTCCCCGGCAAGGCTAGGGACACGGGCATATGGGGCGCTCTCGGGTTTCTGACGTGCGAAAGTGACGTGGATGGTCGATGAAGGGTATATTGCATCACAGCCCGCGCTTCAGTCATCCGGAAAGCCCCCCAACGACGCGCCGGATCTGCGCCATCGCGTTGCGCCCCGCTCTTTTGTCCGAAGGGGTCTTGGCCACCGTCACCATCCTTGCGTCCCCGGTCCTCGCGGGCGAACGCCAGGTGCTTCTTGCTCCGCCGAAGCTTTCTTCGGCCTGTCGTCGGAGATAACTGGAAACTCGGGAGGGGTGCCGCTTCGGGGCGATCCGTGCGATTGGACTCGAGACTTCATGAGCGGAATTTGACCAGGGGTGGGTTGTGCGTCGGCGTTTCTGGTTGTGCGGAGTGCCGGTGCGGGTGGCGGGCCACCAAACTAGATCGATCTGCGCGTCTGCGTGACGTACAGGGACCATCGTCGGACGGAAGAAGGGCCGTCGATCCCGTAGCGACCGGCGGCTTTGCGACGTCCGGCTCCTACAGCCGTGCAAGCCCAAGCGCGGCGCCCGTCGCTCTGCCTCGGAGGTCCCCGTGGCGGCCGATGGATCCTCCCCAGCGAGCCCGCCCCGGAAGGCAGACCTTTTTGTGCTGCTGTGCAGTGTCCTTGATGTCCTTCCCCGATCGCTGCGCAAAGGTCCCTAGGTCAGCGTCCTCCGCCTCCGTCCCCGGCGCGGGGCCGCGGAGGCCATCGGCAAATCTGGTTGGCCGCCGATCCACCTCACTCCGCCGCTTTTCGGCCTCGCGACAAGGCGTCCGGCGCGGCAATCAGCTGTCGCGGGCGGTAGGCTTTGCGCCTGACGTAATCCGGGCCGCGGGAGCCAGATCGGCCGGCCGTCCTCCTCCGCACCTGGCCACCGGCCATCCCCGGCGGACGGGCACGGCGCTCGCGCAGACGCAGCTCGCTTCTCGCACCGCGATGGGCGCGGACGGCGGCGCGGCGCGGCCGGCCGGCGCGGCCCCCGCGGCACCGCCCGCGCCCGCCGGCGCGCCGCCCACGGAGCCGCGGCTCTCCGGCTCGGTCACGTCGTCGCGCGTGTGGGACAGCGACTCGCTGGTGTCGCTCGGCGAGGAGGGGCCGCTCTCGAGGGAGAAGCCGCCGCCCATCGCGTGGACCGCCCGCACCGTCGCCGCGTGCCTCGGCCTCGCCCCCCCGCCCGGCACCGGCACGCCCTCCCCGCCGGCGCGCCGCACAGAGTGGCTCAAGGCCGCCGCCGCCACCGTCTTCTTCTGCTGCCTGTTCGCCGCCTGCGTCGCCGTGAACCGCCGCTTCTACGCAGAGTTCGAGTTCTCCGGCGCCTGGCTGCCCAACGGCATCATGATCGGCGCCGTGTGCGGCCTGTCGTGGCGCGCGAGGCTGCTGCTGCCGCCGGCGACCTACCTCACCAACTTCGTCGCCTCGTACTACATCGGCGGCAAGGCTGCCACCCTGGCCGCCGGCCTGGCCGGCGTGAACCTCCTCGAAATCCTCCTCGTCGCGCACACAACCCTCTTCTGCGCCTCGGTCTTTTCGCGCCGGCCGGGCGTCCCCGTGGACCTGTCCAAGGCGTGGCACGTGGCCGCCTTCGCCATCGGCACGGCGTTCGTCTGGCCGTGCAACGCGCTCTACGCCCAGGTCATGCTCGTCCTGCGCAACATGCAGGACACGACCACGTACCAGTCGATGTTCCTGCGCTGGCTCGACATCGGGCCCGTCGTCGCATTCGCCCCCTTCGTCATGACCGTCGTGCGGGTGCCCCCCACCCTCCGCACCTTCACTCGCCACCCGTGGCGCACGGCGGGGTCGGCGCTCATCGTCGTGCTGCTCGTTGCGGTACCGCTGCTCATGAGCCTGTACATACACGACTTTATCATCCTCGCGACCATCGTCGGGCTGTTCCTGAGCCAGCCGCTCATCCTCCTGGCCGCATGGATCACGGGCATACGTGGGGCGACGTTCTGCTGCATGGTGCTGGGCGTGATTTCCATCACCGGTGCGTACCAATGCTGTGGGCCGCCGCGCGGGAAGCGGTCCTCATGCTCCCCCTTTCCAGTCATCCCTCTCACCAACGCCAACCTCACCCCGCGCCCGCCTCTCAACGCCCTCGTCGACCACCTCGTCTGGACGCAGGTCTGCGTGGCCGTCAGCGTCTTCACCGCCCTCGTCTTCTGCGACATGCTCGCCGCCGTGCGGCGTGCGCGGGAGAGCATCGAGGAGCAGGTCCGCGTGCGCACGGCGCAGCTCCGCGAGGCCAGGCTGGCCGCCGAGCGTGCGGACAGAGACAAGGCCAACTTCATCGGGTTCCTGTGCCACGAGCTGCGCAACCCCTTGCATGCGGTGAGCAACCTTGCGGACACGCTCATGGAGGAGCGCGCGGCGCTGCTCCCCGTGCGGCCCGCGTCGTCGCTGCCCCTCGAATCGCCGACCGGCTTCCCGCGCGACGTGGACGCGTCGGAGCTGGTTGCGCGCACCGACGAGGACGCGGACCCGCTCCGCGCCATCCACCTATGCACGACCTACATGCTCGCCCTCCTCTCGGACGTCCTCGACGCCGGGCGCTTCGAATCCGGCGCCGTCAAGCTCGAAAGCCTGCCCGTCGACCTGCGCGCGCTCCTCGAGACCGTGGCCACCATGGCCGGCGAGACCTCCCGCACCCAGGGCATCCGCTTCTCCTTCTCCGTCGCGCCCGACGTGCCCAGCCACGTGCTCTGCGACCCCCTCCGTCTGCAGCAGGTCGTCAACAACCTCCTCTCAAACGGGTTCAAGTTCACCAAGCCCGGCGGCTCCGTTTCATTGACCGTGGCGCGGCAACCCATGCCCCCGCGCAAACCGCCCTCGGACTCGACCCTCGTCGCCGTCGACGAACCCCCGCGGGACTGCCTCCGCATCTCGTGCCGCGACACGGGCATCGGCATCCGCCCCGACGTCCTCGGCACGCTGTTCCAGCCCTGGACGCAGGCCTCGGCGAGCACCGCGAGGGACTACGGCGGGTCCGGGCTCGGGCTGGCGATCGCGGCGCAGATCGTGGCGCTGATGGGGGGCGAGATCGGGGCCGAGAGCGAGGTGGGGGTGGGGACCGAGTTTGCGTTCTGGATACCCCTGAGGGAGTGCGCGGAACCGGAACCCGCTGATGGGGAGCGAGAGATGGTGGCTGCGCCGGAGATGGTGCAGCTCGCGCGGGCGGAACCGGGACCGGGGGAGGCGCCGGTGTCGGCGGTCGCGGCGGCAGCGGAGCCCGAACCCGCCACGCCGGAGGACGACGCCGACGCCCCTCCCCCCCGCGTGCGCCGCATCCTCGTCACGGACGACTCGGCCATCAACCGCCGCATCCTCGTCCGCATGCTGCGCTCGATCCTCGACCGCCGCGGCGCGCGGGTGGACGAGTGGCGCGTGGACGAGGCGGAGAACGGCCGAGAGGCGGTGGACGCGGTGCGAAGGGATGCGGAGGGGGGGAGGGAGTACGCGCTGCTGCTGATGGACATTGTGATGCCGGTGATGGACGGGTACGCTGCCACCCGCGAGATCAGGGGGCTGCTCGCCGAGGGTTCGGCGAGGCTGCCCGCGGCGAGCAACGCGCCGAGCGCCGGGACGCTGGTGGGACCCGGTGGGAAGGCGTACCACGAGATGCCGGTGGTGATCACCACGGCGAACCAGGTGGGCGCGGGGCCGGAGCAGGAGTGGGCGCGGTGCGGGGCGGACGGGGCCATCTCCAAGCCGTTCGGGAAGGAGCGGATAGAGGGGCTGCTGGCGGAGTACGGGTGCATAACGTAAGGGGCCGGGGGCCTTGTATGTGGCCGCCGCTTGTGTTGCGGGCCGGGCTGAATGAATGGTCGTTCGTGACTGGGTCTGCTTGGTCTCTCGTTCTTTCCCTCGGTTACGAAGTCCGGCTCAGCCATTCCACTCCACTCTCAAGAGATTACTCCTTTTCGAAGCATCCCGTGCCGGCCTCGTGTCTTTCTTGTGGTGATTGGGGTGTGCACCTGGGCCGGCGATGTCATCGCCCCCGACAGAACAACAGAAACGCACAACATGGCGGCGAAAGACGTCTTCGACCCGCGCAATCCCATGTTTCCCTCCGATGCCGTCATCGACGTATCGCAGCTTTCCCCCCTGGAGGCCGAGCGCCCACTCTGGTCCGCCATGGACAGGGCAGCCTTTGCGAAACACATCAGCAATGTAGACGTGCAAGTGGACCTCAGACAGACAGTTCACGACATTGTGTGCCGGATCCGGATGGAATTCGCTAGTGGAGCTTTCAGAGATTGAGTGAATGACGTGGAGGTCACCATCGTCGCAAACCGGTGGTTCTCTCTCGACAGCACTTGCGCGCTCGCGTCGAACGTCTGCCTTCATGCAGCACTGCGACGCGCTTCTGATGGTCTTCCACCCTGTCGGCACGCCCATGGCATTCCAACGTCGTTCGTGCTGCCAGCCGCTGACCTAGCGCGTTCTCTCGAGAATGCCACCCTTCTGCGGGACTTTCCGGACATTGAGGATTGGAGCGCAGCGCGGTGGACTCGAGGCAGTGGAAGTGCGCGGTTTGCGGCGCGGGGCACGCGGCCAAGATCCGGACGGAGCCGTGGGCCCAAGGAACCGCATGCTCTACGTGCTTTGCACCCCTCACTGCGGGAGCGCGGAGTGCACGTGGAAAGCAGAGACGTCGGAAAGAATGGCCGCGACAGAAGACCGTGTGTCCGACCGAGCCACATCCGACCGTCCCCGCCTCAACCCAGCCCCCTCTCCCGCTCCACCTCCCCCTCCAGCACCTCCGTCCTCGGATGCCACCTCCCCGCGCTGCGCACCCCCGCCAGGCACCCCTCGGCGCAATCCAGCAACCCGCCCGCGATCCCCGCGTTCGCCTCGCTCCGCGGGAACCGCAGCCGGACCCACTGCGCCAGGCCCAGGGAGAAGCCCGCGCAGGCGATCCACGACGAGGTGGCGATGGGCGGCAGGACGGCGCCGGCGGCGCGGCGGTGCGAGATGAGCGAGCGGGCGTAGGAGGAGGCGGTGCCCACGAGCTCCACCGACGACAGAAAGTCGGGGGTGAGCGCGTACAGCCCGTCCCATCCCATGGGGTCGGGCATGGCGCGGGGGTGTACCTCGTGCGATTGGCCGAGGAGGACGGTCTCGGTGTAGGCGAAAAAGAGGAGGAGGGTCCAGAGGTCGTAGGTGCGCGGGTCGGAGAAGGTGCGGAGGGAGTACGCGAGGATCTCGGGGACGGAGCCGCGGGAGTGCATCGCGGCAAGGTCCTTGGGGAGGGCGGAGCGCAGGGCGGCGACGACGTCCAGCAGTTCACGCCGGCGGCGCAGGAGACGGTGGATGTCGGGGTGGCCCGCGACGGCGGGGTTGGGAGCCACGGCACCGCGGCGGACGTGGTCCTCCACGATCGCGAGGTCCGCCATGGAGAGCGCGGCGCCGGCCAACGTGGCCTCGAGGGAGCGCACGCGCGCGCGGAGCGCGGCGACGGCGAACGCGAACGCGGGGAGGCCCGAGGCGGCGAACGAGTAAGGACGGGGGGAGGCGGTGGCGACCACGTCGGCGATCCGCTCGGCCACCGCGGGGGCGGACGAGTGCGCGTCGATGAGCAGGCCCGAGTCCGGGGCGGCGCAGAGGTGCGCGGCGCCTTCGACCACCTTGGGCGCGGCCGGGAACTGCAGCTGGTTGATCTCGGCCCAGGGGATGACCACCTCGCCCTTGAGCTTGCCCGAAAAGGTGTTCAGGTCAAAGACCACGGCGGCCCACAGCGCCGAGAGCCACTCCTGGTCCAGCACGAAGGTCTCGGGGTCCGCCGGCCGGTTCCGCGCGGCCGCGAGCTCCGCCACCACGCCCATCTCGCGGATGAGGTTCAGCACGGTGACAAGGAAGGGCAGGAAGCTCGTGAAGGGCCCCGAGCGGTCCAGCCGGAACGCCCGCAGGGACAGCAGCGCGGCCAGCACCACCGCCAAATTGTCCGGCGTCATGGCCGCCCGCCCCCGCACGCCGGCGGTGCGCACCTCGGCAAAGATGCGGCGGAACTGCGCCTCCATCTCGCGCTCGACGGCGGCCCGGAGGCGATTGGCCAGCGCGCCCAGCGAGCCGTCGACCAGCGATGCCTCCCCAGCCGAATCGTCCCTGCCAACTGCGGCGGTGCGGCAGCCGATCCACGCGACGACGAGCAGCACCAGCGGGTGGCGGTAGGCGCGGCCGACGCCCTTTGGCGCGAGCACCGCGGCGCCCGGCGACCCGTTCGACAGCTGGAAAATCCCGCGGTGCATCAGGGAAAAAGCGTTGCCGGAAAAGAACAAGTCCACGAGCACGGGGAACGCGCCGGGCGCGAGGCCGAGGCCGCTGGCTATGGGCGAGAGCGGCGGCGCCGGGAGCGGCACCACAGGCAGGCTGCTGAGCGGCACGCTGCCCAGCGAGTGCTGAGACGTCGCCGACGCCGGCGAGTCGGGCGATTGCGGCGAGGGCGTGGAGACCGGCGGCGGCGACCCCGGGGCCGTCCGCGGCGGCGGCACCGCGGGGAGCACGCCCAGCGGAGAACAGGTGCGACCCGCCAGCAGGCAGTTGCGGCACCGCGGCCGCCCGCCATCGCACGGAAGCCCCGTCGTCGCGCACGCCGCGCACGCCGCGGAAGGCGCCATGGCGGGTCCGGTGGGCCCGCGGCTTGTGCCTCGGCCCGAGCCTTTCAGCCCCCCCGGCCGCCGCCGCCGCCCCTCATCGCCGATCGCGCAACGTTGACGCAGCACAACCCGGCGCCAGCGGATGGACTATCGTGGATCTCGGGAACCCACATTCCAGGAGTGGAGTAGATGGGCGCTGGAACGCAGCCGGGCTTGGGCGGAGGCGTGCGTATGGCTTGCTTTAGCCCAAATCGCTCCCAGGCGCCGTCGTATCTTGTCAGTTAGCTCCGGTTGCGCCAACGCAACGGGGATCGTTCGGGAGATCATCTGGCTCGAAAGGGATGGTTGCAATTTCCGTTGAACTCGGCGATTTCGGGCGACGTTTCGGCCACGCTCCGTACGGTGAATGGGACGAGGCCACCCCGAAATCTAGGTTGGCCGCAGCCTGAAGTCAACAATTGTGGTGGAGGACAGGTATTCGACCACCCGAGTTAGCCGGTGTCGGGGTGCGAATGACTGGGTCCCACGGTCTCCTTCTATGGTCTCGCACGTCCGTCCTCACTGCTCTAACGCGTAAGTACGCCATCGCCGACTTGTTCGCAGCTGGAGGCCATAGTAAGATCGCCAACCCGCCTTCCTGCGTCGTTCCCACCTCAAAAGGTCACGGTCGGGCACGCCGTCCCCGTCCTGCCGTACAGCACGTAACCCCCCGTCCGACAGCGCGGTCTGGCATTCCAGCATCGTGACGCACGTTCCGCCCCCAAAATCGAAGTGGTTGCACCCCGTCCTCGCCGCGCACGCCGCCTCGCACCCTTCCGCGGTGGTATGAGCAGATCGTGCGTCAGCGTGCGGCCGAGCTCGAAAGGCTGCACCATCCGCCGCGAAAGCGGGTTGGCCAGCAGTGCCACGGTGTCGGGATGAAGCTGGCGCCCGGAAGGCATGCCGAGGAACTACTTCTCGATGAAAACGCGACACAGGCTTCAATCCGGTCGACGACAGGCCGACTCGGCGAAGGGCCAAGGGGTTTCCGGCGCCGGCCGCTTCTGTTTCCAATGGCGGAGCCCGCGTCCCCGCCGCCCAGCCCGGTCGCCCTGTACGGGCGGGCGCGTTATTTCGGCTCTTCCGACGGCATATTGCGCGATGGCCCGCGCGTGGAGTTCGAGCTGCGCGAACCGCCGCGCGGGGCGCCCGTCTTCGCGCACGCGGTGCATTGGAAGCCCATCGCCGCCTCGCCCGCCGCGCCGCCGCCGCGGAATCGCTTGCTGGGAAAAGTGCCGCCCGCCGCGGGCGAGATTGGCCTCGCGCGCGTGTTTGGCGCGTCGTTCGCTGCCTCGCTGCCCCCGCCGGGCGCGCACTCCCCGCTGGTCGCGCAGCAACGGGCTTCCAAATCCCCAACGAAAATGTTCCTGATCCACTCTCTGGCCTGCTCCGACGACCCCGGGGCAAGGCTGAGGAAGGGCTACCGCGTGGTGTGGCACGCCTTCGAGTGCGACGAACCGCCCGAGGCCGCGGAATGGGTCCGCGTGCTGCGCACCCTGGCCCGGGGCGACGACATCCCGCGCTCCACCAACGGCCCCGAGCGCGCCCCGCGCGCCTTCATGCTCGTCAACCCCTTCTCGGGCACCAAGGCCGCCCCGAAGCGGTACCGCGACGTGGTGGCGCCCATGCTCCGCCTGGCGGGCTTCGAGCCGCACATGCTCGAGACGCAGCGGGCCAAGCACGCGATTGAGATCGCGCGGGACTTGCCCGCGTCGGATTTGCTGCCGGTGGACCCCGATAGGCCGCCGTACGCGAGGCTGGCGACGGTGTCGGGGGACGGGCTGTTCCACGAGATGGTGCAGGGGCTGTTTGCCCGCCCGGACTGGAAGGAGGTGATGGAGCACGTCAAGATCGGCGTGGTACCGGGTGGGAGCGCCAACGCGATGGCGCGCAACATGGGCGAGGGCAGCGGGATCGAGGGGATGGTGCGGGCGGTGATTGGCGGTACGTTGCCCGAAGTGGGGCCCTTCTTCCAAACCCGAATCTCATCCATTGCGCCTGCAGGCCGAACGCACCCGCTCGCCTTCCTGGCCTTCACCCAGCACCCTCCCGGCAAGCCGCACTCGGTCACGTGGTTCTCCCACCTCGAGCTCCTCTGGGCCTTTGCCTCGGACGTCGACATCGAGTCCGAGCGGCAGCGCTGGGCCGGTTACGCGCGCGTCACTGTGCAGGCGCTCGTCAGGCTGGTCAGGCTGCGCGAGTACTCGGCGCGGCTCTATTGGCTCGAGGAGGTCAGTCCCGTCGTCAAACCCCGCTTGCGACCAGCTCACCTTCACCCCCACCGGACAGCACAAGGAGCAGAACCCCAACCCGGCCGACGCCAACCCCTGTGCCGCCGGCGACCCCCCCCCTCACGCCCCCCCGCCCAACCTTCCCCCCCTCCGCTACGCCCACCTCCCCGTGACTGCCCTCACCCCTTCCAATGGCTGGCGCTCCCCACCCCCGGGCACCAAGTTCGTCTTCTTCACTGCGATGAACCTCCCCTGGGCCTCTCCCGACTCGCTCTTTGCCCCCGAGGCGCGGTGGGACGACGGCTACGCCCATCTGGCCTTCACGGGCGAGACGGACAAGGGCAAGCTGCTCGGCGTGCTCACGGCCGGGGAATCCGTCACCGAGGGCGTCGGTGGCGCCAAGCACGGCTGGATCTCGCGGGTGCGCTGCCGCGCCTTCGTGCTCGTCCCCGAGGGGCGGCAGGGCAGGTCGGGGACCAAGCCCGGGATCCTGGACGTCGACGGGGAGGTGATCCCCGGGCTGCCGCTGTGGTGCGAGGGGACGGGGGTGCGGGGGCAGGTGCTCGTGCCGCCGTGGTTCGAGGAGGGGGAGTGGGGCGGGGTGAGGGCGCCGTGGAAGTGATGCTGTCGTGATGCTGTGGCGGGGAATCTGATGCGCGGAAGCGGCGCTCATCCTCTTTTCTCGTCGATCGTCGGTCAAAGGTGGCCGGGTGATTCGGACGTCGGAGAGATCGCGCGAGGCTCTCGAGTCACTCAGGGGGCGATAGGGACGCTTCGCAGAAGTCGACCGCTTCCCTCACCCACTGTGGCAGAATCCGGCGGGCAATGCGGCGGCGCACCTTCCCGCTGCTCCTCGCGCTGGTCGCCGCCGGGGGCTACTCCGCGTCGGGCATGCTGTCCGGCCCGCGGGGTCCGGATGCCTCGCGACACGACGGTCCGGCGCCGCCTCCGCTCGTCGGCCTCGCCGTCCCGCCCGACGCGGCGGCCGCACGCGGCACGCTGCGCGTGTGCCGCTGGCTCCCGCCGCCGGGGGAGCCGTGGCGCGGTCTCAATGCCGGCGACGACATGGTGCCCGACCTGCTCCGGGCCGTGGTCGCCCGCGCGGCGCCGGGGATCCAGGTCGTCGACGCCGCCGGGAATTACGCAAACAAAGAATGGGACCCGCCTTGTTTGTGGGCCACGGGCACGCTGCTGCACCAGGTGCGCCCCGGGGACGCAGTGTGGGGCTCGGGGGCGTACGGACCCGCGAAGGGCACGTGCCCGCAGCCGTCGGTCGAGATCGCGGCCGTGCGGGGGCCGCTAACGGCACGATGGCTGGAGACGAGCTGCGGACGTTCCGATCCTCCGACGGCGTTCGGCGACCCCGCGATCCTGCTGCCGCTCCTCTTCCCCGAGATCCGGGCCCTCCCCGCCGCCAATCGCACGACGCCCTGCGCCATCCCGCACGGCCGCCACTCCTCGGAGATGCTCGCCGAACTAGCCCTGCTCCCCGCCGGCACCGTCACCCTCCTGGACCCGCGGCAGCGCTGGCGCCCCTTCATGGCCGCCCTGGCGTCGTGCTCCCTCGCCCTCTCGTGCTCCCTACACGGCCTCATTCTCGCCGAGGTCATCGGCATACCCGCCCGCCTGGTAGCGTACCCGTCGTTGGGGTCGGAGGGGCACAAGTACGCGGACTACTACGCCTCCACGGGGCGGGAGGGGGAGGCTGGGGCGCGGTCGCTGGCAGAGGGGCTGAGGATTGGGGGGAGGCAGCTTCCGACGGGGCTGGATGGGTTGAGGGAAGGGCTGCTGCGGGCCTTTCCGTGGGGAGCGGTGCTCGGGCTGCTTAATCGCACTACCGGTGTGGTGGAGCCGCGGGAATGAACCTTGCGCTGGGAGATCCGACAATCCGCCCCTGCGCTACTTGCCAAACATGAACGCGCCACGGTGCTGGAAGTATACCTGTGCGCTTCGGACTAGGGGCAAGGGCAGCGTTGTGATCACGGCAGCTCCATCTCCAGTAGTCGCCGCTATTCATCGCGCCTCGATCGCGGTTCAAGACACATAATTCTTCGATTAGGGAAGCAAAGAAGCTAATTATTCAATGGATTGCGAACCTATTACGCGCCAGCTTCAAAACAGGTCTGGTTTCATCCGCCAATTTTGATAGAACTAGCTGCGGAACAAAGATGTTGAGCGGTGCCAAGGTTCTCCGCACTTCAACAGCTCAGGGTGAAGGCGAAGTTGGTGTCGGCGCAAACACCGTAACCGATGACAAAGAGCCGGACGCCTCCGGCAAACACGATAGGGGGGCTCTGACCGACGCCGCCGCCGTCTGGACACGGCCCCGAGCCCCCGACGCAGCCCGGCCCCGAAGCGCAGCAGGGTGCCGAGGCCGCGCAACCGCCCGAGATTTCGCCCCGCCAGCCCGAGTCGTAGAGCACGGGGCCGCAGGAGCTGTTGGTGCGGACGACGAACCGGTCGGGGATGTTGCCGGTGTCGAACGCGAGGGTGTAGGTGCCGCTGAAGGTGCCGTACCGCACGACCGTGACGTTGCGTTGGATGTGGACGAAGCGATCGCCGCACCGACCGCTGAGGAAGTTGCCGCGCTCGCCGGTCACGGGGATGCCGTCCGGACACGTGCAAAGGTCGTTGTCGCAGTTTGTGCCGTCCGGGCATACCCCTTGGAGGCCGCATTGCGGGGCTGTCGTCGTGCGCGTAGCAGTCGCCGAGGTGGTGGTCGTCATGGTCGTTGTAGTGATGGCCGCGACCGTCGTCGTAGTAGGGTTCGGGGTTTCCGGCTGAGTAGTCGTAGTTGGAGGTGGCTGTCTTGTACGCTTAGTTGCGGCGGGCATGCCGGCGCACATCTCCCCCACCTCGACGGTCGTGGGCTGAGTGGAGTTGATAGCCAGCGACGATACCTTCTCCGTTGTGCGCACTTCAACGGAGGTCCGTGCGGCTGTCGTGGTTGCTCCCGAAGCGACGCCGGGGTTGCGCAAGGATTTGACCGTCCGTGTCTTCACCACCGTTGCCGTGAGAACCTTCGTTGCTGTTACGATCTTGGCCGGCGCACGAGCTGAGCGGATAGGAAAAGTGGTCAGAGGTCTTGTCAGGAGCGGATGCAGCGGCCTATGGACTGACTGATGCAGCAGTATCTGACGTTCGAGTTCCGCGTTGCGGGCGGCACCGTGCCGGCAGGACAGACCGGGCACAGGTTCCGGGGGAGGAGCTCGGGGCCGGCAGGCTCGCCCGAAACATCGGCGCTGTCGACCTCGGGCTCACTGGGCTCAAGGACGCTCCGCGCCATGATCACGGGCCCTTGTATGCCAGGGGCGCCGGCGCCGGGCTCGGGGGCCGACCACGTCTCGTCCCGCCTGAGCCTCGCCGGAACGGCGACGGTCTTTGTGCGCACGACCGTGCGCGTCGTCAGCCGCGTTCTCCAAACGGTTGATGCCGCGGCGCCCTTCGGCCGGCCGCAGCTGCGGAGGCCGGTCGGTGAGCGGCTGTACACCGCGGACCGGCCGGTGGAGCAACGTACCAGCAGCCTTCGGGGTTGCCGAAGCCGGGAGTGCTGCGGCGCGCGACGTCAGCGCAGCGAGCGGTGCCGAGCGGGAGGGGATCCACCATCGCGGTCCAGCGGCCCACGCGGGCGGGGCGCCCGTGGCGGCGGCAGCACCGGCAGCGAGCACAGCTACAAGCGCGGTGAACACGAGCGCGAGGCATCCCATGGTGCTTGTCCTGGCGATTTCGACGGTTTCGTGATGCTGCCCTTGCGAAGAATTGCACCGCCGGTCGCACAATTGCGCCGCCGATCGAAAACAGCAATGCCAAGCTCGCGCTGGATCGAAAACCGACGGAGCTCCATGCTTTTAACGCGCATCACGTACAGGCCATGGCCCGGCCGCTGCCAGCCCTGTGGGTCCACACCGAGGACGGCGGACTCGCGAATTGAGCTTGATCTGCGCGTCCCCCCGCGCGCTCCGCCACCCCTGCTTGTTTCGCACCTCGTCGACAGTTCGGTTCGCAGATTCCAGCACGTGCGGTCCCCAGCACCCGCGCGATGCCCTACAATCTCGCCGGCTTCCCGTCCCCGTCCACGAACCGCAGCACTAGCTTCTCCAGCTCCGGCAGGAACGCCGAAACCCCCGCGCCCCTCGGGCTGTTCCCCGTGCCGGCCGCCGCCCGGCCCGCCACCTCCCGCGCACCGACGAGCATCTGGAACGCGGCGTAGGCCAGTGCGCCCGCGAAGCCGGGGAGGGGGTAGGCGCGCCCCGTGTCCTCGCAGTACCACCGCTCCAGCTGCTCCCCATTCGGAATTCCCCGGTCCGACCCCCCTCCCGTAGCGTTGATTTCGCGCAGGGCGTCGGCGTTCCAGTACTTGCTCATGACGAACACGGCGATGTCGTGGTAGGGATGCCCGAGCGCCCAGCGCTCCCAGTCCAGGATCCCGAGCACATCGGTGCCCTCCCGCGAAAACATGACGTTGTTCAGGGTGAAATCTCCCTGCACGACGCAGGTCTCGTCTGCGGGGAGGTGTCCCCGTATCCACGCCACCATGTCCCCGAAGCGGTGCGGAAGGCCCCCGGCCTGCTCCCGGGCGAGCACCTCCCACATGGCCAGCTGCCGCTCGTAGAAGCCCCCAACCTTTGAGGCGATCGATTCGGGCAGGTCCAGCTCCCGCCAGGGGACCGCCTGCAGCGCCGCCAGCGCCCTTACTGCCGAACGGTAGTAGCCCCACCGCTCCCCCGCGTCCGCGACCTCCGCCAGCGTGCGCGAGGCAAACACCGGTTTGCCGTCCAGGAACTGCATCAGGAAGAAGTGCGTGCCGACCACGCGGTCGTCGAGGCACAGGGCGAACGGGCGCGGCACGGGCACCCCGCCGCGGCCCGCCAGCGCGCGCAGGATGTAATACTCGCGGTCGACGCGGTGCAGCGCGCGGGAGGTCGTGCCGGGCGGGCGCTTGCGGAGCACCGCGCGGGTTCCGTCCGACAGCGCGAGCAGGAACGTCGGGTTGCCCTCGCCCGAGGTGAACTGCGACGCCGACACGGGCGCGCCGAGGGAGGGCGTGGCGGTGGACATCCACGCCGCGAGGCGGTCGAGCGCGAGCGAGTGGGCCATCGGTGTGCGTGCAAGGCGGCAAATCGCCGGGCGGTGGGAGACGGGAGTTGAGACGAGGCCCATCCCGGAGAAGTGGCTCCGCCCACACCCCCTCCGAAATGACTCCACTGAAGCGAACACCCATATCGCCCGAGATGGCGACAAAACCCCATCTCCCCAATTTCTCTGCTGCGGCGCGGCGCGGCCATGACCTCACGGTCGCGGGGGCGGTCGCGCTCGCCCTCCTCCTGCTCTTCCTTGGTCGGCCCGGAGCTGCGTCTTCCTGGTCAGCTACCAAATGGAGGGAGGTCATCGACCCCGCCACCGGCTTCCTCGTCTGCCGGAGTGAGCGCACTGCATCATACGGCGAGCTTCAGGTCTCGCAGTGCGTCGGCTGGTGCTCCAACGGCAACGGGTCCTACTACGGGCGGCGGCGCCTTGCGGGCCGTGCGTCGCCGTGGGGCGCGGCCTGCGGCAAGTACAATGACACGGGAGGGCCGCGCACCTCGTGCGTCCGCTCGCCCGCCCTCGGTTGCCGTTGGATCAGGGTGACCGAGTTCGTGAAGGGCGGGGCCTTTTCGCAGCCGGAGTACTACGCCCAAACGGGCTGTATAGGGCCAGCGCCGGGTACCTGCACCCTCTACTCGGATCCTTTCTGCTCCAACGCTTTGAACGGGGAGCCGGAAAGGAAAAAAGGTGGGGCATCCTGCCAGGGGCGCAACGACGTGGGGTACAGGCCCGGGGGAACCACCCTGGCAGAGGCCGGCCTGGAAAACATCACGTGGAACTCGACTTCTATGTCCGATTCCGCATGGTGTGGCGACGTCGCGAGCTACCTCTGGAAGCAGCTCAAGCCGGCTTCGTGCCCAAACGTCACCGAGACCTCGATTGACACCAGGTACTACGGGCCCTGGATCGCCATTCGCTCCTGCGAGGATGGCGGCAACTACCTCGCGATCCGGCGGGCCGGGTATGACATGGTTCAGTGCCTCGGACCTGGCACGCAATATGGCGCAACGCCGCCGCGGTGTTCCTGGTGTGGGGTGCCTTAGCTTCCGTCAACTGCTCATCCGAGGCTCACATGTTTCTCACCGCAGACACGGACGTGGGCCTATCCATCCTCGCTCCGGGCGAACCGGAGCCGTACGTGCCGCACAACGGCGATGAGCAGCTCGGGATGACGTGCACCCAGACGAATTCGGGGTGGTGCAAGGTCGCCGGCGACGCAGCGTTCCGTGGTGCGGACCCGAGCTACGACTGCCCAGGCAGACCATTCGTGACACCGACGCGCACGTCGACGACGACCACTCCGGGACCGGCGCGCACTGTGTCTCCAAAGTCGGATTGGCACTGCCTGGGCCACGCATACTGCAAGCAGACTTTTTTGATGTTCCGTCACGTCGATGCCGACGGAAGGGACACGTACCAGTGCCTCGGCCAGGGCTCCGGGAGCTGCTTTGCCTACGGGGATGAGAGTTGCAGCGAGGGCTCCCGGAAGCCAGACTTGTTGTTACGTGCGGGGCCGATCAGGGAAGCCAGTTGTGGGAGATCGTGCCCGACTCGCCGGAACGATGGCTCGGAAGGGTACGTGTGCATTCCGGCGGACATGCAGACGCCTTTTCCTGGCAGCGATGGCAATCTGCCTTTCCCCTGTGAGGATCTTGCCCTGCGCTGCGCATTGAGCGAGTCCTGGTTCTTGCATCGCCCGGAATGGGACTTTATCAACGGCGCCCCCACGCCGGAACAGACCCAGCCCGCCTCGACTGCGATCACCCCTCCCTCCCCAACCCCGGCGGCGCAACCCCCCCCGTGGACCTGCGTCCGCTCCTGCAACGACAATGGCAACTTCGTCGCCGTGCGGGCCGCGGGCAGAGTCGCGCAGTGCCGCGGCCCCGACGGACAGAGATGCTCTTGGTACACGGATGCGGCATGCAGCATCCTGGCCCCGGGGGAACCCCAGGCCGATGGAGGCGGAATGGTGTGTCCCGAACGGGCAGAAGGTTGGTGCGCGCTGGCGGTCGCCGTGCTGAGCGGGTCGGAGGCAGCGGACCGGCCGTGCTCGTCGGCTACGGGGAGCGCGATCGTTGCAAGGCCAACGGCTGCGACATCGGCTGCCCGCGCGTTGATCGCTGTCCCGGTTGCGGCCGTGATCACGGCTTTTTGTGCTGGGGTTCTGCAGAGCTAAATTGAAAAGTTGCTAAATGCAGGACGCATCAATCCGATGCGTTAGAGATTCAATGTCGTTGTCCCCACGCAGGATTCTGTGGAGCACTTCATGGTCCTGCCCGGCCATTCTGCCCACTATATCCGAGAAGCTGATGATCACCTCCTTAGCGCGCCCCGCGGCCCGTGCAACGGTAGGCAGCATGTTTCTGCGTCGCCGGACGAGCGACGCGCTCCGCACGTGAACCGCCCGGACGAAACATCCTCCGTCCCCTCGCAGATCGAGTACCCTGTCGCGAGCAGGCGCAGTTTGCCGGCCGCCGTCCGGTCTGTCTCGTGATCCGGACCGAGAATCTTAAGGGGCGCGGAAAGGGGTGCCTGAGACCAAAGAACTGCTAGCTTGCAGGCCAGCATCAACTCCAGGAGCGTCCGGCGGCGCTGACGTGTCGCGAGCACGGCTGCGATTTGGCCGAGAATCTCGGGCGGCACTGCCGGCAACGACTCTTTACCATTCGAGTGCGCGCCGCCGTTCTCCCCGTGCTCTTCCGCCGCCTCGAGACGCCGAGTTACAATATGCTGCGCCGGCTGGCCTCGCCAAAGGGGGCGGAGGCAGCCGCGGCCCTGCGCCAGGTGGGCCTCCAGACGAGGGGCGAAAAGGAGCAGTCCGCGTCGAAGCGGGTGCAGATCCAGCTCCTCGGCCTCGTGGCAGCGAACCTGCTGGAGCTTTCTGTGGGCATCCGTGGCGGCAAGGACGGGGCGGCGGTGCTCGCCGAGCTCGGGAACGACCAACTTGCGTTACCTGGAGCTGGTCTGCCATTTCGGATGCATCAACGTGCTGCGGAAGATGGAGATTCCTCGCAGCGTGCGCAAGCTCGTCTCGCCGGTCCTGAAGCAGCTCCCTCCGGCGCTCGAGGAGCTCCACCTCGTCAATCCCACGTTCTGCCTTGGGGTCGGAGAAACGCGCGAGCAGGTTCGCACGGCGATGCTCGTCTTGGACAAGCTGTGGTTGGTGGACATCAATTGGCCGCGGGGCGCTCCGTCGTACGACGATCCTGGGAGCGAGATGGCGTTCTGGCGCGGCGTGGCGCAGTGAGCCTGGGACCGGGCCAGTCTCGCGCTCTAGTCGCGTGACCGGACGTGCATGGCACCACCCGCATCGAGGAGATCGGAGCCGTGCTGCGGACGTCTTCGGGGGGCGAGTAGCAGTCGCGAGTCTTTTGGCTACGGGTCGGGATCGGATCTGGGCGAGCTCTTGCGTCTTGTAATCAGCTGATTGAGTTGAACGGATTGATGAAATGTAGCAGGTCTTGTTCGAGCGGATCCATGGTTCGCCTCGAAACGGGCCTGAAGTCCCACTCGCACCACCTCCCACCATGTCCGTCGCCGCGCCCGTTCCCGCCCTCGCCAGCATGCCCGCCGAGCTCCTTTCTGCCATCGGCGAGGCGCTGCTCGCCGGCGGCGACCGCGCGTCCCTCGCTCGCCTCGCGCGCGTGTGCCGTGCCCTCCGCGCCGCCGCGTTGCCGCTGCTGTACCGCCGCCTCGAGACGCCATCGGACAGGCTGCTGCGATCTCTCACAAGCAAGGACGGCGCGGACAAGGCGGCGGCGCTGCGTCAGCTCGGGCTGAGCATGGGCGGTGGAAAGACCTCGGCCAAGCTGCAGCTGGATCTGCTCAAGCTTGTCGCGCACAACCTCGTGGAGCTCTCGGTCGGGATCTGCGGCGGCAGCTCTGGCACGGCCATCGTGCGCGCGATGGGGAAGGCCAAGAACCTGCGTTACCTCGAGCTGCGCTGCGACGCTGGATCCAAGAACGCGGTGCGAAGGATCGAGATCCCCGTCGGAGTCCGCAAGCTGGAGCTCGCCGTCGCCGATTTTGATGACCTACCGGCAGTGTGGGACTTGGCTTCGAGGGCACCCGCTGTCCTGCAGGAATGGACCATCGCCGTCGACTCCTACAAGCACCGCTTCTATCGACCGCGGGTGGAGACGATGCATCTCGAGCTCTTCCCCGCCAAGATCGTTGGCTTGCTCAGCAGTGTTCAGGGCTGGCCGAGTGTTCTGGAGGCGCTGGCGGTCCTTCCTGGGCTGAAGCTCCGGAACCTGGTTGTCACAAAAGCTCGCTGCTTCAACAATGGTCTGGCGGACACCAATTTCGGCGCTTGGTGGAAAATCTACGAAGCCATGCCTTCGCTACGCACGGTTTCTTTCGAGAACATACGCACCGACTGCCACGTGCTTCATGGTCTTCCGGGGGCGGTCGAGGAGCTGCACCTCATCAATCCCGGGTGGACGCTCAGCCAGGAGGCCGCCAGAGAGCAGCTTCGCACGGCCTTGCGACGCATGGACAAGCTTTGGCTTATCGAAATCAAGATCGAGGGGGACTACTGGGGCGCCCGGGACTGGAACAACGAACGTCCCTTCTGGGACGCGCTCGCCGAGGAAGCGTGGGCTCGCGCGAGCATCTCGCTCTAGAAGGCAGCTTGGACAAAGAAGGCAAAAGATAGGGGCACCTTCATGTGCGACGCGATGTAGTGAGATAGATCCACACCGCGAATTAGGCATACACGACCCCTCCCGTCCACATCCCCGGGAACAGCGACACCCCCTCGGCCTCCCACTGGTTCCGCATCCCCTCGGCCATCCCCGCGTTCCACGGCACCCCCCCATAGAATCCCTCGAGCACCCATGGCACGACCACGGCCGTCGAAGCGAAGTAGAAGATGATCCCCAGGGCGATCGAGATGGGCAGCGCCGGGAGGGCCTTGCGGAACAGCACGAGGAGGAAGATGGTCGAGATGAGGCCGGAGATGGCGGCCAGCGAGACGCAGATGGTGGTCACCCAGTCCCTCATGGCGGCGCGCGAGACCATCACCGAGTAAAACACAAAGTCCCCCAGGCCGAGCTTGAGCCCCGACCTTGCCGCGTCCTCCTCGTCCTCCTCCTCCGCGGGGCCGTCCGTGGGACCGCGCTGCCGTGCCGCGGCGTTGTACGAGGGCAGCGACTCGCCCTGTCCCGCGCGGCCCTCGAGTTCTTCCTCCGAGACGAGCCCCTCGAGCGGATGCACCCGCGACACGGTGCGCTCGGGGGCGAGGTGAGAGGTGCTGTTGGCCGACCCGGCGTCCGAGGGGTGGTCCGGGGATTCGGGGCGGATGGGGCGGAGGAGGACAGCGGAGGTGGGGTCCGTGGTCGGGGAGGATTCGGCGGCGATCTGGCGCTCAGTGGTCGAGTCGAGGGAAATGTCCGAGTTGGTCTTGAGAAGCGCGGGGAGGGTGGTGTCGACCCCTGCTGCCGAGACCGTGGCGGCGTTCGAGGCGGGATCCGGCGACGGGGAATCGTCGCCGAGGTCAGCGGCGGCCGGTGCGGGCGACGGGTCCGCGTCCTCAACGGGGTCCGAACCCAGCGATGCCATGAGCCATACAGCAGCTGAGAAGGATGAAATGAGCCCGTGAGGATGACAGACGAACGCGACGGCATACCTGAGTAGAGCAGCGCCGGGATCTCGCGGTTGTTCTGCCTCGAGCTCTCGATCAGCAGCCTCAGCGGCCCGAACGGGGCCAGCACCGCGACCAGGTCCCAAATGGCGAGCAGCCCGAGCAGCAGCCACGTCGTCCACTCGTCCAGCCCCGTGAAGCTGAAGGCCATGAGGCTCGACATGACCACGAGGTAGGCCTGCTGGATCCACAGCGGGCCCTTGTAGAAGATGGAGACCAGGCCGACCATGGCCAAGTTCCAGAGGCAGAGGGCGAAGGTGATCCAGTCCATGCCGATGTTGAGGCGGGTGAGGATCGCGGCGAGGAGGAGGTAGCCAAAGAGGCCGAGGAGGACGAGCACGACGAGGGCAAAGAAGCCAAACAGGACCTAGGGCGAACGGACGTCAGGTTCCGAGGCAAACGGCGGTTCAGATCCGGTTTCTGACCTTCATGCAGTTGTACTTGAACAGAATAAGGATAATGATTGTCGCAACAATGACCTGGGCAAGAGGAACGCGGTCAACGCTCGCTGTCGGACCACCACGTCATCAACGGGGCCCACCTGGCTCAAAATAATCATGGCGTTGACGAGCCCTTCAACCGGGCTCCCAGTACCGCCGTCCATGGTGCCGCCGCCCACGTAGTTGATCGCGGACGGCGCGTAGCCCCCGGCGTCCGGCGACCGCGCAATCTTGACCCACAGGATCGACAGCACGATGCACCACAGCACCGGGATCAGGATCAGAGTCATCTGCGACACGTAGAAAACGAGGTCCGAGGGCAGCAGCGGCTCCGAGGACGACTGCGAGCCGGCGTCGTCCGCGGCGGGTGGCGCGTCTGCCGCCGCCGCGTCCGCTCCCTCCTCGGCTGTCCCTCCGTTGTCCCCATCCGAGGCAGTGGGCGACGCTGGCTCTTCGGCGACAGGCGGCCGCCGCGTCGGCGGCGGGTTTCGGCGCCCAAACTCGACCGAATAGCGTGGCGGGAGCGGCGTCGCCACGCTCCCCGTGCCGCCCGCCGTGTCCGCGCCGCCCGACGCCACCGGCACGGCCAGCGACTCCGAAGTCGCCGGAGCGTCCGAAGGCGACGCCATTTTGCGCCTTTCGTGCCGCGAAAGCGCGCCGGCAGCGATGGAAAGATGGTCCCTCGCGAACTCGACGTGACGCGCCGCGCCGGCGGTCAGTACGATTGCTCACCTTTCGATCGAGGTTGAACAAAGGACAATCGAGCACAGCTCAACGATGTTGAAGATGGCAACTTTGTGATCAAGCTACGTACAAGGCGCTCCACTAGCGTTCTTGGAGCCGTGAGAACGCAAAGTCAAGGTACACACGCTGCCGCCGCGTCCTCCCATACCTGGATCGCCACCATCTCCGCGAGCTCCGGAGGTAACTTGCCGATGTGGCCGTTCTGCACCCACCTCATCCATTGCTTGACCTCGGTAACATCATCCGCGAAGCCCGGAAGCAGCCGGCCGGTCAAGGTATCGGTGCCAAGAACGGCATCGCGAAGGAGGTAGTCCGTCGAGTCAGCCCCCTTGAACATCAGGAGGCAGAGGAGGGAGTGGAGCAGGTCCTCGAAGCCGTCCCTGTGCGCAAGCTGGTGGATGGCAAGAACCATGTGCGACGATTCGGGCGGAGCAGGGTGGTTCTCCAGAGCCCAGCGTACGGTGCGGAAAAAGTCGCGCCGGGATTCGGGCTCCGTCATGGCGCTTTTCAGAAAGCCCAGCAACTGGACGTTCTCCCCGTATCGGAACCGCGGCCGGGTGAGGAAGCGGGCCAGGGATCCGGCGGTCGGCGCGTACAACCCCAGAGACCTGAGCCTGGCAAAGAAAGAGGGGTCCTTGAACTGTTCTTCGCACGCGGCGGCGTACCGCTTGGCAATCATCCGGCGCTCGGCGTCGCGAAGGGAGGGAGCTTCGAGCAGGGCGAGGAAGACGCGGGAGCGGTCGCGAAGCAGATCAATCAAGGGTTTCTCCGGTGGTAGCTGCATGCTGAGTTGAAGATCGTCCGAAAACGGTTCGTCCAGGAGAGCGGGGAATATGTCCTTCTCTGACGTTGCCTTTGGCCCCAGCCGAAGATCTTTGCAAAGAGACGGCAGAACAGCGCGTAGGTGTCCTGGTGGGCACATACGAATGTACGAGCCCAAGGTAGTGTAGTCATCTGCTCGCGGAAATCCCGCGATGGAAGAAACGAGCGGCACGCACGCCTTTGCCAGGGCCCGGGCTCCGTCGAGGTCCACAATGAACAACATGCAGCGAAGGGCGGCGAACACAACCTCGACAGCGGCAATCTGATGCTGTGCGAGCAGCTCAACGACATCTTCGTCGGAGAGGAGCCAAAGGGCGACCGCGACGGAATGAAGGGTGTTCAAGGCCTTTACAAGGAGCGTCCCGGGGTCGGCGAACCGACCGAAGCTGCTCTTGAGCAGCTTTATTACGCCGACGGAACCGACTTCCGCCGCGAATTGCTCCAACGTAAAGATCCTGACGTTGGGCCTGCCCTCCTCGGAGTCGACGACGGCTTGCCGGTCGCTCCTGAACACATCGGAGGTGTAGACGTCCGGCGCCGCTTCAATAAGGCTCTCCAACATGTCCGCCCGGTCCAGCGCCACGGCGAGGAGTAACGCATTTGAGGTCGGGTCCCTGACAACGCGGCGCACCAGGGGGTGAACGTCGGCGGTCCTCGACGCTCGTCCGGCGCCGCCGCCCCAGGAGGGCATGGCAGCCGCGAGATCAGTCATTGAGGGGACGTTGGCCAAGCGTCCGCGGTCTCTATGTCGAGCAGGTGGGGTTGTGAGCGGAAGAAGAGTTCACTTCAAAAGACCCTTCGCGTCCTTAGGGACGCCGGAGCTCGATCATATCTCTTGTTAACCACAGGCGCTGAGCGCGATGATCGTGAAAGTAAGCGGCGATCCGCGAACATCGTAGCGCGGGGCAATTGTTCCCCTTCTCGAGTCCGACTGCTTCGAAAGGAGGCTGCCGTGAAACCGGTGACCTCGCCCCTCCAAAATCAGGACGAGTTCAATCGTCAGGCGTGCTGTGACGTCGGCCCGAGGGATCCCGCGGCACAGGCCAAGTCGGACAACGGAGGGGAACGAAGAAGTTGCCTGCTTTTTGGACTGGCGGACGGACAAAGCAGGTTCCCGAGGTGGCTCCGGAGTGTAAGCAGTGTTCGCGACGTCGGAAGCTCGGATGAGATTGTCACTGATCTATAGCTGCAAAAAGCAGCCACGAAGGCAATACATTCAAGATCTACAGCTGCAGGCCAGGTATAGTCAAGCAAACGAAGGGCCGACCTGCGCCTCAGCTCTCCGCCTCCACCTCCCCACCAAGCACACCTCGGTGCAACTCCCCCAGCACCCTCTCCGCCCCCCATCCATCCCCTCCGATCCCCACCGCCCTGCCTCGCTGAGCCAACCCCTTGGGAACCTCCCACCTGTCCGCGTTGATCCGAATCAACTTGGCCCATCCCTTGTCCCCCCACGCCGCCGTGATCCGCTCCATCGGCAGCCGCACCACCCCGGGCGTGTTGAACCCCGTCCCGATGTCCAGCACCGCGAGCTTCTTCCCCTCCTCCCTGAAGCGCTCCACGAACTCGGCGAACGCCACGCGCTGCGCGGCGAGGTGCCCCTCCAGGAACCAGTTCCCCCCGCGCACGTTCATGAACACCTCGCCGCCGCAGAATGGGCACTTTGGCACGGCGGAGGGGTCGCGGAGCTGCATCGTCCAGGGGTCCACGCCGCCCTCGCGGACGCGCGCGGCGGAGATGGAGTCCGAGGTGGGGAAGAGGGCGTCGGGGCGGCACGGCTTGAGGCACTGCAGGAGGCGGTAGCTGCCCTGGGGGGTGAAGATGCGGTCCTCCGGAAAGCCGTTCTGCAGGAACATGTTGTCGGCGTTGGTGGTCACGACGAAGAAGGGGCGGTGCGATCCGGCGGGGGTCGACTCGGCCCCGCGGACGGCGGCGGCCAGGTCGAAGAGCTTGCCGTAGATGGTGGGCGAGCGGGGCCAGCGGTAGGCGGCGAGGTCGACCTGGGAGAGGAAGTAACCCCACTGCAGGCGGCCGCCGTCCTCGGGCCAGTCCGTGAAGCCGATGAAGTCGTAGAACCTGCGGAAGCCGTACTGCAGCATCCCCGGGAAATGCTTCCTGAACACCGAGGTGCTGGTGTAGTCGAGCCCCGCGGCGGCCGACAGCCCTGCGCCCGCGGCGATGACGACCGCGTCGGCCTCGCGCAGGATCGCGACCGCCTTGGCGATGTTGGCGGGGTTGTCGGCCGGCAGCGAGGAGACGTAGTCCTGGCCGAAGTAGCGGATGTGTCCTGCGTGGTCGTGTCCGTGGTCGTGCCCGTCGTGATCGTGCCCGTCATGGTCATGGTCGTGCTCGTGTCCCTCGTCGTCGCTTTCTTCGAGTTCTTCATCCAGCTCATCGAGGTCCGACTCCCCGTGCGAAGCCTCGCCGTCCACAGCCGCCGCGGAATCGAGGGCCGACAATGCCTGGCGGTAGACATCGAGATCCCTCTCTGAAAAGACGTCAAAGATGATTCGGTCCAGCACGCCCTCGGGCAGGTCGCGCTCCTCGACCCAGTCGCGCACGGTGCTGACCGCAATCTCGGTGGCCTCGACGACGGGGTAGCCAAACACACCCGTCGATATCGAGCACAGGGCGAGGTTCCGCAGGCCGGCCTCGAGGGCGGCATCGAGCGCGTGGCGGTAGCACGAGGCGAGGAGCTCCGCGTCTGCCGGCGAAGGCCGCCTCCCTTGGGGGACCTGGGGCCCGACCGTGTGCACGACGTGCGAGATGCCCCGGTGTAGCAGCGAGAACCCGGGCGTCACCACGGCCGTGCCCACGGGCTCCCCCCCGGGCTGCGTCCGGAAGCGGGCCATGTAGGCGTGGCAGGCGTCCCGGAGGCCGGGCCCGGCGGCGCAGTGGATGGCGTTGTCGATGCACGGGTGATTCGGGCGGAAGCAGCCGAGCAGCGCCGAGTTGGCGGCGTTGACTATGCCGAGCGAGGGCGGGCGGGGCGCCGAATGGAGGTCCGAGAGCAGCGTGATGTCGCCGCGGTGCAGGAAGGCCCGCCGCTCGAAGGCCGACAAGCTGGAGGGCGGGCGTTCCGGATCCTTTTCCAGGGCAAAGGGAGTGAAGTTGGACACGTCGACGAGCGCCCCTTCGGAGGCCAGCTGGGCGGCCTCTGCCGCGAGGAGCTCGCTCACGGCGTCCCGCGCCTCGGCCTCGCCGTCGTCCCCGGGCTCGCCGGCACCCCGCACGGTCATCAGCAGCTTCACGTGTGCTCTCAGCTGCTCCGTCGAGGCGGACTTCGGCAGGCGGAATCCGGGCTCCGACAGGGCGGCCTGGCGCGCGAGGAGCTTCGCCGCCCGCTCCACGAGGCCCGCGTACGGCGCCGCGCCCGCCGGCGCCACCGGGCTGCGCTTCCAGGCATCGGCAACGAGCTGCGAGTAGGCAGAGAGCGCGATGCGCTGCGGGGTGGCCATGGTCAAGGTTAGGTGTATTTGGTAATGGGACGCTGGGCCCTGCTGCCTCCCGACGCCGCCCTTTATTCCCCGCCTTGGCCCTTCGAAGGTTCTCGAAAACCAGCTGGGATGACGCACAGATGTTTGCTAATCGTGCCCCCATCTCCCTGATCCAAGTACGCAGGATCGTCAAACACGCCCTCTTCACTCCCCGGTCTCCTCAGCCTTCCCACCCTCCACCGTAGCGTCCTTTGCCGGCTTGGCCGCAGGCGGAACCACCTCCGCGATCCAACTCCGATCATTCGCCCATGGGTTCCCCTTCCCGCCCCCCTCCTGGATCCAGTACTCGGCCCCGAGGTCGTCGCGTCCCAGGAACCCGCGCTCCACCATCTCCCGCCGCAGCAGCACCGCGTCCGCCGGCGAGCTCGCCACCGCCTTTTCCACCATCAGCGCCGTGAGTTCCTCCTGCGACATCCGCGTCCCCGGCGCGCGGGCGGTGAGGAGCCGAGAGTGCACGTAGGGAGCTAGCATCGCTTCCAGGGCCTGGCGGTGCTTCCGCCCCGGCCACGCCGCGACCCGGCCATCGGAGGCGAGGAGACGGGAGAAGGCGGGGACGAGCTGGGCGCGGTTGTCGGCAGGGGCGGTGGCCATTTCGCGATGAGATGCGGAGCGACGAAACCGCGCCACCGATGACCCGAGCGCGTTCGACATCTGTGATTCCGGAGGACGGTGCTTGGGATCTACGAGCAACGGTAGTAACATACGAATGCCGGACGCAGATGGCAATCAGGACCGCTACATCAGCTCGTTCCTCTAGAATTGAATCCTGCAGCTGCGAGCCACCGCGCGCCTCTTCCCCGCGCAACACGGCACCGATAGCCCTCCCATAGCAGCGCTTCCCTCCGCCTAGTATTCCGGGTTGTACGGGGGCGGCCTCTCCTCGTCGGGGGGCTGCGCCGGCCCCTGCTCATCCGGCTTCACCTTCGCGTCCTTGGCCGGCGCCGACGGCGGCCCCCCCGACACGTTCCCGGGGTACCCCGCATACGCGGGCTGCGGGAACGGTTCCGGCTGGGGCTGCGGCCGGGGCTGCTGCGGCACGGGCGGCGGGATACCGTGCGCCGGTGCGGGCGCGGGCCACGCGCCGCCGGGGGGCGGGATCGCGGAGTAGGTGTAGACGGCGTAGGGGCGGTAGAAGGGTGCGTGGAATTCGGCGGGGTAGAGGAGCTGCTCGCGGTTCCAGTAGACCACGAACATGGCGTGGATTTGGGCTGGCACGGGGCGGGTAGGATGGCGGGTAGGATAACGGGAGCGAGGGGAGAAACGATGTTGTCAGTGGCGCATCGCGGGGGCCGGCAAGCACGTCCACCGACCTGGAATCCACCCGAGCAGGCACAGCAGCAGGTTCAGGCACAGGTCCCACGACGTCCCGTTCCGCCGGAGATAGACCCTCCTCCCGTCGTCCAGCCTGCCCTCCTCCAGCCCGGGCGCGCCGCAGCACGCGCAGCACCCGCAGCACGTGGAGCAGCACCCCCGCTTGGCCCACACGGCGACGGGGGGGAGGAAGAAGGCGAGGACGTAGAAGAGGAGGTCGTTGAGGGTGACGACGGCGGGGCCCGGCGGGGCGGGGGCGAGGAGGGGGGCCGACATGCCAGGAAAGGGTAGGAAATTGAAGGAGTGTGAAGAGAGCAGCTAAATCGCTCGCCGCGCGCGAGGAAGGCGGTTGCGTGGCGGGGTTTTTCTGTAGTCTCCAGGCTTAGCGACGGCGCCTGCTTAGCGTTTGTTTACCCCTGGTCAGTCCCCGCGAGTTACGCACGTCGACACCTCGAGACCCTTCCGCCGGCTGCTCCGCCTCGTTCGCCCGCAGGCACTCTCTTGGTCTTCTCCGCTCTGCCCTGCGCACGTCGCTGGGCGGCCGAAACCCACCTTTGCCTGTCTCCCGCGCCCCGCCACCTAGCTCCCCATCCCGCCGCCATGTCGCTCCAGGCGCACGCCTCCCCCTCGCCGCCGTCGCGTACCGAGTGGTGCGACCTCGAAGTCGTCGACTGGAGCCTCTTTCCCTCCCGGAAGCGCGAGCTCGCTGCGCAATTTGAGCGCGCGTGCACGAAAGGCCCTGGTTTCTTTCTCCTCGTGAACCACGGCCTGGAGGAGCAGCGAGACGACATGTTCCGGCTGTGCGAGGAGAGCTTCACGACGCCGCTAGAGGACAGGCAGAAGCTGGACGTGACAAAGAGCGGCGTGTACATGGGGTGGAAGCCGCTGACGGGCGGCAACGAGTACTGTCGGTGTCGCCTTCCCGGCCCTCCGTGCCTCGCCACTCGACTCACCGGCACCGCCCACCCCCGCAGTCAACATCCCCAAGTTCAACGCCCACGACCGCATCCCCCTCATCCCCCTGCACGAGCGCCGCGCGGCCGACATCGAGCGCTTCAGCCGGAGCTCGCACGCGCTCTGCAACGACCTGCTGTCGGTGTTTGCCGACGTGCTGGGCTTCGAGGACGAACGGTGGTTCGACGCCAGGCACGACTATGAGCGTAAGGGCGGGGACCACGTGCGGTTCCTCAGGCGAGTTCCACCGGGCGGTCGCTTCTCGCTCGTGCTGAGTGGCGCCTCCCCCGAAACGGTGAAATTCGCAGGTACCCTCCCGTCTCGGAGCTCCCCGAACTCCCCCTCGGCAGCGACTCTGTCCCCACCCGCATCCTCGCCCACACCGACGTAAGAGCCGCCCCGTCCCTCCCCATCCTTCCTCCGCTGACCAGCCCCCTTCCGCAGTTCGGTACCCTCACCCTCCTCTTCAACCAGCACGTCGCCGGCCTGCAGATCCTCCACCCCCGGACGCAGACGTGGCAGTTTGTCCGGCCCAACCCCGCGGGGATCGTCGTCAACGTCGGCGACGCGCTGCAGGCCTGGTCCGCCGGGTACCTGCGCAGCTCGTGGCACAGGGTGGTGGCGCCGCCCGAGGAGATGGGACAGGGGGGGGAGACGCGGTACAGCCTCGTCTACTTCGTGGGTGTCCGATCCGATGCGCCGTTGCGCTTCGTGCTGACGCTCGCGAAGTCCCGGCCCAACGACGACCAGCTCCTCTACCCCCTCTCGGAGCTCTCCCCCAAGATCGCCGCGCTCGCGCCGACCTTCCGCGACCCGCGCGTGCCGGTCGACGACGGCGCGCTGCCGCCGACATTCGGGGAGTGGATGGCGCGGCGGGCGATGGTGGGTTCCGTCGGCGGCGGTCGCGGACGCTCTCACACGCCTGCCGGCAGAACCTGTTCAAGCCCGAGACCAACGCCAACAAGTTCAACTGGGTGGCGCCGGACGAGGCGGCGAAGAACGCGGCGGGCGCGAAGCTGTGAAACGGATGCAGGACGGCGGTGCGGCTCCGCGGCCAGGGGGTTCGATAGATCAGTTGGGGGACGGCGCGGGGAAATCTGAGTACGGGGGCCCATCGAGTAGCTGTGCCGTCCTATACGATGCTGAGTTGTTTGCCATGAGGCGGCGTTGTCGTCTCGGCCCCCCGTCCTGTCGGTCGGCTTGACGCGCCTCCCCGATACAAATCCTATGAATACCACCAACCACCACGCCCATCCTCCCTTGCGGCTCCAAGCGCGCGCGCCGACAGCTGTGCTCCCAGGGATCGCGATCGAAGCTGACGCGGGGTTCAGAGCCGCGGCGGCAGCCAAGCCGCCAAGTGCTCCGCCCTCCGCGGCAAACGCCCCGCCGCGCCTGCCGGGGACCGTTCCGCGGCGGCGAACTGCGAATCGCCTTGTCCACGTGCGGAGTTCGGGGATGCCGGCCGCGATGTCCGGCTCCCGACGCCCCGGGAGCGGCGCCTGCCTCGCCGCCGCCGCCATGGCCCTCCTCGCCCTCCTCTCCCTCCGGGGAACCGACGCCGCCATCGTCCGCACGTTCACCGTGTTCTACCACGTCGGCCCGCGGTGCATGACCATCGGTGGGCCCGCCGCCGGGCTGAAGAGGCGGAGCGGTGCCTGACCGCCCGCGCCCCGCCGGCCGTCCTCCTTCCGGGTTCAAACAGGAAACGACGTCACCTTCGAGTTCTGGATGGAGAGCTGGTGCGCCACTCCTTGCCCCCCCCCGCCCGGACCCCGCTAACCCCCCCGCCTCCCCGCAGGATCGACGACACCAAGGACAGCTGCGAGGGCGTCTTCACGGGCTGCAACATCGGGTGGTGGGACATCCCCCGCTTCTACACCTGCAAAGTGGGCAACGAGCTGCCCGTGTCGCGGGAAGGGGTGGTCGGGTGGGTGGCGGGGGACTCGGTGCCCGCCAACATCCTCAACTGTGGGTCGCGGTCCGCGGCGCGGGTTCGGGGGCTCCCGCTGACGACCGCGGGGGTCGGCAGACCGGTACGTCGACATGCACAAGCTGTACTACCGGCAGCGCGCCGATACCGCGGCGTGCCCGGTGCCGGCGGCCGCCGGCGAGCTGTACCAGGCGCAGCTCTCGGTGGTGGGTCACCCCCCACGCCTCGCCTCCAGCGGCAACATCCTCACCCGGGACACCGCGCGGCAGATGAACAGGACCTCGGCCGCTAACCACTTTGCCGGATGGTGCACGGCCGACCGCGAGGGCGCCAAGCGATGCCAGCACGACGAGGTGTCGACGGTCGCGACGACCTGCGGGTCAATGGGTGGGTACCGCCGCCGCCTCTTCTCGCAGCCGGATGCTGATCGTCGCCCTCCGCGACGTCGGCGACAGCGTCCAGCCCGCTGCGCTACCCCGCCTCCCCACCGCCGCCCCCCCCTCCACCTCCGCCGCCGCCGCCGCCGCCGCCGGCAAAGTCCACCGCACGCAAGGCGACCACCAAAGCCGCCGCGGCCAAAAAGACGACGGCGAGGAAAAAGACGACGAGCAGGCGCAGGACGACGTCGAAGAAGAGGCGCACCACGACCAAGAAGCGGTGATCCCCGCCGGGCGGACGGGGATGCGGGGGGGGGATGCTGGAGCTGGGCTCACGATATGCTTAACCACCCGATGCCGGATAAAGGTGTCGACCGATCGCCCGGGAACGCCCGTCCGTCCGTCTTGCCGACGCCACGCACCGCCCCTTGCCCCCCGCATGCCGGGCTGGTGTCCCCCCGCGAAGAAAAACACCTCCCAAACACCGCTCCCCGCGCCCCCGAATCCCGCATGGAGCCCGCCGAGCACTTCGTCTCCGCCATCAGCGCCGCGTGCGAAGCCCCCGAGGCCGGGGAACTGGCCTTTGCGGCGCTCAGCGGCACCCTCGCCGCCCTCCGCCCGGCCGCCGGTGCGTTCGACGCCGCCCGCCCCCCGCGCGGCCTGGAGCCCGCTGCCGCGATGCTCCGGGATATCAGGCGCCTGCGGGGGTTCGCCACGGATGTCTGGGCGACCCTCCAAGCGTGGCACGCGCTGGGCGCGCGGGTGCTGCCGTGCGAGCGCGGGAGGGGGGCGCGGCTGCACACGGGGGAGGAGGTGTGGAACGCGGAGCAGGTGGTGCATCTGGGAGGGAGGGAGGCGGGGCTGGTGAGGGGGGGTCACGGAGGAGGGAGGGGAGGGATGGGGGGGGGGTGGGAGGTGCGGTGCAGGCTCTGAGTGCGGCAGGGTGGGGAGGAGGGGCACCGCTGCTGCGTCGTCGGAGTGGTGGGATGCTGTGTGAGGGACTGCTTGGACGCTCGGACGCTTGGGACACCACCGCATCGCCCGCGCGGGCGAGGCGCATGCCATCCGAAAAACAGCCGCCGATTCCCGCGGTCGCGGCGCCGCCGAAAAAGCAGCCATATGCTGCGCTATAGCTCGTTGGTTTCGTGATGTCTGTCAATGCCATTTTTGGGGTCGAAGGTAATGAGGGTCGGTCCCCGGCGGCAACCCCGGGGCAAATCTGCCCGACGGCCGGCCGCCGGTGCGCAAAAGCGGGCGGCTCCCGGTCCCCGGCTTGCGGAAGCAGCGGACACCCCGATGTGATCCGCTGCAGACCCGCGGCGGTTCGCGATGGGACGGGGAGCCCGGGGACGGTGGCCGATGCGGGCGTCGATCCCGGGGGTTGCATCGCCGGGTCTGGCCCCGTCGGCCGAGGGTCGATCGGCGGGGAGGCGGATGCGGCGCCGCGGAGTTCCCCGGACACGGTGGATGCGGATGCGAGTCCGCGGATGGGGCGAGGTGAGGCGCCGAGCGGGGCGGAGCGGGCGCCTGGCCGGCTCGGTCTCCGCTGCGGGCCGAGGCCTCGGCGGCGGCAGCTCGGGCCAAGGCAGGGGGCTATTGCGGCCGCAGCCGGGCGGATGCGGGGGGATCGGGCCCATCAGGGGTGCTAGCCGTAATGCGAGAAGGCCGATGCGCAGTGCAGGTGCCCGGTGTCGGGGCGTTGCGGCCGCGGCGGTTCGATCGGCGGGCGGGCGGGCGCACGGCAAGAGGTGGCCGTCTGCACCAGCCGTCGCATCGCACCAGCAGATGGCCTCGGCAGGCGGGGGCCCGGGCGGGGCCGAGTCGCCGCCGTCGGGGTCGGTTGGCGGCCGCTCGCCGTCCCCGGCGGCCGGCGGTGGCGGGCAGGGCGACGCCGGCGGTGAGTCTCGCGCGGCCCGCTCCCTCCCGCGCTCCCTGACCGGCCTCTCCCGCCCACTCCCCGCGGCACCGGCAATTCCTCCATCGGGCGATCGGGCGATTGCAGCGATGGGGGACGGCGGGCCGCCGCACGCCGCGGCCCCGAACGGGGCGCACGCCGCCCACCACGCGCCCGCCGCCGAGGACGCGCCGCGGCCGTCGTGCGAGGCGTGCTCCAGGCTGAGTGGGTGGCAGACGGCCGCCCACGGACCCGCCCGGCTGACCGCAACCCCCGCCGCAGAACGCCGGTGCACCTACGGAGACCCCGATCCGGCATCGCCCTGCGACCGCTGCTCCCGGCTGGGACGTCCGTGCGCACCGCAGGACTTCTCCGTGTCGCGCCGCCGCAAGGAGCGGCTGCGAAGGGCGCAGCGGTGGCGCGCGCAGCAGATGGAGGCGGCGCTGCGGGCGCAGGACGCCCCGCCGCCCGACCGGCCGCCCTCGAACACGCCCTCGGACGGCGGCTACTCGCCCCCGCAGCCCTCGCACTCCCCGCCCGCAGACGGCTACACGTCGGCCGCATCGGGCTCCGTCGCCTCGGGCCAGCTGTACCCCGCACACCCGTCGCCGCACGGCACGCCCTCGCCCGCCGTCTTTTCCCTGGGCACCTTCCCCTCGGGCGGCCTGGCCGACGGCATCCCCCTCTACCCCTCCTCCTGGGCCGGCGTGCCCTCCACCTGGGCCGCCATGCCCGCCCCCTACGCCTTTGCCCCCTCCCCCATGATCCCCGCGGGCCAGCTGATCCCCCAGCCGGGCGGGATGATGCTGCCGCCGCTATTTCCGCCGCCGCCGGGCGCCGCGGGGCCGGGGCAGATGGTGCCGCTGTCGGGGCCCCCGCCGGGGCCGTGGACGATGCCGCTGCCCGGGCCGACCATGTACCACCCTCCGCCCGGGTACCTGCCAGGTACGTGCCGTGCCGCAAGCCGCCGCACCGTGTGCCCTGCGCTCACCGGTACGTTTCCTTACCGCCGTCCTCGTTCGCCCGTTTCGCAGACCTCCTGCAGCCTGCCATCGCGGCGTACTGGGAGCACTACCACCCGCTCATGCCCGTGCTGCACCGCCAGACCTTCGAATCCGCCTTTGCCACCGGCGGCAGCCCCATCTACGGGCCCAACCGCCCGTTCGCGCTCTTTTACGCCGTCGCGGCCACCGGCGTCGTCTGCCTGTCCGGGTACGGCCTCTCGGACGGCGAAAAGGCCCGCCTGGCCCGGTACTACTGCGAGCGCTCCCGCGACATCCTCCTCGCGGGCTACTTTTACGCCCCCTCGGACCGGCCCCCTCCCATCGGCGATCTCGAAGCCCTGCAGGTCCTGGTCATGTTCCTCCAGTTGCTCGTGCAGGCCTCCCTCCCCGGCAAATCCATCGGCCTGCTGCGGCACAGCGTCGCCATCCTCGCGCGGCTGTACCCCCGCGCGGCCGCCGCGCACCCCCGCAACGCGGTCGAGTGGATCGAGGGGGACATGGTCCTCCGCATCGCGTTCGGCCTGGCCGCGTTCGACCTCGGCTCGGCCTACTACGCCAACCTGCCCCGCGCCGCCTTCTCGTACTTTGACCCGCACCGCCTGCGCCTCCCTTCGCACGAGCTGTACTTCAACCACGCGTCCCCGGAGGTGGCCTACGATCTCCTGTTCGGCCCCGCGGGCGGCGGCCCGGCCTACGTGGACGTGCACCCCGCGCGCGAGCACGAGATGGTCGCGCAGTTCGCCGAGCCCGTGTTCCGGTACAAGGCCGGCATCATGGCGCTGTTCCAGCTGCGCAACTTTTTGCGGTGGAAGCGCCACGCGCTGCTGCGGGCGGCCGTCGAGGGCGGGATCGACCCCGTGGCGTGCTACCACAAGCCCGAGCACGAGCTGGACCCCGCCGAGCGCGCCTACGTGGATCAGGTGGCGCAGTACGAATCAATCTCCTCCGCCATCTACCCCTCCCTGCCCCCGGACCTCGGCCCCGCCCTCGAGGCCGGCGACGCCTCCCCGCTCCTCCTCCGCGCCGACCGGCATTTCGCCGAACCCGCGCACGCGCACATGTTCCTCTGCTTCCTGCTGTGCATCGTCGCGCAGTCCGCCGAGCACTACCTCCCCGCCAACCCCACCGGCGGCGGCGGCCCCGACCCGCGGCTGGCCGAGGGCCGCGCGGCCCCCCTGCTCGCGCGGTGCGTGCGCCAGTTCGCGGGCATCCTTTCCTCGCAGTACGCCGCGGACCCGTGGTACAGGTGGCACCACTTCCTAATGCACCCGTCGGCGTTCGTCGTCGGCCGCGTGGCGCTGGCGTCGGCGGTCGGGCTGCGCGCGCGGGCCGAGCACGCCGAGGGGGAGGCACGGCAGGCGCTGGAGGGGATGCGGGGACGCGCGGAGGCGGCGGTGGAAGCGGTGGCGAGGTGCATCGAGGCGGTGGGGAGGAAGTTTGGCCCGCAGAGTGGGTTGCCGACCCCCGTGCCTGCACCCGGACCTTTGGAGCTGACCGCGTGTTTTCCGTGCCGTGCAGCGCGCAAGGTCGCCGACGCGTTCCGTGCGGCCGTCGTGGCCGCCGGCGTCCGGCTCGCCGCGCCGCCGGCGCTGCCGGGGATCGCGGACATCCAGGGCGGCGAGCGGCCGGCGGGGCCCGGGCCCAGGGAGGGTGGGGTGGGGAACTACTACGCCAGGCTCTTTCTGGAGAGCGGGGAGGAGCTTGGGGAGGGGTAGGTGCGGATGCGTGGTTTGGGGAGGTGGAGGGGGGCTGGTCATGGATGCTCGGCGGGTGGATCGGTAATCGCTGGCCGCGGAGGACGCGACGGACGGAATCTCCGGGGAAAAGGGAATGGGAAGGTGCCAAAGATCGTGTCGCAAGAAGCATCGGCCTCCCCATCCCGTCCCCTGCCCTTCCCGACCGGATGACCTCCACCGTCGGGCCTACTTGGCCGCGGCGAGCTGCTTGGCCGCAAACTCCCAGTTGACGAGCTTCCACCAGCTGTCGATGTAAGTGGGGCGGGCGTTGCGGTAGTCGATGTACTGGCAGGGAGGGGTGAGAAGTGGAATGGTGGAGGAGGGAGGGGGAGGACCCACGTAGGCGTGCTCCCAGACGTCGCAGGTGAGCAGGGGGTGGTGGTTGGGGTCTGTGGCGAACCATTCGAGAAACTATGATGAGAAGCCGTTGTCTCATCCGCCGCCCTTTGGACCCCACCCTCGATGGCCGACCCCGCGTCGTGCGTCTGCGTCACCTTGAGCTTCCCCTCCTTCTTGTCCAGCACCAGCCACGCCCACCCGGAACCAAAGTGGCCCGCGGCGGCGGCCGAGAACTCGCGCCTGAAGTTGTCGTACGAGCCGAAGGATGTGTCGATCAGCGAGGCGACGGCCTGCGGGGGTGCGGGGACGGCGTCGGCGGACTTGGGCGGGGCGAGGGACTGGATCGGGGGAGGAAGAGAATCCGGAGGGAGGGGGAGGGAGGGAAAAGTCAGATGGAGAACGCGCGAAGAGGGCGCGGGGGAACGCGGGAGAAGCACGTGCCGGATCGCGTCCGGGCAGGCCAGCCCCG